>OX387241.1:47494622-48110211 GCA_947561735.1 Cenchrus americanus | reverse complement strand
AAGTTGGGAGCTTGATGGCGAGTCGCCTCCACGCCCTCAGCGGGCACGTTACCCAGCGCATGTGCCACGCCCTTCATCTGGGCATTCAGAAAGCCCTTGGCATGGTGGCTTCCCACTACCAGATCGACCTCGGGGCCATTTCCACGGGCTACGTCGTTCCTGTCGGCGTTGACGACAAGCTGGTGATGAACCGTGCGTACGCGCTTGCTGCTCCGGCCGTCGAAATTCTCGCCGAGGACTTCATGGACTTCCTCTTCCCGGACGCTCCCCCGACTGCCGGCCCCCAAGCCTGAAGACAACTGGGCATTTGTGCCCTTTATGCTTTTGTGTTAGTGTTTGGGCCACGCGGCCATGTAATAAACATTTGTTTTTTAAAACATTTGAATGTTTGTGAATTGAAGCGTTTGTTTCCGCAGTTGTGTTGTTCTGTCTTCCCCGTTTTCTTGGGTGAATCTTGGCCCGGAAGGTTTCATTTGCACGAGTAGCTTATAGGAAAAGCGGCGGCGGGGAAGGGCCGTATCTTGCTGGAGGCGTGGGCTATCCCCGACTCGCGCTTCTTCACCCTTTGGCCGCTCGCGTCCCGCGTGAATTCACCCAAAGTTTGGGTCGAGGCATACTTAGCACAACTGCGATAAATTTTGCGAAAAAATGGGACCATTTTTTTGGGGGGGGGGATGCCCCCCGCAGTAGCCCCCCGAGGGGGACTTGGTTTTCAGGGTAAAGCCGAGTCACCCTTTTGCTTTATTAATTTGCTGGAATTTACATTTGTACAACCAACTGGGGTGTTGGGTATGTAAATAAAAAAATAAACTTGGAAATCCTTTCTAATGGTAGAAGCGACGTAGCTATTGGATGTTCCAAGCGTTGGTGAGTTCCTCGCCGTCCTCGTTGGCCAGCTTGTAGGTGCTGGGCTTGACCACTTTGACCACGACGTAGGGTCCCTACCATGAAGGTGATAGCTTGTGGCGGCCTCGATTGTCTTGGCACAGCCTTAGGACTAGGTCCCCTTCGTTGAAGTCTCGGCACCGTATCTTCCGGGCGTGGTACCGCCTCAGATCTTCCTGATATCTTTCTGAATGCATGAGGGCCATGGCGCAGGCCTCATCCAATTGGTCCAGCGAGTCCTCGCGGGCTCGTTGGTTGGTGCCGTCGTCATAGCCCCTAACTCTGGGCAACCCGTATTCCAGGTCTGTGGGGAAGATGGCCTCCGCGCCATAGACTAAGAAGAACGGGGTGAATCCCGTGGCCCTGCTCGGGGTGGTTCAGAGGCTCCACACGACCACCGACAGCTCCTAGAGCCATTTTCGGTTGAACTTGTTTAGTCTGTCAAAAATCCTGGGCTTGAGGCCTTGTAAGATCATGCCATTGGCTCGCTCCACTTGACCATTGGTCCGTGGATGTGTGACAGCCGCCCAATCCACGTGGATGTGGTACTTGTCGCAGAACTCCAGGAGCTTCCTGCCAGTGAACTGGGACCCGTTGTTGGTGATGATAGAATTGGGCACCCCGGACCAGTAGACGATGTCGGTGAAGAACGTCACGGCCTGCTCTGCCATGAGATTTGTAATTGGGCGCACCTCAACCCATTTAGAGAACTTATCGATGGCGATTAATAGGTCGGTGAAGCCCCCGGGCGCCTTTCGCAAGGGCCCGACGATGTTAAGCCCCCACACAGTGAAAGAACACGTGACCAGAATCATTTGGAGGGCATGAGCTGGGAGATTAGTCTTCTGGGTGTGTTGACGATGTATTTTGGTGCACCTAGCATGTTTGTTACACTTTGGTTTGGATTTGATTATGGAACTAACCCGCCACTAGGCACACTAATCATATAATAAGTTCATCTATGTGCATGCATTTGGAAGTGTTGTGTTTATGTAGGAAAACATGGACATAAAGGACGGATTCACAACAAGTTCAAAGGAGCATTTACGGAGTCTTGTTCGTGTTCATGAGCTTGATGAAATCACTTCCAAAGGTGGCAAGGACCGAAGTGTTACAAAGGAACACCCCCGGGGATTGAAGCGTAAAAGACCGAACTTCATGGGAAGAGAACCTCCATCTTGGACGCAGGGATGACATCGTCAAAACCATGCAAGTGGAGGGGGCAAAGTGCATAATCACCTAAGGACCCACGGGAGTGAAAGGGCGACCGAACCGAGCCGAGATGGGCCTGGGCCGGTCGGCCCAGGCCAGCCGGCCTAGCCCACCCCGGTGGTCGGTTCACCCCCCCTTTCCTTGCACCCGAAGGATCTTCAAACCTAAAACCCTGGAGGCGCCGCCATTCGAAGGGAGAGAGCCATTCGCACCAGGAGGCCATCCACAAGCTAGAGAGAGGAGGGAGATCTCCGGAGGTAGATCATCCACCTCGAAGGAAGCACCCTCTCGTGGAGAAGAAGGAAGACACCGTTGGAAGGGAAACCATGATCAACAGTGCTTGTCCAGCACCTTGATGGGGTAATCTTCTTATACGTCCATGGGTTGTAATCGATCTTAAGATGTAATCAAACTTTGTCGGATTATGTATCAATCATCTTGTGTTGAATATACTTTAATGCTTAAGGTTTGCTACCTTGCCGTAAAGGGAGTAGGGCCCCAATGCTTCCTTGGATCCATTCAATACGCCGTGTCCATCATAGGTCTAGTTATGAATACCTTCACGTAGTGACAGTACGAGAGGAGGGAAAGGGCGAAACCGTGGTCACAACCCCTGATAGATTAGACTGGTTTAATGTCTTTAATTGATTGCATGATCGTAGACCCATGGGCGAGTGTCTCCTACCTTGATCACTTATCATTCTCTCTAGTGTAGTTTAGTTGTTTTCTAGTATAATAGTAGTTAGGGTTTTAGTAGCTAGTGCTTATAAGTAGATTGAATGCTTGTAATCCCCTTGCTTCGCAGATTGACAAGAACCTTAGGAATCCCGTGGTGAAAAAGGTGTGGGGTCCGTACGCTTGCGGATCGTAGAGGGATACGTCTTTTATCCGTCAACAAGCCCCTTTTTCTGGTGCCGTTGCCGGGGAGCAAGCTAGTTTACATCGTTTGATTTGCATTTAACTTAGTTTTATATTTTAGTTTATCTTTTATTTGCTTTATCTAACATATATTATCTAGAAAACCACTTGTTTCGTTTTTGTTTTTGTTTTTATCTTATTGTCTAGACGACGTTCGTTAATCAACCCATGGAAGAACCGGAAAAATCACTAAGGGATTAGGCTAGCCCTCGATGTTAAGACATAAAAGTACAAGAGTCGGATTCGAAGCTCGAAGCGACCGAGTATGAGATTAAATCTAAGATCATCGAGATGGTGGCGGCAAACCTGTTTGAAGGGATGGTTACGGAGAACCCATATAGACACATAAGGAATTTCACGACGATATGCAACACGGTGTGTCAAGAAGGAGTTCCCGATGAATGGTTCAAATGGAATCTCTTTCCCTACTCACTTGCCGGCAATGCAAAGACATGGTACTCGTTTGCATCCTTTGAAGTTGAAGGCAATTGGAACAAGTTGACAAAGAAGTTTTGCGAGAAATTCTTTCCAATTAGCAAGGTTCAACATCTAAGGAGGCAAGTGATCAATTTCATGCAAGGAGAAGAGGAAGGGATAGACCAAGCCTGGGATAGGTTCAATGGGTTGATCGAACAAGGACCAAGGCTCGGCTTCTCTGGTGACGTACTCTTGCATACATTTTTCTTTTCCCTAACCGTAGTTGCATGCAACACGTCGAAATGTGTGCAGGTGGGGATCTCATGGAGAAAACACTCATGGAAGCCGCTCAACTTCTACAAAAAATTAGTAAAGCGGCTGCCATGCGAAGAGATTGGGAAACAAGACTTGCGGAAGAGCCATAATATAATTCGAGGAAGAAGAAGTGTGGTGAATTTTCTAAAGAGGCAACCCCGGAAGTCACAAAAGAGGAATCAATCATGGAAAAGCTTGAAGAGGAACACCTCAAGTCAAGAACTACACCGAGCGTTGACTTCGCCGTACCAAACGAGACAAACAAGAGAAGCATGTCAAGCGCGAAGCCACTAAGGGAGTTCGAACCAATGGATTGGGTTCCTATCGATTACGGAGAAGTATTCAACAAGAGAAGGCCATTCCCTAATCAAAAGGGAATGGCGAGAGCATTGGAAGTGGATTTCCCACCGGAGAAGAAAGCGGAAAATTCATACGACCTTGAAACCACCGCTGAGATTTTCCAAAAACTCTTTAGAGATGACATAGTGGATCCGGAACACATAGCCGAGGTGAAGAGAATCATGGGGATCAAGCCCGAAGCATCACCATACGCTCGCCTCGCCGAAGTCTACGCGATAGGATCCGAAGAAGAAGAGAAGATGACACAACACTTGAGTTGCGAGATCAACGGAGTTCAATGTAAAGCTTTATGCGACATCGGAGCCCAAGTAAGTGTCCTATCTTCTAAAATTTATGATAAAGTTAAAGACCACAACCTAGACTTAGCTCCAACATCAACGAAATTAATCATGAGAGATGGTAGAACTATTAAACCTCTAGGTATTTCTTGCAACATGAAAGTTAAAATCTCCATAAATTGTATACCAACAGATTTCTTTGTTATTGATGCTTACCATAGTAATCATGACCACATAATCTTAGGTAGGCCCTTTCTTAAGTTGGTTGATGCCGTGTTAGATGCCGGAGAAGGCAAAGTAACAATGAACCTTAATGGAACAAAGTACACAGATAACTTTCTTCGTGCTTCTAAACACCTTACACCCTTTCCTCCCGAAGATGAAGAAGTAGAAGAGATAGATAGCCTTTGTTTTGTTGAAACCCTTAGAGACCCGCTGTAAAGAGCGAGGGAAAATCAAATTAGTAATCAACAAGATGAAGAACTAGAAGAAGCAACAAAAGGTTTGGAACCACATGATGGAAGCGTGGAGGAAGGAAAATTCGAAGACATAGGAGAAATAACACCCGAGGAGCCACAAGCGCCCGAATTAGACCTTAAACCTTTGCCCAAAGGATTAAAGTATGAATTTTTGGGCCCAGACAAAACTTATCCAGTCATTGTGAGCGACGAGTTGAGTCCCGAAGAAAACGAGAAGTTGCTGATTTTATTGAAAAAACATAGGAAGGTGATTGGATATTCGATTAATGATCTCAAAGGAATTAGCCCAGTCTTTTGCACTCATCGTATACCAATGGAAGACCAATGTAAGCCCGTAGTGGACCACCAAAGGAGGCTAACCCATGCCATGCGAGAGGTAGTAAAGAAAGAGGTTATCAAGTTACTTGATGCTGGAATCATCTACCCGATTCCGCATAGTGAGTGGGTGAGCCCGGTACATTGTGTACCAAAGAAAGCAGGTTTGACCGTGGTGAAGAATGAGAAAAACGAATTGATACCGCAAAGAACCGTGACCGGGTGGCGGATGTGTATCAATTATCGTAAGCTTAACAAAGCGACGAAGAAAGATCACTTCCCCCTACCGTTCATTGACGAGATGCTCGAGAGGTTAGCAAACCACGCTTATTTTTGCTTTCTCGATGGGTACTCGGGGTTCATGCAAATTCCCATTCACCCGGATGATCAACACAAGACGACATTTACATGCCCTTACGAAATGTTTGCATATAGAAGGATGCCCTTAGGTCTATGCAACGCTCCGGCCTCTTTTCAACGTTACATGATGGCCGTATTTTCGGAATTCATCGAAGAAATTGTCGAGGTGTTCATGGATGATTTTTTCGTTTATGGGAAGACGTTCATGGATTGCTTGGCAAACTTGGAAAAGGTCCTCACGAGGTGTGCGGAGGTAGACTTGGTGTTAAATTGGGAAAAGTGCCACTTCACGGTTAAGCAAGGCATAGTGCTCAGACATGTTATATCCAAGAGAGGTATTGAAGTGGACAAGGCTAAGGTGGAGACGGTTGGGCAACTCCCACCTCCTACGGATGTTAAGTCCTTAAGGAGCTTTCTTGGCCATGCCGGATTCTATAGAAGATTTATTAAGGACTTCTCAAAGATCACTAAGCCTTTAACGCATCTTCTTCAAAAGGATGTGGCTTTTGACTTTGATGAGAGGTGCCTAGAGGCATTCCGGACCTTGAAAAGTGCATTGGTGAGTGCTCCCATCATTCAACCTCCGGATTGGAGCCAACCTTTCGAGATCATGTGTGACGCAAGTGACTACACCGTAGGCACGGTATTGGGTCAAAGAAAGGAAGGCCGAGTTCACGCCGTTTACTATGCTAGCAAAACTCTTAGTGGGGCACAATTAAATTATGCCACTACGGAAAAGGAGTTGCTAGCGGTGGTATTCGCTTTTGAAAAATTCAGATCTTACATCGTGAACTCGAAGGTCATTGTTTACACTGATCACACAACCATCAAATATCTCTTGGCTAAGAAGGAAGCTCAACCACGTTTGATACGTTGGATCCCTCTGCTCCAAGAATTTTATGTTGAAATTCGTGATAAAAAGGGGGTGGAAAATGTTGTGGCCGATCATTTGTCTAGGATGAATCGTGGACAAGATGATAAAGAGCCCATCGAAGATAAGATGAGAGATGACCACCTCTATAGAGTGCTTGATAAAGATACTTGGATGATCGATATCATTCGAGCAATTCGAAAGATGCCTCTCGATCATCTAGACAAAAACTCTTAAAAGAAGATAATTTCCGAAAGTAGGAAATACTTTTGGGATGCACCATACCTCTTCAAACTTGGCAATGATGGAGTAATGAGAAGATGTGTGCCAAGAGAAGAAAGGGTCGAGATTTTGAGAAAGTGCCACTCGGCGGAGTACGGTGGACACTATAGCCATTTTCGAACCCAAGCAAAAGTATGGTCGAGCGGATTCTTTTGGCCGAAGATGCATGAAGATACTAAAAGATATGTTGCATCATGCCCCGAATGCCAAAGAACTGGAAACATCTCTCAAAGAAATTCTATGCCTTTGAAATACAACCTACAAATTGATATATTCGATGTACGGGGTATAGACTTCATGGGGCCTTTCAAAAACTTATGCGGATATGAACACATTCTAGTCATGGTTGATTATGTATCCAAATGGGTAGAGGCTATGTGTCACACCTGTTTTTCCAAAGAAAACCAAGTGCAAACCTATATGCATGCCAGGATCAAGTTTCATGCATATAGTTGACATAAGTGAATAACAGAAACAATATCATGTAAGAAAAAGGCAGATTATCAGAGTATTATGCTATATCCTGGAAACGGAGGCACCAAACTCCACAAGCAGTCGACTGGGTGTTGCGTACGCCTAGAACCAGCAACATCTTCACAAGACTTCAGAGTAGCTTCCTCTTTCTGAGCAACATTGTTTATAGCAAGGGTGAGCACTTGTCGTACTCAGCAAGTGTGGGGAGAAGAATGAATGCAAAGGCTTTATAGTGGACTGGCTATAAGCATTTAGCATTTTAGTTGATCAAGTTTTATTAGCACCTGATTACTAATAAAATTATAAGTTTATACCAACCCACAATTAATCATAAAGATAAGAGATACGCCATAAGCATATGGCAAGCATAACCATAACACATATCACAATTTAAGTCCATCTTCAAATTCAGTTATCATGTGAGGGTCCAGGCCGCTCTTGATCGTGAGCACGGCTAATAGATTAGTTTTACACTCTGCAGTGGTTGTACACTTTCACCACAAGCAGCGTAAAAGCTCCGAAGAACTTTGGACCCAACCACGCGATGCTGATCAGGCACCATACCACACTACCGAGGTGTGGCTGCATAGGGACGCTACAAGGCCTTTACAAAGGTTCTCCAACAAGTTGTGACCCACAAGGTCCGGATCAGTTAGCAATGTATAAAGTCCCCTAGCAGGTCGATACCCCACCATAAAAAGAATAACTCACCCAACCCCCTGCTAGAGCGAGTCCATACCCCGCGCGTCGCCGATCCCTTGTCCTTATCAGGTAAGATCACCCCAAGCTAAAGTTGCTAATTATTCAGCCAAGACCATTGCCCATTAGTTCTTGTGGTTGTACTATTTTCCTGGGTGGTTCTCCATGTTCCGATTAAACATATAGTCTTGTATTGAACATCACATAACACATTGGAACATAGAGCATAAAATGATAACCACGTTGATTATTACCAACCCAGTTGAGCAAACTAAGCAATAGCTACCATCAATATTAATTAAGAACCAGGTTCAAGATAATGGTCAAATGAGGCTAGTCATCCTTAATAGGAACTCATCAAAGTTAATGCAAAGCAATGCAATAGTGATTAAAAAATTATTGGGACAAAAGATCAAGGACACACTTTCCTTTAACCAGAGGGTAGTTACTCAGAACCTTCACCTTCATACTCTTCCAAGCTCTCGAACCACGATCAACGTTCACTCTAATCGCATCAATCATCTGGCACAAACATACAAAACAAACGCACGAGTACAACTAAGAACAATACATCAATCAAAAGAAAGCTATAAAAGAACGCACTAAAGGACAGTCTTGATTAGATGGATCACTAAAGAACACAAAGTGCTTGGAAGGGAAAGGCTTGGTTTGCTTTGAAGAGTTGGTCGCGGAAGATTGAGCAAGGACCGGAAAGATCACATTGAGATAGAGGTCGATTCTATTGGTTATGCATGAACGAGGGAACCAATGAGAATGGAACTAATCTCAAATCTATCGAAAGATTATTATCAAACCACAAGAAACTACGCTTGGCATATTTTAATTAAGAAATCACGTGAAAGAATATTTCAGAGAAATACTCTATGTTACTATTAAACAAATTATATTTAATTAAAGAAATCACGATAAACCTAATCATGTTTTATTTATAACATTCGAGTGGAAGTTATGTCAAATTAACAATTACTTTAGAAAGATAAAGCAAGTACAAGACATCTAGGCGAGTAACTTTATGTCACATGTTCAACTAAATATATTTAATATTAAAAAGGCATTTATGATGTCATTAGGCATATTAACTTTATTATGAAAACCGATGTTTAACCCTATCATCTTTTATTTAGAAAAACTAGTTATGCATAGGGATTAACAAATTCCATCATGATTAAAGAAAACCGGATTAGAACCTAATCACTTTTTATTGATAAAAGCATTGGAATAAGAATTAGTCAAGATTAACATGCATCTTTAGTATTATAATAAATAACAGGTGATACACATGCTAATGTACAATTTAAGGTGAAACAAACGAGAACGGTAGCAACGAAATCAAGCGCATAAGAAATCTTAGGCTAGAATCTAGGAAGACTAGCCTACGAAGAGAACTTGATGAACAAAGAACAGCTAGGTGACAGAGTCACTTATTCTAAGTGTCGGTGCGGAATATGGTCGCGACACTAACCAGTAATAAGCGCCAAGGTCTATCCCTCAATGGTCGATGCTAAGCAATAAGAGACACAGAGTTTATCTTGGTTCCGGCCGAGGGGCCGTACGTCCAGCAGTGGCGTGCTCGAGGCACTATATTGCTCAGCACCGGGGGTGCCTGTAGTGGGGCTGCTACAAGCAAGGCGGGAGAGGGAGCGTGGCTCCCAAGTCCCTGGTGTAGTGACTGGAGAGCGAGAGCGTGGTGCGACCGGTCTCGTGTTGTGTTGTGTTGTGTTGTGTTCGTCGTCGTGTCCCTTGTCCGTCCGTCCCCTGCGGCAGGGGGGTTCGTCCTCCTTTTATAGACCAAGGAGAGAGCGAATCACATGCATGCCGCGCTATTTAGCTACGCGAGGGAGCGTGATGTGCTATGCTATAGAGTAGGCGGCCGCCCGGACGATCCTTGCAGCGATCCGGCCATCATGGCGTGTCTTGTACCCGAACAGTGGTGGCTTCGAGGGCAGAAAGGCAGCGGACGACTGTGGCGTCTTTTGACGGGCTCGAGGGAGTTGCTGACGTCGGTCCGTACGAGGCACAGTGGCAGGTAAGGTGGCATCTGTACGCTCCACAGCACTGGCGTTGTTGCCACAGCGCCCGGCGTGTGCCCGTACGCGCGGGGGCAGCGGCCATGCCGTTAACAGTGGCAGGGATGGCGTCCCACCGGCCTAGCGCCTCCACCTAACCCTGCAAGATCACAAGAAAGCAAGTCGAGGGTGCGGCCGGCCCCCTTCGAGGGCTCGGCGCGTTGGCCGTACGGAGCGGTGGCGCGGCGTCACGGGACCGGCACCGGCCACGCCGCACGCTCCTCCCACGGTGGCGGGGATGGGCTCCCTCTCGGGAAGTTGGTGCGGCGGTACCAGGGCGCGAGCCTCAGGCGCATGATGGCACCGCCTCGCCGTTGTCAGGGCATCAAATGCCCGTGTACGGGAGCAGGCGTGCGCGTGCGGAGCGCCCTCGAGCGAGGTGGACCCCGTTCGAGGGGGGAGCGGGCCCTCGAGCGAGGCGGAACCTGCTCGAGGTAAGCGTACCCCCTCGAACGGGACGGAGCCCGCCCGAGGGAGGCGCGCATCCTCGAGCGAGGCGAAGCCTGCTCGAGGGGATCTTCGAGTGGGCTGCCTTGGTGGGCCGTTGGGGCTCCCGCGGCGTGGGCCGTGTCCTGCATGGTTAGGTGAGGCATGTTTGGCTTTGGCTTTGTTGCGGGTTTTGAGTGGGGATTTCCCAGTTGTTAAAGGGGACCCCTAGGGCTGTCCCCGACAGTAGCCCCCGAGCATCTGTGGGTTTGCCATTGAGGCTCCCGCGGTGCTGGAGCCTACCGATAGGACATTCTTCCCTCCTAGTCTTGCGAATGCTTTCCGTGGGGCCGCGTCAGCGGACCCGCGGGTCTAGCCCCCGAAGCCCTACAGGAGCATAGGCGCTCCTGTAGGGGTTGACCGTGAGACCTGGACAGAGGGCGTGGTACATGTTTCAACCGGCGTCGGCAATGTCTCAGCCGGCTTCGGTGACGCACGCGCTGCTGGCACTATCCCCGGTGGGTGCAAGACAGGAGGTGTAGCCGTGCGTCAAGCCCCCGAGCCTGGGCCCGTTCAAGGCAATCGGGTAGAGCTTTACGACTTGTTTTTATCGCGCCCTCGCCATCCCTCCGCGGGACGGAGGGTGAGGTTTCCGCAACCCCCATCGGTCGGGTCGCGGATTGCGAATTCCTCATTGAGCTGTTAGTGGGTGGTTCGAGTGGTCGCCCATGCCCCGTTCGATAAGGGTAGGCTGCGTGGTCTAGAGACACGTCCATTGAAACGCTTGCGTGGGTTTGCTAGGTGGGGCTCAGTCCCATTCGCTAGGGACCGAGGGCGCGGAAGCTCTCCCTCGGTGGGATTCCCCGGCTAGCTGCCCTCGCTGGCTCTCGAACACGACATGCGGGGCACCCTCGAGCTGGCGGGCTCGAGGAACGGCTCGAATGCGCGTGCCCTTGTCGTCCCTGACTCTGGTGATCTGGGGCACCTGTTCGAACCCGTCGAGGGACAGGCTTCGAACCTCTGATCAGTAGGGCCGTGCGGGGTGGCACCTGGGCGGCCCCGTCTTTGCATCTGCGACCATCGAGGGGCCTGGGGAGCCAGCCCTCGAGGCGCTGATCAGTAAAAATGGTGCGGGGCGGCGGCTAAGCGCTCCCGGCCTGGCATCTGCGACCATCGAGGGGCCTGGGCGAGCCAGCCCTCGAGGCGCTGATCAGTAATACAGCGCGGCATGAGTGCTTTGCGGTGCCCGTTTTGTTTCAAACGGGCCCCGAGGCGACCTTCTCACGCCTGTACCCTTTCGAGGGTTGAAATTTTCCCGAGCCTGGAGCTCGTGCCGCTCGAGGGTCCTCCTTACTTGGTAAGAGGCCGGGCCTTTTAATGCTCCATAGTCGAGGTTGCGGTTTTGCGTCACGGGCGCGCCTTTTTAGGCGCCGCGGCCGCGCGCGTAGTGGGCGGCGTGGGTAGGCGGACGTGACCGCCGCCACGGCCCTCGCTATTCTTTGCCGTGATGATGGCCTGTTCGCGGTGGCGTGGCCGCCGCGGTCGTGGTGGGGCCCGCCCGTCAGCGAGAAAAATGATTCCCTGCAGTTAATGCGCGCGGGACGTCCGCCCCGGAGAGCACGCCCACGGCTTATAAATCTGAGGGGAGGGGAAAACCGCGGTTTTTTACCTTAGCGTTCCGCCATTCTTGCCCCCTGCGCTCTCGCCTTCGTTTTGCTCTTGCCACCGCGCCCCTTCGCCATTAGGGCTCTTCTTCTTCCCGTCCTCCGTTCTCGGGTCCCTTGTCCTTTCTCATGGCGCCGCCCCCGCCCCTCACGATCCTCGACCCGTACGCCTGGAGCGGTCGACGGTGACCCGGTTGGCCCTTGGCGAACTGGTCTCCGCAGGCCAGTTGGCGGCAAACGAGGAGGGCCGACCGACGGAGTGGATCGTGCTGCCGGTGGGGGACCACACGCCCAACCCGCCGGAAGGCTACGTGGTGAGCTTCATTCGCTTCCATGAGCGTGGTTTCGCCGCGCCGGCGAGCCGCTTCATGCGGGCGCTCTGCCACCGCTACGACGTGGAGTTACACAACTTCGTGCCGAACGCGATCTCGCAGGCGGCCACGTTCGTGGGCGTCTGTGAGGGGTATCTAGGGATCCCAGTCAATTGGGAGCTCTGGGTACACCTCTTCCGCGCGGAGCTGTTCACGCAGCCGACGACGGAGCAGAGGACCCGCCGCGCGGTGCGCGCCGGCGGCATGTCGCTCGCCTTGCGGACGCGGTACAAGGACGACTACATCCCTTGTACCATGACGACCAACAACGCCGGCTGGGAGCGGGGGTGGTTCTACCTTCGCAACACCGAGCCCGGCCTCCCCCCCTACACCGGTCTGGTGCTCCGGGAGAAGCCCAACTCCTGGGGCTACGGGGTGTCCACGGTCCAGCATCGGAGGCGGCTGGACTCGCTCCTGGCCGCCCTGAAGAACCTGGCGACGCGCGGGCTGACCGCGGCGGGCGTCCTCGCCTTCCTCCACCACCGGCGGATCGTGCCTCTGATGGAGAGGCCGCTCTGCATCTTCGAGATGACGGAGGAGGCGGACCCCGTCGCGCTGGCGAGGTCGCGGATGCTCCCGACCCCCCTCGAGCGGGGGTATGCGCTCACACGGGCGCGGAGCGCCGTCGACACCGGATGTCGCGCCAGGACCGGTCCCCGTGGGACCTCGAGATGCTCCCCACCGGCCCGCTGGTGAGTATGATTCTTGGCCCTGTTTTCGTTCTTGATGTTGCCCCTGGCTCCTGACGTGCTTTTGATGTTCTCGCCTGCAGCTGGTGAGCCTGAGTGCCGCAAAGTCCGTCCCGCCCACTCCTGACTCCCGTGCAGTCGGTCGGGCGGCGCAGCAGTGGGAGCGGGAGCGGGCGGCGCGCAAGAAGGAGTGCGCAAGGCGGCACCGCGAGCGCCGCGAGCGGCGGAACGAGGAGTACCGGCTACGCGAGCAGCAGGGGCTCTCCTCTCCGGGGACCGAGGAGTATTCGTCCTCGGAGGGGGGCAAGGAGGAAGAAGCTGGGGGGCAGGGCCCCTCTGATAGGTGGGAGCCTGCACCCCCGTCGCCGGAGCCAGCTCCGGCGGCAAGGGCGGCATCGCCGGGGCGGGCGCGGCGGCGCCCGCCGCCGGCAATCGACGACGGGAGCGACGCGAGCCGCGGAGGTGCCGACGCGCGCCACGCAGGCGCGCGCGCGGCAAGCGCGCTGCGCGCGGGGCGGGGCCGCGCGCGCGTGGCGGAGACGTCGGGGAGGCGCGGCGACGGGCGCGTCGGCCGCGCCGGCCTCATCCACCGAGGCCTCGAGGAAGAGGAAGCGCGCCTTCTCCTCTTCAAAGTAAGGGGCTTGCTCTTCTACGGGGTTTGGTTTTTTGGCGACCAGGCATTCTGATTTTTTGTTTGTACTTGTGCAGGGTGGTGCCGACCGTGCCTCCCCTTGCACCGGCCAAGGTTTTGAGGGCGGACGCGTCCGTTCCCACCCGGCGGCGCTCGTCGAGGGTGCCGCGGGCGGGGGCGAGCACGGCGGCGGCGGCGGGCGAGAGCTCGCGGGGCGCGGCTTTGGCCTCGAGGCCTCGGCCGGCGGATCGACCGCCGTGGTGCAACCGGTGGTCGTCGAGGAGCGGCGGGGCGTCGGTCGTGGCGGAGACGCGGCCCGCGGCGGCGGGCCGTGGTGGAGATGCGGCCCGCGGTGGGCCCGCCGCGACGGAGGGCGCGGTCCGTGGCGCCGGCCGCGGCGGAGGCGCGAGCGGGCGGCGGTGGCCGAGGAGGGCGGTCGGGCGCCCGTGGTTGCGGAGGAGCGGCCGGAAACGGTGGCCGCGGCGCCGCGTCGGCGCCCGCGGCTACGGAGGCGCAAGTGGAGGCGCCGGCGGAAGCGACACGGGGGGCCGGCGCCGCCGGCGCGCTCCCGGGCGGCGGTGGTGGAGATCCCAGACGACGACTCCCCGCTGCCCAGGTGGGATCAGGGGGTGAGCTTCCCTACGCTCTCCCCAGAGTCCCAGGAGGGGGCCCTCGTGAGGCGACGCAACGGCCACATGGTGGCAGGGGGCCGAGAGCATGGCGCCGGGGCCTCGTCTTCCCGCGCCCGCCACAACGCCCAAGTGGAGGGGATCGCTGGTGACCCGCCCGCATTCGCCGACGCCCAGGGGGAGCAGGAGCTGTGGGGGAGCTCCGCAACCATGGCGCCGCGCTCGACCAGGCGTTGCACGAGGCGCTGAGGATCCACGGCGGCCCCGCGTGGCGTGTTTTCCAGGTGGGGTGCCGTTGCTTGCTTCCCTTTTTCCTTGTTTCTGCGCGCTTATCCTTGTGGCATGGTGCTTACGGGTTTTGACTTGTGGGTGACAGGAGCTCGAGCACCGCGCCCGCGACAAGTACGGCGCCTTCGACCAGGTGAACGCCGAGCTCCACCAGCTCTGGGAGCGATGCTGCGCCTTCGACGCGCTCGCCGACGCCCTCAAGACCCCGGACGGCTGGTTGTCGTACCGAGCCATGGCCCCCATCGACCAGGATGCGCGATCAACTCCATGAGAGCGCGAGGCAGGACCCAGCGCGTCCCTCTAGCCTCGAGCGGGTCTGCACAGCCCCCATCGACCAGGATGAGGCGCTGCGGCAGGCGCGCTCGGACCTGGAGAAGATGCGCACGCTGGAGGCCAACTGGGAGGCGGAGGTGGCCGGTGTCCGCGACGAGAACCGGGGGCTCCGCTCGTCGCTCGAGGGGGGCGCGGCGCGGCGGCGCCGGCGCGAGGAGCAGCGCGCGCGCTCTAGCAAAGGGCCAAGGAGGCCGACGACTTGAAGGCCGCCCTCGATGCCAAGGTCGCGGCGCTCGCCGTCCCCGAGGACCGGCTCTCGCGGGAGCGCGCGCCCGCCGGGGGCCGAGGGGCGACTCCGGCGGAGCGAGGGCCGCCCTTGCCGACGTCCGGTCGGCGCTGGAGCGGGAGCGCGTCGCTCGCGAGGCGGCGCAGAAGTCGCTGGAGGACCGGAACACCGAGTTCTCCAAGCTCGAGGGCGAGCTGATGGTGCTCGGTATCAATAGCGCGAGCCAGGAGCTGGCCCTCCAGGAGCAAGGCGGGACCATCAGGAGCCTTGAGCAGGCGGTCGAGGCCGGGCGCCGCGAGCTCGAGGTGGAGAGGAAGCAGGTTGAAGGTAGGTCGCTGTTTGACTCGTGTTTTGCTGATTTTCTCTTAAGGGGTTCGCACCCTTTTCTGACTTGTTCTTCGCCGGACAACTTCAGGCTTGCGCACCGCGCTGGGGCATGCGGCTAAGCGGGCCGAGGCACTGCAAACCTCCTACAACTCCTCCAAGCAGGAGCTGCAGGAGTTGCGCAATGCAGCCCTCGAGACCTGCCGGGCCGTAGAGGAGGGCGAGGCACAGGCCGGTAGCTCGCTGGCCAGCCGCCTGCGCGCCCTTAGCGGCCACGTCACCGAGCGCATGCGCCGGGCGCTACATCTTCGCGTGCAGTAGGCCCTCGGGGTGGTGCGGTCCCACTACGAGGTTAACTTCGAGGCGCTGGCGGAGGGCTACGTCGTCCCTGAGGGTGTTGAGGACGAGGTGGCGATGGAGCGCGTGGACGCGCTCGCCACCAACGCCACTGGGACACTTGCCGAAGCCTTCGAGGAGTTCCTCTTCCCGGATGCTGCTGACGCCGCCGCTCCTCCTGCCTGAAGACAGCTGGGCACTAGGCCTGTTTTTGTTAATGTATCAGTATGCCGGCCATGCGGCCCTTGTAAATAAACTAATTACTTTTGCCATAAACATTTGCCAATGTAAAGTGAAGTCTTTTGTTTATTACGCTTTTTTGTTTCTCCTTCTTCCTGAGTAGATTCTAGTTAGGGGAGTTCGATTTTCGCGGGTGGCCTGCTGGGTTGGAGGCGAGAGAGAAGGGCCGTATCCTCTCGGAGGCGTAGGCTATCTCTGGCTCGCGCGCTCCTTCCGCTAGGTTACCTGCGCCCTGTTCGAATCTTTGCTCGAGGCCGAAGTAGAAAACAAACTTAGCGCGCGTGAGTTGTTTCGTTTTTGCGCGAAAACAGGACCATTTTGGGGGGATGCCCCCCGTAGTAGCCCCCGAGGGTAACTTGGGTTTCAGGGGAAAGCCGAGTTGCCCTTTTCATTAGACTTACGACGTTTACATAGTTGTCACCAACTGGGGCGTTGGTCATGTGATTTTTACAACAAAATACTTGGAAATCCTAGCTAGGGGTAGAAGCGACGTAGCTGTTGGATGTTCCAAGCGTTGGTGAGCTCTTCACCGTCCTCGTTGGCCAGCTTGTACGTGCCGGGCTTGAGTACCTTTACCACGACATAGGGTCCCTCCCACGGAGGCGATAGCTTGTGTCGTCCTCGGTTGTCTTGGCGTAGCCTTAGGACCAAATCCCCTTCGCTGAAGTCCCGTTGGCGTATCTTGCGTGCTTGATAGCGCCTGAGGGACTGTTGGTACCTTGCGGAGTGCATCAAGGCCACGAGGCGTGCTTCGTCTAGCTGGTCAAGTGAGTCCTCGCGGGCTCGCTGGTTGGTACCCTCGTCGTAGCCTCGAACCCTGGGCGACCCGTATTCTAAGTCCGTGGGGAGGACGGCCTCCGCGCCATGGACTAGGAAAAACGGGGTGAACCCGGTGGCTCTGCTCGGGGTGGTCCTTAGGCTCCACACGACCGCTGGTAACTCTTGGAGCCATTTCCGACCAGATTTGTTTAGCTGGTCAAAAATTCTAGGCTTAAGGCCTTGTAGGATCATGCCGTTGGCACGCTCTACTTGGCCGTTGGTCTGCGGGTGTGCCACAGCTGCCCAATCCACACGGATGTGGAACTTGTCGCAGAACTCCAAGAATTTCCTGCCCGTGAACTGGGACCCGTTGTCGGTGATAATGGAGTTTGGCACTCCAAAGCGATGGATGATGTCGGTGAAGAACGTCACCGCCTGCTCCGCCCTTAGATTCGTAATGGGGCGCACCTCCACCCACTTGGAGAATTTGTCGATCGCGACCAACAAGTGGGTGAAGCCCCCGGGCGCCTTCCGCAGGGGCCCGACGATGTCCAGCCCCCACACGGCGAACGACCATGTTATGGGGATGGTCTGCAGGACATGAGCGGGAAGGTTGGACTTGCGGGCGTAGAACTGGCACCCTTCGCAGGTGCGTACGATCTCACTGGCGTCCGCGACCGCGGTAGGCCAGTAAAAGCCTTGGCGGAAAGCATTGCCAACGAGGGTATGAGGCGCCGCGTGATGGCCACATATCCCAGTGTGGATGTCCCGCAGGAGCTCGCGCCCCTCGGGGATGGGAACGCACCGCTGCAAGATGCCGGAGGCGGCGCGCTTGTACAGCTCGCCATCGACGAGAGCAAAGGACTTGGCCATCCTGGCGATGCGCCTGGCCGTGGCCCGGTCCGAGGGGAGCTCCCCTCGGGCCATCCAGGCGATATACTTGTCGCGCCAGTCAGCCCTGACAGGGGTTGGCTCGATATCGATCACGTCGGCCTCGTAGGAGCCATACCCCTCGAGGAGGGAGAGCACGTACGCCTCGTTCGAGGGGTCCTCGTCCATGGGTTCCGCACTCGCTGGACCCAAGGGAGCCCCCGAGGGTTCCGCGTGGCTTGAGGGGTGAGGCTCGAGGACGACCGAGGGCTGAGCGATATCACGGGCAAAAACGTTCGGGGGGACGGTGATCCGCCCGGACGCGATCTTGGCCAGCTCGTCCGCTTCCTCGTTGTACCTGCGGGGCACGTGATTGAGCTCGATGCCGTAAACTTTGTCTTCGAGGGCTCGCACGGCCTTGCAGTAGGCCTCCATCTTATCGTCATGGCAGCTCGCGTTCTTCATGACTTGGTCAATCACGAGTTGTGAATCCCCCCGCACGTCGAGGCACTTGACGCCTAACTCAATGGCGATCTTGAGGCCGCAAAGGATGGCCTCGTACTCTGCCATGTTGTTCGACGCGGTGAAGTGGAGGCGCACCGTGTACCGCATGTGCTCCCCGAGGGGCGACGCGAAGAGCAGGCCCGCGCCCGCCCCTGTTTTCATCACCGAGCCATCGAAGTACAGAGTCTAGCACTCAGCTTGGATCTGTGGCGGTGGCAGCTGCGTATCCATCCATTCAGCAACGAAATCCGCCAGGATCCGAGACTTGATGGCCTTGCGCGGGGCATAGGCGAGCGTCTCGCCCATCAGCTCCACGGACCACTTGGCGATCCTGCCCGCCGCGTCAGGATTGCAGATGGTCTCCCCTAGCGGGAAGGAGGAGACCACCGTGACGGGGTCGGCCTCGAAGTATTGGTGGAGCTTGCGCCGCGTGAGGACCACCGCATACAGCAGCTTTTGGACCTGGGGGTAGCGCGTCTTGGTGTCAGACAAGACCTCGCTGATGTAGTAGACTGGCCGCTGAACTGGCAGGGCATGCCCTTCCTCCGTGCGCCTCGCCACGATGACGGCGCTGACCACCTGGGTGGTTGCAGCCACGTAGAGCTGCAGGGGTTCGCCGTCCTGCGGTGGCGTGAGGATCGGGGCGTGGGTCAAGGATGCCTTCAGCTTGTCGAGCGTGTCCTGGGCTTCGGCGGTCCAGGAGAAGTGCTCGTGTTTCTTGAGTAGGTGATAGAGGGGCAGGCCCTTCTCGCCGAGCCGCGAGATGAAGCGGCTCAAGGCGGCAAGGCACCCCAGCACCTTTTGCACCCCCTTGAGGTCCCGGATCGGGCCCATTCGCTCGAGGGCCGCAACCTTCTCAGGGTTGGCCTCGATCCCCCGTTGGGAGACGATGTATCCCAGGAGCATGCCTCGCGGCACCCCAAAGACACACTTTTCGGGGTTTAATTTGACCCCACTGGCCCGTAGGCAGCCAAACGCAATGCTAAGGTCGCCAACCAGGTCGTCCGCCTTCCTGGTTTTCACGACGATGTCGTCCATGTACGCCTCGACCGTCCGTCCGATGTGATCTCCGAAAATGTGTTGCATGCAGCGCTGATAAGTTGCACCCGCGTTTCGGAGGCCGAACGACATCGTGACATAACAGAACATCCCGAACGGTGTGATGAACGAAGTCGCGAGCTGGTCGGACTCCTTCATCTTTATCAGATGATACCCGGAGTAGGCATCAAGGAAGCAGAGCAGCTCACACCCAGCCGTTGAGTCAACAATTTGATCAATACATGGCAAAGGAAAAGGAACTTTAGGACATGCTTTATTAAGACTAGTGTAGTCTATACACATCCGCCACTTCCCGTTCTTTTTCTTTACAAGTACAGGGTTTGCTAGCCACGTTGGGTGGAACACCTCCTTGATGAATCCAGCCTCGAGAAGCTTCCGCAGCTCCGCTCCGATAGCCCGTCGCCGCTCCTCGTCGAAGCGGCGGAGCCGTTGTTGCACGGCGCGGGCATGAGGCAGGATGTCAAGGGAGTGCTCGGCGACCTCCCTCGGGACGCCTGGCATATCCGAGGGTCTCCACGCGAAGATGTCGGCGTTGGCGCGGAGGAAGTCGACGAGCACCACTTCCTATTTGGGATCGAGGGTGGAGCTGACCCTCAACACTTTGCCCTCGGGGACCGCGGGGTCGAGGGGCACCTCCTTCGTCTGCTCTGCGGCCTCGAAGTTGCCGGTGTGCTTGGAGGCGGAGTCGAGGTCCTCGTTGACCATCTTCTCCAAGGTGGTTACTAGCGCTTCATCCAGCGCTAGTGCTTCCGCATGTTCTACGCACTCGACGTCGCAGTCGAATGCATGCTCGATGGACGAGCCCACGGTGATAATGCCGTTTGGTCCTGGCATCTTCATCTTCAAGTAGGTGTAGTTTGGGACTGCCATGAACTTGGCGTAGCAGGGCCGCCCAAGTATGGCGTGGTAGGCGCCCTTGAACCCCACCACTTCGAAGGTAAGCGTTTCCTTGCAGAAATTCTTCGCGGTGCCGAACCAAACCGGCAGGTCGATCTGCTCGAGGGGCTGGACTCGCTTGCCGAGCGCGACGCCATGGAACGGCGTCGTGCTAGGCTGTAGCTGGTCCAACCCGATCCCCAGCAAGCGCAGCGTATGCACGTAGAGGATGTTGAGGCTGCTGCCTCCGTCCATCAAGACTTTTGAGAACCGTGCGTTCCCAATGATTGGGTCGACCACCAGCGGGTACTGGCCCGGGTTGGGGATGCGGTTCGGATGGTCTTCCCGGCTGAAGGTGATGGCGTCCTCCAACCAGTCGAGGAAGGAGGGAGGCGCCTTCTCTGCGGCGAGGACCTTGTGCCGCTCCCGCTTGCGCTGGCGGGTCGACATGTCGACGATGGGTCCCCCAAAGATGAGGAACACGTTCTCCACGGCGGGGAAGCCGCCGGCGTCGCCATCTCCTCCGTCTTTCTTGGCCTCCGCTTCCTTCGCGGCGGTGCGGCCATAGAACTTCTTGAGCATATCGCATTGCTCAAGGGTGTGGTTTACTGGGGTCTTGTGATAAGGACATGGCTTTTTTAGCATGTCATCAACCACCCCCGGAGCTCGAGGGGCCGGTCGAGGGCCCCGTCGAGCCGGGTCAACAGCAAGAGCCTCGGCATCATCGCCGTCGTGCCCCTGCTCGCGCGCCTCGCGGCGCGGCTTCTTTCCTTTCTTGCCCCTCTTGTGCTTCCGGTGGGGCTCCCTGGACTTGCTGCCCTCCGCGGGTGCATCGTCCCAGCGCTTGCCCTTCTTGCCGTCAAAGATCGCCCCCACAGCCTCCTCTCCTGAGGCGAAGCTGGTGGCGATGTCGAACAGCTCGTTGGAGTCCGCGGGCGGGCTACGTCCCAGCTCTCGCACGAGGTCCCGGCACGTGGTTCCTTCGAGGAAGGCGTGCACAATCTCGGATTGCGCCACACTGGGGAGCTCTGTACAGCGCTTGGAGAAGCGCCGTATGAAGTCCCGCAGCGACTCGCCGGGCTTCTGGGTGCAGGAGCGTAGGTCCCAGGAATTTCCAGGGCGCACGTACGTGCCCTGGAAGTTACCAACAAACGTGCGGACCAGATCGTCCCAGTTGTGGATTTGGCTGGCGGGCAGGTGCTCGAGCCACGTCCGAGCCGAATCACTGAGGTGTAGGGGCAAGTTGCGGATGATGACCTCGTCGGCCGGTGGCCCCCGCCCGGGCGGCACGCCGGCGGTAGTCGTTGAGCCACACGCGGGGATCCGTCTCCCCGTTGTACTTGACGATGGTCGAGGGTTGGCGGAAGCGTTGGGGGAAGGCCGCCGCGCGGATCTCCCGGCTGAACACACGGGTCCCCGGGGGTTCCGGCGTCGGGGAACGGTCTTCATCGCTGTCGTAGCGTCCACCCCGTCGAGGGTGGTAGCCTACCGCCGCTCGCGCATCCGCCTTGCTCGTGCGCCGGGCGTTGATGACGTTGTGGGCGTCACCGTCCAGCGTCCTGCGCGTGTCAAGGAGCCGCTCCTTGGCCGGCGCGCGTCCCGAGTTGGCGGGACGCCCCGCAACTTCACCTGCGTGAACCGAGGGTTCTCCCCCTTGTGCAGCCCCGCCTCCTCACGCATCCCCCTGTTGGCGGATACGTGAGACTGAGCTTTCGGCCTGCTGGACGGCCGCTTGCTCGATGAGAGTCTGCACCTCGTGTTGCAGGTTCCGCGCCTTAGGGGTCGAGGGCGCCGGCATAGCCCGCACCAGCATCGCGGCGGTAATGAGCTTCTGACTTGCCCGCGGAGGCGCGTCCGGGTTGTCGACGTTAAAGTCGGCGTTGATGCGGTCGCGGGCCTGTTTGCCCAGCTCCCGCGCGCGTTCGCCGCGCGCGGAGGCTTCCCCAGCCATCGAGGCACGGAGCAGCCGCACCGTTCGATATTCCTCCGCCAGCTTGGCCTCGAGCTCGCGAGCTTGGGCTAGCTGTACGTCGACGTCGGCCCCGGCAGGGGTGCTTGGCCCCGCAGCCAGGCGCGGAGCGATCCCTGGGGGCGGCGTGACCTCCCCATCGCCGGCGCCTACCGCGCCGGTGGCGTTGGCCGGGTCGTTGGCGATGACGACGCAGCACTCCCCACGCGGGGTCGTAACTCCCGGTCTTTGGAGTCGTCGGAGCAGCCGAACCAGTAGTCCGTAGCGTCAAGGAAGCGCCTGAACATGACCGGGTCCGGCACGCCGGAGAAGTCCCACTCCGCGTACCCATGGAGGTTGGCGGGTGGCAACGCGTCAATGGAGCCTAGTGACGACTCATCACCCGCGGAGACGCCGGGGTCCCTGGTGACGAAGACATGACGACCAGGGGGAACCCGGCGCATCGTGGTGTTGACGTTGACGTTGTAGGCCGTCATGGCACCACGCAGACCAATGGGAAAGTGCGGTCCGGAGACCGTGCGCTGCCCCGCTGGGGTGGTGGTTGCCGTGGTGACAGGCGCGCCGCGTTGAGAGGCGGTGCGCTCGGCCTGCCGTCGCTCGGACCGTGCCCGGCGCGAACGCCGGCCGGGCGGCGACGGCGTCGCGGCGTTGACGGGCCGGCGGCGTCGCGCCGGCGGGCATCTACGCAGTGGTGGTGCGCGCAGCGGGGACCGGAGCGGACCCGGCCTAGCGCCGCACACGGAGCTCCTCACGGTTGGTGAGGCGCATCAGGTAGCCGTTCCCCGTGGCCTGAAAGTTTAGGCCCCCAAACCGGATTTCGAACCCGGCGGGGAGGTGGTCCGAGCTGCCCATGCAGTAACGCGTACCGCGGTACTCAGTGCGGATCACCATGGAGGGAGTTGACGGTGGATTGACCTTAGGCGCTCGATTGCCCCACGGTGGGTGCCAACTATCGGTGCGGAATATGGTCCCGACACTAACCAGTAATAAGCGCCAAGGTCTATCCCTCAATGGTCGATGCTAAGCAATAAGAGACACAGAGTTTATCCTGGTTCTGGCTGAGGGGCCGTACGTCCAGCAGTGGCGTGCTCGAGGCACTATATTGCTCAGCACCGAGGGTGCCTGTAGTGGGGCTGCTACAAGCAAGGCGGGAGAGGGAGCGTGGCTCCCAAGTCCCTGGTGTAGTGGCTGGAGAGCGAGAGCATGGTGCGACCGGTCTCGTGTTGTGTTGTGTTGTGTTCGTCGTTGTGTCCCTTGTCCGTCCGTCCCCTGAGGCAGGGGGGTTCGTCCTCCTTTTATAGACCAAGGAGAGAGCAAATCACATGCATGCCGCGCTATTTAGCTACGCGAGGGAGCGTGATGTGCTATGCTGTAGAGTAGGCGGCCGCCCGGACGATCCTTGCAGTGATCCGGCCATCATGGCGTGTCTTGTACCCGAACAGTGGCGGCTTCGAGGGTAGAAAGGCAGCGGACGGCTGTGGTTTCTTTTGACGGGCTCGAGGGAGTTGCTGACGTCGGTCCGTACGAGGCACAGTGGCAGGTAAGGTGGCATCCGTACGCTCCACAGCGCTGGCGTTGTTGCCACAGCGCCCGGCGTGTGCCCGTACGCGCGAGGGCAGCGGCCATGCTGTTAACAGTGGCAGGGATGGCGTCCCACTGGCCTAGCGCCTCCACCTAACCCTGCAAGATCACAAGAAAGCAAGTCGAGGGTGCGGCCGGCACCCCTTCGAGGGCTCGGCACGTTGGCCGTACCGGAGCAGGCGGCGCGGCGTCACGGGACTGGCACCGGCCACGCCGCACAGTTCCTCCCACAGTGGCGGGGATGGGCTCCCTCCTGGGGAGTTGGTGCGGCGGTACCGGGGCGCGAGCCCCAGGCGCATGATGGCGCCGCCTCACTGTTGTCAGGGCATTAAATGCCCGTGTATGGGAGCAGGCGCGCACGTGCGGAGCGCCCTCGAGCGAGGCGGACCCCGTTCGAGGGGGGAGCGGGCCCTCGAGCGAGGCAGAACCTACTCGAGGTAAGCGTACCCCCTCGAACGGGACGGAGCCCGCCCGAGGGAGACGTGCATCCTCGAGCGAGGTGAAGCCTGCTCGAGGGGATCTTCGAGTGGGCTGCCTTGGTGGGCCGTTGGGGCTCCCGCGGCGTGGGCCGTGTCCTGCATGGTTAGGTGAGGCGTGTTTGGCTTTGGCTTTGTTGCGGGTTTTGAGTGGAGATTTCTCAGTTGTTAAAGGGGACCCCTAGGGCTGTCCCCGACACTAAGAAAGATAGCTGCACAAGATTGGATCAAAGAATTGAAAGAGTGTAGATGTCTTACATAAAAGACAATTATGATAGGATGGCATGTACTAGAATTGGAAAGATCTGGAGCTTGAAAGAAGGCTAGCTCTACAACAGAGACACTCTGAGACAGAGCTTGATGAAGAACGTCTATCGAACGACTAGCATATATGAGAGAACAAGACTATAAGCTTAGGTTCATTTTAATTAGCAAAAATATGCAAAGGATATTTCATAAAGAAAATACCCTAAGTTGGAATTAAAGTAAATTAAACTTTATTTGCAAAACCGGTATAAAGAACTAGTCAAGTTTTATTTATAAAGATTCATATAAGAATTATTCCAATTAAACATTTAATTTAGAAAAACTGAACTATATGAATAACCTAAACGAAACTTTGTAAATCGAGTAGATCATATTATTATTAAAAACATTATGGTATTGGCATTAATCATATTAACATTCGTTATAAAAGCCGATGTAAAAGCCTAATCAAATTTTAATTAGAAAAGATTAATTAACTATTTAAACAAATTAATCATTTGATTTACGAAAACCGAGATAAAGATCTAATTAACTTTTATGTATAAAAACATGTGATAGAAACATTAATCAAATTAAATTTGCTTATAAAAAACGATGTATAGATCTATATAGCTTTTATTTATAAAAGGCATGTATAATTAGTCATTAATCAAAATTAATATTAATTTTATTTTCAGAAAAAACATGGTGAAAACACACCTCTAACGCGTGCTTTACATTATTATGGACCTGACGCAACTTGAACAGATGAAATTGGAGATAAAACAAAGATTTTATGAAGGAAACAAGATTGTAGGGGCCTGGACGAGATTAACCATAGACTTCAGGGGCTAGTAGAGAAGATCTGCAAGACACATGCAATAGTGCTCGCAAAACTGATAAAGCTCATGGTTAGATCTGAAAAAGAGCTTAGATTGGATCTGGATGAAAGAATCTAAACTATTTAGGGAGTTTTCTGGAAAAGAAACAAGACACAAGAAAAGTATGTAGGATAAAAGGAAACACCAGGGGGCTGGATGCAAAACAGTAGGGGTCATCCCCTTCCTCTGTCTACGAGCGAACAGGGGGGCGACGACGCTAGGGGGTGGCGGCGCCGATGTCCTAGGCTGCCAGGTGCTCGGGTAAGTAAGGAAAATAAAGAGGAGATCGAGGTGGTCGCGTAGGGGTCCTCACCGTCGGCGGGGAAGAGGAGGGGCGGCCGCAATCTGGCCGGCGGCGGTCAGCAAGCTCACTGACTTGATCTTGCGCGGGCTGAGGTGCTCCGGCGGATCTCCGGCGATGGGAAGCGGGCGGCTGTGCTCGGCTCGACCTCGTGAAGCTCGTGGCGGCCTTGGCTTGGCCGGCGGACGACGGGGCGGCCGGGTGGCGGCGGCGGCACTTGCCGACGCGGCCCGGGTGCCGGCGGCGCGACGCGGGGAGGCGAGGCGGTGCGGCGTTGGCGAGCTAGGGTTCGCGGCCGGGCGCGCACATATAAAGGGTCGCACGACTTGTCGTTCTTGGCACGGATGCGGGGAAGGCTGGTGGCGGCGCCGGTCCCGGTCTCCCGCCCGGCACGCCATGGCCATGGCGCCGGGCTCAGATGGGCTTTGGCGAGCCTGGCTGCCGGGCCGGAGCGGACCGGGTAGGGCGGAAAGGGCTCGCGGGTTGGGCTGAACCCGGGTGGAAGGGCGAGCGGCCTGAAAACTTTAGGGAGCTTGAGTGGACTTGCGAAGTATTTAAGGGGACGATGGTGGACTTCGGATAGATGGGCCGGAATTGACCGAATGGGTGAAGAGGAGAAGTCGGGGGTGGTCCGCCAGACTTCCAAGATTGGGCTGGAAGCTTGACTGGGCCGAAAGGGAGGAAGAAAGGAAATTCCTTTTTATTTTCAGAAAACATTTTTGTGAAAACCAAAATAATCCAGAAATAGCTAGATAATTCCTTAAAGCCACGAAAAATATTCTGAAAATCCCAAAAATTTCAGGAAACTTCCCAGAGCTAGATTAAGACATGAACAATCCAAATAAAGTATTCAGAGCTCATGAAAAAGATTTTAAAGCCTTCTAATAAATAGAAATAGCTCAAGAAAAATGAGAATAAATTCCAGAAAAATCCAGAAAATTCTCGGAAGGATTTGGACAGCTCCTAAACGCTTTTTTGAAACCTTAAGCACTCAGGAGGCACCAAGATGCATCGGCATGAATGCAACACTCTCAACTTTGTTTTAACTTCTGAAAATCAAACGAAGGATTTTTCCTATACTATATTTCCTATAAAGAAAATAAATGTTGGAAAAATTTTAAAATTTTAAGAAAATTGTTATTTAATTATTCTCTATATTCATATCCTGAAATTGGGAATTTCAGGGTGTGATACTATGCCATGTCGTAAAGCTTCCACGAAGGAGTCCATTACTATGATCAAGAACGTGATTTTTCCTCATTTCGGTACACCGAGAATCTTGATAAGTGATGGATGTTGACGGTGTATTTTGGTACACCTAGCATGTTCATTACACATTGGTTTGGATTTGATTATGGAACTAACCCGCCACTAGGCACACTAATCATATAACAAGTTCATCTTTGTGCATGCATTTGGAAGTGTTGTGTTTATGTAGGAAAACATGGACATAAAGGACGAATTCGCAACAAGTTCAAAGGAGCATTTATGGAGTCTTGTTCGTGTTCATGAGCTTGATAAAATCACTTCCAAAGGTGGCAAGGACCGAAGTGCTGCGAGGAACACCCCCGGGGATTGAAGCGTAAAAGATCGAACTTCATGCAAAGAGAACCTCCATCTTGGACGCGAGGATAACATCATTAAAATCATGCAAGTGGAGGGGGCAAAGTACATAAATGCATAAGGACCCACGGGAGCGAAAGGGGCGACCGAACCGGGCCAAGGTGGGCCCAGGCCGGTCGGCCCAGGCCGGCCGGCCCAGCACACTTCGGTGGCCGGTTCAGTCCCGTTTTCCTTGCACCCGAAGGATCTTGAACCCTAAAAGCCTGGGCGCCGCCATTCGACAGAGGGGAGAGTGATTCGCACCAGAAGTCCATCCACAAGCTAGAGAGAGAGAGGAGGAGGATCTCCGGAGGGAGATCAACCACCTCGAAGGAAGCACCCTCTCGTGGAGAAGAAGGAAGACACCGTGAGAAGGGAAACCATGATCAACGGTGCCATGATCAGCACCTTGATGGGGTAATCTTCTCATTCGTCCATGGGTTGTAATCGATTTTGAGATGTAGTCGGACTTTGTCAGATTATCTATCTATCATCTTGTGTTGAATATACTTTAATGCTTAAGGTTAGCTACCATGCCGTAAAGGGAATAGAGCTCCAATGCTTCCTTGGATCCATTCAATACGCCGTGTCCATCAAAGGTCTAGTCATGAATACCTTCGCGTAGTGACAGTACGAGAGGAGGGAAAAGGCGAAACCGTGGTCACAACCCCGATAGATTAGATTGGTTTTCATGTCTTTAAGCGATTGCATGCTCTAGTATCGTAGACCCGTGGGCGAGTGTCTTTTATCTTGATATCTTAATCATTCTCTCTAGTGTAGTTTAGTTGTTTTCTAGCATAATAATAGTTAGGGTTTTAGTAGCTAGTGTGTCGTTGTAGATTGAACGCTTGTAATCCCCTTGCTCCGCGGATTGACAAGAACCTTGGGAATCCCGTGGTGAAAAAGGTGTGGGGTCCGTACGCTTGCGGATCATAGAGGGATATGTCTTTTATCCGTCAACAAGCCCCTTTTTCTGGCGCCGTTGCCGGGGAGCAAGCTAGTTTACATCGTTTGATTTGCATCTAACTTAGTTTTATACTTTAGTTTATCTTTTATTTGATTTATCTAACATATATTATCTAGAAAAATACTTATTTTGTTTTTGTTTTTGTTTTTATCTTATTGTATAGATGGCGTTCGTCAATGTTGACGGTGAAAATCCGTCAACCTAGCCATGAGTTTACCTTCGGTGTTGGCATGAATTTTATACCTTATCCATTGGTACTAACCCCCGTGGTATAACAAGTTCACGTGTGCATGTCGGTTTTGGAGTTTAATGTTTATGCAGGGTTTTAGTGTTGGATGCAAGACTTTCGGGATAAGTTCATCAAGCACCTCATGACAAGACCTTGAAGTCCTGAACAAGTCATGCAATGAAGCAAAATTAACTCCAAGAAGCCGGGGACTTGATCCGAGAAGACGACAGACTCCAGGGACCTAACCAGAAAAGTGCTGAATCTTGCAAGACAAGGAGTTGAGTCCAATTCGGAGAGAAACCGACGACATGGACCTACATGCGAAGGGGGAAGCATCCGGAAGCGAGGGAACCGACCTCGGGCAAAGGAGCCCGCGGGGCCGGGCCTAAATGGGCCCGGGCGGCCGGCCGGCCCCGGTCCCGGGCCGGCCCGGGGCCCATTTAGGGCCCAAATTCGTCGTCCTTTGCCCTAGCCGCCAATCGGGCTATTTATAGTCCCCTGACCGAGAGCCACGCAGGGAAGATTTCGTCTTCGGCCGCCGAGAAGCAGAGAAGAGAGGGACACCATCTAGGAGAGGAGAGGGTCGAGCTAGTTGACTAGGGTTCCCCTAGCCGACGTGGGAACCTTGCACGGAAGACCACGTCGGAGTTCCCGGAGCTAGAAGCAAGATCAAGGAAGGATCCTGGTGGTGATCTTGTGTATGTATCATTGTTATAGTTGAATTATCAAGTTGAATCTTTTCTCAGCGATCAAGTGTTTCCTCGAAGATTTCGTTTTTCGATCGGCTTTGCTTATTTCAATTCTATTCTCGAGATAGATTACATAGGGTGTTCTTGTAGCCGCGGTGGCTAGAGGTACACGCCGGATCTTCCGAAAGAATCTCGACTTGTCTTTTGACTCGCCCTAAGGTCCCCGCATGAATAGGGATACGTTGTGACAGAACGGGGGTCTCGAAAGGCGGATGTTTTCGGATTTGGACGGGAAACCACGATTTAAAGAGGCTTTTATCAAGATTCGATTTGCTACTTCTTCTTTTGCTTGGAACTTCAACAAAAGGCTTACCCCGATCCCTCTAGATCGGTTTATCTACCAAATCTTACTTTGTTTTCTCCGGTTTTTAGTAGATTAGATTCGTTTTGTGTCTTTTACTTTGATGCATTAGGTCTTTTATCGAATATTGAAGTTACTTGGCTTTAATAGATTAAGTCTTGCGTCACACATTTGTTCCACGGATTCGATACCTTGGGTTCACCACTCGAGGGAAGAAGGGTCCCTTGACTACGACGGGAGACTTGTACGCTTGCGAGTCACGAACGAACTTTGATACAATTATTAACCGTCAACAAGCCCCTTTTTCTGGCGCCGTTGCCGGGGAACAAGTGATCA
The DNA here is from genome assembly GCA_947561735.1 of Cenchrus americanus. NCBI lineage: Eukaryota > Viridiplantae > Streptophyta > Magnoliopsida > Poales > Poaceae > Cenchrus > Cenchrus americanus. Next base: position 48,080,396 of record OX387241.1, on the reverse strand, counting down.
AGATTTGATTTTTTATTGCTTTTTTTTTGTAATTTTTAGTACTGATTTTGTTTTATTTTTGCATCTATTAAATTTCGATCATCCTCAAAATACATCTAATCTAGTTTGTCTAACTCTAGTCTTTATAGATTTGTTTTGTTTTCTAGTTTTTTTTTGCATACTTTGTTTATTGCTAACCCTAACAGGAGATGGACGGCTACCTCTCCAACAAACCCAATAATTTTGTGGATGATCCAAAAAAACTTTACAGGCTAAGGAGACGCGAAGCACATCAAGCTAAAAAGCTGGATTTTGTAGATTCGGAGTCGGAAGACAAAGGATCGCAGGAATCTCCGGAGAATTCACCACCTCAAAGTCCGCGGGAGAATCGACTTCCACCAATGGGTGACCAACCACCGGAAGAACGCAAGATTGGGGAGCTATGCACCCCAGACATCATCAACCTACCAATCTTGAACCTCGAGGAGATCGGAAGACCGTTCGAGATCAAGACCTCAACAATCCGCATGGTGCAACATTCACCCTTCACCGGCAAAGAGGATCCGAACCTTCACCTCCAAGCATTCATTCAACTATGTCAGACTTTCAACATGGATGGGGTGACTCAAGATCAAATGAGGGCAAGGCTTTTTCCGTTTTCACTACTCGGGAAGGCTTTGCAATGGTTCCACTCTCAACCGGCGGAGACGGTGCAAAATTGGAACACGTTGATGAAGGCTTTCATGAAGGAATACTACTCACCGGGTAAAACTCAAAGCTTGCGTAATAAGATTGCCACCTTTGTTCAATATCCTACGAAACTATCTCGGAGGCATTCGAGCGCTTCAACGAGTACACCCGGCGGTTCCACATCACAAGTTCCCGAAAGAAGACCTCGTGCAAAAGTTCTATCAAGGACTCACCATGGCGTCAAGGACGATCATCGATGCATCGGCGGGAGGATCTATCATCGAGCTTACACCGACGGAAGCTTTCACGCTATTCAAGAAGGTCGCGGATAATGACACGTGGGCGTCATCCGGCGCCTACACCCCGCTCAACCCATGGGGAACGTCAAAGGAGTCTTGCAAGTGGAGAAGGAAGACATACTTGAAGGCAAGATCAACTCGCTCATGAGGAGGTTGGAGAAGATGGAGATAGAAAAGAAAGAGGCTCAAGACTTGAAGGCCGCCGAAGCAAGGTCCACATGCGAAGAATGTGGAGAGTATGGCCATGTCCGCAAAGATTGTCCGGAGGAAGCCAAAGTGCTCGACTACATGAGGAAGGGAGAATTGCCGAACTTCCGCTACGGGCAAGGTAGGCCTCAATTTAATGCAAGCTCATCTATTCCTAACGCGGTTCCACTTCGGATACAATTGAAGGAGTTCATGGATGAGCAAGCTAAGATCAACAAGGACACCGTCACCAAGTTCAAGACCATAGACAAGGTGTTGGAGAACATCGATAGCAAAGTGACGGAGGTCGGAAGTTCAAATCATCAAGTGCTCAACATGATGAAGATGCTCGAGACGCAAGTTGGACAACTTGCGGGGCGCCTCACTAATGATGAAGGGAAGCTTCCGGACAACCCAAATGTCCCGAATCGGCGAAGGCCATTCAAACACGTTCGGGGAAGGAGACCGAAGACCCGGAACGTTCCGCGGGAGCAAGGAAGCTTAAACCATCCACCGAGGTGGAAGGAGCTGCTAAAGAGAAGGTTACGGGGATCGTCACCGAGGAACCCGAATTCGAGATGCCGGAGGATGACACGAGGATACCGCAACTCAAGCCATGCTACTTCCGAGGTAAACTTGACAACCACTTTGAGAAGTTTGTGGAAGTTGTGCGTAGACTTAGCATCAACATGCCATTACTAGATGCCCTACAAGTACCTACATATTCTCGTTACTTTAAAGACATACTTGCAAATAAATATGAGATAGCAACACTCGGGGTAGATCATGTCAAAATGTCCGAGGAGTGTAGTGCGGCTATTGCTTATGGGCTAGAGAAGCAAAAAGACCCCGGGTGCCCTACAATTCCATGTTCAGTTGGGTCTTTCAACTTCGAGAAGGCGTTATGCGACCTTGGAGCTAGTGTGAGTGTCATGCCGAGGGATGTGTTCGAGAAGCTACGCCTACCAATGGAGCCTACGGGAATATGTTTGGAGTTGGGTGACAACTCCATTCGCTATCCCTTGGGCATTGCTGAAGATGTACCCGTGAAGATTGGACACCACTTCATCCCGTCGACTTCGTTGTGCTCGAGATGGGAGAGAGGGAGAAGCCGCCGCTCATCCTAGGGAGGCCGTTCCTCAAGACCGTGGGAGCTACTATTGATGTTGGCAAGGGGGAGATCATGTTCGATATCAACGGAGAAAGGAGTTCCTTCAAGTTCCGTCCAAGGATTGAGGCATGCAACATGATTGGAGTGAAGGGAGAACCAAAACAAACGGAGGGGCTGAAAAAGAAGAAGGAGCCGAAAAAAATGAACGTAACGAAAATCAAAGAAGGTGTTGCATCCGTCAAGACAAAGGAAGAGAAGCCGCCTGTGAAGACCAAAAAAATGATTAAGCCAACTAAGCCGGAAGTCAAGCCCGCGCCCAAGATGGTGCGGAAGTGGGTACCCAAGATTGCAACGCCCGCAAAGAGCGTTGATCCGGAGTAATCAAGTGAAGAAGTCTAGCTATAGACTATAAACGAAGCGCTAGGCGGGAGGCAACCCGTTTCGTCAAGTCGAGTCAAGAATAAGCTACGGGAGGACAACCCGATTCCAGGTTTTTCTAGTATTTTTAATAATTTAGTTTTTGAGTTTTACTACGCAAAGACATTAGACTTAGAAGTGGTTGAACAATATTAGAGACATAATTCTTGATTGAATGTTTGCTTTATCATAAACCCTTTGCATGAACCCTCCTATGTGCTTGTTTGATTCTTTTCTTTTCGAGAAACCCCTCAACCAAATAATTTCAGAACCTTAACTCAACCTTTCACCCTCATTATGGTGCTGAGGTTGGCTTATTTTTCATGCTAAAACCACACGAGTAGAGCCACGAATTATATTCAAGTGTTATAAAAATTCAGCACGTGGTACGACTCGCGTGAACCTAGAAATCGAAGCTTTTGGTTGGTTTTAAAAATCTTTATCCTTGGTTTCTCTAGGATTAAAATTTTTCTAATCCTATTCTAATTTTGTTTTATTCAAAATCTTTCTTATTTAGCCAAAATTAGAACCTAAACCTATGCCCCCATGATCAAGCCGGGAAAACGTTCGCTCTCAACCAATGAAAGCAAACTTTACCGGTGAGACCGAAATCGACGTAGTCGAAAAATATTTTCGACTTACATTTGTTTTTAATGGTTTAAAAACTTCTCTAAAATTATGCTTGAGCTCTTGCATGGCTCTGAAAAATATTTTAAATTTCGAATTAGAGGAGTGCTTAACCTTAAACACACCTAAATGGAGGCAACTAGTTTGAATTAAGCATGCATGCACCATTGGATTCCCTTTTATCAACTTTCACCAATTCCACATGCAAAGGACAACCATGGTGGGCAGCAAGCATCAACTTTGCAGGATTTTCATGGTGGCATGTGAAGCAAGTGGAGCTAGGGAGCATGGACATGACCCAAAGCATGGAGCATCAAGTGGGAGGACCAATAATTCAAGAAAAGGAGTGGACGAGAGCGTTTGGGGCGGTGCAACCGGTGGAGCACGCGGGCAGGAAAGTTGCGGAGGCGAAATGATCGTGGCCGGGAGAAAGACGCGCCGAGGAGGAGCCGGAGGAGCCCCGGGCCGGCCGGCCCGGGCCGGCCGGCCCGCCCTATATAAGGAGCCCCCCGGCGCCCGTTTTCTGCAGCAAGCTTCCCTCTCCTTCCCTTGTTTGTGTGTTCAAGTTTGTGTGCTCGGAACCACCGTAGACTTAGCCAACCATCCCAAGCTTGATAGCTCAAGAAAAATCCACATCCTTAATCCACTCAAAGTCCACATCCGAAGCAAAGAGTTTAAGTGCCTAGTTTACCGGTTGCAACCCGGAATTTTAGTTGAAGAAAGAGTGCAGCAACCATGTGGAAGAAGACCACAAGTCTCTTCTCCAAGAAGAAGAGTTCGTCGTCGTCCAAGCCGTCATCAACCACGTCTTCGAGGAGGCACTCGGTTTCCGAGTCTCCCCGGAGCATGGAGACGGACACGGCACCACCGAGGAGGAACGACGCTCTCCTCCTTGGTGGTATGAGGGCTGCGAGAAGCACTTCCATGAGGTTCACCGAACCTCGTGGGCACACGGAGGAGCAGCCCGCGCCACCACAACGATCGACTCGCTCAACCGCACCACCTCCTTACACCCCGACACAATCTTCGTACGGCTTCATCATCTTGTCGGCGGAGGAGGAGGAGAGGCTCGCCAATCTTGAGAAGAGGCTTGTGCCGAATGTCGAGTTCGACGACCAAGCACTCTACACCTTGGGTTTTTGCACCGACATATACTATATGTTGGGGCACCTCGGATGGGTGCAGTTCTCCAACGGAATATCGTTGGACACCCATTTGGGTTACGCCTTGGAAATTTTAATGACTATTGCACCCATCGTTGATGATGATGGGGTGCAAAGCTTGTCATTCCGTTTGGAGGGAATCGAGCAAGTGGTTCCCTACGAGCACGTGAGGGAGCTGCTTGGATTCCACAAGGGAGCTCCGGAGAAAGTTGACGTGCCACCCGGCACGTTGGCAGGATTTTGGAACATGATCTCCGGAGAAGCCCATCAACAACGCAATTGCATCCGCAACCCCATTATCCGGATATTTCACTCTTGGATGTGCAAGAGGGTATTGGGGAGGATGAAGGAAACAAAGGTGACCGACACGGAGTTGAATTGGCTATACTCGGCTTTAATTGCCGTGGCAGCCAATTGACCCCTCTTACCTCATGATCAACCGTTGGTGTTGTGAAGCAACATCGGGGGCGGGTAATATTGGTTCGGGGTGTTACCTCTCCATGTTGGCCTTTTCCTTGCGGCCGGGGATCGCAAGAAACCCCGCTCACCTTTTGCGTGGTACCTCTCTCGGTTTTGAGTACTTGCGGCAAGGCAAGTACATTAGTGGAGATGAGAGAGGAGGTTATCGGTTGGCCATAGTGAACCTACCCCTTCCGAATGATAGGCTTAGGCTTTTCACCGAAGGAAGGGAAGATTGGTTGGAAGAGGGACTACTTGTCCCTGCAAGGAAGAACAAAAGAGGAAGAATCGTAGAGGAGGGAACATCCTCCGCACAAGCGAGTGGAGCACAACCCAATGTGCAACCATTCGGCGGAGTTCCTCCTCCGCCAAGCTATTACGGAGGGTCACAACAACAAGCATGGGGGGGTGGTGCACCGGTACCCCCACAAAATTATGTTGTGCCCAACGCTAACTTCGCGGAGTCCTACGCTCATCATCCCCAACCACAACAAAGCATGGCCATTATTGGAGTGTATGCTGCAAGAAATGCTCAAAACATCGCAGCCATCCAATCTAACGCAGCCCAACTCGGTGAAGGCAACGCAAATATTGCCTTTGAACTTGGACGCCTTCACCTTGTGGAGCCAAATCAATTCGACGGAGGAAGCGTCCAACCATATTATGAGCAAGGGTATTATTATCAAGACTATCAACATCAACCACCGGTGGAGGACTAGAAGATTTAGGAACTTTAGTTTTCTTTTCTTTTCTTTTTCTCTGTAATTTTCAGCTTTTGCTTATGTGTGTTTGCGTAGTATTTTCTGTTTTTATTTAAATTTCAGCAAGCATGTTTGTTTATTTTCAGTGTGTATTTCAACTTGATGTCACCATTAATAAAGTCACCACCTTGATTATATCATTGGAAAAGTTACAAAATTCGTGCCATGATGATATATGATTAAAATTGCAGCTTTGTTCATCTTTGTATTCGATTTATGCATGTTTAAGCTAGTGCTCTCTTAAAAATACAGATCTGAATTTATTTAAATGCTAGCTTAATTTTCAGCGGAGGTTATGATTAAAACAAAGACCCATAGTGTTTTATGTGCTCTCAAGTTATGAATAGATTAAAGATGTCTTTTATGCTCAAAAATATTGCTAACCTTGTCACAAATATCACTTGTGTGTTGCTCAACCTATCCAAAGCCTTATATATATTTGAGTGCATGAACCTTAGTGTACAAGATTTATTTTTGAGTGAGTTATTGCAGGCCATGATTTCTCTGGCCCGAGACTAAGAAGCTGGTCATTCCATTTTTGCGTATCTATCTTTTTGCTAGCCTTTTATCCGTGCATTGTGTATCCCCGCATCGGAGATCTCACAAACCTCGCCGGATATCCACCCTTAAACCAAATATCATCTTTTTGTGATTACCTCCTTGACCACAACCTATCGTTGAGAATGGATCATCAATTCAAGGAAGATCGCAAGACGGCGCCAACGTTGAAGATTTCAAGTATCTCTCCAAGGAAAAATATTCCGGTACCTACCTTATTTTTCGCCTCTTTGCTCGAGGACGAGCAACGTCTAAGCATGGGGGAGGAGGTAGGTACGGTGCAGTTTTAGAGTTCAAAGGGGAATATTTAAAAAAAATGATGAAAGAAAAAATCCAGCGATACTCATGACTTTCAAGGTATAAAAAATCAAAACTTCATTGTGGAAGTCATGGGCTGAATATATGACGAGGAAAAAAATGAATGAATGAAAGAAAGAAAAGAATGAGAAATATGAGAAAAAAATGTGCGTAAAGTAAATTCCCTAAGCTCTCTAAAAGTGCATTCAAGGCTTCAAGTTAAAAAGATCCATTCTCATTTTCCAACCATGTGCAATCCGATAACGAGGACCTCCTTTGTGCCTCGGGATCACTCTTTGCCATTTGCACATGTCCACTCATCTAAAAGTGTGTGTATTTTTCTCTTTCCCCTCCTTGATTTAACATTATTTTCCAATGACCTTTTTGACGAGTCTCGATAAGACCATGAGAAGCTTGTCTTGTTTTGACAACACCTCATTTATAAAATCTTGTTAGGACTAAACTTTCCCAAAGCTCCATATAAAGCCTACCACATATATATGAGAGGGAAAGGAGTAGAATATATAGGCTTGAGAGACGAGTGAGATGAGAGTTTATGAGCAATACATGAGATTATTTAAATTTGTGAATTTGGTTTAGCTTTTCTTTATCTCGATCTTCATTTCAAAAATTCTGAGATCTATTTAAAACTTTGTGAGCATGTTAATACTTGTGGGATAAGCTTAATAAGAATCTACCCTCCGTAGAGATGAAGGCTAGTACATTATGGAACTTTAATGAATTAAAATTTTGAGAGCATTATGTTTTCTCATGTGTGATCAAATGCAAAGTTTAAACATTGTTTGGCAATGATGATATCCATCGAAGGCTTACTCGAGGACGAGCAAGGTTTAAGCATGGGGGAGATGTTGACGGTGAAAATCCGTCAACCTAGCCATGAGTTTACCTTCGGTGTTGGCATGAATTTTATACCTTATCCATTGGTACTAACCCCCGTGGAATAACAAGTTCACGTGTGCATGTCGGTTTTGGAGTTTAATGTTTATGCGGGGTTTTAGTGTTGAATGCAAGACTTTCGGGATAAGTTCATCAAGCACCTCATGACAAGACCTTGAAGTCCCGAACAAGTCATGCAATGAAGCAAAATTAACTCCAAGAAGCCGGGGACTTGATCCGAGAAGACGACGGACTCCGGGGACCCGACCGTAAAAGTGCTTCGAATCTTGCAAGACAAGGAGTTGAGTCCAATTCGGAGAGAAACCGACGACATGGACCTACATGCATAAGGGGGAAGCATCCGGAAGCAAGGGAACCGACCTCGGGCAAAGGAGCCCGCGGGGCGGGCCTAAATGGGCCCGGGCCGGCCGGCCCGGCCCGGTCGGCCCGTGCCCATTTAGGCCCCAAATTCGTCGTCCTTTGCCCTAGCCGCCAATCGGGCTATTTATAGTCCCCTGACCGAGAGCCACGCAGGGAAGATTTCGTCTTCGGCCGCCGAGAAGCAGAGAAGAGAGGGACACCATCTAGGAGAGGAGAGGGTCGAGCTAGTTGACTAGGGTTCCCCTAGCCGACGTGGGAACCTTGCACGGAAGACCATGTCGGAGTTCCCGGAGCTAGAAGCAAGATCAAGGAAGGATCCCGGTGGTGATCTTGTGTATGTATCATTGTTATAGTTGAATTATCAAGTTGAATCCTTTCTCAGTGATCAAGTGTTTCCTCGAAGATTTCGTTTTTCGATCGGCTTTGCTTATTTCAATTCTATTCTCGAGATAGATTACATAGGGTGTTCTTGTAGCCGCGGTGGCTAGAGGTACACGCCGGATCTTCCGAAAGAATCTCGACTTGTCTTTTGACTCGCCCTAAGCTCCCCGCATGAATAGGGATACGTTGTGACAGAACGGGGGTCTCGAAAGGCGGATGTTTTCGGATTTGGACGGAAAACCACGATTTAAAGAGGCTTTTATCAAGATTCGATTTGCTACTTCTTCTTTTGCTTGGAACTTCAACAAAAGGCTTACCCCGATCCCTCTAGATCGGTTTATCTACCCAATCTTACTTTGTTTTCTCCGGTTTTTAGTAGATTAGATTCGTTTTGTGTCTTTTACTTTGATGCATTAGGTCTTTTATCGAATATTGAAGTTACTTGGCTTTAATAGATTAAGTCTTGCGTCACACATTTGTTCCACGGATTCGATACCTTGGGTTCACCACTCGAGGGAAGAAGGGTCCCTTGACTACGACGGGAGACTTGTACGCTTGCGAGTCACGAACGAACTTTGATACAATTATTAACCGTCAACAGTTAATCAACCCATGGAAGAACCAGAGAAATCATTAAGGGATTACGCTAGCCCTCGATGTGAAGATATAAAAGTACAAGAGTCGGATTCGAAGCGCGAAGCAACCAAGTATGAGATTAAATCCAAGATCATCGAGATGGTGGCGGCAAACCCATTTGAAGGGATGGTTACGGAGAACCCATATAGACATATAAGGGATTTCACGACAATATGCAACACGGTGCGTGAAGGAGTTCTCGATGAATGGTTCAGATGGAATCTCTTTCTCTACTCACTTACCGGCAATGCAAAGACATGGTATTCGTTTGCGTCCTTTGAAGTGGAAGGCAATTGGAACAAGTTGACAAAGAAGTTTTGCGAGAAGTTCTTTCCAATTAGCAAGGTTAAACATCTAAAGAGGCAAGTGATCAATTTCATGCAAGGATAAGAGGAAGGGATAGACCAAGCTTGGGATAGGTTTAATGGGTTGATCTAACAAGGACCAAGACTCGGCTTCACCGGTGACATACTCTTGCATACATTTTTCTTTTCCCTAACCCCTAGTTGCATGCAACACGTCGAAATGTGTGCAGGTGGGGATCTCATGGAGAAAACACTCACGGAAGCCGCTCAACTTCTACAAAAAATTAGTAAAGCGGCTGCCATGCGAAGAGATTGGGAAACAAGACTTGCAGAAGAGCCAGAATACAATTCGAGGAAGAAGAAGTGTGCTGATTTTTCTAAAGAGGCAACCCCGGAAGTCACAAAAGAGGAACCAATCGCGGAAAAGCTTGGAGAAGAACTCATCAAGTCAAGAACTACCCCGAGCATCGACTTTGCCGTACCAAATGAGTCGAACAAGAGAAGCATGTCACGCGCGAAGCCACTAAGGGAGTTCGAACCAATGGATTGGGTTCCTATCGATTACGGAGAAGTATTCGAAAAGAGAAGACCGTTCCCTAATCAAAAAGGAATGGCTAGAGCATTGGAAGTGGATTTCCCACCGGAGAAGAAAGCGGAAAATTCATAGGACCTTGAAACCACCGGTGAGATTTTTCAAAAGCTCTTTGGAGATGACATAGTGGATCTGGAACACATAGCCGAGGTGAAGAGAATCATGGGGATCAAACCCGAAGCATCAACATATGCTCGCCTCGCCGAAATCTACGCGATAGGATCCGAAGAAGAAGAGAAGATGACACCACACTTGAGTTGCGAGATCAACGGAGTTCAATGCAAGGCTTTATGCGACATTGGAGCCCAAGTAAGTGTCCTATCTTCTAAAATTTACGATAAAGTTCAAGACCACAACCTAGACTTAGCTCCAACATCAACGAAATTAATTATGGGAGATGGTAGAACTATCAAACCTCTAGGTATTGCTTGAAACATGAAAGTAAAAATCTCTAGAAACTATATACCATCCGGTTTCTTTGTTATTGATGCTTACCATAGTAATCATGATCACATCATCTTAGGTAGGCCCTTTCTTAAGTTGGTTGATGCCGTGTTAGATGCCGGAGAAGGCACAGTAACAATGAACCTTAATGGAACAAAGTACACATATAACTTTCTTCGTGCTTCTAAACCCCTTACCCCCTTTCCTCCCGAAGATAAAGAATTAAAGAGATAGATAGCCTTTGTTTTGTTGAAACCCTTAGAGACCCACTGCAAAGAGCGATGGAAAATCAAATTAGTGATCGACAAGATGAAGAACTAGAAGAAGCAACAAAAGGCTTGGAACCACATGATGGAAGCGTGGAGGAAGGAAAATTCGAAGACATAGGAGAGATTAAACCCGAGGAGCCACAAGCGCCCGAGGTAGACCTTAAACCTTTGCCCAAAGGATTAAAGTATGAATTTTTGGGCCCAGACAAGACCTATCCCGTCATCGTGAGCGACAAGTTGAGTCCCGAAGAAAATGAGGCGTTGCTGATTTTATTGAAAAAACATAGGAAGGTGATTGGATATTCAATTAATGATCTCAAAGGTATTAGCCCAGCCTTTTGCACTCATCGTATACCAATGGAAGACCAATGTAAGCCCGTAGTGGACCACCAAAGGAGGCTAACCCATGCCATGCATGAGGTAGTAAAGAAGGAGGTCATCAAGTTACTTGATGCCGGAATCATCTACCCGGTTCCGCATAGCGAATGGGTGAGCCCGGTACATTGTGTACCAAAGAAAGGAGGTTTGACCGTGGTGAAGAATGAGAAGAACGAATTGATACCGCAAAGAACCGTGACCAGGTGGCGAATGTGTATCGATTATCGTAAGCTTAACAAAGCGACGAAGAAAGATAACTTCCCCCTACAGTTCATCGACGAGATGCTCGAGAGATTAGCAAACCACACTTATTTTTGCTTTCTCGATGGGTACTCGGGGTTCATGCAAATTCCCATTCACCCGGATGATCAACACAAGACGACATTTACATGCCCTTACGGAACGTTCGCATATAGAAGGATGCCCTTCGGTCTATGCAACACTCCAGCCTCTTTTCAACGTTGCATGATGGCCGTATTTTCGGAATTCATCAAAGAAATTGTCGAGGTGTTCATGGATGATTTTTTCGTTTATGGGAAGACGTTCATGGATTGCTTGGCAAACTTGGAAAAGGTCCTCACGAGGTGTGCGGAGGTAGACTTGGTATTAAATTTGGAAAAGTGCCACTTCATGGTTAGCCAAGGCATAGTGCTCGGACATGTTATATCCGAGAGAGGAATTGAAGTGGACAAGGCTAAGGTAGAGACGGTTGAGCAACTCCCACCTCCTACGGATGTTAAGTCCTTAAGGAGCTTTCTAGGCCATGCCGGATTCTATAGAAGATTTATTAAGGACTTCTCGAAGATTACTAAGCCTTTAACGCATCCTCTTCAAAAGGATGTGGCTTTCGACTTTGATGAGAAGTGCCTAGCGGCATTCCGGACCTCGAAAAGTGCATTGGTGAGTGCTCCCATCATCCAACCTCCGGATTGGAGCCAACCTTTCGAGATGATGTGTGACGCAAGGGACTACGTTGTAGGCGCGGTTTTGGGTCAAAGAAAGGAAGGCCGAGTTCACGCCGTTTACTATGCTAGCAAAACTCTTAGTGAGGCGCAATTAAATTATGCCACTACGGAAAAAGAGTTGCTAGCGGTGGTATTCGCTTTCGAAAAATTCAGATCTTACATCGTGAACTCAAAGGTCATTGTTTACACCGATCACGCATCCATCAAGTATCTCTTGGCTAAGAAGGAAGCTAAACCACGCTTGATTCGTTGGATCCTTCTTCTCCAAGAATTTGATGTTGAAATTCGTGATAAAAAGGGGGTGGAAAATGTTGTGGCCGATCATTTGTCTAGGATGAATCGTGGACAAGATGATAAAGAGCCCATCGAAGATAAGATGAGAGATGATCACCTCTATCGAGTGCTTGATAAAGATACTTGGATGATCGATATCATTCGAGCAATTCGAAAGATGCCTCTCGATCATCTAGATAAAAACTCTCAAAAGAAGATAATCTCCGAAAGTAGGAAATACTTTTGGGATGCACCATACCTCTTCAAACTTGGCAATGATGGAGTAATGAGAAGATGTGTGCCAAGAGAAGAGAGGGTTGAGATTCTAAGGAAGTGCCACTCGGCGGAGTATGGTGGACACTATAGCCATTTTCGAACCCAAGCAAAAGTATGGTCGAGCGGATTCTTTTGGCCGGAGATGCATGAAGATACTAAAAGATATGTTGCATCATGCCCCGAATGCCAAAGAACCGGAAACATCTCTCAAAGAAATCCTATGCCTTTAAAATACAACCTACAAATCGACATATTCGATGTATGGGGTATAGACTTCATGGGGCCTTTTAAAAACTCATTTGGATTTGAGTATGTCCTAGTAATGGTTAATTATGTATCCAAGTGGGTAGAGGCTATACCATGTCGTAAAGCTTCCACGGAGGAGTCCATTACTATGATCAGGAACGTGATTTTTCCTCGTTTCGGTACACCGAGAATCTTGATAAGTGATGGAGGAACTCACTTCACCGGGAAGAATTTTAAAAAGTGCTTGTCCAAGTTGGGAATTGAGCATAGGGTCTCTACGGCCTATCACCCGCAAACCAACGGACAAGCGGAAACGTCAAATAGGCAATTAAAAAGCATACTCAACAAGACCATAGAGAAGGGAGGCAAAGACTGGTCAAAAAAATTAGACGGAGCTTTATGGGCTTATCGAACGGTGTTTAAGACACCGATAGGTATGACCCCTTATCAATTCGTCTATGGAAAAGCTTGCCACCTTCCGGTTGAGTTGGAACATAAAGCCTATTGGGTGATTAAAGAGATGAACCTCGATCTCGATGCCGCGGTGGTGAAACGTAGGATCCAAATAAGCGAGCTAAAGGAGTTGAGGTTGAAAGCATATGAAAATGCAAGCATATACAAAGAGAGAATCAAAAGGTGGTACGATAAAAGATTGCAAAAGAAAGAATTCAAAGAAGGAGATAAGGTCCTCCTCTACAATTCGAGGTTTAAAGCCTTCGGAAAGGGGAAATTGCAAAGCAAATGGGACGGACCTTATGTTGTGCATTCGGTATTCTCCAACGGAGCGGTAACCATTATGGATATAAACGGCGATCAATTTGTGGTGAATGGTCAGCGGCTTAAGGTTTACTACGAACCCGACGTTGTGCCCCTTCACCATGTTGATGTCTTCACCATGGAGGAAGAGCCCGAACGTCCCGCCTAGGACGAAAAACAAGGCATGAATTTCTGTAAATAGTTTTTCTTTTTGTTTTCTGGAGTTTCTCGCGAAGATTTACTGGGCCAACTTTTTCCCATGGGCTAAGGAGGCGAAATAAGGGCGGTACGTGGAAAACTGGACCGACCCGGCCCTCGAGACTGGGTGGACCGGCCGGCCGAGGCCGACCGGCCCAGGTGGGTCTCGGCGGCAGTCGTCTCCGATTTTTGCTCGAATTGCTCGTTTTCAACTTCCTTCTTTGGTCATAAAATTTTAAGGAAAGTTTAAAAAGGAAAATGAGATTTTCAGGGTTTTTCTCTTTGGACTATTTATTTGGCCAAATTGGGAGCTCGGGAATCAACCCCTCCAAGCAATATTTGGCCAAATTGGGAGCTCGGGAATCAACCCCTCCAAGCAATATTTGGCCAAATTGGGAGCCCGGGAATCAACCCCTCCAAGCAATATTTTGCACCCTTGCAGCAGCCATTGTGCCCCCAAGGAGCTTAGAGTTGAAGCTAGAAGCCAAGAAGCCATCGATGGAGGATGCGATGCGATGCGAGCTCAAGCTACCCGTCAAGAGGACCGCACGCATCCGTTGCGGAGGTCGTGTCCCGACCGGAGCTCTTGCATCTCGCAACCCCGTCGAAGGAGAGAAGGTCCCTACGCCCGTTCGAAGGTCGGCACGCGTCCAAGGCATGAAGCGCAAAGACTACGAGGAGGCGTCGCCCGAGCCTAAGGATTATGGGGGTAGCGACTACTCCGATGATCGTAGCCCGAGCTCGTGCGCGGCCGCCGGAAGAGATGATAACGATCTCTACATTTGGAATGAGCAGCCCAAAGAGAGGACTCCCGAAAGCCCCTACGGCGACGGTAACGATGGCAACGAGAGCGGCAACGACAATGGAGGTGGCGATGATGGTGGCGACGACGGTGGTGACAATGGCGATGAAGACCCCTTCGGATTGCATCCGATGTGTTGTCGAACTTGCCGTCAATCCATCGGGGATCCCTAAACATCGGTCGATGAGTGTCTCCAAGCCATGGAAGCGATGAAGCAGCGTATGGAGGATTTGGATCACGTAGTTGGAGACAACTTCAAGTTCCTTAACCGTAATGTGCGCAAACTTTTTGGCATTGTTGGAAACATGAGACGCAAGTGGTGCAATACTTGCTTGAAGTACCACTAGGTCTAGTTTTTCCCCTTAGGATTTTTGTAAGATACGACGAGGACGTCGTATGTTTTTAGCGTGGGGGAGAGCTAGCTAGCTAGCCTTAGCTTTTGAGTTTCAAAATTTTAGGTTCGGTTTAATCTTCGAGCGAGAGTCTTAGAGTTTAATGAGTCTTAGTTTTCGAGTGTGTTTTTAAAATTTTTGCAAGTTTGAAAGTGTCTTAAATTAGTGTTGAGTCAAAGAAAACCAAATAAAAAGAGTCTTTATATATTTTTGTGTCTTGTGTGATTCTTATCTTTATTCACTTGTTTGTTTATCTTTGATTCTTGATATATGAACACAAGTGTGTGGTTTGAAAAATGTTTACCGTGGTGCTTAGTGGAATTGCTACTACTTAAAGTATCCATACCACACTTCGATCTTGAGCTTCACATGTTAGTTGTGCTATGTTCAATGCTAAAAGTTGGAGGATTTCAGTTCTTAAAATTATCTTAAAACCCTTGTAATAAAGGTTAGCAAAACCTCTTTTTTCCAAGTTGAGAGTAAGAAAAAAAAATCCTATACAAAGCCAATTTATTTTTTGCTCCACCATAAGTGTGATTAGCACTATGAGTTGGGCTAGGATCCTTCTCTCTTGGGAGTTTTAATTTCGAGCAATGATCATGTTCTTGTGCTTATCTTCTATTGCTAGCCTCGTCATTCATTCGGTCACGAGACTTTCACCTTGGAGGTCTCGTACATCGCCGAATTCCATACCCAACCCTATACATCTCTTTTGTACATCGCATTCCTTGAACACAACCTACTTTCAAAAGTTTCGTCTCGTCTCTAGCATGATTTATTTAAAATTTCAGATTGTATGCATGTGAGAAAGAGAGGAGTTGAGAGCTTTGAAAAGTTGTCAAGAGAGAGAAAAATAAAGAGAAAAAGTATGAGTGTGGAAAAGAAAAGAAAGAAAAAAAATATGTGAAAGAAAAAAAATATGAGAATGAAAGAAGGAAAAGAAAAAGAGAAAGATGAGGTAGCAATACGGATATGAGAGGGATGGATCAAGTGAAAGAAAAGAAAAATAAAAGTGTAAGGAAGGATGTCACGTTGTTGAGAGACGAAACTTTCACTCTTTTTCCAACCATGTGCAATCCGACAATGAGGACGTCATTGGTGCCTTGTAGTCATAATTTTCTTTTGCCCTTGCACATGTCCACCATTCTAAATCTTCTCATCCTTGATATCCCTACATATGGTTAATTCTCATGATCATTGGCTTTGAAAGGTAAACAACCATTAGAGGAAGTTCTTAGTTTGACAATACTTGTGTTGATTGCGCTAGCCCTACCTATAGCTCCACTTTACATGTTATATGAGAGACTTATGGGAGGTGAGAGTTTTATAAAATTGGTTTAGGATAGCCACCTCATATGAGTGACTTGAAAGAGCTTGGAGAAAGGTTTTTGTCTAATACTTGTTGCAAGAATTTTGTTTTTAAAATCATAAAAACCCTCCGATGGAAGCAAAGAAGTAAGTATGGCTGAAATTGAAGACTTCGAGTGAAGAGTTTGAGTTGTGGGGTAAATCTTGACGCGGTAAAGATTCTAAACGCCCATGTTTATGTTTGATGATCATTACTTTGTGTTTATGTATTAAATATGAAAGGATTGACTAACTTGTGAAGAAGGATTAGCGTTACACGATTACAACACCTTGGACGAAGTTCTTTTACGAATACTTGCTCGAGGACGAGCAAGAGCTAAGTGTGGGGGAGATGTTGACGGTGTATTTTGGTGCACCTAGCATGTTCATTACACTTTGGTTTGGATTTGATTATGGAACTAACCCGCCACTAGGCACACTAATCATATAACAAGTTCATCTATGTGCATGCATTTGGAAGTGTTGTGTTTATGTAGGAAAACATGGACATAAAGGACGGATTCGCAACAAGTTCAAAGGAGCATTTACGGAGTCTTGTTCGTGTTAATGAGCTTGATGAAATCACTTCCAAAGGTGGCAAGGACCGAAGTGTTACAAAGGAACACCCCCGGGGATTGAAGCGTAAAAGACCGAACTTCATGCGAAGAGAACCTCCATCTTGGACGCGGGGATGACATCGTCAAACCCATGCGAGTGGAGGGGCAAAGTGCATAATCACCTGGGGATCCACGGGAGCGAAAGGGCGACCGAACCGGGTCGAGATAGGCCTGGGCCGGTCGGCCCAGGCCGGCCGGCCTAGCCCACCCCGGTGGTCGGTTCGGCCCCCCTTTCCTTGCACCTGAAGGATCTTCAACCCTAAAACCCTAGAGGTGCCGCCATTCGAAGGGAGAGAGCCATTCGCACCAGAAGGCCATCCACAAGCTAGAGAGAGAGGAGGGAGATCTTCGGAGGGAGATCGTCCACCTCGAAGGAAGCACCCTCTCGTGGAGAAGAAGGAAGACACCGTCGGAAGGGAAACCATGATCAACGGTGCTATGTCCAGCACCTTGATGGGGTAATCTTCTTATTCGTCCATGGGTTGTAATCGATCTTAATATGTAATCAAACTTTGTCGAATTATCTATCTATCATCTTGTGTTGAATATACTTTAATGCTTAAGGTTTGCTACCTTGCCGTAAAGGGAGTAGGGCCCCAATGCTTCCTTGGATCCATTCAATACACCGTGTCCATCATAGGTCTAGTCATGAATACCTTCGTGTAGTGACAATACGAGAGGAGGGAAAGGGAGAAACCGTGGTCACAACCCCCGATATATTAGATTGGTTTAATGTCTTTAATTGATTGCATGATCGTAGACCCATGGGCGAGTGTCTCCTACCTTGATCCCTTATCGTTCTCTCTAGTGTAGTTTAGTTGTTTTCTAGTATAATAGTAGTTAGGGTTTTGGTAGCTAGTGCTTATAAGTAGATTGAACGCTTGTAATCCCCTTGCTCCGTGGATTGACAAGAACCTTGGGAATCCCGTGGTGAAAAGGGTGTGGGGTCCGTACGCTTGCAGATCGTAGAGGGATACGTCTTTTATCCGTCAACAAGGCGTAAAATTGGCACCCTTCGCAGGTGCGCACGATCTCTCTAGCGTCAGCAACCGCGGAAGGCCAGTAGAAGCCCTGGCGGAACGCGTTACCCACGAGGGTGCGCGGCGCCGCGTGGTGGCCACACACGCCCGCGTGGATGTCTCGGAGGCGCTTGCGCCCCTAGGGGATAGGCATGTAGCGCTGCAAGACGCCTGACGCGGCGCGCTTGTACTGCTCGCCGTCAACGAGGGTGAACGATTTGGCCATCCTGGTGATGTGTCTGGCCTCAGATTGGTCCGAGGGAAGCTCCCATCGATCCATCCAGGCGATGTGACTCGCCAGTCCTCCACGCGGGGGGCTGGCTCTGTGTCCATGGCCTCGACCTCGTCCACGCCGTACCCCTCGAGCAAGGAGAGCACAAACGCCTCATTCGAGGGGTCCTCGTCCATAGGCTCCACGCTCGCTAGATTCAAGGGAGCCCCCGAGGGTTCCTCCTGACTCGAGGGTGTCGGCTCGAGGTTGACGGACGGTTTTGTGACGTCCTGCGCAAAAACGTTCCTGCAAACGGTGATTCCCTCCGACGTAATCTTGGCGAGCTCGTCTGCCTCCTCGTTGTACCGGTGGGGAACATGGTTGAGCTCGACGCCATAGAACTTATCTTTGAGGGCTCGTACAGCATTGCAGTAGGCCTCCATCTTGTCGTTGTGACAATTCGCATTCTTCATGACTTGGTCGACTACGAGCTACGAGTCCCCCCTAATGTCGAGGCGTTTGATGCCCGTCTCGATGGCGATTCGGAGGCCACAAAGAAGGGCCTCGTACTCCGCCATGTTGTTCGATGTGGGGAAATGTAGGCGTATTCCGTACCTTATTTGCTCCTCGAGGGGTGAGATGAAGAGCAGGCCTGCACCCGCCCCTGTTTTCATCACTGACCCGTCGAAGTAAAGGGTCCAGCATTCGGCCTGAATCTGCGGCGGCGATAGTTGTGTGCCCGTCCACTCGGCGACAAAATCCCCCAAGATCTGGGACTTAATTGCCTTGCGCGGCGCATAGGCGAGCATCTCACCCATAAGTTCCACAGACCACTTAGCGATCCCACCGGCCGCATACGGGTTGCAGATGATCTCCCCACAACGGGAATGAGGAGACCACCGTGAGCATGTGGGCCTCGAAGTAGTGTCGGAGCTTGCGCCGCGCAAGAAACACCGCGTAGAGCAACTTCTAGTTCTACGGGTGCTGTGCCTTGGTCTCGAACAACACCTCGCTGATGTAGTACACGGGCTGCTGGACTGGTAGGGCGTGCCCTTCCTCTATACGCTCCACCATGATGACGGCACTGACCACCTGGGTGGTCACGGTGACATAGAGGTACAGAGGCTCGCCGCCCTTGGGCGGCCTTAAGATTGGCGCGTGGGTGAGCATCTCCTTGAGTTTGTCAAGCGCCTCCTGGGCCTCGACGGTCCAGGAGAAGCGCTCGTGCTTCTTCAGGAGTCGGTAGAGGGGCAAGCCCTTTTCGCCAAGCTGCGAGATGAAACGGCTCAAAGTGGCAAGGCACCCCAACACATTCTGGACCCCCTTAAGGTCTTGAATCGGGCCCATCCATTCGATGGCAGCAACCTTCTCAGGATTGGGCTCGATTCCTCGCTGGGAGACAATGTATCCTAATAGCATGCCGCGCGGCACTCCGAAGACACATTTTTCGGGGTTCAGTTTCATCCTATTGGCCCGCAGGTAGTCGAACTCTACGCGCAGATCATTAACTAGGTCATCTGCCTTCCTGGTTTTTACGACTATGTCGTCTATGTAGGCCTCAACGGTACGCCCGATGTGGTCTCCGAAGACGTGCTGCATACATCGCTGGTATGTAGCGCTGACATTTTGGAGGCCAAATGGCATCGTTACGTAGCAGAACATTTCGAGCGGCATGATGAACGAAGTCGTGAGCTGGTCAGACTCTTTCATCTTTATTTGGTGGTACCCGGAATAGGCATCAAAGAAGCATAAAAGCTCACACCCTCCAGTAGAGTCAACAATTTGATCGATTCGTGGCAAAGGAAAAGGAACTTTGGGACATGCTTTATTCAAACTAGTATAATCTACACACATCCGCCACTTCCCATTCTTTTTCTTAACTAGTACAGGATTAGCTAGCCACGTAGGGTGAAAGACCTCCTTGATGATCCGGCCTCGAGGAGCTTCCGCAGCTCTACTCCGATCGCCTGGCGTCGATCTTTGTCAAAGCACCACAGCCGTTGTTGCACAGCTCGGGAGTGAGGTAGGATATCAAGGGAGTGCTCGGCGACCTCCCTCGGGATTCCTGGCATATCCGAGGGGCTCCACGCGAAGATGTTGGTGTTGGCGCGGAGAAAGTCGACGAGCACCACTTCCTATTTCGGGTCGAGGGTAGAACTGACCCTCAACGCCTTGCTCTCGGGGGCAGCAGGGTCGAGGGGCACCTCCTTGGTTTGTTTGACAGCCTCGAAGCTGCCGGCATGCTTGGTGGCGGAGTCGAGGTCCTCGTTGACCAGCTTCTCCATGCTTGCCACGAGCGCTTCATCCATCGCTAATACTTCGGTGTGCTCCATGCACTTGACGTTGCAGTTGAACATGTGCTCGATCGACGAGCCCACAGTGATGACGCCCTTGGGTCCCGGCATCTTCATCTTGAGGTAGGTGTAGTTCGGGACCGCCATGAACTTGGCGTAGCATGGCCGCCCATGGATGGCGTGATACGCGCCCCTAAACCCCACCACCTCGAAGGTGAGTGTCTCCTTGCGGAAGTTGTTCGGTGTGCTGAACCAGACCAGCAGATCGATCTGCCCGTGGGGCTGGACGCGCTTGCCCGGCGCGACACCGTGGAACGGCGTCGCTCTAGGCCGCAGCTGGTCCAACCCGATCCCTAGCAGGCGCAGGGTGTGTGCGTATAGGATGTTGAGGCTGCTGCCTCCGTCCATCAGCACCTTGGAGAACCGCGCATTGCCGATGACCGGGTCGACGACCAACGGGTACTGACCCGGGTTGGGGACGCGGTTCGGGTGATTCTCACGGCTGAAGTTGATGGCATCCTCCGAGTAGTCAAAGAAGGAGGGAGGAGCCTTTTCTGCGGTGAGGACCTCGTGCCGCTCCCACTTGCGCTGGCTGTTGGACATGTCCACAGTTGCCCCCCCAAAGATGAGGAAGACATTCTCCACCGCCGGTAAGCCACCGGCGTCGCCATCACCATCGTCCTTCTTGGCCTCACCATCCTTCACAGCGGCGCGGCTGTAGTACTTCTTGAGCATGTCGCACTGCTCGAGGGTGTGGTTGACTAGTGTCTTGTGGTACGGGCAGGGCTTTTTTAGCATATCGTCAAATACGTCGGGGCCTCGAGGGAAGCTCGTCGTGCGAATCTCCCGGCTGAACACACGGGTCCCCAGGGGTTCCGGCGTCGGTGAGCGATCCTCGCGGCTATCGTAGCGCCTGCCCCACCGTGGGTGGTAGCCTACCACCGCCCGCGTCTCCGTGTTGCCCGTTCGACAAGCGTTGATGATGTTGTGGGCGTCGCCGTCCTGGGCCTGTCCGCGTGTGTCAAGGATTCGCTCCATGACCGGCATTCGGCCCTGGTTGGTGGGTTGTCCTGCCGCGCCGACTGCATGGACAGACACCTCCTTGCCCTGGGTGTTGTCGTCGTCCCGGGCACTGCCTGGCTGGCGCATGCGGGATGTCGAGCTTTCGGCCTATTAAATGGCCGCCTGCTCGATGAGCGCTTGCGCCTCGCGGTGCAGGTTCCGGGCCTCAGGCGACGATGCCGCGGGCATGGCCCGTAACAGCGTTGCGGCTGCAATGAGCTTCTAGCTCGCATGCGGCGGCGTGTTTGGATCGTCAACGTTGAAGTCGGTGTTGATGCACTCACGGGTCTGTCTGCCCAGCTCACGCACGCGCTCGCCGCGAGCGAAGACTTCCCTAGCAATGGTGGTTCGCAGGAGTCGCACCGCGCGGTACTCCTTCGCGAGTTTCGCCTCAAGCTCGCGCGCTTGAGCCAGCTGTGCGTTGATGTCGGTGCCACCCGTCGGTGAGGTGGAGGCGCGCTCGGCCCCGGGTTTCGAGGCGCGTTCGCCCCTGGGTCCCCAGGGGCTCTCCATCGCCTGCTTCTGCCGAGCTTGCGCCGTCCACCATGTCATCGATAACGACCATGAAGCACTCGCGTGTGGGGTCATAACTGCCAGTGCTGGAGGTATCGGAGTAGCCGAACCAGTAGTCCGCGACGTCGAGAAACCGCTAGAACATCAATGGGTCCGACACACCGGAGAAGTCCCAGTCCGCGTACCCATGCGAGGTGGTGGGTGGCAGTTCGCTAGCGGAGCTGTGGTAGGACTTGTCGTTGGTGGAGGCGATGAGGTTCCTGACCGCCAGGAGGTGGTGGCCAAGAAGATCTTCGTACGCCGCCACATCAGTGCTGGTGGACGAGGCATACACTGAAGCAGCATTGCGCATCCCGTGGGGGAACCGCGGCTCGGGAACCGCGTGCTCCTCCGTGGGCGCAGCCGCCGTCTCGCTAGCGGGCGCGTCGCGTTGTGAGGCGATGCGCGCGGTCCGACGTCGTTCCATCCGCACCCAGCGAGAGCGCCGGCCGCAGCATTGTCGGGGTCGTGGCGATGAAGGGCCCGCGGTGTCCGCTTGGGCGGCGCCGGGCGCGCGCGTCGGCGGCGGCGGCGTGGCGGGAACCGGTCTTGGCCCGGTCGACCGCCACGGGTGGAGCTCGCGCGGTTAGTGATGCGCATAAGGTAACCGTTCCCCGTGGCCTAAAGTTCAAGCTCCCGAACCGGATTTTGAATCCGGCTAGGAGGGGGTCCGAGCTGCCCATGGAGTACCTCTGTGATCTATACTCTGTGCGGATCACCATCGAGATGGCTGGTGGAAAGCTGATCTTCAGCGCGCAGTCCCCTACCTGGCGCGCCAACTGTCGGTGTGTAAAGTAGTCCCGACACTAACTAGTAAGAGCACTGAGATCTATCTCTTGATGGCCGGTGCTAAGCAACTAGTGACACGGGGTTTATCCTGGTTCCGGTCGGGGCCGTACGTCCAGCAGTGGTGTGCTCGGGGCACTATATTGCGTTGCAACGTGGTGCTTGCAGAGGGGAGCTACGAGCGAGGCGGGAGAGGAGGCAGGGCCTCCAGGTCCCTGAGGGTTTTGATTGAGGCTAAGTGCCAATATCGTGGTGAAGGCGGAAGGCATGTGAGTGAGTGCTATCCGTCGTCCCCCTGCGGCCAGGGAACTGCCCATCCTTTTATAGGCCAAGGGGAGGCAATTTACAGGCGTGCCGCACTGTTCTAGCTACTTGTGGTGGTATGGCGCACAGTGCAGCGGAGTAGACGGTCATCCTGGCGAATCTTGCTTCTGGTAGAGCGTCATGGCATGCCCTGTATCCGTCCAGGAGCGGCTTCGAGGGTGGCGGCGTAGGGGCTTCCTGTTCGGTAGTCGTCCGTACGCTGACTCGAGGGTGCATCTGACGGGAGGCCGTAAGGGGCACAGCGGTAGGCGTGGTGGCGTCTTGTCGTCCCGCACTCCCACAACGTTGGGGATGGCGCTGCAGTGCCCGGGATGGCGTCGCGACGGCGGGGATGGCTGCACAGGGCCGATGGTGACAGAGGAGACGTGCCTCACTGGTCCGACGTCACGGCGCGGTCCTGGGCGAGCGCGGAACAGACGTCCGTCCCCCTTTGTTGACGGTGAATTTCCGTCAACCTAGAGTACTTGTTATACATTGGTTTCGATTATGATTTGCAACTAACCCGCCACTAGCCATACTAATGATGTAACAAGTTCACACTTGCATGTCGATTTTGGAGCTTGTTGTTTACGCAGGAAATCTACGCTGAAGAGGGGACTTTCGGGATAAGTCCACCAAGCACTTTGGAAGAAGATCATGAAGCCCAACATTAGTCAAGACACGCGATGAACATGACTCCAAATGACCCGAGGACCGAAGCGTCAACGTGCAAGTCTTCAGGGACTCAACCAGAAAACAGTGAAGCTTGCATAGCAAGGATTCAAGCCTTAACCGTGAAGGAAATGACGCCAAAGGCCCACATGCAAGTGCACAGAAATAAGGGATCACGCGAGAAACAACCGGGGAGGAAACCGGGGCCGAATCAAGCCAAAATGGGCCTGGGCCGGCCAGCTTGGGCCGACCGGCCCAGCACACTTTGGGGTCGGTTCGGTGCCCCCTTTGCCCTAGGTGTTCGTCTATTTATTGCCTCCGCCGCCGTCGGCCGCCACATCGAACAAATCATCCTACCGACGCCATTGACCAGAACACCGCCGCCGCAAGATGAGGGAGAGAGTTAGATGAGCTCGTCGCAAGGATCAACGCCGGCGGGGAGAAGGAAGCAAGAGGAGGACTCCAAGCCGCTGGCCTACGGGTGTTCCCAAGCTCCATCGCCGCCATCTTCATCGACGACGTTCTCCGGAGTCTCCATCACCCCTATGTGCTTCAATCCGTGTAAGATGATGGGGTAATGTCTACGTTCATCCATAGGGTTAGATGGATTCGTGCTATGTGATCGCTACTTGATTCGTGGTTTCAATCTATTGTTTTCATGTTGATGATGCTTTGATGATTAAGATTAGCTACCGTGTTTTTCGGGTGTATGATATCCGCTACTCCCATAGATTCCATCAATATACCGTGTCCATCATAGGTCTAGTCACGATTACCTTCGTGTAGTGACAGTACGAGAGGAGGGAAATGGCGAAACCGTGGTCACAACCCCCGGTTGATTAGTTTACCACTCTCGTGTAGTATATGCATACCATGTTTTCCTAGATCCTAGGGAGGGAACACTTATCTTTCTTAATCACTCTCTTGTGTCCACTCTTTACCATCTAGTTTAACCCTAGATTTGTTTGATCAACTTAGATTAACTTAGGTTAGATTGTCTTTACCTTTAGATTAATACTCTCTTTCAAAGGTTTTCCATTCAACTAAATTAGTACTTGGTTAAGCGCTAGTAATCCCCTTGCTCCGCGGATTGACAAGAACCTTGGGAATCCCGTGGTGAAAAGGTGTAGGTCCGTACGCTTGCGGATCGTAGGTGGATACGAGTTTATCCGTCAACAAGCCCCTTTTTCTGGCGCTGTTGCCGGGGAGCAAGCCAGTTTGCTACGTTTAATCTAGTATTAATTTAGTTGATTACTAACATCTAACCCTTATTTTCTAGAAAAAAATCTTTCTTTTTTGTTTTTCTTTCTACTTTTCTTGTGCCTAGATGGATTTGTTCACCTCACCATTGGAAGACGAAGAGATGTCGCTAAGGGAGCTAGCAATGCCGTCAATGGAAGACATTGAGATACAAAAATCAGATTTGATGCTTGCTACAACCCACTACGAAGTGAAGCCTACAATCATCAAGTTAGTGGCGACAAAACCATTTAGAGGATTGGAGGATGACAACCCATATAGACACATTAAGGAATTCATGATGATATGCAACACGGTGCAACAAAAAGGAGTTCCGGCCGCTTGGTTCAAGTGGAATCATTTTCCATTCTCCCTCGAATATGAAGCGCGAAGATGGTACACACTTGCGTCCATTGAAAAAAAAGGAAATTGGGATGAGCTAGTGAAGAAGTTTCTTTTGAAGTTCATTCACATAAGCAAGGTCCAAGACTTAAGGAGGCAAGTGCTCACTTTCAAGCAAGGAGAGGATGAAGAAATTGATGAAGCATGGGACCGTTTTAATGAACTACTTGAGCGAGGCCCGAACTTGGGATTTTCCGGTGACTTGATGTTGCATACCTTTTATTTTTCACTAACCCCTAACTCTTCTCGTTTTGTAAGCATGTGTGCAGGAGGTGATATAATGGATAAAACAATTAGTGAAGCCGCACAAATCTTACAAAGGATAAGCAATGGACGAAGAATGCAACGGGATTGGCAAAGACGTTGTCGAGAGGAGCAAAATGACCAAAGCAAGCCCAAGGTGCTTGCTGAAATTTCTGAAAAAGATGAACCGGAGGTCAAGCAAGATGAACCGACCATTCAAGAAATTGAAGATCCACTTCCCAAGTTAAGAGAAGTCATTTCGGATGTTAAAAATGTTGAAAGTAACATGAATGTAGGCTGAAGTATGTGGAATGCTAGACCATTGGCGGAGTTCAAGCAATCCGGTTGGGTTCAAGTTGATTTCGCCCCACTAATCAACTACTGAAGGAAGGAGGAACGCCGACACGTTGCCAAACTAGTTGAAGATATATTTGATCAAGAGATGAGTGGAGAGTTGATCCAAAAGATGTTTGAAGAAGAAAGAGAAGAAGGAGATGAAGGATGGATCGACCGGTTTGACAACTCAAAGATTTGCAATGAAGAAAGAGAAGAGTACAACCGTGACGAGCCTAGTGACTCAAAGGATAAATGGGAGGAGAAAGGACTCAAGTTAGAAGATGAATGGGAAGGGGTTGACATAGATCAAGTACTCCAAGAAGGCCCCTCCCCACAAGGTGATAGCTTGTGTGCTATTGAAGCCTACACACTAGCAAATCAAGACACGGAAGTACTCAAGGATGACTGAAAGAGTGAATCAACAATGAGCGATCTTGACGACATGTGGTACATGGAAGATAAAGAAAGCAACATACAAGACTTTGAAGATGAAGATTGGGATGAAAATGAAGACTTCAAAGAAGAGACAAATGCAAATGTAGTTGATGGATTACACGTTCCACATGATGAGATGGAGGGGGTGCAAAAAGGTAACAAAGAGACACCTTCACTCGTTGAGATTGATTTTCTTTCAACACCGCTAGATGAACCAAATATCACTCTTGTTGAAAAAGCTCTAAGGACAAGGTACGTGCTGAAATCTCAAGATACTATTGGTATTGATGTTGATAAATTCAAATACTCATGCTCAACCAATAGTATGAATAATAGTTTAAATTCTATGCCTTGTTCCAATAATGATCATGTTGATAGGCTAAATTTTCTTGAGAATGAAAAAGAGGAAACATTTATGTTTGATCCAATTAATCTCACACCTAAAGAATCTTTTCCTAATGATGAGATAAGTGTTATACATGAAACATATGCTTCTTTTATTTACACCTTGACTTGTTCCTACAATTCACATGTGGTGTTAATTATGGACGCGTATGTTTACAATAAGTTTTGTAAATCTCGATCATGCTTTGCGCTTGGTCAAGCTAATGACCTTAAAGAAGAACATGTCGAGAGAAGGCCCGATTTTCACTAACCATGTACACAATGCTTGAAAAATGAAAAGAAAAGTCATGCTTAAAAAGTTACAAGATAAATCATCAACCTCTCCAAATCCAGCAATGGATCCTGCTGTCTTTATAAATTTGAGAGCTTGTTCAGAGGTGTACAAATGGTGAAAATGAGATATCCAAAAGCTCCATCAAGTTACCATTCCAACACATCAAGAACCAACAAGTTTGAAGACCCGTGCAAGGAGTTATGGAGAAAACATTGAGCGTTGTACGTTCTGAAATTTCAGGACAGATTTAATCGCCGAAGTAAAACGGACATAACTCTCTTGTCCGGAGTCCGATTTGGGCAAATGAAGACTCGTTGGAAAGGAAATTTTGTGCACTGTGCAATGGAGTAGAGCTTGAGTATACTTTCTATTCTGGACATTAAAAAAATCATGGAGTGAAGGCAGCACCGAAGGATGATAAAGAAGGAGATAACGATGAAACAAAAGGAAGCTTTGGGCAAGTCTTCTATAAGTGATCAAGCACAACATGGGAAGTAAATTAAAGCTGCATTGGTACCTTTTCTTCTTGCATGAAGGGCCATGGCGATGCGACGAAAAGAAGGTATGTGAGAAAGTCGAGCTTTATGACTTTAAATGAAGCGCTTTTCGGGAGGCAACCCGTTTCTTTATATTTTTACTACTTTCTTAGAGAAAATAAAAGAATGGCACTATCTTATGATGATCAACTTGTGGTTATTAATCTAAGTTCAGTTTTCCATTTTAGAACCACCATCATGTTCATGATCATATTTATTTGCATGCATTGCATTTTGTTATCAATGTGATGTTTATTTGTGTATACATGTTTTGCACATAGTTGGCTTGGTTGTTTTATATACTTAATGATGTATGCTTCTTTTTCCATGTTAATACTTCATAAGTCATTATGAGTATTTTCCTTTTGTGATCTTGTGTAAACGTGGTGTTTAAACAAGATTGCAGACCATCATCGTTAAGTTCGATAAACCTACCTAGCTTTTCATATGTTTTCATGTTGCTTTGGTTAGTTTATAAGATTTGCAATACGCTTAATTTGTCTTGTGCTATAAGAGTTATTGAATTAGGGATAGACATGGTGTTTTAACCCTAGATTTATTAACCTTTGTGGCTATGGAGAAATTCGGCAACCTAGTTGTAAACATGGTGTTTAGAACTAGGTGAAAACATTGCCGTTGTTTATATGCTTTCCTATCATGTGCATACACACCTTGCACCACGCACACTCATTAGGTTTTTATTCCTCATTAGACTAATTATGCCAAAAGTTAAGAATCTTAGGAGACATTGTTGGATTATTGGAATTCTATCTACTCCCAACCGCCACCTTGGGGTAGAATGTGCGTTTAAAACGTCTTACAGGCATGATAAAGACTCTCACTACAAGGAAATTGAAGGATGGCTAAGAAGTGCTTTGTCCTCTTCTTTCATGACTAGCAAAATGCTAAGCATGGGGGAGACCCTGAATCTTCAACACGGTAGTGCAACATGATGCTCTAGAAGATAGAATGATCAAGACCATTAACATCTCCGGATCAATGTGCAAGAAGCCACCGATCTCATCAAAATTCTGCGTGGTCTCAAAGGGAAAACATTAGATATTTTTGGATATTTAGAAGCCCCATAAAGTTATGATTCCAACAAATCAAGAATCAAGACAATCGGAGGTTCCTACAAGCGGTTATGCCCGAATCACCGAGTGCAATACGTCCTGAAATCAGTTTTGGACAGCACACAACGCTGAAGTAAAACGGACATAGCTTCCTTGTTTGAACTCCGTTTTCGATGAATGACCACACGTTGGAAAGGTAGTTTCATAAACTTTTCAATAGAGCTATATTTCGATATATGTTCTGTTCTGGACAGAGGGGGAAATCCATGAAAAAGAGACAGCAAGGAGATGATGAGAAAAAGAAAGAGGAGATGGTGATGACAACATTGAAGAGAAGGGCGACCAATGGCTCCATTAGGCATACAAGATTAAATTCAGAAGTCTAGGAGTGTTGATAAATCAAGAAAAAAGCAAAAGCCACATCAATACATGGAGACGTCGGAAGAAGGCAACGAAGAATTACAAAAAATGGTAACATCTCCATGGACCTTCTCTTTTCCAAACACAAATGCTTGTAAGCATGCCTTCAACCTCAACTAGGTGCAACCTTTTGTTTTTCTCTTCAAACAATAAAATGGCTACTAGGAGGACAACCTAGGTTTTTTTACTTTCAATAGATAAGCATGACCATGTGTTCACCTCGATGTTCTATATTGCCTATGCTTACGGAAAGATGATGAAAGTTGCCGCTTTGTTTTACCTACATGAACTTATACATGTCTTGGCTAATTGCTCTATATAATATGATCTGAAATTAATTTAAATACCGGCTCTTTTATTTGTGGAGGTGAAATGACTA
The DNA here is from genome assembly GCA_947561735.1 of Cenchrus americanus. Taxonomy (NCBI): domain Eukaryota; kingdom Viridiplantae; phylum Streptophyta; class Magnoliopsida; order Poales; family Poaceae; genus Cenchrus; species Cenchrus americanus. The sequence continues at coordinate 48,051,053 of OX387241.1, read as the reverse complement.
TGCTCTAGACCCACATACATATCTTTGCTCTTTGATTTAAGTTTATGGATAGCCGGATAACTTGTTGTTTTTATGAAAACTTAAATTTTATGCTATCTACATATTTGTGATGCTCTTGCAAAGTTCTACCTACCAAAGCCATATACATATATGTTTTATGATACAAAACCCGTAGATTGCAAACATATGTTTTGATGAGTTGGATTAGGATTGATTTCTATGGTTCGAGACTAAGAAGCTGGTCATTTCTTTGTTTAACTTTTTCATGCTAGCCTTTTTGTCCATGCATTGTGGGTTTTCACATCGAAAATTTCAAAACTTCGCTAGGCATCCACCCTAAACCAAAAACATCTTTTTGTGATCACCTCCTTGTCCACAACCCAATTTGAGTATGGAGTAAAATTCTCGATGGAGATTCAAATATTCTGCAAGATTATGGAATTTATACTTACTTTAGCAGTCATTTCCCCTCTCCTTTATGCTCGAGGACGAGCATCGTTCAAGCATGGGGGAGGAGTCATTCTCTGACACAAATGCTATGTAAGTATTGTGTTGCAAAAAGTTTTGAAGAGCAAAAGAAAAAAAGAAGAAAAAAAGAAGAAAAAAATAAAAGAAGAAAAAAATTATTATGATGAGAAGAAAAGAAAAGTAAGGAAAATAGGAAGAATAAAGTGAAGAAAAGAAAGAGAGAAAAATGAGAAGGAAATAAAATAAAATTAAGAAAAAAAATAAAGATGCTCCTCGGTTCTTTTTACTTCATAAGTTCTCAAGTGCCTTGATGACAAACCCACACTTAAATCTTCCAACCATGTGCAACCCGATAATGAGGACTTCACTCGTGCCTCGGGATCATCCATTTGCCACTTGCACATGTCCACTTATCTAAATGTGTGTGTTTCATCCCTCTCTCTCTTTCCAACATTTATTTTCCATAGCCTTTTTGACGAGTCTCGGTAATTCCAATAGACCTCTCTCTTAATTTGACAATATTTCGGATATATGTTTTGCTAGGATTGTTTTAACCTTCCAAGCTCCACATAAGCCTTCCACTATCACATATGAGTAGAGTAGGTTGAAAATAATCTAGTATAGGCTTGAGTGATTTGATGAGATGAGTGTTCCATGAGCTATTGCAAGAGACTTTCACTTACGTTGGATATGCATCTTTTTGAAAATCTTCCACGTGACAAGGTAATGGTTTGAAGTTCACTTAAGTTTGAGAGCATCGTGTTAAATGTGGCTTGTTATTTATTGTTAGTCTATCTTCCATAATGAAAATGAAGCCGGTCACAACTTGAACTTTAAAAATAAATTCTTACGAGAGAGCAATTTGCCTCGTCATTAATGACTAAGTGCCGGGACAACTTTGGAAGGCAACAGGTGATTTCCCTTTTAAGCAAGGATTACTTACTCGAGGACGAGCAAGGTTTAAGCATGGGGGAGATGTTCACGGTGAATTTCTGTCAACCTAGAGTACTTGTTATACATTTGGTTTCGATTATGATTTGCAACTAACCCGCCACTAGGCATACTAATGATGTAACAAGTTCACACTTGCATGTCGATTTTGGAGGTTGTTGTTTACACAGGAAATCTACGCTAAAGAGGAGACTTTCGGGATAACTCCACCAAGCACTTTGGAAGAAGATCATGAAGCCCGACAAGAGTCAAGACACGCGATGAACATGACTCCAAATGACTTGAGGACCGAAGCGTCAACGTGCAAGTCTTGAAGGACTCAACCAGAAAACAGCGAAGCTTGCATAGCAAGGATTCAAGCCTTAACTGTGAAGGAAACGACGTCAAAGGCCCACATGCAAGTGCACACAAATAAGGGATCACGCGAGAAGCAACCGGGGAGGAAACCGGGGCTGAATCTGGCTGAAATGGGCCTGGGCAGGCCGGCCTGGGCCGACCGGCCCAGCCCACTCCGGGGTCGGTTCGGTGCCCCCTTTGCCCTAGGTGTTCGTCTATTTATTGCCTCCGCCGCCGTCTCCTGCCACATCGAACAAATCATCCTACCGACGCCATTGACCAGAACACCGCCGCCGCAAGATGAGGGAGAGAGTTAGATGATCTCGTCGCAAGGATCAACGCCGGCGAGGAGAAGGAAGCAAGAGGAGGACTCCAAGCCGCTAGCCTACGGGTGTTCCCAAGCTCCATCGCCGCCATCTTCATCGACGACGTTCTCCGGAGTCTCCATCACCCCTATGTGCTTCAACCCGTGTAAGATGATGGGGTAATGTCTCCGTTCATCCCTAGGGTTAGATGGATTCGTGCTATGTGATCGCTACTTGATTCGTGGTTTCAATCTATTGTTCTCATGTTGACGATGCTTTGATGATTAAGGTTAGCTACCGTGTTTTTCGGGTGTATGATATCCGCTACTCCCATGGATTCCATCAACGTACCGTGTCTATCATAAGTCTAGTCACGATTACCTTCGCATAGTGACAGTACGAGAGGAGGGAAAGGGCGAAACCGTGGTCACACCCCCCGGTAGATTGGTTTACTACTCTCGTGTAGTAGATGCATACCATGTTATCCTAGATCCTAGGGAGGGAACGCTTATCTTTCTTAATCACTCTCTTGTGTCCACCCTTTACCGTCTAGTTTAACCCTAGATTTGTGTGATCAACTTAGATTAACTTAGGTTAGATTGTCTTTACCTTTAGATTAATACTCTCTTTCAAAGGTTTTCCATTCAACTAGATTAGTACTTGGTTAAGCGCTAGTAATCCCCTTGCTCCGCGGATTGACAAGAACCTTGGGAATCCCGTGGTGAAAAAGGTGTAGGTCCGTACGCTTGCGGATCGTAGGTGGATACGAGTTTTATCCGTCAACAGCCTTTCAAGGGTTATGCCGTCCTCCTTCGAGTGTGTGGCGCTTCATCTGTACGAAAGTGGGCGGCACAGTGTCACGGAGCTGACACTGGACTTACTGCACAATGTCGTATAGTGGCGGGGACGGCCTCACCGGGAGGGTTGGCGGAACAGCGCCGGGATATGATTCCCAAGCATGTTGGAGGGGCGGCATGGCGTGGATTTTTCTTTGACCCGGGCGCCTGCATTTGTCAGAACATTAAATGCTCTCGTCGGGGGAGCAGGTACGGGGGTGGCGAGCCCGTGAGAGCCTCGAGCGAGGCGGAGACTCGCGCGAGGGGGTGTCCGACCCTCGAGCGAGGCGGAGTCTCGCCCGAGGGGGCGACCGGCCCTCGAGCGAGACGGAAACTCACCCGAGGGGGGCGCCCAGCCCTCGAGCGAGGCGGAAACTCACTGGAGGGGGCGTCCAGCCCTCGAGCGAGGCGGAGACTTATTTAGCGCGGCGCTGTGCCTCTCGAGCGAAGTGGACTTTCGCCCGAGGGTGGCTGGGGCTGACTGTCCTGGTGGGCCGCTGGGGTCGCCAGGACCGTGGGCCCCTACTACTGAGCTGCGATTGCCTTGGGCGTGTTTTAGGTTTGTGAGTTCGTTCGTGTTTTTTTCGAAGGAAAAGGGGTTTCCCACAGTTTTTTAGGGACCCCTATGGCTGTCTCCGACAACTAGAAAATAAATGGAGGGAGGGAAGAGAGACGCTGCCATGTTATAGCACATTCCAAGGACTGGTCGGAGCCGCCGAGCGACGCTGTCATGGGTGCATGCGAGCCACAAAGTTTCACAACAGAAGAATCCTAGGTCTCTATGTGTCATGGCAAAAGTGTTTGTCGATCGCTCTGGTGGGCAGCTGGAAGCGTTCATCGGGAGCTCTTCGTTACCCCCGAAATCCTCAAGTATATAAGGGACAGGTATATTCTCCTCTTCTTAGTTCAGTAATTTTTTATATGCTCTCTAAAAAAATCAACTGTATAGATTTTATTTTCAAATTTTATAGAAATTCTCGTAGCAATGTGTGGGGTATCACATAGCACTACGTGAAAACCTCAAATAGTTCACACAGCATTTGTAACGGGCCCTTAACACTCGTTACATGGACCCACATCTATAACGGTTGTTACTTGGCGCCCGTTACAGATAAATGCGGCAGGCCGACCACGGGGCTGGCCTCCACAACGCCTGTCACCAATGTGGACCTTTGGTAACGGTCTTCTTAAACGTCTGTTACATGAATTCTTTGTAACGTTACATGAGTTCTTTGTAATGGACGTTAAATAGAGCCCGTTACACAAGTTAAACCAATCGGTAATGAGCTAGTAAAATCCGTTATTGATTAACACCCTATCGGTAACGAGCTGTTTAAGTCCGTTACTGATCACTCCGTATTGGTAACGTGCTATAAAATCCGTTACCGATGAGCATTTGATGCACGTTACTAGTTTGAGAGCCCAATAATTAAAGTCTGAGAGCACTCAACTGCCGTGAAGCGGGAGCGCAGCGTCAGTGAACAAGACGGAGGTTTGTTAATCATCGTCTTCTTTGAGTCTGTCCTCATTGACAGGTCAACTTGATCCATCTCTCATTGCTTCCATTTCGACATACAAGCACAATCAACACACATATCTTCTGAGACAAAACAGACATCGTAAGAGAGATAACTTGTCCACAAAGATGAAGATAACTTATCCACAGGAATAAACATAATTATTACAAAAGGTTAACATGTCCATATATCAGGCTAGGACTTATTAACTAGTCCATTACATTATTTACTATGGTTGTTCTATGTGACCATACACATCAACAAAGGCATGCCCCTTGAACATCCACAAAAGTAAGGCTACTGACCCTGCACATCAACAAGTTTGAACTAGATCATGCCCCATCACGATTATTGGCTCTTTTTGTAGCCTCTTCGTAAGCAACCAAGGATTCTTGAAGCCCTTCTAGCGCACCTTCAATGGGCTCGAGATTTTGTTCAATTGTATAATTGTACCTCCTTATGTGCTTAGCCTTTTTGATGAGGATGTTCACTTCTTTTGTGATTTTTTCTAACTCAAGTCTCACATAACCCCAGACATTAAGGTTAAGAAGTAACTCAAGCTCTGCTCGCAACTCAAAATGTTTTGCTTGAAACAGGGTTAAACATGGTATAAGAACAACATAATTAATTCAGAACTAATTTGCTTCAGACCTTGGAGTAGTATAGGAACAGTCATACGGAAATTATATAAGAACTTGAAAATTATCCTAGGCTTCATAGCAGGGTGTGACAAGTAAAAGCAGAACTTAGTTCATAACTGATTTACCTCAGAACTTGGTATAATTAAGATCATGACAAGCATGGAAGACATCATCATATGCACTAATTAACTTTATGAAGCTCAAGCTCAAACTACCTTAAGCTCTATCTATATAACAAGAGAAAAAGGTAGTGAGATTTAGAGAAACATGCCTCGCCATCGTCGTGGTCCTTGCCAGAGTCAGAGATGAGGTCCACTACACCTTCTTCGCTGCTCCCTCGACACCTCTTATAATTGCTAGACACTTGTGCTCCCAAACGTGAGGCAGGCCCCTCACCCACTTCGCTGCCCCCTCGCCAGCATGCTTCTCTTTGCCGCTGCTTGGCCCCTCGTCAAAATCTGAGAGGATCCAGTCGAGGACCCTCGTCTCCGGCATTGGGTTCACTCCACTGCCGCTTGGCCCCTCTCCAGCGCTCATCGTCGTCTCCCTCTTTGCTGCCATCTCGCCGGCACGTGCACGGATCCAGTTGCAGCATCGCTTCGCGTTCCGGTTCTCCTCGATCCCAGGTGCGCAGGGTCATCCGTTGCTTGGCCCCTCGTATGTGCTCATCGTCATTTCTGTCTCCACGCCTCCTCTGCGCTTTTTTCAAGGAAAGTGCTACGCTTATCCATTCGGAAAGAAGAAAGGGGTATTTGGGATGAAGGGGGTAGTAGTCAATGCCGATGCGGGTTAGCAAACTCGGGTCGCTTTGTTGGCTGGTGCGCGGGCAATGGTTACCATCTTTAACGCTTTTTTTTTGAAATGACACTTAATTGCTTCCCTAAAAAATTAGGGCCCATAAAGCAGCACCTAAAAACTAGGTGATTCCCCGCGCATTGCTGCGAGATATGAGAATTTTTTTTGATAAAATATGAACCAATTTGCTACCACAACCAGTTTATGCAATAACCCTTAGTTTGATGGGAGATGATGTGGGTAGCTTGCATGAAGACACAAATGAAATTAATGATAGTTAGTGGGTACCAATTATATATGTTATATAGATTAATAAAAATACGAGCAATTCAAAGTTTTTTTAAGAATCGAACAACTCATAGGAGTAGTTGGGCATTTGGCATTTTGAATAAAATATGAATAGTCACATGTCTCCTTGTGACCACATGATTTTTGTGGCGAAGAGCTCTCCTGAGCAGACACGGGTTCCGAGGCGCGTGACCGACCACCTGGTTGTTCGCCATCTTGTCAATATAAATCCTGTCTGGCCAAGAACTTCGTCAACCGTGGCACCAAGGAAACCCCAGAACCACCGTCTCTGGTCACCAAGAAGTGAATCCAAGAGCTTCTTCTTCCTCAAGCAAGCGCATGGCGTCAAGCGAGCAATCAAGGAAGCGAGGGAGGGAGCAGGTGCCGCCGCCCCCGCCCGCCGAGGTGAAGCCGCCCCCGCCTGAGGAGGTGAAGCGGCTGAAGCCGCCCCGACGCAAGGTGGCGCGATAGCCCCTGGTGCCCCTACGTGCTCCAAAATTAATTGTGGAGGATGCCTGTTTTTTCAGTGAAGATGCTCCACCAGGCTTTCATTAGTCTTGGAAAGGTGGCCGTCTGATCCGCTGCAGATGGCCGTGATGGATTACACCTTCAAGATCAATGACTTGGATAGGGAGCTGGAGAAAGGAGTGCTCCCAACCCCCCCCCCCCCCCGTCTACGACGACGATGGCGTCCTCGACGTCTCCGGCTCCGGCTACGGCTCCGACTCCGACGGTGGGGCTCATCCGGCGGCAACTAGCTCTGCTTAATTAATTTGTTCCTTTGTTAATGTGATGGACTAGCTAGTAGATCCTCTGTATGTTCCTCCTATTTGTATGTTGAACTTGTGATGAACTAGTAGATCGAAGAGACGCGGAAGATCAATCCATGTCTCCTATTTTGGAAGGCACTGCAATGTTTATGGTAGCATCTTACAATGAATTGCAATGTGTATGCCAGAAGTTTGTTACTATGTTTGTGTCATTATATGGTAGTAGTTCACAATGAATTGCAATGTGTATATTGTAACATCCCAGAAATTTGAATGATTTACCATGTGTGAATTTTCGCAAAAATTTAAAACTTTTTGTTTGAACTTGTGTGCTACCAAATTTGAGCCCAATTTGCTAGCTTCCCATCCTAAATTCTCTCTAAAATAAAACCATATACAATTATTTTCAAATTATGGTAAAATACGTGATTTGGGTTTTATGGATCTTATTTGGATTTTAGTGAGTGTGGTTGAATTTGAAAGTATTCAAATTCAACCTATGGGTTAAATCCTAATTCAAAGCTAATTTCAAAACCTAGTTAACTAACATGGGCCGCCTAACTAATCCCGAAGTCTACCGAGTGCTCCCTCATCTCTCGGTCCATGCACACCGAAGCACACCCCTTGGTTTTCAACCGGTCCATCAAGGCGGCCCATCCGGCCCGCCGTACCGCCGCATCCCTCTCACCTCACCGACGGTGGGACCGTGGCCGCACACCGCTCTTCTTCCACCTCCCCGCCGCGCCGCGCCTCATCGCCGCGCCGCACCGCACCACCTCGCGCCCGAGCCCGGCCGCACCACCCCGACCCGCCGGCGCGCACGCGAAAAGGTGGCCCGCACGCCGAGGTGGCCTACGCGTTATTCCCCCCCCCCCACGAAACCACGGATTTGCCCCCGGCAAATTCCGCCCGCCAACCTCACCTCGCGTCCCGCGCCTTTGCCGCCAAGGCAAAGGAGGAGGAGACAGCCCCGGCCCACGCGATTCCCCTCGCCCCCAAGTTCGCCTCGCGCAAAAAACCCCCGTGCAAGGCCCCGGGGGCAAACCAATTCGGTTCGGGGTCTTTTCCCCTTTGGCCGCTCCGTGCCGCCACCGAGAGGTGAGCGGGGAGATGAAGGAGAAGGGAGGGAAACGGGAAGCCGTCACGCGCTTCACCACCGCGTCGTCTTGCCGGTGCGAGGAAGACCCCGGAGCCGGAGCCGAATGTGCGGCGAGAGAAGGCCGTCCGCGAGCGGATGGGAGCCGGAGCGAGGATCTAGACGCGCCGCCGCCGAACTTCGTCGCCGTCGTCCACATCTACACCAGCGCGGCCGTCACTGCTTACGCCTACACCTCCGCCCCTCGGTGAGCCCGCCACTCACCCTTCTTCTCCACCCGTGGGAGCGCGCCCCCGCCGCGCCGCCGGCCTTCACGCCGTGCATCTCCGCTTGGATGCCAACGCGTCGTACCCAAGCATGTGCCGTCCCTTGCCACTCTAACCGTCCTGGCCTATCAGCTCCGCCTCGATGTTTTCCCTTTACTGTTGCTCCTGGCCCAGGTTTCGTGCCGCGCAGGATGCCTAGCGCCGCCGCCGCGGATCACCCCAGACCCGCACCGGGCGACATCGCCCCACTCACCACGACCCTCGGCTCCCCCCGGCCTCGCGAGCGCCGGTTACCGCCGCCGTGGCCAAGAGCGTTCGGCGAGCGCATCCGTGCCCGGACCGAGCACACCCGCGTGCTTGGCAACGATGGAGCGCCACACCCGTTGGCATCTCTTCCCGAACGAGTGCCTCTTGGAGTCGCCACGCGCTACGCCCTCGCTATCGCGCGCCGCTCCTCGCCGCTCCGACGCGTGCGCACCCCCCGGCCGCACCGCGTCGCGCCGCACGCCGCGCGCCGCGCCGCTCCGCGCCGCACCGCGCCGCTCTCGTGTTGTGGTCCGGCCTTCGCGCCGAGTTACTCTCCCCGGCAGTGAACGCGTCGCCGCCACCACCGTAGCCAAGCCTCGCCGCCGGCCAACTCCTGCCGCGCCGCCGCGTTCTTTGCGGCATTCCATCGAACACCTTGTGTGCGCCCCTCACCCCACCTGGCTGGATGTACACACACTGACCCACACACACGCCTGGCCACACGAGCCACAGAAGATCCCGCGGCCGCCAGGCGAGCGAACCCCAGAAGGGATCAAGGGTCGAATCTAGACTTCGCCAGCGAAAACCCTTGGGTGGGCCTGAGGTGGCTTGCCGCCCATTAAGGCCCGTTCAAGCCCAACTGACCCAGAGGTTTAACCGGCCGAACCATGGAAAGGAGTTCAGGGTGGCTCAGTAGACTTCAATCTCTGGACCCGGATGTGCCGGATCTATTGGGCCGCTTTTGGCCCACTAACACCTTGGGCCCAACTTCGGCCCACCGAACTCGCCGACCGCCGACGTCCCCGTCGACGTCGCAATATTTTAATAAAAATATTTTCTGATTTATAAAAGGTTTTAATAAATGTTTTATATATCCCCTTTCCTTCAAAAATTCATAACTAATTTTCCGAGCTCGAAAATTATGAAACCACTTGCGTTGGTTTCATAATTTTGAGACGCTCACCGCTATCCTCGTCCTTCTCTCGCTCTTGTCCTTGAACCGAGCCCCTTTTTGCCCCGTGTTCTTGGTGTAGGATTCGTGGCCGCAACCCGCCACCGGGCTAATGAGGGTCCGGGATGCCGAGCCCCCGCAACTAACCATTGGCGTGCCACGGACGAATCCTACCCCATTATCACATTGCCTACCTTTTCTCCACCTTTGCCTTCCCTCTTTGTTGCTCCGCGCATATCCGCTCTCGCTCTACTTTGCTTCGTGCTTTGTGAAGCGTGTACCGTGCCATGTGCTTGAAACCAGGATGTCGCACGTGATGGACGGCCGTGTCGTGAGCGAGGCCTCTCGCTTCACGCTCGGCAACCCCGAGCCGCAACCTAGCCGCCTTGCCATGGACGTTGCCGCATCATCGACACATGCCTCGTAGCGCTCTTAAACACACTTTACCCCATTGCCACCCGATGTCAGTCACAAGATGATCCTTTCATCCCGTCTGAGCTGTCGCCGCATATCTTGGCATTGTAATGCCTTTTCTAGATTATCTTTGACTCGCTCTACTATCATCGTCCTTTGCGCTACCGCCTTGATCATCTGAGAGCTAAAACCTAGCAAGTGCTTGATCTCAGCCTCTCCGCTTTCCTGCTTGCAGGCTTGTTTACCTAAGATCTTAGCCGTAAGACCCGTAAGCTAATTTTGAACTAACTCTTGATCCTACCCTGTTTACTAGTATATAAAACTAGTTGCTTAAACTACTTTTGTTTTAAAACCAAATGCTTTATATTCATTAATTAAACCAGTGCCGCTTGCATTTACTCTGGAGTTTACTTGGATCTTCTAAATTGGTTCTTATTGATGTTTTTGCATTAGATGCATGCTCGTTATTTATTTCCACGTCGCATCTCGTGTAGGCTTGTGTTCTTGTTGAAGACCCGAGCTGCGACGTCTGAGGAGACGCGACTACCCCGACTTTGCCCGAGAGGACGCTCAACCTCTACTACTCTACGGCGACTACCGCGCAGGTGTCATGTCACTCCCAACCATGTAGAACCCATGCATGCTATTAGTTGCTAGTGCTATATTTATGTTACTTGATTTGATGGATTGCATAGCCATTTGATTAGCCTTGCCTTGATATTTGATATATCCCGTTTCCTTGCTTTACCTACCTCGGGACTAGCTACAGACCCCTAGCTAGTCCCATATACTTACTATCCATACTTTTGTTGCTTGATTATGGATGGTTCTCTCGGGTTTGACCGAGATGTGGGAGATCTCGGTGTGTTCTAGCGTGAGTTCGGGTGTGTTCTTCCTTGATGTGTTACTGGCGGGAGCGAGCCGTTTGGTTACTTGTGAACGCCTACCTCGGGGAGATGCGATCCCGGCCTCTTGCCCGAGCGGCGTGTCGGACGGGATGGAGATGGTGAGTGCTTGCTCTCGGCCCTTAAGGACCGATCGTCGCTTGACCTTGCTTCGGTGGACTTTTACCGTACAAACCGCCCGCCTTGTATTGGGCGGGGGTGCGGGGTGAGACTCGTAGTGGATAGCATCCCTCCCGTAGGCGGATCGGTGTGATCGTGTCGGGAGACGGCTTTCCTCCTTAGAAGACTTCGCCCCCGGCGAGGCCGGGGAAGGGTTCCACGGCTTCGAGGGACCTCTCGGCGGCGCATGAGCTCTACGGCGGAGGCCGCGCCCGTACTCGGAGACGCGGGAGGGTACTATCCACTTACTTGGACTCCACCGTATGGTAGGGTTTCGGGTGGTTCGCTACCAACCGGCTCTATTCGGGCGGGGTACGGTTGTACAACCTCTCGCAGTGTTTAAACCTATAGCTATAGTCCGTGTCCACCGGTTATGGACGGTCCTCCGATCTCTCACCCGGCTAGACTCTTTTCTTGTGCTTCTTCTCTCCCCCGAGTGTGTGAGCCCGGCCTGTGGCCGTTGAGATGTGGGGATAGGAGCAGGTGGGCCCCACATCGCAGATAAGAGTTGGGAGCTGGGTCGTGGTTGCGATTCAGTGCTTTGGTGTGGACATCCTTGTTGAGGGGTGCGGACCCCGAAGGTGTGGACCTTAGAGGTGTGGACCTCCCGGAGGTGTGGACCTTGCTGCTTATTCTGCATACCTTGATTGTTGCTACCGCGCTGCTGCATGCATAACTTTCTACAGCTCAATATAGGTTTTATCCATGCATACTAGATTCAACCACCGCTTTTGCTCTTTGTTGGGAAGCTGACATGACCTACCCGCTTATCGGGTAGATGCGGCATTTCGGATTCGGTGACCGTCTACGACTACAACTCCCGTGACGAATGTGTGAAGACTAGAGCCGGTCCTATGCTCGAGTTTGCTCGTGGAGCCGGAGACGCTTCACTCATGTAGATCCGCCGCGTAGGTGTTTTACCTTTCTTGGTTCGATCTCCGTTGGACTTGTACCCGGCTTGTGCCGAAGAGTTGTACTCTGATGTTGTAATAATAATATTATGTAATTCTTCTTTTATTCCCGTGTTGTATGGATTTGTACCACTTGAGACAGGGATTGCACGTGATAGCCTCTTCCTGGGACTATCACGGAGGTGCAGAGAGTCGGGTTTCCGTTCGCGGAAATTCGGGTCGTTTCAGGTGGTATCAGAGCTGTAATTGACCGTAGACGAGCCCTAGCAATGGTCGATAGATTAGGGCAGCCTGAATATCCTTGATTGAGTGTATACTCCTTGACTCTTATATAAACCCCTTGAAATCTGCTATTACCCCCTTGAATTCTCACTAACTGACTCACTAACAACCCTTCTACACGATTGGTGGCCTAAGGAGAACAACTGATGTCACATGCTTGCAACTCTGAGAAACGACGTCGATACAAGGGAAAGACAACTACGACAGTGACAACTATGAAGATGGAGTACGGGGACGAGATGAAGCTGAATCTACAGGACTCAATTGGATTATCCCTGCTGACTCATCAGTGTCATGTTACGTCAACCCGGATGTCTCTACTTTGGAACTAAATCCACCGGGGAATGATTAGATTGCCCCGTGATACATGAAGTCTGCATACAGATGAATCTACAACAGACAGGCTGCACCCTTCCACCTTTTGCTCGGAACAGAGCTTGGATAACCCAAGATGCCCAACTCCGAGGACAATGAGGAGTTAAGACTTTAAGTTTTAGTGTGCCAACATACATAAATTGGATGCACTATATGGAACTAGCACACATAAGCTTGGATGCAGGAGTCGAAGATTCCTGATATGCCTGTAGCTCAGCAGTTGGATGAAGATCCAAAGGCTCGAAGCTATACGAATAGCCGAGTCGCAGAGTATTAAGATATTATAACAAGTTGTAGCTACATGAGGCAACCAATGGATTGAACGGTCAAATTAGCACCAACTTACAAGCGAGCACCACATACTCGGAACAACAGCTTGATAATAGACCCGATGGAATTTCCCCTAGGTAAGAAGTGTGAAACGTGGATGCTAGCCATGGGAACAAATGAGAAACATGGGGGCATAGATTAAATTAGACAGAAAGCACCCCCTTCCGCAAGGATAATCCCATAAGAGTCGGACGAAGAAGAGTTTCACCAACTTACTTCGAATGATCGCGTCGAAGCAACAGATGACGTGTTCTTTCAAATGCTGTATCACTAACATTAGGAAAAAAAATCCCTCAAGTGCCCACGATATACTAGTATGCTTACGTTGGTGTAACCCCGAAGGTCTTAGGAGTCTGCCTCGAGAAACACATTTGTTTTGGTGCATTGCTTGAGTGGTTGGATCTTTTTGGTCTCATTGTTGTTATGCCTCTTCATGATTGTGTGTAATTGTATTGAGTGCTTATGCTTGCTAGATCTTTAGATGGCTCCTCTAGAGACCTTAGCTCCCCATCCCGCAAGATCAAGCTAACAGAGCGTAGAGCGATGTGCTCAAGCCAACTTAACAAGGTCAAACTTCAGAAGACATGAAAGATTTCTTGCAACCTCGGCCAAGCTGACCAATACTTTGGATGAGATATCCTAAGAACATTGGATTCAAGTTCGTAAACCGTAAAATGAGTACCTCAAGAATTCGTAACTTTCGAAGCTCGGAAGTGCATGTACCACTATGGAAGCATAAATCGGTTAAGATCAATTGAGTACCCCAAAGATGTCGGCGATGCATTTTGGATGATTTCAAGTAGGGAACTCAATTATCGATAAAGATGAAGTACTCCATATGGAACAACAATCAATACGAGAAGTTTTATTCGAGTACTTTAGCTCCCGTGAAGTACCTTATGAATGACCCGCCTTGGAATATGCTAATGGAATACGAAGTTTGCCGATAAGGTTCTTCGCCTAACCGCGAACTGACCCGTGTGAGGACTCGAAAGAACATGGTAACCTCATAGCTTGGTGACGGATCCATTGATGACAACAACTAACATACCGAGAAGACAACCCAAGATAAGGAGGGAGTGGATATAAGCGCATCAAGCTCTCCACGGACGGACAATCATGCATGTTTTATGGAATTGCACCCCCGACCGTGTATACGGAGGTAACGAATCCATGCTTAAGGGATCGTCCCTAAGTAGATAGTACCTCGACCTGGAAGGTATTGTTGAGGTTTTGGATTTGATTCGGATGACTAAACTCAAAGGATATAAGGTTTGCACTACACGAGCAGTCATCCTAGAGACTTTTTTTTATTATTGGATTAATCCACTTACACCTCTAAGCAGTTGTTTTGGAAACTACTGTGTAAGCACCACAAGTTGTGCATCTGGAATAGGATGTCGCAGGGTATGTAAAGGGGTTTCGAGGTCGACTTTTGGAATAAGATATGGAGTTCAGTTGATCCCACTTTTGGAATAAGCAATTAATGAAGAAGCTCTACTGGACACCGTATATTGAACTAATGGAAAAGAGATTAACTCCGACAGCTACTGGATGTAAGATATTCGTTCGACCTCGCAGCTGGAACCTACCACCCTAATGAGAAATAGGTAATAAGAGGTGGTGAGCAAAAGTGAGGAAAATTGCTCACCTAAACGGGTGACATTATTTGGAACAATTGAATAAGCACGGCAAAGCCATAGCCATGAATATTTCCAGGATACCTAAAGGTGAGGATACCATCATGAGGAGTAGGTCAAAGGAAGGGTAAAGGATCATGGTCTACATTAAGGATACACAAGCGAATCGATCGTTCCTCAAAGATACAAGACCTACGGACTCTATGAGGAATTAATTAAGTTTTGCTGATATTCCTAAAAGTTAACATCAACTGTGTATCCTGAGTTTGTTAAACATGCATCGGTAAAATAGATGTGTCTTCGGCGAGAAGGTCCATCTAAAAAAGTTGGAATCAAAAGGGCTAATGTGAGATTCAGATGGATAGAATCACTCACATAGTCGAGGATGTTGTAGATGACCCCTCTTAACATGGACTAACATGAATGGGAAGTAACCCATTCATAGTGATTATGCGCAGAAGATGATCGGATGTCACCAACACTTTGACGAGAATTGTTTCGGACATACTAAGCCAATAAATGGATTACAACAGGAGGGACGTACAAATTTGGTAAGGCTTAGTGGATCGCCAAAGGAAGGAGGTTGGAAGGAAGATATGTTCACCCAGGTTCATCTAGTTGCCGAGAGTTCACGCCATAAGAGGTGAGATTGCACTAATACTTTGGAAAACCAGGATATTTACCTATGGATCAAGAGATAACATTATACATCTTCAATATATCCCAAATGGATATGGCTTCAAGAAGATTCATTGGATCAACCAGGAAAACCGAGAGGATGTATGACTCCCTCATATGGAAGGAAGTGGGAGAATCATGCCTTTTTGGATTAAAAGTACTCGACGGATGTCATGAGAGTATGATCAATCTCGTATGCAATGATTTTGGAATAAGCTAATTGATAACAAGGATGTGACCTCAAACGTGAGGATTAGAATATTATGAGAATGTCACTTTCTACTAAGCCTATGTGAGACGGCTAGATGAAAAGGACTAAGATATGGGGAATCTAGGCCGTAGTTGTAATTTCTCACGTATTTGAACCAGAGAATGATCTTGGGATATATATGGATGATATTCCGAGAGTCTTATGGATGCTACCGACAGAGGGCATATAATACCACTCGACATTGGAGGTCCCCGTCGGGAAACCAGATATGTTGAGACTAAGTACCCGTGGAACCTTGGAATAAACACGTCGTCAAGTCATCAACATTGGGAAACTGAACTTAAAGCAGAAACAGAAGGCATATTGAAGTGAAGACCCTCACCTCACCTGGTATAAGCTTAATCTCGAGGACGAGATTCTCATGAGGGGGGTAGAATGTAACATCCCAGAAATTTGAATGATTTACCATGTGTGAATTTTCGCAAAAATTTAAAACTTTTTGTTTGAACTTGTGTGCTACCAAATTTGAGCCCAATTTGCTAGCTTCCCATCCTAAATTCTCTCTAAAATAAAACCATATACAATTATTTTCAAATTATGGTAAAATACGTGATTTGGGTTTTATGGATCTTATTTGGATTTTAGTGAGTGTGGTTGAATTTGAAAGTATTCAAATTCAACCTATGGGTTAAATCCTAATTCAAAGCTAATTTCAAAACCTAGTTAACTAACATGGGCCAGCTAACTAATCCTGAAGTCTACCAGTGCTCCCTCATCTCTCGGCCCATGCACACCGAAGCACACCCCTTGGTTTTCAACCGGTCCATCAAGGCGGCCCATCCAGCCCAGCGTACCGCTGCATCCCTCTCACCTCACCGACAGGTGGGACTGTGGCCGCACACTGCTCTTCTTCCACCTCCCCGCCGCGCCGCGCCTCATCGCTGCGCCGCACCGCACCACCTCGCGCCTGAGCCCGGCCGCACCACCCCCGACCCGCCGGCGCGCACGCCGAAAAGGTGGCCCGCACGCCGAGGTGGCCTACGCGTTATTCCCCCCCCACGAAACCACGGATTTGCCCCCCGGCAAATTCCGCCCCGCCAACCTCACCGCGCGTCCCGCGCCTTCGCCACCAAGGCAAAGGAGGAGGAGACAGCCCCGGCCCACGTGATTCCCCCTCGCCCCCAAGTTCGCCTCGCGCGAAGAAACCCCCGTGCAAGGCCCCGGGGCAAACCAATTCAGTTCGGGGTCTTTTCCCCTTTGGCCGCTCTGTGCCGCCACCGAGAGGTGAGCAGGGGAGATGAAGGAGAAGGGAGGGAAACGGGAAGCCGTCACGCGCTTCACCACCGCGTCGTCTTGCCGGTGCAGAAGACCCTGGAGCCGGAGCTGAACGTGCGGCAGAGAAGGCCGTCCGCGAGCGGATGGGAGCCGGAGCAGAGGATCTAGACGCGCCGCCGCCGAACTTCGTCGCCGTCGTCCACATCTACACCAGCGCGGCCGTCACTGCTTACGCCTACACCTCCGCCCCCTCGGTGAGCCCCCGCCACTCGCCCTTCTTCTCCACCCGTGGGGAGCGCGCCCCAGCGCCGCGCCGCCGGCCTTCGCGCCGTGCATCTTCGCTTGGATGCCAACGCGTCGTACCCAAGCATGTGCCGTCCCTTGCCGCTCTAACCGTCCTGGCCTATCAGCTCCGCCTCGATGTTTTCCCTGTGCTGTTGCTCCTGGCCCAGATTTCGTGCCGCGCAGGATGCCTAGCGCCGCCGCCGCGGATCACCCCAGACCCACACCGGGCGACATCGCTCCACTCACTGCGACCCTGGCTCCCCAGCCTCGCGAGCACTGGTTACCACCGCTGTGGCCGAGAGCGTTCTGGCGAGCGCATCCGTGCCCGGGACCGAGCACACCCGCGTGCTTGGCAACGATGGAGCGCCACACCCGTTGGCATCTCTTCCTGAACGAGTGCCTCTTGGAGTCGCCACGCGCTACGCCTGCTATCGCGCGCTGCTCCTCGCCGCTCTGACGCGTGCGCACCCCGGCCCGCACCGCGTCGCGCCGGCACGCCCGCGCGCGCGCCGCTCCGCGCCGCACCGCGCCGCTCTCGTGTTGTGGTCCGGCCTTCACGCCGAGTTACTCTCCCCGCAGTGAACGCGTCGCCGCCACCACCGTAGCCAAGCCTCGCCGCCGGCCAACTCCCCGCCGCGCCGCCGCGTTCTTTGCGGCATTCCATCGAACACCTTGTGTGCGCCCCTCACCCCCACCCGGCCGGAGCTACACACACCGACCCACACACACGCCCGGCCACACGAGCCACGTAAGA
Source organism: Cenchrus americanus (assembly GCA_947561735.1). NCBI lineage: Eukaryota > Viridiplantae > Streptophyta > Magnoliopsida > Poales > Poaceae > Cenchrus > Cenchrus americanus. The sequence continues at coordinate 48,033,367 of OX387241.1, read as the reverse complement.
TCCCGCGGCCGCCGGCGAGCGAACCCCGTAAGGGATCAAGGGTCGAATCTAGACTTCGCCGCCGAAAACCCTTGGGTGGGCCTCGAGGTGGCTTGCCGCCCATTAAGGCCCGTTCAAGCCCAACCGACCCGCAGGTTTAACCGGCCGAACCATGGAAAGGAGTTCGTGGTGGCTCGCAGACTTCAATCTCTCGGACCGTATGTGCCGCATCTATTGGGCCGCTTTTGGCCCACTAACACGTTGGGCCCAACTTCGGCCCACCGAACTCGCCGACCGCCGACGTCCCGCCGACGTCGCAATATTTTAATAAAATTATTTTCTCGATTTATAAAAGGTTTTAATAAATGTTTTATATATCCCCTTTCCTTCAAAAATTCATAACTAATTTTCCGAGCTCCGAAAATTATGAAACCACTTGCGTTGGTTTCGTAATTTTGAGACGCTCACTGCTATCCCGTCCTTCTCTTCTCTTGTCCTTGAACCGAGCCCCTTTTTGCCCCGTGTTCTTGGTGTAGGATTCGTGGCCGCAACCCGCCACTGGGCTAATGAGGGTCTGGGACGCCGGAGCCCCGCAACTAACCATTGGCGTGCCACGGACAGGAATCCTACCCCATTATCACATTGCCTACCTTTTCTCCACCTTTGCTTTCCCTCTTTGTTGCTCCGCGCATATCTGCTCTCGCTCTACTTTGCTTCGTGCTGTGAAGCGTGTACCGTGCCATGTGCTTGAAACCAGGATGTCGCACGTGATGGACGGCCGTGTCGTGAGCAGAGGCCTCTGCTTCACGCTCGGCAACCCCGAGCCGCAACCTAGCTGCCTTGCCATGGACGGATTTGTACCACTTGAGACAGGGATTGCACGTGATAGCCTCTTCCTGGGACTATCACGGAGGTGCAGAGAGTCGGGTTTCCGTTCGCGGAAATTCGGGTCGTTTCATATATATGCTAGAGTTATGCCAGAAGTTTGTTTGTTTGTTTGCCTTAATAATCTGCATTTCCTTTGCCTCATGCTGCAATGAAATGTCAGCACAGATGAATTGATGATTTTTGTGATGTGTGACACACTAAGATTTGTGACCCAATTGTCATTCCATCCATTCTTCATTCATACATTTAAGTTTGTCATATGTGACAAATTTTTCATTCTTCATCCACACAGATGAAGCAAAAGCACCACTTTTAACATCAGAATTACTTCTTTGCAGCATACATCCCTAGTAAATATCCAAATACTACACAATCAAGAGCCACAATAATCAAGTTCATCTTCCAGATCACATTGTCCATATTCTCCTCCAGTGCTTTCTTCCTCTGCTTGTCCTCCCGTGCTTGCCTCTGCTCGCCGCTCCCAATTTGACATTTGTTGACGGTGTATTTTGGTACACCTAGCATGTTCATTACACTTTGGTTTGGATTTGATTATGGAACTAACCCGCCACTAGGCACACTAATCATATAACAAGTTCATCTTTGTGCATGCATTTGGAAGTGTTGTGTCCATGTAGGAAAACATGGACATAAAGGACGGATTCGCAACAAGTTCAAAGGAGCATTTGCGGAGTCTTGTTCGTGTTCATGAGCTTGATGAAATCACTTCCAAAGGTGGCAAGGACCGAAGTGCTACAAGGAACACCCCCGGGGATTGAAGCGTAAAAGATCGAACTTCATGCGAAGAGAACCTCCATCTTGGACGCGAGGATAACATCGTCAAAATCATGCAAGTGGAGGGGGCAAAGTACATAAATGCATAAGGACCCACGAAGCGAAAGCGGCGACCGAACCGGGCTGAGGTGGGCCCGTGCCGGCCGGCCCGTGCCGGCCGGCCCAGCCCACTCCGGTGGCCGGTTCGGTCTCGTTTTCCTTGCACCCAAAGGATCTTGAACCCTAAAAGCCTGGGCGCCGCCATTCGACAGAAGGGAGAGTCATTCGCACCAGAAGGCCATCCACAAGCTAGAGAGAGAGGAGCAGGATCTCTGGAGGGAGATCAACCACCTCGAAGGAAGCACCCTCTCATGGAGAAGAAGGAAGACACCGTCAGAAGGGAAACCATGATCAACGGTGCCATGATCAGCACCTAGATGGTGTAATCTTCTCATTCGTCCATGGGTTGTAATTGATCTTGAGATGTAATCGCACTTTGTCGGATTATCTATCTATCATCTTGTGTTGAATATACTTTAATGCTTAAGGTTTGCTACCATGCCGTAAAGGGAGTAGAGCTCCAATGCTTCCTTGGATCCATTCAATACGGCATGTCCATCATAGGTCTAATCATGAATACCTTGGCGTAGTGACACTACGAGAAGAGGGAAAGGGCGAAACCGTGGTCACAACCCCCGATAGATTAGATTGGTTTTCATGTCTTTAAGCGATTGCATGTTCTAGTATCGTAGACCCGTGGGCGAGTGTCTTTTATCTTGATATCTTAATCATTCTATCTAGTGTAGTTTAGTTGTTTTCTAGCATAATAATAGTTAGGGTTTTAGTAGCTAGTGTGTCGTTGTAGATCGAACGCTTGTAATCGCCTTGCTCCGCGGATTGACAAGAACCTTGGGAATCCCGTGGTGAAAAAGGTGTGGCGTCCGTACGCTTGCGGATCGTAGAGGGATACGTCTTTTATCCGTCAACAACATTCCACTGAATCAACTACTTCATCGACCTCGTCTGCCCAGTTCTACGGTCGAAAAACAATGACGCCAACATCCTTCAGCATCTGGAGATACTCCTTGTGGAAATGATAAAATCCACAATTCTTGGCGTACTGCAGAATCAAAAGCACATAAGAACCCTAACTCAGATTTGGGAGACACAACAGACTACTCACCGAGTTCCTTGCACACTTGAAATAAAGACGATCGTGGTATTCACCTTCCTTTTGTGTCTGCCCCTCCACCACCCGAGCCATACCATAGTCCGGGCAAGGGACCAGTGGAAAGCTGCTTAGCTCAGCGATTGGATCCAAGCCGATGGAGTGATTGCGGTTGCTACGGCAACCTTTGACCCGACTCCTCACACGTGCACCTCCAGATGAATCGGCGCAGTGCGACATGTGCACGACGGCGGGGAAGGACGGCCGGTCGGCGGCGGTGGAGCTCAGACCGGGGAAGAAGAAGGGGGCAGGGGTCGGGGCGCCGAGGCAGATGCATATTCATTCGGCAAGGGGCATTTCTGACGATGGAGCACTTGTTGGCGATGATGGTTAGTCTACCACCGTCGCCGAGGTTGATGCCGGCCAGGGGCATAATGGAGCACTTGTTGGTGATGATGGTTAGTCTACCACCGTCGCCGAGGTGGATGTCGGCCAGGGGCATAATGGATCACTTGTTGGTGATGATGGTTAGTCTACTCGCATCGCCTTTGTCGGTTGGCAGGCTACGATTGTATTTTTTTATATAGGCTTCTGACGCTGATGCGTGGGCCCGACACTATTTTGTCTGAATTGAAACTTGCTTCCCTCAAATATTATACCCCATAAACAGCATCAAAAAATTCATAAAAAATATGAACAATTCATAGTTGGTAATTTAGTATTTGAATAAAATATCAACAACCACACTTGTCTAACCAAATTTCTTAAAATTAAAATTTTTATCTCTTGTTTATGATATAGTAATTATAATGATCTTAGTGTGTTCTAAAAATTTTACAAATTGACTTGGAAACAAAATTTAAGTCCCTAAGCTTGTCTACAAAAATTCAAATGGTTTCGAAAACGGAAGATTATACTTGTGTACAAATGTCTACATCTCTCACATAGTTTCTTAGAATGTTACTTCAACATTGAGTTTTCCACACTATAAAACATGTTCGAACTCATATGCATTTGAAATTTTAACATAATCTTATGTTCACCATAAGATTACAAAATGCAAAGTTTAATTAGTAATGGTTGTGTAAAACAAATATTATTCATATGTTGTACTTATAAGGAAGAATATAAGGTGTATAAACAACATCCAAGAAATGGAATTACATACGAAAAAATGTGATAAATGAATAGATGTTGATTCTAGAAAAATTCAGAAAAAATATCATCAAATTTGGATTATAGTTGACGGAGAAACTGTGATACAAAATTTGATTGCAGATTAAAAGGGGAAAAACAAACTGTTCTTCATTCGAACAGACCTGGCCCCACCCCGTCATTGGCGACGGGTGTTTGTTAATCATCGTATCATTTGTGCATCCGAACCTTTTTAATAAATGCTCTGCCCAGCCTTCCGCCTTCAATCCCCGTCTTTGGCTTCTGCCTTCCTTGTCCCCGTCGCAGCCTCGTCTCCATCGCAGGTATGGCCCGCGACTCTAGGGGGAGGTTCTGCAAGGAGGAGGCCCCGCGGCCACGTCCCCGTCCATCTTCATCCGTGTTGTCCGCTACCCCCTCCAAGAGAGTGGGGTTCTACGGTGACAAAGAGGAGCTGTCCCAGCGCGCCGCCCCCGTGCGTCTTCCTCGGCACTCTATGGAAGAGGTCGGTTCTTCATCAGCCTGAGGGAGGAAGCCGTACACGCGCGCAAGGGCCAAGTTGGCAGACTCCAGCGACACCCGCCATGGAGAGGCCGAGTTTTTTTCAACACAAAGGGAGAAGCGGTCCAAACGCATTGAGGTGAGCGCGGACTTCTCCAGTGACGACCCGGGCAGAAGAGTGGTGCTGGTAGACCTCGTCTCCTCCGGCGACGACTCCGGCAACAACTCCGGCGATGACTCTGGCAACAACTCCGGTGATGATTCTGAAGACCATGAGACAAGTTCTGAAACCATCACGCACAAGATTTTTCCTTGGACCATCACATCTTCACTAATCAATTGTTCTAATGTGTTAATTTTCATTTGTTGTAGGAAGTCATTGCACATGACATTGATAGGATTTGGACTGAAATCAACAAGCTCAAAGAATCGGCTGAAGAGAAGCAGACAAGTTTTGAAACTAGTTAGAGCTAAAACAACTTTCTTGTAAATTACAACTGTTATGAAGCTTGCATCAATATAATTTTTTCCTTTGTTTTAGGATCGTGTTGTTACTCCTGATGACATTGACTACATCTCGAAAGGAATCGACAAGCAGGATGAGCAGCTTAAAGCTGCACAAAAGAGGCAGGAGATTGAACATCTAAAGAAGGATGCTGAGCTGCAGAAAGAGTTGCAAAACTAGAGACAAGGCTAGTTGAACTTGAGGCAGCAGCACAAAAGAAGCCATCTAGCTAGCTAACTAGTTCCCTTGCAGCAACAATCTAGTTTGGTGATGCGCCCAGCTGATGCAATCTTATTTTGGTGATGTGCCTTGCTGATGCATGTCAGATGTGAATATTTTTGTTATGACTTATGAGTTAGTTTGCTTGGTGATGTGAACTACATTACTCATTTTAAGGCCCACACAAGCCCACTCACGCTAGGTTAGTAAGGAAGGACGCCTCCCTCACGTAGTCTCCTCCCACCACTCTCCCCTCGCGCAACTGCCGTCCCTTTCTCCCCTTCACCTCCCCCACATCGTGACCCACTCTACACCCCTTCGCTGAGACGCGCGCCACACCACGCTCGGCGCGACTCGCACCACACCTTTGACAGCGAGATCTAGAGGAGGAGGAACCCAGCTGCGGCAGCGGTGACGACGATGACGACTAGAGGAGGGATCCAGCAACGACGACGATAACCACTAGGAGGAGGAGGGATCCAGCCACGAGGTCGACACGAGGACGAGGACGTGGCGGCGAGCAGGCAGCAACGAGGAGTAGAGATCCCTCCGCTCCAGCAGTGCAAAGGTCAGTGGCGAATCTAGGATTTGAGTTTATGGTATACCGCTCTAAAAATGTCTTATACAATTGGGTAAATGCATTCTACCAACTCGGTAATAATTGTAAAATTAACAACAATTTAGTAATAACACAATTTTGTATATTTGCTCGAGTTTATGAAATTAGGCCAAGCGCGCTTTTGCAGCACACATGCGTTTAGGTAATCAAGTATACAACATATGCTTGCGTATGGTTTTCTTTTTATATAAATGCGTATAAATATACTTGTACTTGTGGTAATTGAAGGGTATGTCGTGGCTCCTTTGTATAAGTACATGTGGACATACTTAGCTGTTGATCGTATACATACTTAGCATTCCCCTTTAGATTGACTCTTACATTTGGTTTTGCTCTTGTTCCTATGCACATTTGCACATTCTCTCCAAGTCGAATAAGTACCTCATCAGCAACCGAGGTAGCCTGCATCTTGCTCTTTAAAATGGTATGGTCTCTTTGCCTGCACTAAATTTTGGTTACTAAATTTTACATTTATGTTAATGGTTTACCAAGAACCAATGATATTACAGTGGGCTAAAGTAGTTACTGTAATTCCCTTAACTTTTAATTCACAACATAATTGTGACGAGGACTATAGACCTGGGCCACAAAATGAAGAAGAGGGTTATGGCACTGCTAGTGCACAACAAGACCAGATGTGTGGGGCTCAACGTCGAGGCAGAGCGCCAAGGACATCAACAAAGTGGCCAAGTGACATAATGATAGTCACTGAGGTCGACATAGTGGGGATGCCAGTACCATTGACTCAAAAGCGCAGGTTCAGAGCGCTTGCGGGGCTCGTCGCTAGACAAAAGATACCTTTGAACTCGCTAGAAATCGAAGAACTAAGCAATGATGAAAAGTGGGACTTGTTTGATAAGCATGTGCAGAAACACTTGAAATTCCAGGAAGATGCGAAACCAGAGGCATTCAAGCTTTTCTGGAAGACGGCAACCAAGGCATGGAGACAATTCATATTTCAGCTTAGGCAAGATTTTTTCAGAAAAGGACTTGAGCCATTTACAAGGCACCCGTTTATTGTCCCAGAACAGTGGAAGGAGTTCATGAAACAGGCAGGAACTGGGCAAGCCTCATCTGCTAGTGTCAAGTTCAAAGAACTCCGAAGCCGGAACACAAGCGAGCACAACATGGGTCCAGCAAGTTATACTGTGAAACTAGAACAATGGCAGGAAGATGACAAACAATTAGCAGCAGCTGGTATCCCCAACCCATATGACGCCTACCCTGACGATCGTTCCAAGAATTGGCTACGAGCAAGGACTAAGCTAGTGATTAAAGACCGCGTTGCCGTGACAGTGTTCAACAACAAAGAGGCAGAAAAATTGGCTGGGATATCAAGGAGAAGATTGCATGTGCAGAATCTTCAGGAAAGGCAGGGCAGAGGGATTATGATGTACTAAGTCAGTACTTGGGCCGCCCTGAACAACCAGATCATGTGCGTGGTGTCTCCAGCTACCAGGGCTGGAAGTATGCATGGCCTCAGCAAGTCGAGATGTACAGGAAGAGGAAGATGATGAAGACCGACACATCAGTTGATATGAAAATGGTAAAGGAACAAATCAAGCAAGAACTGGTGGCTGAGATGCGGATTCAGAACATGCAGATGCAGAGATGGTGTTGTCACCATATGGTGTTGTCACCAATGTCCAATCGTGCAAGCCCTTCACCCTCCACACTAAAGAGTTGCTGTGTGTCTGTAGATGTAGTTTGATCGATGGCACTGCAGAGTTGGCAACGGAGGTGCGTTGTGACGATCGTACACACGAAGACCTTATAGGCATGTTGACTGAACCCACACACTGTGGCCTATAGATCATGTGGAGAGGGCTTCAATGTGAGGCTGCACTTGGTCTTGTTCATCCTGAGGAGACTATGCTACCAACAGTCCCGATTCATGAAGACTATGTTGTGGTTGAAGTGATCACTGTATATACTATCTTTGCGGATGAACTGTTGGAATACCCTCATAATGACGAGGTGATGAAACTCGAACAAGCTCAAGGACAGAGGTTACAGTAGATAAGATGTGGGATTGACATCATAGGAGCACCAACATGTAAATCTCGTTCACAAGCTATGGTACAGATTCCTTGTAGCTCACATAGTACAGTACAAGTTCCTTTCTCCTGCTCCTCAATCCCCAAATTCGCAAGACGTTCCATCCCCACATCCGGAAGGTACACAAAATATTCCATCCCCACCTACTCCTAGTCCTGAAAAAACAGAAAAAATTGCATCCCCACATCCGCAAGAGACACCAAGTATTTCATCCCCACCACCACGCCCACCACCTCCTTCTCCTTCTCCTCCTCGTGAAACAACAAAACCTACACCCCTAAGCAGAAGTGCTCAAAACAATCATGCCAATGCAGGTACATCTAGTCCTAATACCTCTGTAATAGGTCTTGGTGAGACACCACTAGGCAAGAAAGCACTTGAGAAACCTTCAGCTATTTCAAATCAGCAAGGAAATAAACTTGCCGAAAATAATATCTCTACACCACGTACAGCAGGCAAGAAATCCCTTGAGAAACCTTCAGCCATTTCAAAGCTGCAAGAAGAGAAACTTGCCAAAAATAAAAGCTCTACACCACCTACAGCAGGCAAGCAAGCCCTTAAGAAACCTTCGTCAGCCATCTCAAAGCAGCAGGAAAGGAAATTGCTGTAAATAAAACCTCTAAGAGGCCTACTAGAAAGCAATCTAAAAGAAACACCAGGGAGAATTTTTGGTATATGACTAACCCAAAGCAATCTGAGAGTGACACCGAGAAGAATCCTTGGGCTATGGTTAACCCAAATTACAAATTCGGAAAGAGCCTTCTCAGTGATGGTGATCTCAAAAAGGCTGCTCCTTTTAGCAGAAAGCTCCACACATTCTACATGCAACGTGGTAAGTCAGATGATGATTCTCAAATTATGGTCGCACTTCGGCCCGGGACCAATACATGGCTGAAGAGAGATGAATCTTCAAACGAACTCCAGTAGCTACTTGTGCAACTCAGTGATTTGTACGATCTCTTCAACTTGGATGCTTTGGATCTGACACTTCTCCGCTGCATCATCCTGTAAGTTGCTTGAAAATTTATTCTGCTTCTCACTAATCACATCCTCTATCGAAATGTGCTTTTTGCCTCACATCATCTTTATTACCATGTATTTTGCCTCCTTACACTTTGTTTTTCTTACTTATAGGAATATGACTGTAGAAGTTGAGAACAAGGGCCTGCAGTTGGCTACCTTGATCCTGGATGCCTTTGCTCGACAATGTTGAACACCACGGATAACACTCTTGCTTTCTCTGTGTCCTATATGATCAATGCCTTCAAACTATATGCTAAAAAAAATTAATGCTTACCGCTTATCTCAGTACGAACCACTAGATTGCAGTGGCGATCATTCCGAAGCAGCGGGAGGTCTACTATCTTGATTCATTGAAGAAAATTAATACTAATACTGGCCCTTTCGAGCTAATCATTAATGAGTAAGTTATTTCTTTCTTAACCTGCAGACGTTCCTCAACAAATTGTACAGAGTATATTAATTAATAGTGTTGTAACCATTGTTGATTGTTTCGTTGTATGGCTTGGGAAAGTTACTACGGCAAAAAGTTCTCGCGCCTTGGCGCCTTGAAACACGTCAAAGATGTTAAGGTACATACCACTTATTTCCTTCCTGTGGAAGCTAGTACTAAAGCTTGAGTTTATTTCTTCTCGATCACCACTATTTTTCTTTGTACATTTATTGCAGTGCCACCAACAACCTACTGGATCCAGACTCTGCGTCTTCTATTGTGCCTATCACATGCTTCAATTAAAAGAAAGCGGTCCACATATTGAGGTACTTTATTGGGGTCTTCATTTGTAAAACCTGCAATTGAGCACAGGTCTTGCTTATTAGCACTGCACATGTTTGGTAACCACCTATATATGTGTGCTGACTAGTGACATTGTTATATCCAGAGATTAAGGCTAGATGAGCATCCTGTCGACAAATCATTGCTAGCAGATGTTCGTGAAAGAATTACCACATTCCTCATGGAACAGGTGATCACAACCGGAGGAAAATTTTATGCTGATGATGCTGTGTGGGCTAAGATTATGTATGGTGGCTAGGAAATTTTTGCATTTCTCCTTGTCCATGAATTTTTGCATTCCTCCTTGTCCATGAATTTTTGCATTCCACCTTGTCCATGAATTTTTGTGATATTGTTGCATTTCTCCTTGTGAGATGCATTTCCTCCTTGTGTGAGATGATGATGTTGAATTTTGTCATATGATGCATGTGAATTGTGGATTTCTGTGAATTTGGATGCTCGATCTAATTTCTGTGAATTTAGTCATATCTTGGCTGGTTCCAGGATGCAACCCCTAATGGCTGCCAAATCTTGGCTGGATCTAGGATGCAGCCGACAAGCAGGCAACATGTTACTGTAGGGGTGGCCTACATATCTGTAACGGGTGTTAATTAAAGCTCGTTACAAACACTGGCCACTGAGTAACGGGCTTCAATTGGAACACTTGTTACAAACTGAAGGATCAGATGGCGACTAGGGAGGGGGGAGTGAATAGGAGCCGGTAAAAATTCTTCTCAAAGAACCCGGCCTATGCCCTAGTCAAATCCCGGTCACACACAAGCGACGGATCGAATCACACACCAATCGCCAAGACAACGAGGTTATGGATCAACCTCTAGCCTTAGGAACGATTCCTTTAAGCACACGCGGAAGTACGAAACATGGAAGGGAGGAATCGAACCAAGAAGCCAAACACACAGCCTCTGGCGGACCGTCCGGCCAGACAGGGCAGACCGTCCGCGATGGACCGCGCGGACCGTCCGGCAGGGTACCGCGGACTGTCCGCACCCTTGCCGCGGACTGTCCGGCCTGAGCCGCGGACCGTCCGTTAAATCAAACAGAACCTCCAGTGGCACACCACGAACCACGGACCGTCCGCTGGGAGCACGCGGACTGTCCGCCAGGCACCCGTGGACCGTCCGCCCAACACTGCGGACCGTCCGAAACTTCGTCCAACCGAAACTCAAAATCACGACGGATCGAAACGAAAGGCGAGCAAGCACACGAAGAACACGGGACGAACACGAGCGGCGCGGACCGTCCGCCAGGAGGGCGCGGACCGTCTGCGAGGCTCGGACAGAGCAGAAAAACGCCCGACCTCGAAAGTCAACTCCCCCAAATCATCATCGGATTTCCCAAACGGTTGAAGCTATGGAGACAAGGGTTTGGGGACTTGAAAAGCGTCACACAAGGATGCTATAGCCCAAAAATCTTGCCTCCTAACTCCCTAAATCATCGGGAATCGTGAATCCTTTGAGCACCACTAAAAGCTTGAGCACCGAACGAAAACTCTCGAATCGAAGTGGTTTCCCGACGTTTGAGGGCACAAGATCAATCACAAAGATGCACGAGACATCTATCCATGTTTCCCTCAAAGAAATCCGGGGAGAAACCCACTCAAATCCGCGGAATCGCACCGAGAACAAAAGCACGAAAACAAGCACAAAAAGACCACAAGAAACACAACTCCGAATCTTCTATACAAACCAGGAAAGATTCACAAGGTCTAGCATGCCGCCCTAGCATCCATCCCTCTCAACAAATCTCTCATGAAGCTCTCATTCTAGTCTAGAGAAAATGGAAGAAAAATAGCTACGAAAATGAGAAATGGGTGGGAGGAAATGAAACCCTAAGTCGCTGAGAGAGAGAGCCATCCACACACACTCATGGCTTATATATCAGGTCCCGCTGGAGTGGTAAGTGACTCGACTACCCCTAACTTAACTACTGGCGATACAACCCACGTAGGGGCATTTAGGTAATGTTTGTGGGTCTTGCCATCGGACGGCCACACCTTTGCCGCACCCCGCGTCCTCCCGACGCAAGCCATGCGATCCCGCCGCGTGTCCTCCGCTTCGAAGCTTCCTGACACGCCCGAATCTCGTCTCCATCGTGTTGGGCCCTCGGACTTGGTTTTGAGGCCCAAACCAAGAAACCGTCCGCCGATGGTTTTGTGGGCAAACCACCAAACCCCGCGTGCTTGGTCCGGTCTCCCGCCAAACCACTTGACTCGACCGCCACCGTGCACCGGCTCGATTGTCCATGATTTCGTCTTGCTCGTGTCGCCACCATGTGGCCCGCACCCAGTCCCGCTGTCCACCGGGTCCCTTGAACCGAGCCTACTTGTCTCTCCATCTCCCGGAGGCCCCTCAAGGCTGAAGACCTTTCGCGCCCGTTCTTCACCTGCAACAACACGAACTAGGCCGCAGCCTACACCTGCGCACTAAGCCAAGAGTCAGTCCAACACCCGTTGTCAATCACTCATCACTGAGGAGCGGTCATCCATCGACCACTGGACGCCCCTGGTCCTCAATCTCCCCCTTGATGAGTGCATTGACAACACACGACGCGAAATGAAATTCAGAGAAAGAAAGAAAGGAAGAAGAAAGAAAAACAAAGAAGCTCAACTCATGACCAAAACCAAAGAAAGGTCACAAGCCAAGCAAAGCACAAACTCCACACAGAAAACAGCAAGAAAGCTCCCCCTGAACACATGCAAGCTCCCCCTGAACATGTGGATGCAAACTTCCAATTTTTTGCTCACCTTTTCTGAATTTTCATTAAGCTCACCTCTTCTCCCCCTTGTTGACAATGTATGAATCAAGGTGAAAATGCAGAAATGCAAGACAAAGCATATAAACATCTACATGAGCTTCTCAAATAGGCCAAATCTAGTGCCAAAGGCTAAAAATGAGACTAAGATCACACATATGAATCATAGCATAGTAAAAGCATCGCCACAAGTAATATATGAAAATACAAGCATGTGACAAAGCAAAATTTTCAGATTTAAGCAATTTTAACAAAAGAAGGCTCGCTTCACATGTAAAAGCCTATCCATGTCACACTTGAGCCACAAACATGCAAACCATTCAAAGATCATACAAGGATATCAAATTCTCAGCAAAAGATCATGGCAAACACCCATAAAGCAAAGCATGTCATGTCAAACCTCATGAGCCATGTGTCCACTTCGGGGAGACTTCTCCACTGGTGAACATCATGCAACATGTTTTGCACCCATATGTGACAACATTTTAAGCATAGACATGATGGATTGAGCATTTTTCAAGCATACACACTTCTTTTCAAGATTAATTCATTTTATGGTACATGAAGTGCCTTTGCGGCAAAAAGAAGCTTATGCTCCCCCATGAATGAAACATAGGCTAAACATTCACAATGATATTCGGCCTTTGGCCCAAATGCAAGAACAAGGCATCCAAGCACAATCTAAGCATGAAAAGCACATTTAGACCAAACTGTGACATGGATACACAACTACACACGAGTGGAGCATATTTCATCAAAAATTAGTCAAGATTAGCATTTATTTCAAAAAGGGCTATCTCACCACACATATATCTCAAATATTCCAAGAGCATAGCCTCACATCACCATTTCTCCACACATATGACCAATATCTCACAAATAGCCAAAGAAACTCAAATATGACATATGAAAGAAGCTCATCATCCTAAAATGCAATATGATACAAATGCAACATGATATATGACAAGATGGCTATCCTACCATGGTTTATACATCAAGCAAAGCATGTATATACATCAAAGTAAACATGGTATGATACATATGATACAAAAAGGAAATCCCCCAAGAATCAACTAGAAAGGGCAACAAACCCCAAGTTCCCCCCGCAAGCGCACAAATGTAGCTTGGTCGAGAGGCTTTGTAAAAATGTCGGCAAGCTGATCTTGGGTAGGGACATGGCTCAACACAATGGTTCCTTTTTCCACATTGTCCCTCAAGAAATGGTACCTCACTTCTATGTGTTTGGTTCTGGAGTAAAGCACAGGGTTTTTGGCTATGCTTATGGCACTGGTGCTATCACAAAGAAGTGGGATCTGGGTGCACTCCTCACCAAAGTCTCTCAAAGTGTATGAAATCCACAACAGCTAGGAACAACAACTCGCGGAAGCAACATACTCCGCCTCAGTGGTAGACTGAGCTACACTAGACTGCTTGCGGGAAGACCATGAGACCAACGAAGACCCAAGAAACTGGCAAGTACCAGAAGTAGACTTCCTCTCGACTCGACAACCAGCAAAATCCGCATCGAAAAAACCATGAAGAGAAAGAGTCGAGGAGGACGCATACCAAAGGCCAAGACCGAAAAAGGATCGTAGGTACCTGAAGATCCTCTTGACGGCCTATCGATGTGATGTCCTCGGCGAAGCCTGAAAACGAGCGCACAGACACACGCTGAACTGTATGTCCGGCCTCGTCACCGTCAAGTAGAGGAGGGAGCCGATCATGCTCCCCGTACTCCCGCTGGTCCACTGGTTCTCCGTCCTCGTCCGCATCCAAAGTGGCCGTACTCCCCATGGGAGTCGACATCGGCTTCACATCTTGCATCTGGAACTTCCTCAGCATGTCTTTCGTGTACTTGGTCTGGTGCACAAATGTTCCGTCCTTCACTTGCTTGATCTGCAGCCTGAGAAAGTACTGCAACTCGCCCATCATGCTCATCTCGAACTCCCTGCTCATCTCATTTGCAAACTTGGCAATAAGGTTATGTGACGAGCCACCAAAGACAATATCATCCACGTATATCTGCACAATCAACAAGTCATTTCCATGCTTGAGGAGAAACAAGGTCCTATCCACGGTACCCATCACAAACCCTCTCGCTCAACGAAAAACCTCTCAATCTCCCATACCAAGCACGGGCGCCCGTTTCAACCCATACGAGCCCTTTTCAACCCCGTACACCCCGTGTGGGTACGGCTCGCTCTCAAACCCAGGTGGCTGCTTCACATACACCTCCTCCTCTATGACCCCATTCAGAAAGCACTCTTCACGTCCATCTGAAACAACTTGAACCCTTTAGCCACAGCAAAGGCTAAAAGGATCCGAATTGCCTCAAGACGGGCCACAGGAGCAAAGGTCTCCTCATAATCGATCCCCTCCTTCTGACTAAACCCTTGAGCAACAAGTCTGGACTTGTTGATCACGACCATCCCATTCTCTCCCTCTTTGTTCTTCCAAACCCACTTGGTTCCTATGGGATGGCAATTTGGAGGTGGTTCAACTAACTCCCACACCTGGTTCCTCTCAAAGTTTTCCAACTCCTCATGCATAGAATTGACCCAGTTTGCATCAGATAAAGCATGTCCAATGTCCTTGGGCTCAAAGGTGGCAACAAAAGCACTATGAGCAAAATGAGAGGAATTCCTGGACCTTGACCGTGTAGTGTGTTCGTCGATGTTCCCAATGATCTTCGACAGGGGATGCACTTCTTGAATCCGCCGGGGAGCCTCACGCCTCGAGACTACCTCCCCCTCAACTTCAGCTTCTCTCGCCTGGTCCTCTTGTTGCACCGTCGTTGTCCATGAAGTAGACGGTCTACGCTCCGTAGTGGTCGTAGGGGAAGTAGTGGGTACACACTCAGCCTCAAGCGCATGGTTCTCTCCATCATCATCTCCAGCTTCATCCTTCTCTTCTTCAAAGAGGTCCTCGACCATCTCTTCATCACCTGCACATTCAAAGCCAAGAGAGGTACATGGCATTGTCTCGTCGAAGGTTACCTCGCAAGTCTCCATGATTTTGTTAGTCTCAAGGTTAAGCACCCTATAGGCTCTAGAATGGTTAGCATATCCAAAGAAAATACCATCACTAGACCTAGCCTCAAACTTGTCGAGTTTTCCCTTCTTAAGAATAAAGCACTTGCAGCCAAAGACTCGGAAATGACTCACCTTGGGTGCCCGACCATGCATAAGCTCATAACGAGTCTTCTTCTTGAAAGCTCGCAATAAAATCTTGTTGGAAACATGACAAGCCGTATTGACCGCCTCAGCCCAATACCTCCTAGGAGTCCTGTGCTCATCGAGCATCGTCCTAGCCATCTCACAAAGAGTCCGATTTTTCCTTTCCGCGACTCCATTTTGAGGGGGCACATAAGGGGTCGAATACTAATGTTCAAGACCTAGATCACGACAAAAGGCATCAAAACGAGAGTTCTTGAACTCTGAGCCATTATCACTGCGGATAGCTCGAATAGCATTCCCATGCCTCTCATTTTTCAACCTCACGATCAGATCTCGAACAAAACCAAATGTCTCACTCTTATCTTCCAAGAAAAACACCCAGGCATAGCGAGAGTAATCGTCCACCACCACAAGGACATACCACTTCCCACCCACCGAGCGAACTCGAGCTGGCCCAACAAGGTCCATGTGCAACAGCTCTGTCAGACGCTCGGTCATGACATCGGTCAGGGGTGGATGGGGAGTGGCTACCATCTTGCCATGCCTACAAGGAGCACAAACCAAATCCTTCTCAAGCTTCAACCTCGGCAATCCTCGGACAAGGTCAAGACCACTCAAGCGGGAAACCAAATCAAAGCTCAAGTGTCCCAACCGCCTATGCCATTTCCACAAATCGAAGAAGGACCGGCCATCAAACAGCGAGCGAGGACCCAAAGAACGAGAGAAATCAGCCACGAAAATCGACCCTCGGGGATGATCATACGTACAAGATCACCTCGAGAATCAAGCAAACGAGACTCGCCAGACTTGAAACGCACCTCAAAACCCTCATCAAGCAACTGAGAAACCGAAAGCAAAATGAAACCCAAAGACTTCACAAGCGCAACTCTCTTCAACGTTACCTTGTCACTCACATGCACAACACCCTCAGACATCACCCTTCCTCGTCCATTGTCCCCAAATGTGATGTACAACTTTTCCTTCACTGGGGTGAGGCTGGAGAACCACTTCTTATCTCCGGTCATGTGTCGGGAACATCCGGAGTCAATCAACCAAATGTTCTCCAAGCCTCCTGCCTGTAGTCAGAAACAAGAACGAGAGTGAGCTAGCGACTCGACACTAGGGTTAGCACAAAGAAAGTTAAACTAGTGTCGAGCCATCTGCTCAAAAGAGGGGTTAGCAAACATCATTCCCTTGCCACCAAACTTCCCATGTCCCATGGGAGAAGTACGAGCACCACGAGGGGGAAAACGTGGTCCGTAGTTCCTATGGAACCCAAAGCTGCGATCATCTCCCCTGGACCCGTATTGAGGACAAGTAGGGGGACGTCCAGCAAAACCATCACGAGCCCGACCAAGCCTCTCACCACCACGCACACCATCATCTCTCCTAGCAAACCTCTCACCACCACCTCTCTGTGGGAACCTACCACCCTGAGCTCCAACTCTACCAACACTCTTCACACTTCCCACACCCCGTGGAAGTGGCACTCTAGGCTCAGGAATACCATGAGATTGGCGATACCTGTCCTGGTTTGCTTGCTCCCTAGCAAGCCTCTCATCCCTCTTCTTCTTGTAGCAAAACTCTGCAAGATTCCTCTCCTTGCCACAATACTCACACCTGAAGGGAATGGGTTTTGGCTCTGGCTCTGGCTTCTCTCTAGGCTTCTCACCCTTCTCACTCACCAACCTCACCGGTTTCTGGAAGTCATTTGTCTTAGGTGGGAATTTGGGTGGATCTTGGGTTGTGTCAAGCTTGTTGCAAAGGTGGTTGGGCTTTGGTGTGAAAGAGTTCTTGGGTGCTTTTGGAAGTGGGACTTGGATGTCTCCGATCACCTCAAACTCGGGGCTAGACTCAACACACTTCTCATACACACTCTCCCCACTGTTCTCTCCCACTTTCTCACCCAACTTCTCAAAACGCAAACCACGACCATCCGCTCTCTTGAACTCCTCAATCATGATTTTCAATTGAGGTTCCTGCCTGACACCAACCCAACACCTTCCTCAAATAGTCATTCTCCTCATAGATGACATCCAAACGGGAAGTAAGTTCAAGATTGCGCAAAGTAACTTCATCACAGCTAGTGCATGCATTTACAACAGGAGATTTCAAAGAAGCTTCCAAAGAGCTAATAGTAGAACGAGCATCAACAAGCTTAGCATGCATAGTAGGACATGATTTACAAGCACCAAGCAAAGTAGGTCTAGCCTTAAGCTCATCATACTCAGTCCTAAGAGCATCTAGTTTAGCCAAAGTGGAAGCATTCTTCTCATTAAGCAACTTGATCTCATTCAACCATGCATCACACTCAAGACATTCAACATCATCAGTAGTAGTAGGAGCAAGTTTCAAAGAGTCGTTCTCAAGTTTCAATTCAAGCAATTTGGACTCTAACTCTCCTACTATCTCACTAGCATTCTCAAGTTGAGCCCTAAGATCTTTCCTCATCTTTTTGGCATCTCTTAGCACACTATCACGGTTGTCAATCAAGCCATTCAACCTAGCGATCTCAGCAAGCAAAGAGTCGGGGTCACGATTTACCTCATCCTCCGAGTCGGAGTCGCTGTCTTCCTTCTCGCTCTTGTTGCTTCGCTTGAGCTATGGGCCATGCCACAAAAGCCCTCAAGCGCCACACGGCCAACCCGCCGAGGTTCCGCTTGCATTCTTCTTGCCCTTGCGCCTCCCGGCGTCTTCATCTTCGCCGCTTGAGCTTGACGCTCGTCGCTTGAGCTTGAGTCGACGTCGCTCGCACCGGCCACAATCGCTCTTGCCTTGTTCTTCTTGTAGCCGCTCTTGCTCGGTCGCCGCTTGTCCTTGTCCTTGCTTTTGGACTTGTTGAAGTGCTTGCCCTTGGAGGAGTACTTGTCTTCACGCCTCGGGTGCGCCTTGTACTCGTTCACCTTGTACTTGTTCTCCTCCGCTTCCGGCACTCGGCGATGAAGTGGCCACGCTTGCCACACTTGTAGCACGTCCCCGAGCTCGCCTTGCATTCCTCCGACTCTCGTGTAGTCGATCAAATCTTCTTGAGAGCAAGGCCGCCTCCTCCTCGCCCAAAGACATCAAACTCCTCATCTGGAATAGACATGAGAGAAGACAAGGAAAACTGTCGACAGGAAGGGTTAGATTTGCCCTTTGATCCGCCCACAAGGGCAAGACTATGGTCAGTCGAGCCCTCATGCTTGGATTGCAACTTCCTGTCAACCTCAGCCGACTTGAGCTTAGAAAAGAGGTCATCCAACTCTATAGTCAAATAATGCCCAGACTCCTTGATGGCCTCAACCTTAGCACCCCAAACATTTGGGTCCAAGACATGCAAGAGCTTCAAAGACTGATCATGCTCGGTGTAAGGAAAATCCTCAACATTAGCTTTGATGTTGTTCATGATGGCGGTGAACCTCTGAAACATCGCATCAATGTCCTCACCGGGAAGTGGAGTGAAGTTCTCATATTGCATCCGGTAAGAGACAAAGAGGCGAGCCTTCACATGGTTATCACTACCGTGAGCAACCAACAACTTCTCCCAAATTTGCCAAGCAAGATTCAAATGGCGAACACGCTCAAACTCTGGATGACACAAGCTTCGGACCAAGTGATCAACGACTTTTGCATTAGCCTCATACTTGGCCTTAGCACCGCATACGGTCACCATAAGAGTATGGATGTTGACCGGAATAGCATAGGTCTTGTCAAGCACAATGAAATCCAACAACTTGCCACGAAGAAAGATCATCATACGAGCCGCCCACTTGTGGTAACCCTTGCCATCGAAGTGCGGTGGACCGCCCCGCTCAACGTACGCCATCTTAGGATTCGAGACTTGTCAAAGTCGCAAAGAATCCGGCACCAAGCTCTGATACCAATTGAAGGATCAGATGGCGACTAGAGGGGGGGGGGGGGGTGAATAGGAGCCGGTAAAAATTCTTCTCAAAGAACCCGGCCTATGCCCTAGTCAAATCCCGGTCACACACAAGCGATGGATCAAATCACACACCAATCGCCAAGACAACGAGGTTATGGATCAACCTCTAGCCTTAGGAACGATTCCTTGAAGCACACGCGGAAGTACGAAAGAAGGAAGGGAGGAATCGAACCAAGAAGCAAAACACAAAGCCTCTGGCGGACCGTCCGGCCAGACAGGGTGGACCGTCCGCGATGGGCCGCGCGGACCGTCCGACGAGGTACCACGGACCGTCCGCACCCTTGCCGCGGACCGTCCGCCCGAGCCGCGACCGTCCGTTAAATCAAACAGAACCTCCAGTGGCACACCGCGAACCACGGACCGTCCGCGGGGAGCACGCGGACTGTCCGCCAGGCACCCGCAGACCGTCCGCCCAACACCGCGGACCGTCCAAAACTTCGTCCAACCAAAACTCAAAATCACGACGGATCGAAACGAAAGGCGAGCAAGCACACGAAGAACACGGGACGAACACGAGCGGCATGGACCGTCCGCCAGGAGGGCGCGGACCGTCCGCGAGGCTCGGACAGAGCAGAAAAACGCCCGACCTCGAAAGTCAACTCCCCCAAATCATCATCGGATTTCCCAAATGGTTGAAGCTGTGGAGATAAGGGTTTGGGGACTTGAAAAGCGTCACACAAGGATGCTATAGCCCAAAAATCTTGCCTCCTAACTCCCTAAATCACCGGGAATCGCGAATCCTTTGAGCACCACCAAAAGCTATAGCACCGAACGAAAACTCTCAAATCGAAGTGGTTTCCCGGCGTTTGAGGGCACAAGATCAATCACAAAGATGCACGAGACATCCATCCATGTTTCCCTCAAAGAAATCCGGGGAGAAACCCACTCAAATCCACGGAATCGCACCGAGAACAAAAGCACGAAAACAAGCACAAAAAGACCACAAGAAACACAACTCCGAATCTTCTATACAAACCAGGAAAGATTCACAAGGTCTAGCATGCCGCCCTAGCATCCATCCCTCTCAACAAATCTCTCATGAAGCTCTCATTCTAGCCTAGAGAAAATGGAAGAAAAATAGCTACGAAAATGAGAAATGGGAGGGAGGAAATGAAACCCAAAGTCGCTGAGAGAGAGAGAGCCATCCACACACACTCATGGCTTATATATCAGGTCCCGCCGGAGTGGTAAATGACTCGACTACCCCTAACTTAACTACTGGCGATACAACCCACGTAGGGGCATTTAGGTAATGTTTGTGGGTCTTTCCATCGGACGGCCACGCCTTTGCCGCACCCCGCGTCCTCCCGACGCATGCCATGCGATCCCGCCGCGTGTCCTCCGCTTCGAAGCTTCCCGACACGCCCGGATCTCGTCTCCATCGTGTTGGGCCCTCGGACTTGGTTTTGAGGCCCAAACCAAGAAACCGTCCGCCGATGGTTTTGTGGGCAAACCACCAAACCCCGAGTGCTCGGTCCGGTCTCCCGCCAAACCACTTGACTCGACCGCCACCGTGCACCGGCTCGATTGTCCATGACTTCGTCTTGCTCGTGTCGCCACCATGTGGCCCGCACCCGATCCCCGCCGTCCACCGGGTCCCTCGAACCGAGCCTACTTGTCTCTCCATCTCCCGGAGGCCCCTCAAGGCTGAAGACCTTTCGCGCCCATTCTTCACCTGCAACAACACGAACTAGGCCGCAGCCTACACCTGCGCACTAAGCCAAGAGTCAGTCCAACACCCGTTGTCAATCACTCATCACTGAGGAGCGGTCATCCATCGACCACTGGGACGCTCCTGGTCCTCACAAACCTGCCAACAAAGTAACAGGCACCGTAAAAGTCCGTTACCAATACTGACCGGTGGGCCCCACAACGTGGCCCATTCGTTGAGACATCGGAGATGTAGGTTCACCACACGCGTCTCTGATATTGATTTCATAGTAACAAGATTTGTTTTGGTGCCCGTTACCAAAGTTCCTTGTGGGCCCAGAGAAACAGTCATTTTCACGTGACCGGTGGCTAGTTGTGGTAACGATTGTTGTTTGATGCCCGTTACGAATACTAGTTGTGCTGAGACGCGCGTGAAATAGACGTGTCTCATTTCGTTGAGACATCGGAGACGAAGTTTCATAAAACGCGTCGCTGATGTTGAGTTCCTGTAACGGGCTTTGTTTTGGTGCCCGTTACCAAAGTTCTCTGTGGGGCCAGAGAAACAACCATTTCAGGTGACCGGTGGCATGTTCTGGTAACGGTTGTTGTTTTATGCCTGTTATGAATATGTGTTATCAGTAACGGGCATCGACCCATCACCTTTCTTGGCTTATTTGTAACACTTGATCGGTAACGGGCGCATTGCCTATTACCAAAGGCGATCTACGCCCATTACCAAAGCCAGTATTTCATGTAGTTTACTAAAAAAATGTTGTTTCTATACCCACCTTCTCTTGGGGTTTTAAACCCACAGGTAGCCATTTTCATCTCTACCATGGAGAAAGAGTAGAGATGTGAATTGGGGTAGGCAAGTGAGAGGGAGAGACGGAGGATCCACTCTTAAATTCTATGCTGAAACTTCTACACCAATTCCTGAAGTCCCGTCAATCCAACAAAACGAACTGAGGGGCCTGAAAAATGAAGATAGGACCCATCTTAAACATGTTAGAAAAGAGTTGTATCTTGCAAGTGCAATGTTGACGGTGTATAATCGTATTAAACTTCAAGTAGACTTGCAAGTGGACAAATCTCCCGTCGTAGTCAAGGGACCCTTCTTCCGTCGAGTGTTCAACCCTAGGTTCGAATCCGTGGAACAACGTGTGATGCAAGAGTTGATCTAGTAAATCAAAGAAACATCGATCTTCAAGAGGTGAACCTATGCATCTAATCATAAAGAACATCAAAACGAATCTAATCTACTAAAGACTGGAGGTAGCAAGAGATAGAGGGGGATAGATAAACCGATCTAGAGAGATCGGATCAAGCCTTTTGTTGAAGTTCCGAGCAAAAGAAGAAATAGAAAGTTCAATCTCATTAGAAGCCTCTTTAAACCATGGTTTCCCATCCGACTCTGAAAACGCCCGCCTGTTGGAGCCACCGTTCTGTCACGACGCACCCCTATTCGTGCGGGTTAGTCTAGGGTGAGTCCAAGAAAAAGTCGAGATCTTTCGCAAGGTTAGGCATGCACCTCTAGCCACCACGGCTACAATAACATCCTATGTGATCTATCTCGAGAATAGATATAAGATAAGAAAAGCCGATCGAAAACGAAGACTTCGGAGAAACACTTGATCTCTAGAAATCGGATTCAACTTGATACATCAACTAGTACATGATACATGAACAAGATCAGCACCGGGATCCTACCTTGATCTTGCTTCTAGCTCCGGGAACTCCGACATGGTCGTCCTTGCAAGGTTCCCACGTCGGCTAGGCAGACCCTAGTCAAGTAGCTCGACCCTCTCCTCTCCGAGATGGTGTCCCTCTCTTCTCTACTCCTGGGCGGCCGATGACGAATGGATTGATGCGTGGCTCTTGGTCTCGGTGCTATAAATAGCCTGAATGGCGGCTAGGTCAAAAGGGGGCGACTGGGCCCCGGAATGGGCCAGGCCGGCCGGCCTGGGCCCATTTCAGCCCAGTCCGCCATCTCCTTCGCGTGGTGTCAGTTCCCGAGTCTTCTAGATCCTTCCCCCTTCTGCATGTGGGCCCTTGTCGTCAGTTTCTCTCCGAGTTGGACGTAGCTCCTTGTCCCACAAGGTTCGACACTTTTCTGACTAGGTCCTCAGAGTTTGTCATCTTCTCGGGTTTGGTCCCTGGGTTTCTTGTAGTCAAGTTTGCTTCATTGCATGACTTATACGGGGTTTTAAGGTCTTGTCACAATGTGCTTGATGAACTTATCACGGAATTCTTTCTTGCAACGCTAAAACCCTGCATAAACACTAAACTCCAAAACCGACATGCACGAATGAACTTGTTATACCAAGGGGGTTAGTGCCAATGGATAAGGTATAAAAGTTATGCCAACACCGAAGGTAAACTCATGGCTAGGTTGACAGAATTTCACCATCAACATCTCCCCCGTGATTAAACCTCGCTCGTCCTCGAGTAAGCGTTCGATGGATATCATCGTTTCCCTTCATTGTTTAAACCTTGCACTTGATCATACATGAGAAAACATAATGCTCAAAAATTTAATTTGTTAAGGTTTCATAATGTACTAGCCTTCATCCCTACAGAGGGTAGATTATTAATTAAGCTTATCCCACAAGTATTAACATGCTTCCAAAGTTTAAATAGATCTCAGAAATTTTGAAATAAAGAATGAGATGAAAAGAAGCTAAACAAAGTTCATAAATTTAAATCATCTTGCATATTGCTCATGAACTCTCATCTCATCTTGTACCTACCTCCTAAAATTGCATTGTGCCTCCTAAAATTTTCTCATTCATTTTTTTATTTACTCCCCTTGGAACTCTAAAATTGCATTGTACCTACCTCCTCCCCCATGCTTAGACGTTTGCTTGTCCTCGGGCAAAGAGGTGATAGAGATAAGGTAGGTACCGGAAATATTTTTCCTTCGGAGAGATGCTTCAAATCTTCAATTTTGGCACCATCTTGCACTCTTGATGATCCATCCTCAACGATAGGTTGTGGTGAAGGAGGTAATCACAAAAGATGATTTTTGGTTTTAAGGGTGGATATCCGGCGAGGTTTGTGAGCTTTCCGATGTGGGGATACACAATGCACAGATAAAAGGCTAGTAATAAGATATGCAAAAACGGAATGACTAGCTTCTTAGTCTTGGGCCAAAGAAATCATGGCCTGCAATGACTCACTCAAAAATAAATCTTGTACACTAAGGTTTATGCACTCAAATATTTATAAGGCTCTTGATAGGTAGAGTAACACACAAGTGATATTCATGACAAGGTTAGCATTACTTTTAGGAATAAAAATCATCTTTAATCTATCTAAAACTTTAGAGCACATAAAACACTATGGGTCTTTATTTTTATCATAACCTCCGCTGAAGATTAAGCTAGCATTCAGATAATTTCGGATTTGTATTTTAACAGAGCATGAGCTTAATCATGCATAAAACAAATACAAATATAAACAAAGTGGCAATTATAATCATATATCATCATGGCACAAAATTTGTAACTTTACCAAAAGTAAAAACAAGGTGGTGTCTTTATTCATGATGAAAACAAACTAACATACATGCTGAAAATAAACTAACACACTTGCTGAAATTTAAATAAAAACTGAAAACACTACGCAAACACAAGCAAGCACAGACTGAAAATTAGGGAAAAAGGGAAAAGAAAAGAAAACTAAAGCTCCTCCTTCTTCCTAATCTTCCGCCGGTGGTTGGTATTGATCATCTTGATAGTTGTACCCTTGCTCATAATAGGTTTGGACATCCCCTCCAACGAATTGATCCGGCGGTACTAGGTGAAGACGCCCAAGATCATAGGCAATATTCGCATTGCCTTCACCCCATTGAGCCGCGTTGGATTGGATGGCTGCGACGTTTTGCATGTTTCTCGCAGCATGCTTTGTTGTGGTTGGGGGTATTATGTATAGGGCTCCGCAAAGGTTATGTTGGGCACCACATAATTTTGTGGGGGCATAGCTGCAACACTCCCCCATGCTTGCATTGATGACCCCCCGTAATAATTTGGCGGAGTAGGGATTCCTCCGAACGGTGGCACATAGTTTTGTTGTGCACCACCCTCTTGCGTGGAGGAGGATCCCTCCCCTACAATTCTTCCTCTTTTATTCTTCCTTTCCAGCACAAGGAGTCCTTCCTCCAACCAATCTTGTATCCTTTGAATGAAGAGCCTAAGTCTTGGGTCCGGAAGGGGTAAGTTCACTTTGGCCACATGAAAGCCTCCTCTCTCATCTCCACTTATGTATTTTCCTTGCTTCAAATAGTCAAATCCAAGAGAGGTCCCAGGTAAAAGATGTTCGGGATTTCTTGGAATTCTCGGCCTTAAGGAGCTGGCCAACATGGAGAGGTAGCACCCCGAACCAATATCTCCCGATCCCGACGTTGCCTCGCAACACCATCGGATCATGAGGTATGAGGGGTCTATTGGCTGCGTGGCAATTAAGGCCGAGTAAAGCCAATTCAACTCTGTGTCGGTCACCTTCATCTCCCTCATCCTCCCCATAATCCTTTTACACATCCATGAGTGGAATACTTGGATAATGGGGTTCCGGATGGAATTTCGTTGTTGGTGGGCTTCCCCGAAGATTAAATTCCAAAATCCATCCAACATGACTTCTAGCACGTCAACTTTCTCCAGCGCTCCCTTTTGGAACCCAAGTAGCTCCCTAATATGCTAATAGGGAACCACTTGCTGAATTCCCTCCAATCGGAATGATAAACTTGGCACCCCCTCATCAAGTATAGGCGCCATAGTCATCAAGATTTCCAAGGCAAACTCCTTGTGGGTGTTTGCCGACACCCCGTTGGAGAATTGCACCCATACAGGGTCCCCAAGATATAATATATGTTCATGCCAAAACCCAATGAGTTGAGAGCTTGATCGTCGAAATCGACGTTTGCCACAAGCCTCTTCTCAAGGCGAGAGAGTTTCTTCTCCTCCTCCTCCGACAAGATGATGAAGCCATATGCAGAGTATCGCAGAGTGTATGGAGGTGGAGCGGATGAATGGGTCGATCGACGAGGTGGGACGGGCGGATCCTCCGTACGCCCTTGAGGTTCGGTAAACCTCATGGAGGAGATCCTAGTAGCTCTCATGCCACCGAGGAGGAGAGTGTCATTCCTCCTTGGCGGTGTCTTATCCTCCTCCATGCTCTGAGGAGACGTCGTCTAAGATGGCTTGGACGACGACGACCCCTTCTTCTTGGTGAAGAGACTTGTGGTTTTCTTCCACATGATTGCAGCACTCTTCTCTCTAATATAATTCCGGGTTTCAACCGGTAACTAGGCACTTCAAAGATCACTTCAGAATGTGGACTTTGATTGGATTAAGGGTGTGAATTGTTTGAGCAATCAAGATCACGAAGGATGGATAAGTCTACGGTGGATCTGGGCACAAAAACTTGAGCACACAAACAGAGTAAGGAGAGAACTACTTGCCTATAGAAGACGGGCACCGGGGGTGCCTTTTATAGGGCAAACCCTGGTGGTTGCGTGCTCCTCCCTGGCTCGGTTTTCTTCAGCACGATGATCTCCCCTCGTGACTTTCGTGCCCGCATGCTCCACTAGTTGCACCGCCCAAACGCTTTCGTCCACTCCTTTGCTTCCATTATTGGTCCTTCTACTTGATGCTCTTGCTTTGAGTCATGTCCATGCTCCCTTGATCCACTTGCTTCACATGCCACCATGAATTTCCTGCAAAGTCATGCTTGCTGCCCACCCATGTTTGTCCTTTTCATGTGGTCTTGATGAAAGTTGTTGGGAGGGCATCCAATGATGCACATGGTGCATGCATGATTTGTTTAACTAGATTGCCTCCCTCTAAGCACATCTTAAGGCTAAGCACTCCTCTAATTTCAAAAATTAAAAATAATTTCAGAGCTATGGGGAAGCTCAAGCATAAATTTAGAGAAGTTTTTAAACCATTAAAAACTAAAGTAAGTCAAAAATATTTTCCGACTACATTTATATCGGTCTTACCGGTATAGTTTGCCTTCATTATTTGAGAGCAAACTTTTCCCGGCTTGATCATGGGGGCATAGGTTTAGGTTTAATTTTGGCTAAGTGAGAGAGATTTTGAATGAAATAAAATTAAAAGAGGCTTAGAAAAAAATTCTAATCTTAGAGAAACCAAGGATATGGACTTTTAAACCAACCAAAAGTTAAGTTTCTAGGTTCACGCAAGTCCTACCACGTGCTGAAATTCAAATAACATCTAGGTACAAGTCGTGGCTCTACTCGTGTGTTTTTAGCATGAAAAACAAGTCAACCACAACATCATAAAGGCGATAAATGGTTGAGTTAGGTTATGAATTTATTTGGTTGTGGTTTCTTGAAAAGAAACAAACAAACACATAGGATGGTTCATGTAAAGGGTTTATGATCAAGCAAAATATTCAACCAAGAATTATGTCTCTAATATTGTTCAACCACTTCTATGTCTAATGTCTTTGTGTAGTAAAATTCAAAACAAAATTACTTGAAAAGACTTGAAAAACCTGGAATCGGGTTGTCCTCCCGGTAGCTTATTCTTGACTCGATGGAACGGGTTGCCTCCCGCCTAGCGCTTCGTTTATAGTCCATGGCTAGACTTCTACACTTGATTACTTCGGATCAATGCTCTTTGCGGGTGTTGCAATCTTGGGTACCCACTTCTGCACCATCTTGGGCACGAGCTTATTCTCCGGCTTAGTTATCTTTTTGTTCTTCACAAGCGGCTTTTGTTCCTTTGCCTTGATGGATGCTACAACTTCTTTGATCTTCTGCACGTCCTTCTTCTTCGGCTCTTCCTTCTTCTTCAGCTCTTCCTTCTTTTTTGTTTCTTCCTTAACAACACGACGATGAGGTGGAACATATTTAACTTCAATCATATTGCATACCTCGAGGCGTGGTCGAAACTTGAAGGAACTCCTTTCTCCATTAATGTCGAACATGATCTCCCCCTTGCCAACATCAATAGTAGGTCCCACGATCTTGAGGAAAGGCATCCCAAGGATGAGTGGTGGCTTCTACCTCTTTCCCATCTCGAGTACCACGAAGTCGACAGGGATGAAGTGGTGTCTAACCTTCACGGGCACATCTTCGGCGATGCCCAAGGGATAGCGAATGGAGTTATCACCCAACTCCAAGCACATACCCGTAGGCTCTAATGGTAGGCGTAGCTTCTCGACACATCCCTCGGCATGACGCTCACACTTGCTCCAAGGTCGCATAACGCCTTCTCGAACTTGAATGAACTAACGGAACATGGGATTGTCGGGCATCTGGGGTCTTTTGGTTCTCTAGCCCATTAGCAATAGTGGCACTACATTACTCGGACATCTTGACATGATCTACCCCAAGTGTTGCTATCTCATATTTGTTTGCAAGGATGTCTTTGAAGTAACGAGAATATGTAGGAACTTGAAGGGCATACAATAACGACATGTTGATGCTAAGTCTATGCACAACCTTCACAAACTTCTCAAAGTGGTTATCAAGTTTACCTCGGAAGTAGCGTGGCTTGAGTTGCAGTATCTTCCCCGTCTTCTCCGGCATCTCGAACTCGAGCTCTTCGGTGACGATCTCCATAACTTCCTTCTTAGCAAATTCCTCCGCCTTAGCAGATGGTTTAGACTTTCTCGCTCCCGCAGAACATTTCGGATCTTCAATCTCCTTTCCCGAACGTGTTTGAATAGCCTTCGCTGATTCGGGACCTTTAGGTTGTCCCGGAAGCTTCCCTTCATTAGAGGATAGGCGCCCGGCAAGTTTTCCCACTTGCGCCTTGAGCATCTTCATCATGTTGAGCACTTGATGGTTGGAGCTTCTAACCTCTGTCACCTTGCTATCGATGTTCTCCAACACCTTGTCTATGGCCTTGAACTTGGCGACGGTGTCCTTGTTGATCCTAGCTTGCTTGTCCATGAAGTCCTTCAATTGTATACGAAGCGGAACCAAATTTGGAATGGATGAGCTTGCATTAAATTGAGGTCTACCTTGCTCGTAGTGGAAGTTTGGCAAATCTCCCTTCCTCATGTAATCGAGCACCTTGGCTTCCTCCGAACAATCCTTGTGGACATGGCCATATTCTCCGCACTCTTCACATGTGGATCTTGCTTCGGTAGCCTTTATATCTTGATCCTCTTTCTTTTCTATCCCATCTTCTCCAACCTCCGCATAAGTGAATCGATCTTGCCTTCGAGTATGTCTTCCTTCTCCACTTGCAAGACTCCTTTGACTTTCCCCGTGGGTTGAACCGAAAGTAAGCGTCCCGGATGACGCCCACCTATCATTGTCCGCGACCTTCTTGAATAGAGTGAAAGCTTGAGTCGGCGTAAGCTCGATGATAGATCCTCCCGCTTGTCGGTGCGGAATATGGTCCCGACACTAACCCGTAGATAACGCCTAGGTCTATCCCTCAATGGTCGATGCCAAGCAACAAATGACACAAGGTTTTATCCCGGTTCCGGCCGGGGGGGCCGGACGTCCACAGGGGCGTGCTCGTGGCACTATATTGCTCAGCACCGGGGGTGCTTGTAGTGGGGCAAGTACAAGCAAGGCGGGAGAGGGAGCGTGGCTTCCAAGTCCCTGGGAGAGTTGCTGAAGATGTTGTGGGAGGATAAGAGAGTGAGTGCACGGTGTGTTGTGTTCCTCTCCACCTCTTCCCCCCCGCGGCTGGGGGCTCGCCTCCCCCTTTTATAGGCCAAGGGGGCGACGGGTTACATGCACGCCGCGCTACCTAGCTACGTGAGGGAGCACGTCGCGCTACGGTGTAGAGTGGGCGGCCGTCCGCACGATCTTCGCTGCGATCCGGCCATGATGGCCTACCCCGTACCCGAACAGTGGCGGTTCGAGGGTAGGAAGGCGGCAGATGGCGGTGGTGTCCTTTGATAGGCTTCGAGGGAGGTGCTGATGACGGCTGGTACGGGGAACAGGCGCGGGCAGAACGGCGTTCCTTCCCAATGCGTTCCACAGCAGCGGAGTGGTTGCTGCAGTGCTCAGGCGTGCGCCTGCGGTGTCGGGCGTGCGTCCGCACGCGTGGGTACGGCAGCCGCACCGTTACAGTGACCGGGATGGCCATCCACCGGCCTAGCGCCCCTCACCTAACCTGCAGGGTCACGGGAAAGTGGAATCGAGGGTGCGCCCGGCCCCTTTTCGAGGGTCGGGCGCGTTAGCCGCATCGTAGTGGGCGCACGCGTGTCTTGGGACCGACACCGGCCGTACCGCACGCTCCATCCCACGCGTGGCGGGGATGGGCTCCTCCCCGGGGAGTTGGTGCGGCGGCACGGGCGTGAGCCCCGGCGCATGATGGCGCCGTCTCCGCGGCGTCGTGGCGTTAAATGCCCAAGTACGGGGCCGGCGCACGCGTGCGCGCGCGCCCGTGAGCGTGGCGGGCCCCGGCCGAGGGCGGAGCGAACCCTCGAGCGAGTCGAGACCCGCTCGAGGGGGGGCGATCCCTCGAGCGGGGCGGGACCGCTCGAGGGAAAGGGTTGCCCCTCGAACGGGGCGGAGCCCGCCCGAGGGGGAGCGCGTCCTCGAGCGAGGCGGAGCCTCGCTCGAGGGGTCTTCTCCGTGGGCCGTCTCGGTGGGCCGTCGGGATCCCGGCGTGGGTCGTGTCCTGCATGGTTAGTTACCCGCATGGTTAGGCTTAGTGTGTTTTGATACGGGATTAAGTGAGGATTCCCCGTTGTTTAAGGGGACCCCTAGGGCGGCCCCCGACGCAGCCCCCGAGCATCCGCGGGTTTGCCATTGAGGCTCCCGCGGATGCCGGAACCTACCGATAGGACGTTCTTCCCTCCTTGTTTGCGAACGCTTTCCGTGGGGCCGCGTCAGCGGACCCGCGGGTCTAGCCCCCGAAGCCCTGCAGAGTGTGGGTTCTCCTGCAGGGGTTAACCGCGAGAACTTTGGTCAGAAAGGCGTGGCACATATGCCAACCGGCATCGGCGGTGTTTCAGCCGGCTTCGGGGGTGCACGCTCCCCTGTCACTGTCTCCGGCGGGTGCAATTTCAAGGAGGTGTAGCCGCGCGTCAAGCCCCCGAGCCTTGGCCCGTTCGAGGCGATCGGGTCGAGCCTGACGACTTGTTTTTTAACGCGCCCTCGCCGTCCCTCCGCGGGACGGAGGGTGAGGTCTCCACGACTCCCATCGAGCGGGTCGCGAATCGCGGATTCCTCGTCGAGCCGCTAGCGGGTGGTTCAAGTGGACGTCCATGCCCCGTTCGATAAGGGTAGGCCGCGCGGTCCGAGACACGTCCATGGAAGCGCTTGCGTGGGTTTGCTAGGTGGGGCTCGGTCCCGTTCGCTAGGGACCGAGGGCGCGGAAGCTCTCCCTCGGTGGGATCCCCCCCCGCTAGCCGCCCTCGCCGGCTCTCGAACACGACATGTGGGGCACCCTCGAGCCGACGGGCTCGAGGAACGGCTCGAATGCGCGTGCCCTCGTCGTCCCTAACTCGTGATCCGGGCGCCTGTTCGAACCCGTCGAGGGTCAGGCTTCGAACCTCTGATCAGTAAGGCCGTGCGGGGCCGTGCCTGGACAGCCCCGTCTTTTCACGTTTGCGGCCGTCGAGGGGTCTGGGCGTGCCGACCCTCGAGGTGCTTGCTGGCAGCACGGCGCGGCATGAGTGCTTTCGGTGCCGCTCTATTTCAAGCGTGACCTGGGCGATCCTTTTACGCGCGTGCCTTCTTTTAGAGGGTTGACATTGTCTCGAGCCGGAGGGTCATGCCGCTCGAGGGCTTCACGTGGTATGGGTGCCCGCGGTTGCCTGCTCTACATCGAGCAGGTCCCGGGCGACCTTCTCACGCTAACATCCCATCGAGGGTCGCCTTTGTTTCGAGTCGAGGGTCATGCCGCTCGAGGGTTCTACGTGGCATGGGTGCCCGCGGTTGCTCGCTCTACGTCGAGCGGTGTCCCGGCGACCTTCTCACGCGGACATCCCATCGAGGGTCGCCTTTGTTTCGAGCCGAGGGTCATGCCGCTCGAGGGTTCTACGTGGCATGGGTGCCCGCGGTTGCTCGCTCTACGTCGAGCGGGTCCCGGCGACCTTCTCACACGGACATCCCATCGAGGGTCGCCTTTGTTTCGAGCCGAGGGTTCGCCCTCGCTCGAGGGCTCTCCTTGCTTGGCAAGGGACCCGGCGTTTAATTGCCTTGCGGTCGTGGCCGCGGTTTTGCGGCGCGGGCGCGCCTTTTTAGGCGCCGCGGCCGCGCGCGCGCGCGTAGTGGGCGGCGCGGCGGCGCGACGTGACGGTTTTGCCTCGGTCGCGGCCGGTCCTCGCCGTAATGATGACCCGCCCGCAAGGTGTTAGAGCCGCCGCGGTCGTGGTGGGGCCCGCCCGTCGACGCGATGGAAAGATTCCTGCAAGCACTGCGGCGGGGCGTCCGCTCCGGAGAGCTCGCCCGTCGACCGTAAACCGCGGGGGAAGAGGGGACGGCGGTTTTTTTACCTTGGCATCTTACCACTTTCAGTCCCCCGTCCCTTCGCCTTCGCCTCGCTCTCGCCACCGCGCGGTCTCGCCATTAGAGCTCTTTTCCCGTTTCCTTGTCCTCCGCCTTCGCACTTCTTCGCCCCCCCTCATGGCGCCGCCTCAGCTTCCCATTAGAATCCTGGAGCCGTACGCCTGGGAGAAGTCGACGGTGACCCAGCTCCTCGCCCCAGGCGAGCCGGTCGTCGCCGGCCAGCTGTCGGCCAACGAAGAAGGGCGCCCGGCGGAGTGGATCGTGCCGCCGGCGGCGCACCACGAGCCCAACCCGCCGGAGGGCTACGTGATGAGCTTCGTCCGCTACCACGAGCGTGGCTTCAACGCGCCGGCAAGCGTCTTCATGCGGGCGATGTGCTACCACTACGGGGTGGAGCTGCATAACTTCGCCCCCAACGCGATCTCTCAGGCGGCCACATTCGTGGGCGTCTGCGAAGGGTACCTGGGGATCCCAGTTAATTGGGAGCTCTGGGTGCACCTTTTCCGCGCGGAGCTCGTCACGCAGCCCACGACAGAGCCAAGGACCCGCCGCGCGATGCGCGCCGGCGGGATGTCGCTCGCCCTGCGGGGGCAGTTCAAGGATGTCTACATCCCCTGCACCATGACGACAAACAACGCCGGCTGGGAGCGGGGATGGTTTTATCTGCGCAACGCCGAGCCCGGCCTTCCCCCCTACACCGGCCGGGTGTTCAAGGAGAGGCCCGCCTCCTGGGGGTACGGGGTGTCCCCACCCCAGCATCGGACGCGGCAGGAATCGGTGCTGGGCGCGCTGCAGCGACTGAGGAAGCACGGCCGACCGCGATGGGCGTCCTCGTCTTCCTCCACCATCGGCGGATTGTGCCTCGATGGAGAGGCCGCTCCGCATCTTCGAGATGACGAGGCGGCCAACCCCCGTCGACTCCGGCGAGGTCGCGGATGCTCCCCGACGCCCCTTGAGCGGCCGTATGCGCTCACCCGGCGCGGAGCGCCGTCGACACCGACGCCGCCGATGCCCGAGGGGCGGACTCCGTGGGACATCGAGATGCTCCCCATCGGCCCGTTGGTGAGTGTGGTTCTCGATTTCGTTTTGGTTCTTTAGCGTTGCCTCTCGCCTCCCGACACGCCTTTGTTGCTCCCCGTGTACACCGGGTGAAGTTCAACACCGCCAAGTCTGTTCCACCCACCCCCGACTCCCCGTGCGCTCGGCCGGCGGCGCGGCGGGAGCGAGCGGAGCGGGCGGCGCGCAAGAGGGAGCACGCGAGGCGGCGCCGCGCGCGCGCGACCGACGGTCCGCGGAGTACCGGCGGCGCGAGGAGCCGGGGCTCTCCTCCCCGGATATCGAGGAGCCCCTCGTCCTCGGAGCGGACGAGGAGGAAGAGTCCGAGGGGGAGGGCCCTTCGGACGGTGGCGACCGCGCCCCCCGTCGCCGAACCCGCGCCGGCGTCGGGGGCGGCTTCGCTCGGGGCGGGCGCACGGCGCCCGCCGCCGGGCACTCGTCATCGGGGGCGACA
Organism: Cenchrus americanus; assembly: GCA_947561735.1. Taxonomy (NCBI): domain Eukaryota; kingdom Viridiplantae; phylum Streptophyta; class Magnoliopsida; order Poales; family Poaceae; genus Cenchrus; species Cenchrus americanus. Next base: position 47,999,233 of record OX387241.1, on the reverse strand, counting down.
CGCGCGCGCGGAGGTGCCCGCGCGTGCCGCGGAGGCACGCGCGGCGCGCACGCGCCCGCACGCGCGTCAAGCGTGCCCGCGCGCGGGGGGAGCGTGCGCGCGCGCGCGCGCGTCATCGTCGAGGGGCGCGTCGGCGGGCGTGCGCGCGCGCGGGGCGAGCGTGCCCCCGCGCGCGCGGTGGCGTCTTCGGGGGGGTGCGGCATCGGCGCGCGCCGCGCACGGGGCGGGCGTGCCCGTGCGTGCGCGGCGCGCGTCGGGGAGGCGCCGCGGCGGCGCGGCCGGCCGCGTCGGCCTCTTCCGCGAGAGGCCTCGAGGAAAAGGAAGCGGGCCTTTTCCTCCGCGAGGTAAGGAGCTTGTCCTCCTTCGTTTGGTTTGGTTTGTCGGTGATTAGGTGCTCTAACCCTCCGTTCGTGCACCGCGCGGGCGGTGCCAACCGTTCCTCCTCTTGCACCGGCCAAGGTGCCGAGGACGGACGCATCGATCCCCACCCGGCGGCGCTCGTCGAGGGGGTCGCGCCGGGGACAAGCGCGGCGGCGGGCACTAGCTCGCAGGGACCCGCGACCGGGGGCCTCGAGGCCCCGGCCGGCGGATCAGCCCGCCGCGGCGCGGCCGGCGGTCGGCCGGGGGCGGCCGGCGTCGGTCGCCACGGAGGCGCGGGCCGCGGTGGCGGCGACGGTGGTGGTGGAGCCCGCGGTGGCCGCCACTACGGAGGAGGTGGAGGCGGCGCGGCCGCGGGAGCGCCGTGGATGCGGCGGTACCGCCGGGAGGTGGCGGCCACGGCGGCGCGGCGGGCGCCCGTGGCCGCGGAGGCGCGGGTGGAGGTGCGGCGGAGGAGGCGGCGCAAGCGGCCGCGCCCGCCGGCGATTTGCGGGGTGGAGGTGGTGGAGCTCTCGGACGACTCCCCGCCGCCCGGATGGAATCGGTGGGCCGGGCCGGCCCACGAATTCCTCCGAGCCCCGGGAGGGGGGCCCTCGTGAGGCGGCGCGAGGGTCACATGGTGGTGGGGGGCCGAGGACACGGTGCCGAGGCCTCGTCCTCCCACGCCGGCCGCCCCGCCCGGTGGAGGGGGGCCGCGGAGGATCCCCCCCGCGTTCGCCGACGCCAGGGGGGAGCAGGAGCTCTGGGGCGAGCTCCGGAGCCATGGCGCCACGCTTAACCGCGCGATGAACGAAGCGCTGCAGGTCCATGGCGGCCCGGCCTGGCTCGTCTTCCAGGTAGGCTACGATCGTTCGCTCTTTTTCCCTTTCGTTTTCGTATACTGCATTCAAGTCTTGGCGCTTACGGGCTTCGATTCTGTAATTGCCAGGAGCTCGAGCGTCGTGCCCATGACAAGTATGACGCCTTCGACCGGGTGAACGCCGAAGCCCAGCGGCTTCGGGAGCAATGCAGCGCTTTCGACGCGCTTGCAGACGCTCTTAGGACACCGGACGGCTGGCTGGCGTATCGGGCGACGGCATGGTGCGACGAGCTCCCGGAGAGCTCAGGGACGGGACGCCCGCGGCGTTCGAGCCTCGAGCGGATTCGTGCGGCCCTCGTCGATCGCGACGAGGCGCCGTGGAATGCGTGCGTGGACTCGGAGAAGACGCGGACGGCGGCCGCCAACCGGGAGGCGGAGGTGGCCACCGCTCGCGCCGAGACCCGGGAGCTCCGCACGTCGCTTGAGGGGGCGCGGGCGCGGCGGCCGCCGGCCGAGGAGAGGGCGCGCGGGTTGGAGCGGCCGCGCCAAGGAGGCCGATGACCCGAGGGCCGCCCTCGACGCCAAGGCCGCGGCCCTCGTTGTCGCCGAGGAGCAGGCTCCGAGCGAGAGCGCATCGCCCGCCGTGGGGGCGAGGGGCGGCTCCGGCGGAGCGAGGGCGCCCCTTGGCGACGCCCCGAACGGCGCTGGAGCGGGAGCGCGTCGCGCGCGAGGCGGCGGAGAAGTCGCTGGAGGAGCGGAACGCCGCATTCTCCAAAGTTGAGGATGATGCGCTCGCGCTCGGCCATCGCAACGCCGGCCCGGGAGCCGGCCCTCCGCGAGCAAGGTGAGACCGTCCAGCGTCTCGAGTTGGCGCTCGAGTCCGCGCGCCGCGACCTCGATTTGGAGAGGAAGCAAGTCGAGGGTGAGTCACTTTTTGACTCTCGTTTGCGGTTTTTTGCTTTGGAGGGTTCGTTTCTCCCTTTCGATTTCTTGTCGTCTTGTTGACTCCGTGCTTGCGCACCGCCTTGGGGCACGCCGCCGGGCGGGCCGAGGCCTGCCGCAGCTTCCTACAACTCCTCCGAGCGGGAGGCTGCGGGAGCTGCGTGACGCGGCCTCGAGACCTGCCGCGTCGTCGAGGAAGGCGAGGCCCGGGCCGGCGGCTCGGCCGGCCGCCCGCCCGCGCGCCCTAAGCGGCCACGTCACGGAGCGGATGCGCCGGGCGTTGCACCTAGGGGTCCGGAAGGCCCTCGGAGTGGTGCGATCCCACTACGAGGTCAACCTCGAGGCGCTGGCGGAGGGCTACATCGTGCCCGAGGGCGTCGAGGACGAGGTGGCCATGGAGCGCGCGGACGCGCTTGCCGCCGACGCCGCCGGTCGCTCGCCGAGGCCTTCGAAGAATTCCTCTTCCCGACGCCGCCGATGCCGCTCGCTCCTCCCCGCCGAAAGCCGTTGGGCGCTAGGCCCATTTTTTGTTTACGTGTATCAGAATTTTGGCCTCGTGGCCTTTTTGTAAATAGACAACTTGTTTTGTGAACATGAGCAGTTGCTGTAAATGAAGTTGCCTGTTTATTACGCTTTTTGTTTCTCCTTCTTCCCGAGTAGATTCTAGGTAGGGGAGTTCGATTTTCGCAGGGGGCCCGCTGGGTTGGAGGCGAGAGAGAAGGGCCATAGCCACGCGGCGTAGGCTATCTCTGGCTCGCACGCTCCTTCCGCTGTGCCGCCTACGCCCTGTTCGAATCATGGCTCGAGGTTGAAGTAGGAAACAAACTTAGCGCGTGTTGTTTTGTTTTTTGCGCGAAAAAATGGGACCATTTTGGGGGGGGGGTGCCCCCCCGCAGTAGCCCCCGAGGGTAACTTGGGTTTCAGGGGAAAGCCGAGTTACCCTTTTATTAGACTTGCAGTATTTACATAGTTGACACCAACTGGGGCGTTGGCCATGTGATTTTACAACAGCAAAAAATACTTGGAAAATCCTAGCTAAGGGTAGAAGCGACGTAGCTGTTGGATGTTCCAAGCGTTGGTGAGTTCTTCGCCGTCCTCGTTGGCCGCCTTGTACGTGCCGGCTTGAGCACTTTCACCACGACATAGGGTCCCTCCCATGGGGGCGATAGCTTGTGGCGCCCTCGGTTGTCTTGGCGTAGCCTTAGGACCGCATCCCCTTCGCCGAAATCCCTCCGACGTATCTTTCGTGCTTGGTAACGTCGTAGGGACCGTTGATACCTTGCGGAGTGCATCAACGCCACGAGGCGTACTTCGTCTAGGCCGGTCCCGCGAGTCCTCGCGGGCTCGCCGGTTAGCATCTTCGTCGTACCCTCGAATCTCGGGCGACCCATATTCCGGGTCCGTGGGGAGGACGGCCTCCGCGCCATGGACTAGGAAAAACGGGGTGAACCCGGTGGCTCGCTTGGGGTTGTCCTTAGGCTCCACACGACCGCCGGGTAGTTCTTGGAGCCATTTTCGGCCGCATTTGTTGAGCCGGTCAAAAATTCGGGGCTTGAGGCCTTGCGTAATCATGCCGTTGGCACGCTCCACTTGGCCGTTGGTCCGTGGGTGTGCCACGGCCCGCCCAATCCACGCGGATGTGGAACTTGTCGCATAACTCCAAAAACTTCCGCCCGTGAACCGGGACCCATTGTCCGTGATGATGGAGTTTGGCACTCCAAAGCGGTAGACGATGTCGGTGAAGAACGTGACCGCCGCTCTCGGCCCTCAAATTCGTGATGGGGCGCACCTCCACCCATTTGGAGAATTTGTCAATCGCGACAAGCGGTGGGTGAAGCCCCCGGCGCCTTCCGCGAGGGGCCCGACGATGTCCAACCCCCACACGGCGAACGGCCATGTCACGGGGATCGTTTGCGGTGGCGTGAGCGGGCAAATTGGACTTGCGGGCGTAGAACCGGCACCCTTCGCAAGTGCGCACGATTTCGGCCGGGCATCCGCGACCGCGGTAGGCCGCAGAAGCCCCCGGCGGAACGCGTTGCCAACGAGGGTGCGCGGCGCGGCGTGGTGGCCACGGATCCCCGCGTGGATGTCCCGTAGGAGCTCGCGCCCCTCGGGAATGGGTATACACCGCTGGAGGATGCCTGATGCGGCGCGCTTGTACAGCTCGCCGTCGACGAGGGTGAATGACTTGGCCATCCTGGCGATGCGCCTGGCCGCGGCCCGGTCTTCGGGGAGCTCCCCTCGAGCGATCCAGGCAGTATACTTCTCCCGCCAGTCCGCCTGGACGGGAGCCGGCTCGATGTCCATCGCGACGGCCTCGTGGGAGCCGTACCCCTCGAGGAGGGAGAGTACGTACGCCTCGTTCGAGGGGTCCTCTTCCATGGGTTCCGCACCCGCTGGATTCGAGGGAGCCCCCGAGGGTCCGCCGTCGCTCGAGGGGTAGGGCTCGAAGGTGACCGAGGGCTGCGCGATGTCGCGCGCGAAAACGTTCGGGGGAACGGTGATCCGCCCAGATGCTATTTTTGCCAACTCATCTGCTTCCTCGTTGTACCGGCGGGGTACATGATTAAGCTCGATGCCGTAGAACTTGTCTTCGAGGGCCCGCACGGCTTTACAGTAGGCCTCCATCTTGTCGTCATGGCAGCTCGCGTTCTTCATGACTTGATCGATTACGAGCTGCGAGTCCCCCCGCACGTCGAGGCGCTTGACGCCCAACTCAATGGCGATTTTGAGGCCGCAGAGAAGGGCCTCGTATTCCGCCATATTGTTGGATGCGGGGAAGTTGAGGCGCACTGCGTAGCGCATGTGCTCCCCGAGGGGTGACACGAAGAGCAGGCCCGCGCCTGCTCCTGTCTTCATCACCGAGCCATCGAAGAACGCAGTCCGGCACTCGCTGAATCCGAGGGGGCGGCGGTGCGTGTCCGTCCACTCGAAGAACGAAATCGGCTAGGATTTGCGACTTGATGGCCTTGCGCGGAGCGTAGGCGAGCGTCTCGCCTATCAACTCCACGGACCACTTGGCAATTCTCGCTCGCCGCGTCGGGGTTGCGGATGATCTCTCCTAGCGGGAAGGAAGAGACCACCGTAACTAGGTGGGCCTCGAAGTAGTGGCGGAGCTTGCGCCGCGCGAGGACTACCGCGTACAACAGCTTCTGGATCTGGGGATAGCGCATCTTCGTGTCCGACAGGACTTCGCTGATGTAGTAGACCGGCCTCTCGCACGGCAAGGCATGCCCTTCCTCCGTGCGCTCCACAACGATCACGGCGCCGACCACCCGGGTGGTTGTGGCCACGTAGAGTTGGAGGGGTTCGCCGTCTCGCGGCGGCGTAAGGATTGGGGCGTGCGTCGAGACGCCTTCGGCTTGTCGAGCGCTTCCCGGGCCTCGGCGGTCCAAGAGAAGCGCTCGTGCTTCTTGAGCAGCGGTAGAGGGGCAGGCCCTTCTCACCGAGCCTCGAGATGAAGCGGCTTAAGGCGGCGAGGCACCCCAACACCTTCTGCACCCCCTTGAGGTCCCGAATTGGACCCATTCGCTCGAGGGCCGCGACCTTTTCAGGGTTGGCCTCGATTCCCCGCTGGGAGACGATGTACCCTAGGAGCATGCCCCGTGGCACTCCAAAGACACATTTCTCGGGGTTTAGCTTGACCCCGTTGGCTCGTAGGCAGCTGAACGCGACGCCAAGGTCGTTAACCAGGTCGTCCGCCTTCCTGGTCTTGACGACGATGTCGTCCACGTAGGCTTCGACCGTCCGCCCGATATGGTCCCCAAAAACGTGCTGCATGCAGCGCTGATATGTCGCGCCCGCGTTTCTGAGGCCAAAAGGCATCGTGACGTAACAGAACGTCCCGAACGGTGTGATGAACGAAGTCGCGAGCTGGTCGGACTCCTTCATTTTTATTTGGTGATATCCCGAATAGGCATCAAGGAAACAGAGTAGTTCACACCCTACCGTAGAATCAACGATTTGATCTATGCGTGGCAAAGGAAAAGGAACTTTTGGACATGCTTTATTGAGACTGGTGTAGTCTATACACATCCTCCACTTCCCATTTTTCTTTTTTACAAGCACAGGATTAGCTAGCCACGTAGGGTGGAACACTTCCTTGATGAATCCGGCCTCAAGGAGCTTCCGCAGCTCCGCTCCGATCGCCCGTCGCCGCTCCTCGTCGAAGCGGCGCAGCCGCTGCTGTACAGTGCGAGCGTTAGGCAGGATATCAAGGGAGTGCTCGGCGACCTCCCTCGGGATGTCTGGCATGTCCGAGGGGCTCCACGCGAAGACGTCGGCGTTGGCGCGGAGGAAGTCGACGAGCACTGCTTCCTATTTGGGGTCGAGGGTCGAGCTGACCCTCAACGCCCTGCCCTCGGGGGCCGACGGGTCGAGGGGGACCCCTTTGGTTTGCTCGGCGGCTTCGAAGGTGCCGACGTGCTTGGCGGCGGAGCTGAGGTCGTCGTTGACCATCTTCTCCAGTGTGTTCACCAGCGCTTCATCCAGCGCTAGCGCCTCCGCATGTTCCACGCACTCGACGTCACAGTCGAATGCGTGCTCGATCGACGACCCGACGGTGATGACGCCGTTTGGACCCGGCATCTTCATCTTCAGGTATGTGTAGTTGGGGACCGCCATGAACTTGGCATAGCATGGTCGCCCAAGGATGGCATGGTAGGCCCCTTTGAATCCCACCACCTCGAAGGTGAGGGTTTCCTTGCGGAAATTCTTGGGGGTCCCAAACCAGACGGGCAGATCGATCTGCCCGAGGGGTTGAACCTGCTTGCCGGGCGCGATGCCGTGAAACGGCTTCGTGGCCGGGCCGCGGCTGGTCCCGCCCCAATCCCCATCGGCGCAATGTATGCGCGAAGAGGATATTGAGGCTACGCCTCCGTCCATAAGGACCTTCGAAAACCGGCGTTCCCAATGATGGGATCGACCACCAGTGGGTACTGGCCGGGTTCGGGATGCGGTTTGGGTGATCATCCCGGCTAAAAGTGATGGCGTCCTTCGACCAGTTGAGGAAGGCCGGAGGTGCCCTCTCTGCGGCGAGGACTTCGTGCCGCTCCTTCTTGCGTTGCCGGGTCGACATGTCGACAGTAGGTCCCCCGAAGATGAGGAACACATTTTCGATAGCAGGGAAACCGCCCGCGTCGCCATCGCCCCCATCTTTCTTGGCCTCTGCCTCCTTTGCGGCGGCACGACCGTAGAACTTCTTGAGCATGTCGCATTGCTCAAGAGTGTGGTTCACGGGAGTTTTGTGGTAGGGGCATGGTTTTTTCATCATGTCGTCAAACACCCCCGGCCTCGAGGAGCGGTCGAGGGCCCCCGTCGGGCCGGGTCAACGGCGAGGGCCTCGGCGTTGCCGCCGTTGCGCCCCCGTTCGCGCGCCTCGGGGCGCGGCTTCTTCCCCCTTCTTGCCCCGCTTGTCGTTGCGGCGCGGCTCCTTGGACCCGCCGCCCTCCGCGGCGTGTCCTCGGAGCGCTTGCCCTTCTTGCCGTCGAAGATCGCCCCCACGGCCTCCTCTCCGGAGGCGAAGCTGGTGGCAATGTCGAACCGGCTCGTTCGAGTCCGTGGGCGGGCCGCGTCCTAGCTCGCGCACAAGGTCCCGCACGTGGTGCCCTCGAGGAACGCGTGCACGATCTCGGACCGTGCCACGCTGGGTAGCTCCGTGCAGCGCTTGGAAAAGCGCCGTATGAAGTCCCGCGGCGACTCGCCGGCTCTCGCGTGCGGGGAGCGCGGATCCCGGGAGTTCCCCGTGGCGCACGTACGTGCCCCGGAAGTTGCCCACGAACGTGTGGACTAGATCGTCCCGGTTATGGATCCGGGCCGGCGGGCAAGTGCTCTAGCCATGTCGGGCCGCGTCGCCCGGTGCGGGGGCAAGTTGCGGATGATCACTTCGTCGTTAGTGGCCCCGCCCAGCTGACAAGCTAGGCGGTAGTCGTTGAGCCAGACGCGGGGGTCCGTCTCCCCGTTGTACTTGACGATTGTCGAGGGCTGACGGAAGCGCTGGGGGAATGCCGCCGTGCGGATCTCCCGGCTGAACACGCGGGTGCCCGGGGGCTCCGGTGTCGGGGAGCGATCCTCACCGCTGTCGTAGCGTCCACCCCTTCGAGGGTGGTAACCCCTAGCCGCTCGCGCGTCCGCCTTGCTGGTGCGCCTGGCGTTGATGACGTTGCGGGCATCGCCATCCAGCGCCCTGCGCGTGTCGAGGAGCCGTTCCTTGGCGGCGTGCGCCCCTGGTCAGCGGGTTGACCCACGTGCACCGAGGGTTCGCCTCCCGGTGCAGGATCATCACCCCGTGCGTCCCCCCCTGTTGGCGGATGCGTGAGGCCGAGCTCTCGGCCTGCTGGACGGCCGCTTGCTCAAGGAGAGTCTGCACCTCGCGGTGCATGTCTCGAGCCTCGGGGGTCGAGGGCGCCGGCATGGCGCGTAGCAACGTCGCGGCGGCGATGAGCTTTTGGCTCACCCGTGGTGGAGTATCCGCGTTGTCGACGTTGGGGACGGGGGTTGAGGCGGTCACGGACCCCGTCGGCCCGGCTCCCCGCGCGCGTTCGCCGCGCGCAGTGCCTCCCCCTACCATCGAGGCGCGGAGCGGCCCGCACCGTCCGTACTCCTCCGCCGGCTTGGCCTCGAGCTCGCGGGCTTGGGCCGCCCGTGCGTCGACGTCGGCCCCGGCGAGGAGCGCTCGGCCCCGCGGCCGGGCGCGTGGCGATCCCCGGGGCGGCGTGACTTCCCCCGCTCTCCGGCACCCGCCGCACCGGCAGCCGTTGGCCGGGTCGTTGGTGATGACGGCGCAACACTCCCGCGTGGGGTCGTAGCTCCCAAGCGTCTTGGAGTCGTCGAAGCAACCAAACCCGCAGGGTCCGTGGCGTCGAGGAAACGCCCGAACGCGGCCGGGTCCGCACGCCGGAGAAGTCCCACTCCGCGTACCCGTGGCGGTTGGCGGGTGGCATCGTGTCGACGGAGCCCAGGGATGACTCGTCCGCTGCTGAGGTGCCGGGGTCCCTGGCGACGAAGACGTGACGGCCAGGTGGAACCCGGCGCATCGTCGTGCTCACGTTGGCGTTATGGGCCGTCGTGGCGCCACGCAGCCCGATGGGGATGCGTGGTCCTGAGACTGCACGCGGTCCCGCCGGGGTGGTGGCGGCTGTTGTGACGGTGGGCGCTCCGACTACATTTATATCGGTCTTACCGGTATAGTTTGCCTTCATTATTTGAGAGCAAACTTTTCCCGGCTTGATCATGGGGGCATAGGTTTAGGTTTAATTTTGGCTAAGTGAGAGAGATTTTGAATGAAATAAAATTAAAAGAGGCTTAGAAAAAAATTCTAATCTTAGAGAAACCAAGGATATGGACTTTTAAACCAACCAAAAGTTAAGTTTCTAGGTTCACGCAAGTCCTACCACGTGCTGAAATTCAAATAACATCTAGGTACAAGTCGTGGCTCTACTCGTGTGTTTTTAGCATGAAAAACAAGTCAACCACAACATCATAAAGGCGATAAATGGTTGAGTTAGGTTATGAATTTTTTTGGTTGTGGTTTCTTGAAAAGAAACAAACAAACACATAGGATGGTTCATGTAAAGGGTTTATGATCAAGCAAAATATTCAACCAAGAATTATGTCTCTAATATTGTTCAACCACTTCTATGTCTAATGTCTTTGTGTAGTAAAATTCAAAACAAAATTACTTGAAAAGACTTGAAAAACCTGGAATCGGGTTGTCCTCCCGGTAGCTTATTCTTGACTCGATGGAACGGGTTGCCTCCCGCCTAGCGCTTCGTTTATAGTCCATGGCTAGACTTCTACACTTGATTACTTCGGATCAATGCTCTTTGCGGGTGTTGCAATCTTGGGTACCCACTTCTGCACCATCTTGGGCACGAGCTTATTCTCCGGCTTAGTTATCTTTTTGTTCTTCACAAGCGGCTTTTGTTCCTTTGCCTTGATGGATGCTACAACTTCTTTGATCTTCGCACGTCCTTCTTCTTCGGCTCTTCCTTCTTCTTCAGCTCTTCCTTATTTTTTGTTTCTTCCTTAACAACACGACGATGAGGTGGAACATATTTAACTTCAATCATATTGCATACCTCGAGGCGTGGTCGAAACTTGAAGGAACTCCTTTCTCCATTAATGTCGAACATGATCTCCCCCTTGCCAACATCAATAGTAGGTCCCACGATCTTGAGGAAAGGCATCCCAAGGATGAGTGGTGGCTTCTACCTCTTTCCCATCTCGAGTACCACGAAGTCGACAGGGATGAAGTGGTGTCTAACCTTCACGGGCACATCTTCGGCGATGCCCAAGGGATAGCGAATGGAGTTATCACCCAACTCCAAGCACATACCCGTAGGCTCTAATGGTAGGCGTAGCTTCTCGACACATCCCTCGGCATGACGCTCACACTTGCTCCAAGGTCGCATAACGCCTTCTCGAACTTGAATGAACTAACGGAACATGGGATTGTCGGGCATCTGGGGTCTTTTGGTTCTCTAGCCCATTAGCAATAGTGGCACTACATTACTCGGACATCTTGACATGATCTACCCCAAGTGTTGCTATCTCATATTTGTTTGCAAGGATGTCTTTGAAGTAACGAGAATATGTAGGAACTTGAAGGGCATACAATAACGACATGTTGATGCTAAGTCTATGCACAACCTTCACAAACTTCTCAAAGTGGTTATCAAGTTTACCTCGGAAGTAGCGTGGCTTGAGTTGCAGTATCTTCGTGTCTTCTCCGGGCATCTCGAACTCGAGCTCTTCGGTGACGATCTCCATAACTTCCTTCTTAGCAAATTCCTCCGCCTTAGCAGATGGTTTAGACTTTCTCGCTCCCGCAGAACATTTCGGATCTTCAATCTCCTTTCCCGAACGTGTTTGAATAGCCTTCGCTGATTCGGGACCTTTAGGTTGTCCCGGAAGCTTCCCTTCATTAGAGGATAGGCGCCCGACAAGTTTTCCCACTTGCGCCTTGAGCATCTTCATCATGTTGAGCACTTGATGGTTGGAGCTTCTAACCTCTGTCACCTTGCTATCGATGTTCTCCAACACCTTGTCTATGGCCTTGAACTTGGCGACGGTGTCCTTGTTGATCCTAGCTTGCTTGTCCATGAAGTCCTTCAATTGTATACGAAGCGGAACCAAATTTGGAATGGATGAGCTTGCATTAAATTGAGGTCTACCTTGCTCGTAGTGGAAGTTTGGCAAATCTCCCTTCCTCATGTAATCGAGCACCTTGGCTTCCTCCGAACAATCCTTGTGGACATGGCCATATTCTCCGCACTCTTCACATGTGGATCTTGCTTCGGTAGCCTTTATATCTTGATCCTCTTTCTTTTCTATCCCATCTTCTCCAACCTCCGCATAAGTGAATCGATCTTGCCTTCGAGTATGTCTTCCTTCTCCACTTGCAAGACTCCTTTGACTTTCCCCGTGGGTTGAACCGAAAGTAAGCGTCTGGATGACGCCCACCTATCATTGTCCGCGACCTTCTTGAATAGAGTGAAAGCTTGAGTCGGCGTAAGCTCGATGATAGATCCTCCCGCTTGTCGGTGCGGAATATGGTCCCGACACTAACCAGTAGATAACGCCTAGGTCTATCCCTCAATGGTCGATGCCAAGCAACAAATGACACAAGGTTTTATCCTGGTTCCGGCCGGGGGGGCCGTACGTCCAGCAGGGGCGTGCTCGTGGCACTATATTGCTCAGCACCAGGGGTGCTTGTAGTGGGGCAAGTACAAGCAAGGCGGGAGAGGGAGCGTGGCTTCCAAGTCCCTGGGAGAGTGGCTGAAGATGTTGTGGGAGGATAAGAGAGTGAGTGCACGGTGTGTTGTGTTCCTCTCCACCTCTCCCCCCCCCCCCCCCCCCCGCGGGCCGGGGGCTCGCCTCCCCCCTTTTATAGGCCAAGGGGGCGACGGGTTACATGCACGCCGCGCTACCTAGCTACGTGAGGGAGCACGTCGCGCTACGGTGTAGAGTGGGCGGCCGTCCGCACGATCTTCGCTGCGATCCGGCCATGATGGCCTACCCCCGTACCCGAACAGGTGGCGGTTCGAGGGTAGGAAGGCGGCAGATGGCGGTGGTGTCCTTTGATAGGCTTCGAGGGAGGTGCTGATGACGGGCCGGTACGGGGAACGGGCGCGGGCGAACGGCGTTCCTTCCCAATGCGTTCCACGGCGGCGGAGTGGTTGCTTGCAGGTGCTCGGGCGTGCGCTCGCGGTGTCGGGCGTGCGTCCGCACGCGTGGGTACGGCAGCCGCACCGTTACAGTGACCGGGATGGCCATCCACCGGCCTAGCGCCCCTCACCTAACCCGCGGGGGTCACGGGAAAGTGGAATCGAGGGTGCGCCCCGCCCCTTTTCGAGGGTCGGGCGCGTTAGCCGTACTGTAGTGGGCGCACGGTGTCTTGGGACTGACACCGGCCGTACCGCACAGTCCATCCCACAGTGGCGGGGATGGGCTCCTCCCTGGGGAGTTGGTGCGGCGGCACGGGGCGTGAGCCCCGGCGCATGATGGCGCCGTCCCCGGCGTCGGGGCGTTAAATGCCCAAGTACGGGGCCGGCGCACGCGTGCGCGCGCGCCCGTGAGCGTGGCGGGCCCCGGCCCGAGGGCGGAGCGAACCCTCGAGCGAGTCCGGACACCGCTCGAGGGGGGGGGGCGATCCCTCGAGCGGGGCGGGACCGCTCGAGGGAAAGGGTTGCCCCTCGAACGGGGCGGAGCCCGCCCGAGGGGGAGCGCGTCCTCGAGCGAGGCGGAGCCTGCTCGAGGGGTCTTCTCCGTGGGCCGTCTCGGTGGGCCGTCGGGATCCCGGCGTGGGTCGTGTCCTGCATGGTTAGTTACCTGCATGGTTAGGCTTAGTGTGTTTTGATACCGGGATTATGTGAGGATTCCCCGTTGTTTAAGGGGACCCCTAGGGCGGTCCCCGACACCGCTGATGCATCGATGATCGTCCTTGGTAGAACTTTTGAATGAGGTCCTCCATCGGGAACTTGTGATGTGGAACCGCCCGAGTGTACTCATTGAAGCGCTCGAATGCCTCTGAGATATTCTCTGTAGGATATTGAGCAAAAGTAGCAATATTATTATGCAAGCTTTGAGTTTTACCTAGTGAGTAGTATTCCTTTATGAAGTCCCTCGTCAAAGCAGTCCAATCTTGCATCGTCTCCGCCGGTTGAGAGTGGAACCATTGCAAAGCCTCCCCGAGTAGCAATAACAGAAAGAACCTTGCTCTCATTTGATCTTGAGTCACCCCATCCATGTTGAATGTTTGACATAGTTGAATGAACGCTTGGAGGTGAAGGTTCGGATCTTCTTTAGCGGTGAAGGGTGAATGTTGCATCATGCGGAGTGTAGAGGTCTTGATCTCGAACGGCCTTCCGATCTCCGCGTGGTTCAATATTGGTAGGTCAATGATGTCTGGGGTGCATAGCTTCCCGATCTTACGTTCTTGCAGTTGTGCTCCCATCGGTGCAAGTCGATTCTTCAGAGGACTTTGAGGTGGTGAATTCTTCGGAGATTCCAACGATCCTTTGTCTTTCGACTTCGAATCTACAAAATCTAGCTTTTTAGCTTGTTGTGCTTCGCATCTCCTTAGCCTGTAAAGTTTTTCTGGATCATCCACAAAATTATCAGGTTTGTTGGAGAGGTATCCGTCCATCTCCTGTTAGGGTTAGCGATAAACGAAATATACAAAAAATGGAAAGTAAAAACAAATCTAAGAAAACTAGGGTTAGACAAACTAGATTAGATTGATTTTGAGGATGATAAAAAATTAGTAGATGCAAAAAGAAAAACTAAAAGAAAACTGAACGTTACACAAAAAGCAATAAAAGATCAAATCTTGATCACTTGTTCCCCGGCAACGGCGCCATAAAAAGGGGCTTCTTGACGGTGTATAATCGTATTAAACTTCAAGTAGACTTGCAAGAGGACAAGTCTCCCGTCGTAGTCAATGGACCCTTCTTCCCTCGAGTGGTGAACCCAAGGTATCAAATCCGTGGAACAATGCGTGATGCAAGAGTTGATCTATTAAAGCCAAGAAACATCGATCTTCAAGAGGTGAACCCTATGCATCTAATCTTAAAGAACATCAAAACAAATCTAATCTACTAAAGACTGCAGGTAGCAAGAGATAGAGGGGGATAGATAAACCGATCTAGAGAGATCGGATCAAGCCTTTCGTTGAAGTTCCGAGCAAAAGAAGAAATAGCAAATTCAATCTCATTAGAAGCCTCTTCAAACCATGGTTTCCCGTCCAACTCCGAAAACGCCAGCCTTTTGGAGCCATCGTTCTGTCACAGCGCACCTCTATTCTTTCGGAAGGCATGCACCTCTAGCCACCACGTCTACAAGAACATCCTATGTGATCTATCTCGAGAATAGATCTTAGATAAGAAAAGCCGATCGAAAACGAAGACTTCGGAGAAACACTTAATCGCTAGAAATCGGATTCAACTTGATACATCAACTAGTACATGATACATGAACAAGATCACCACCGGGATCCTACTTTGATCTTGCTTCTAGCTCCGGGAACTCTGACGTGGTCTTCCATGCAAGGTTCCCACATCGGCTAGCGATACCCTAGTCAACTAGCTCGACCCTCTCCTCTCCGAGATGGTGTCCCTCTCTTCTTTGATCCTCGGCGGCCGATGAAGAATAGATTGATGTGTGACCCTTGGCCTCGGTGCTATAAATAGCACGGATGGTGGCTCGGACAAAGGGGGCGGGCGACTGGGCCCAGGAATGGGCCGGGCCGGCCGGCCTGGGCCCATTTCGGCCTAGTCAGCCGTCTCCTTCGCGTGGTGTCGGTTCCCGAGTCTTCTAGATCCTTCCCCCTTCTGCATGTGGGCCCTTGTCGTTAGTTTGTCTACGAGTTGGACGTTGCTCCTTGTCCCACAAGATTCGGCACTTTTCTTACTAGGTCCTCGAAGTTGTCATCTTCTCGGGTTTGGTCGCTGGGCTTCTTGAAGTCAAGTTTGCTTCATTGCATGACTTGTACGGGGCTTTAAGGTCTTGTCACAAGGTGCTTGATGAACTTATCCCGGAAGTCTTGCTTTCAACACTAAAACCCTGCATAAACACTAAACTCCAAAACCGACATGCACGACTGAACTTGTTATACCAAGGGGGTTAGTACCAATGGATAAGGTATAAAAGTTATGCCAACACCGAAGGTAAACTCATGGCTAGGTTGACAGAATTTCACCGTCAACATGCAACAATGAATATAGGACCCGTCTCAAACATGATAGAGAACTCCCACCACTAGCCAAAGAGATGGCTGAAATTCAGCCACTCCTATATATAGGTCCTCCGAAAAATGATCGAAGTACCCCTGCACTAGGAGTTACAACACAAGCCTCACAGTGGCATTCAACACATGAAGTTCTTGATCGGACGACCGCGAATCCATCAGGCCTTCACATCCTCCTGACGCAAGCACCTCGATCATGCCGCGTATCGTTGTTGACGGCTGTTTACCTACTTTAGCCATCAATATACTCATAAATAAAGGAGCAAAATGCATTTCTTACATGCATTTAGTTAATAATAATGTAGTTCCACTTGTCCTTGGAGCTTTTGTGATTGTAGGTAAAATAAGCATAAAAGAAGTGACAACTCACCTTCTATGGGACAAGCCACGTCACCTCAGCCAAGGAACGGCTGCGACCAAGGATCCCATGCATGCAAGCCATGTCATCAATCCAACGGAAGCAACCTCGACGAATCAGAAGGCGACACATGGACATCACAAAGATTGAAGGGCCCAGGGCAGGCAAACCGCCTCAAAACTAGGTGGACAGTGGGGACCGAGCTAAGGACCTACAAGACAGCCACCACAAAGAAGCACAGGCCGAGGTGGGCCCACAAGGGGTCAACCGACCCCATAGGTCGGCCGAACCAACCTTGTGTCGGCTCATCTCAGCCTTCCACGTGGTGCTTCCTGGTCGACTCATGATCCATTCCCGGGGTGTTCACGCCATTCTCCCGAAGCTATCCTAGGCCTATAAATAGATGTGAGGGGACTCATTTCTTACCCAACTCACTTTCCAACTCCTCTCTCACTTTTGGTTTCCAAGGCTAGTAGGTAGGCTAGAGTAGTTCTACTTCAGGTTCCATGTCTACTTTGGGATCCAGGTATGAGTTCTGTTGGATCTTTATTTTATTATATGATCTACTTCAGTTATTTAGCTATTTCATATAAAGTACTATTAGCATATATGGGTGATTTGTTCATGTGTTCGTTCGTTCATCATTTAGAGGCTCCTGCTCTTGATGAACAAGACCTTTCGATCCACTTGACTGATGATTTACTCATGTCTTCGGTGTTTGTTCATAAGTTAGAGGCTCGCGTTCTTTATGAACACGACCCTTTGATCCTGTTGAATAGACAGTAGCATAAGAATCCATTTTTGTGCCTAGCCTAGTTTGATCCAGTTAGATCATGAGTTTGTGTTGTATTAAGTTCGAGTTCAAGCTACAGTACTCGGTGTAAGTGGCGAGTTATCTGGTGGCATGGACCTGGGTCACAATAGCCCACGCCGACCAGTGTATAGTTAACAACGCAAGCATGGTGCTTGGGTTGAGTAGTTGTGTTGCATATGAGCGTATCCCATGGATAGTTAGGGGTAGGTTGCAGTAGTGACAGTTGTTGGACCCTTTGTAATCCCCCACATTCGGCTATGCTTTAGGAGTCTAAGATCTAAAAACTGATGTCATGTGGAAGCGACACAGGCGGTTAGCTCCCCGTTTGTGCCTGGGTGCTGAGCTGATATTCATACAATGCTTATGTGACTGACTGGCTTCTGCTAACTTTAGATGTTTAGTACCTTAGAACCCAGAGCTAACTCGTATGTTGCCTCCTAAGCCATAGTGTACCATAGAGAGAACGAGTTCGGGTGTGTTCACACTACCCATCCTTATCATATCTCACCCCTGTGTTTGGGACATGACTTATTTTCGTCATTGATCTATACTCATTGCAATAGTGTTGCACATGTTAATCCGGCCACGCCTTCCTTGGATTTGATACACTCTGGAATACTCCTTTGGAGAAATGCTACAATGGTACATCTATGCGCTTGTCGATTCTTTGTAACCTTAGAATTATCATCGGAACATTTTTGGCATCGTTGCTAGGAACTCACGAACTTAGCAAGGATGTTAAGCAATGTTGTCCACCATTTCTGGTATCGTTACTGGGAATACAATCCTAGTGATGATGTTCAGAAATGTCAACAATTGCACACTTCGAAGCTTCTCGGTGCGCCCGGATCCCATCTCCGCCTGCTGAGCCTTCGGTCTTGGTTTTGTGGCTCAAACAAGTTATCCGACGGTTTTGTGGCGAAGCGCTGCAAACCCCACAGACTTGGTGCAGCCTCCACGCCAAGCTCCTCTTGCCTTGGCCGCCATGTCGTCCCGGCTCAGTGTTGGTTTTGTGGCCAAACCAACAAACCGTCATGCTCGACTTTGTGGATCAACTGAGGAACCCAAAAGTTTTTTGGTGAACCACCGAAAACCCCACATGTAAGGCACAGCCTCACCTCGCCCAGCATCTGGCCCGCCAAGCCTTTCACCTCCGGCTCCCGAACGGTCTACTCGGTCTTGCCCCGTTCAATGACTTGGCCGCAACCTTGCACCGGCTCTGTGTTCATGACTTCGTCTTGCTTTTCTTGCCACCATTCGACCCACACTTGATCCCGTCAGCCACTGGGTCTCTCGGACCAAGCCTACTTGTCTCTCCACTCCTTGGAGGCCACAGAGGCATAGACCTTTCACGCTTGTTCTTCACCTACACCACGCAAATCAAGCCGCAACCTGCACCTGCAATACTCAGCCAAGAGTTAGTCCACACCATGTTGTCAATCACTCATCACACCAAGGAGCGACCATCCACCGGTCCTCGAGTGCTTCGGTCCTCAATCTCTACCTTGATGAGTGCATTGACAACACACAGTCACCAATTCATAAAAGAAATAAAAGGAAAAGAAACAACCAAAGAACCCACGCAAGTGAAAAAAGCCAAACAAAAGCAAAAAAACCCAATCACTTGAATGAGAAAGTCTCGGTCCCCTAAGGCAAAGGCAACGGCTCAACACAACCGAGACAAAACGCTCAAAACGCCGACTCCTCGAGGGGAGGACAAACGGTTTGACACCATTGGCAAAATAGCAAAGCACAAAGCACCTTCAGGTGACACAAAGAGCTCACAATGCATGAATGCAAGCTCCCCCTGAACAAATATGTGAAAACTCAAGTTCTCCACCTGAACTGAGTATCCATTTCTAAAAAAAAAGATTTCTCCCACTTGATGCAGAATCTCTTCCCCTTGATATGCAAACTGAATTGGATGCACATATCCCCCCTTGTTGTTAATGCATGAATCAAGTCTACAAATGCAAGCATGTGCTTCTCAAATAGACAAAGAGCACTACAACATGCTAGAAATGAGACCTAGAACAAGCAAGATAGCCACTTATTTCGTACAAGCATCGCCAACAAGATAGAAAAGAACATATAAGCATGTGACATAGCCATAATCATAATGAAGCATGTTGAACAAAACTTCCCTCTCACGAGCATATGATCTCAACATGACCAGAATGAGTGCAAACAACATATAACTCACAAACTTCATGCAAGGTCACAAGTTCTTATCACAAGTCATCATAAACACCTACAAGCTATATTATGTCATGTCAAAGCCACCGAGCCTTGTGTCTACTTCTAAACATGAGACTTCTCAATGGTAGACATCATGCAACTATTTAGCACCCAAGATAAGGAATTTAAAGCACATATGACATGGAAGCATATTTTTCAAGCATAGGCATTTCAATATACCAATTTCATGACTTAAAATTAAGCATGGTACATGTTAGGGGGTGAGACCTAGACAAATCCACAAGTGGGCAACCCAAGCGGTTGTAGGTTAATGGAGGGATCAGGGAACTAAGAGCGTAGATGGTTGCACGTAGGACGAGCAAGGAAATCCCGACGAGACACGAGAAACATGGCAATTTATACTGGTTCGGGCCTCTAGAGAGTAAAACCCTACGTCCAGTTTGGTGGTGGTATTATGCGAGAGAGAGCTGCCCCCGAGGAGAGAGTCAACGTGCCCTTGAGGGGCGCCCCAGGCCGTCTTATATTGGCTGGTGTGCCTTGGGTTACAAGTCGATTTCCATCTATCCTAGTCGGTTACAACATGGAAGGCTTATCCGAACTGCCTTAAACTATTTGGAGTGTCTTGACTTGCACTCCAAGATGTCTTCATGTCCTTGGGCCCACATGTCAGGTCGGGGAGGGCCCACTGACAGGTCGGTGGGTCTTCTGGTAGGTCGGGTCCGCCTTTTGGGGACGACTGAGACCCTGGTCGGTGGGACACATGGGTGACCATGTCTTTCAAGCCCTCAATCGACGTGTAGGCGTACTGGCCGAGACGAGGTCATGTCGAAGCGAAGTGAAGGCATGGTGGCGCCGAGGTCGCATAGGGTGCACGAGGATACAAAAAAGCAAACCCCTCCAATGCACGCACGAGTCAAAAGTCAAGCTTCTGGAATATAAGTCCAGAATGTCAAAGTGAAGACGAGACACCAATCTTGAAGAACCACCGACCTGACCTGGATCAAGTAACACAAAGGATCTTCCACGACCTTCGAAAAGGTCATAATGCCGACCAGTAGGTTGAGTAGAGGAGTAGTGGAGGTAGGCTTCCAGTAGGTCGATTCGACGTAGAAGAAGAGGTTGTCGTAAGACACACTCATGTAATAGTCCCCAAGCAGTAAAGTGACTAGAATGGCCAGCTTGATGCTCCAGAAGAGAAAGAGAACCTACGGCCTTCTGCTGAAGTGGACGACGACAGAGACGCCGGGAGGTCTGGCGACCTAAAGTGGACGATGACGGAGACGTCGGGAGGTTTGGCGACCTAAAGTGGACAACACCAGAGCCACCGGGAGGTTCGAAGACTTACACAAGGGTGATGATGGAGCTGTCGAGAGGTCTGAAGACCTATAGAAGGGCGACGATGGAGCCACTGAGAGGTCTAAAGACCTAAAGACGGTGATGATGGAGCCGCCGAGAGGTCCGAAAATCTACAGAAGGGTGACGACGGAGCCACCGAGAGGTCTAAAGACCAACAGAAGTGCGACGAAGGAGCAACCGAGAGGTCCGAAGACCTAAAGACGGCGATGACGGAGTCGACGAGAGGTCCAAAGACCTAAAGAAGGCGACCAGCCCCCGAGCGTCGAAGCTGGATGAGTCGTGGTAGTGCCGAATCACCTTCTGCCATGTGTTAGAGAGGTCCGCTAGGCAATAGGAGACATGTCCAGAGGTCAGAAGTACTCCGGAAGCTCGAGAAGGAGCTGGCCCTGTGAAACAAAGAAGATGCAAAGACGGTGTATTAATCTGTACAAATGTGATGAAAATTTGGCTTGAGCTTAAGACATTCTTGCAATTGGTTTTGTTTGAGAAAGCATTCCCCTCATTGTGCACGGCGAAAATTATGCGAACTCAAATGCTATGAAGCTGCAAAACGTGTCCCCTCCGCTAACCTAACTTCGTGGAGGAACGACTTACCGACTGCACAGCTTAGTGTGGAGGCTTAGGTGCAGTCCGCGTGTGGAGGGGGGCTTGGACCCAAGGTCTCTCAACCACACGACTTAAGAATGCACATAATAAGTAAAAGACAATTAAAGGGAGAATGCACACTGTTTTTAATTAGCGTCATTAATGCTAATGACCGAGTCAAACCAGTTGACTCTAGACAAACCTTGGTCAACCTGGGTCATCACCTCGAAAAATGAGTCAACAATCCCTAATGATCCTCTTAATCAAGTCAACACTTGTAACACCCTAACAATTCCATCACTAAATTAATATAAGCAACAAGTATTTAGATTTAATGTTTCCTAAGGACATAATTAAATTATCAAGTAAATTGGCCTTTAAAAATATTTAAACATCATTTTGATAAGGTTAGAATAATAAGTGTTTGTGCATCATGATTCGAATGCATGGTTTCTTGTTTGAGTGAAGTTTGAAGGTTTGAAAAAATGAATTTGAAAAGAACTAAAAAAAAGAAAACCCTAAACCCCTCTTCCCTTTCCCCTTTTCTCTTTCGGCCCAGCCGGCCCACCTCCCTCTTCCTTTTTTTTCCTTTAAGCCCGCAAACCACCCCAGGCCGCCGGCCTTTCTTTCCCCGAGCGCGAGCGCGAGCGCGCAGGTCGGCCCATGTGGCCCAGCCAGCTCTTCCCCGCCGGCCCAACCGTCCCCCGCCCTTTTCTTTTTGAGCCCGTCGCTGACACGTGGGGCCCATGAGGACCATGTGTGGTTCGAGGACCGGTGGATGGTCGCTTCCTTGTGTGATGAGTGATTGACAATATTGTGTGGACTGATTCTTGGCTAAGTATTGCAGGTGCATGTTGCGTCTTGACTGGTGCTGGTGCAGGTGAAGAACAAGTGCGAAAGGTCGTCGCCGGTGAGGCCTCCAGGTGTGGAGAAGACAAGTAGGTTTCGTTCGAGGGACCCGGTGGATAGTGGGGTCAAGTGCGGTCCGCATGGTGGCATGAACAGCAAGATGAAGTCATGGACGATATCTTTCATGAGCCTCAAAACCAAGGTCGAGCCGGGACTACGTGGGAGTCGAGTCATGAGTGGCGATTGGCGGAGGCTACACCAAGTTCGCGGGGTTTCCAGTGGTTCACCAGAAAACCATTGGGTTCCATGGTTGATCCACAAAGCCAAGACCAAAGAACCGAAGAGGGTGCTGCAGCAGCGCTAGACCGGTCTGACCGGTGTGGCCGGTGCATAGGACTAGCTTGAGAGCTTCATGGTGAGATTTTGTGAGAGGGTTGGATGATCGGGCGGCAAGCTAGACCTTGTATGAACCTCCTTGGTATGTATAGATGCGGCGTGGTTCCTCAAGGCTTTGTTGTGTTCTTCCCGGTTGTTCTTGGTGATGATTTTTGGAGCCCTCTCTTGATGGTTTTCTTGGTGTGTTTTCGGGACCTTGCTCTTGGGGATTTGATGGGGGAAATTCGTGTGAACCCTTTGTGGTTCTTTTGCCTTTGATTCCCCTCCCAAATCCGTGAGTTAAGGGGCTCGATTTTGGGGTTTTCAGTGTTCTAGGGTTAGAGGAGTTCTTGGCGGTATTTCTTCAATTCCTCTTGATTTGGCAAGTTTTGGTGGACAAAATCATGGCTATGGACTCCTCATGAGGTGTTCCTAATATCCCCAAAGTCTTGTTCAAGTCCGTGGAGCGATTCGGGAGATCGAGGCTTGGATTTGGGGGTGTTGACCCGCGGGTGCTGTTCATCCCGAGAAGCCCAAGTCACACCAGTCTATCGGTGCCTCTCACCGGTCTGACCGGTGCAACCATTGTTAGGTTTTTGCTAGAGTGAACGTTTGGGTGTGTTCGCTGTTGTCCTGTGTTGCTGTTGTTTTGAGTTTGGGTCAGTTTGGAGCTCGATAGGCCTGTTTGGTGTTTTGGGGCTTTCTGGCTGAGACCGGTCTGACCGGTGTGTTGCACCAGCCTGATCGGTGTGGAGCCATTATATCGAAGTCGCTAGGTTTCACCAGCAGGGACCGGTCTGACCAGTGCTGCTCACCGGTCTGACCGGTGTTTGCAGTGGACTCGAATTTTGGTGTTCTGTTGCGTTCTCAGGTCTGTGAGGTTGGGAGTTGGTTCCTAGGTTCAGTAGCACTCCAGTGGCTGCGTGGACTTGGTCGACTTGGGTAGTGAGTCGGAGACGTGTGTGGGAAGCCGTGTTCGTCTTGTTGGAGTACCCATCTCCTTCAAGAAGAATTTTATCGTCTCCCATTCACTCCCCCTAGCTCTTGTTCGCCGCTTCGGTCTTTCAAGTGGTATCAGAGCCGGTTTGGGTCTTTATTGACTCTAACCAGTCCAAGATCCAAGGATGGCGTACCAGGAACGGGGTTCGGGTCCTTCACACTTCGATGGCAAAAACTACCAGATGTGGAGTAAGCGGATGGCAGCGTTCCTCCGTGGAAAGGGTTAGATCTTGTGGGATGTCACGGTGGACACAGGCTATGTCCAGCCGATGGACTTCCTTACTCCAGGATCGAGGGACATGTTCAACGCCAACAATAAGGCGGTTGACTACTTGTTTCATGCTTTGTGTCAGCCTGAGTTCGATCGGGGGCACATAGAGCTCTTGGCTTGTAGAATCTGGTCGGTGTTGAAGGAAGCTCATGTTGGGAATGCCCAGGTTCAGGCTCGGATGTATGCGACCTACCGGAGAGAGTACGAGAACTTCACTCATCTCCCCGGTGAGTCCATCGATGCCTTGTTCCAAAGGTTCACGGTGGTTGTGAACAACATGAGGGCCAATGTGGACATGCTCCCATACGATGATCATGATAGAGCTGTCAAGGTCTTACACTCTTTGGATCATACGATTTGGGGCAGAAAGTTTGAGGCCATTGTGGAGTCGGAGAAGTATGACACTCTGACGGTGAACGAGCTGTTCTCGAAGCTCAAGTCGGCTGAGGTGGATAGGGGCATGGCAGCCAAGCTCGAGGGCTCGATTGACTCTCATATTCTTGCCCTCGTTGTTGGTTCGAAAGGAAAGACTAACACTAACCCATCCACCAGGATGTTCTCTTTGTCCACTTTGATGTCTATGTGTTGACGTAAAATCAGCACCTCACGCCAAGCACACAGCAAGCCGGATTAGCTAGCTTCACACACGTGGCTCGGGCGTCGGAATCCAGAAGCGTGCTAGTCAATTTTCCCTGAAACTGACAAAGGATGAAAAAGGTTAGATAAAACCTGGAACATGCCGAGTGGTACCAGACAGTTCTGTATTTACGGCTATAAAGCCAATTAGAACGACATATAGCTACAAACAAGCTATCTGTCAGCAATTTAATCATCATTCGGGAATTGATAAAGCGCGTAAACAGAGCACTGCCGAATGTATGACGTAAGCATGATGAAAAATCGGTCTTTATTTAAACAACGTTACAACACGTAACCATGACCAATTATCAAGGATAAAGCATGATAAATTAAATAAAAGTGAAGCATAATCATGAATTTGCAGTAAACAAGCATGCATAGGCCAAAAGCACTAGTCTACCGCGTGTCTAGGCACTTTCAAAACCCGTCAAGCATGACATCAAACAAGTTAATCCACCACATGATACAACTTGTTTGAAATCACACTACCAACCAAGAATATCTCAATCCACCGCATGATACAATCTAAACATGGAAGGCTAAAAGCATACATTATTTAAAGCAAACTCATGAACATGTTTCACTCGTGAGAGGACTACCGAATACAGCTGTATAGCCGAATCGGGTTCCGTGAAGAAGGAACAAACATTGCCAAGGAAAGATCAACAAGCTTGAACCCGCAACACGTGACAGTCTAGATTGATCTGAATTCGGCTATAGAGAACACATGACCCGCTTGCCACGTCAAGCCAAAGACTTGAGCATGCAACACATGGATTACAAACAAGATAGAGCCGAATCTAATCAATCTAAATTGGGCAATAAGAATGTTACATGAATTAAACACAAAAAGTAAAATTCAAAGCAACACATGGTAACTTAATGAATCTATTAGATTTTGCCAAATCTAATAGAGCCGATAACTAGCTCCAAGCTAGATCTTAGCCAACCGCACGACTCATGATCCAACAAGGAAACCTTCTTGAACCAAGCTTAAATCCACCGCATGATACTAAGCATGGTAACAAGACTACTTGCATCATGATCTAAATCCACTGCATGATACTAGACATGATACAAGGTTGCCGGTACTTACAGAAGTCGACGGATTGATGGTTCCTTTCGAAGAACTCGACGACACGACTAGAAGGACTCGAAAGTTGGCACGAGGCCGATTTGTTGTGAAATTGCTTGATCCCTATTACAAACACTAAGGGTTTATATTTATACCCTAGTTCTAACATGACTCCTAGTCGACCACGATTACAATAGTTATTACCTAAAATTAATCACCATGGCGTCATGTCTGTCTCGTATCCATCATCAACTCACCTCCTTCCTTATATCCAATCCACATCATCACACACTCCCGAATGCTTCCGCTTTCATCCGTGGAACAGTTCTTCTGCCGAATGACGATGTACTCCCGACCGCAGATGCCTCTACCGAATGCTTTGAGGAAAACCTCCTGCCTAATGGTGTTCTTCTGCCAAATTCGGCTCACATGTCAGTCTCTTCCCTGTACCAATTTTTGGTGTTAACACTATTCCAGATGAGGAGTTTGATGTGCTTGGAGAGGACAAGCTGGCGTTGCTGACGAGGAGGTTCGAGAGGCTACACGAGAACCGGGTGAACATGCGGAGGAACACGAGGCCAAATCTGTTCAACAACCATTCTTTCCTCCTTTAAACCGTTGGAGCCTTTGTCTAGATCCAAACCCTAGCTCATCAATTTTTCAAGCTTCAATCCTCAAATGGCGAACCAAGACCAAGCTCTCCAGGTAAATCTTATTCTCGTCAAGCACATTCAGTATTACCTTTCTCGAATCCCATCTCAAATTTTCCCTTTTGCCCTCTTTTGTTCTTGATAGGCTCTAGCCGCCAAAATCTTGATTCCCGTCGAGGATCAATCAACATCTTATTTCCTCGGGCCCGTAGGAGTTTCCGATCCCTCTGAGTTTAATGTAGTTGAATCCCAAAGGATTCCTTTCAAGACATCACTGATGAAGCCTCACAAGTGGCAGGACACTTTCAAGAACTGGCCTCTGCCCTAATTGCAGGCTGGAGAAATTGGTACAAGAGGGTACTTGATGACGAAAGCCGCAAAACAAAAAATTGGGACAACGTTCGTATTTCTCACTGCTTAGAATTGTCCCTAGCTGAAACACCCAAAAATGAGAGGCTTTTGATTGCAGCCTCCCAGTTTTGGTCTAACGGCGCAAATGCCTTCCTTTTCGGCCATGGGCCAATGTCTCCCACTTTTGTCGATGTTTACATGATAACCGTCCTAAAAGTCACAGGAACTGTGTACCCGTATAAATACAAGGGCTATTCCAAGCAAACTGGAGTAAAGATAGGAGTTGGATACAAGAGATATATCCAAAACCATATCTCTGACGGCCCTCTGACTGATGTTGAATACAGAGCTTTTCTGAATATGTGGTTATGCAGATTTATCTTCTATGGCAAAGCTAATGAGCCAACCCTGAACCATATTGTGATGGCTGAAGACCTGGCTGCTGGTACACCTATTCCCCTTGGGAAGTACCTTCTAGGAAGTGTCTATCATATGCTTCATCAAACCACCTATCTGATGCACACTAGCAAAAAGATCCCCTGTGTCAATGGCCCTTGGTGGTTTGTTCAGATGTGGCTGCAATTATACATGCACCAGATTCTTGCCATTGACCTCAACAATCAGCACTTCCCTTCAACCAACTACAAGGAAGGAGAAACCCAGAGCACCAAAGGCTGCCAAACCTATGGAGAAACTGCTTCCACTGTGTCTATCAACAAAGACATTGGCCAACTATTTGAGCTCTTCTTCAGAGGTTTTGCCAATCCTCTTTGGTTCCCATATCTGGACAATGACAACCTGACTCTTCCTTGTGAATTTAGTTTTGAAACTGGATGTAATGATGTACATTCCATAGCAATCTTCAATGCTTTCATCCATCCCTGTATTCTGCTAGCAGAATTCTGTGGAGGAAGGCTGGTTCAGAGTACCTTTGAGTACTACCAGCCAAACATGATGGCCAGCCAATTAGGATGTGGACAAGTGCCCCCAAGGTTATTTCTCCATGAATTTCTCAAACCCAGAGAGGATATCAAGGAATCCATAGAAGTAAGAAGGATTTTTGAGTATAAATGCAGCACGACTTTTTATACACCCAAGCCCTTTGTGCCAATAACATTTGCTCATCCTTCTTTCATCCTTTAGTAGCAAAAACTTCATGATCACATTTTTAACATGCCAGTACACCCTCTCTGTCTTGAATTAATGCCTGACTTCCAACCAAATTCAGAGGTAATATATTCATCTCCCTTTCTTACATCTGTTTTTAATCACACTCCTCCTCACTAATCATAATTCTGTCATTTTGCAGGATACAGTACCTGCCCCACTTGCCAGGACAATCCTTTATAAGATTGAAGGCCCAATCTCTGCTTTGAGATGTCGATCACCTACTCTGGCTCAACTGATGTCTAGCCATGCCACGCTAGATCCAAATCTCATCAAGCCAGTTTCTGATAAAAGGAAAGCCCCATCTCTGATTGCTTCTTCAACTATCAAGAATAAAAGAACAAGCAAAAAGCTAGTTATTCAGGTCAGAACACCTTCCCCTCCTGAACATAATGCCATTCTTCATTCTGATCATCTTTATCTTTGCATGATTTTAGACCAAAACACAGCAACTAGTGGTTATTACAGATTCTGCTAATGCTTCATCAAATGGTAAAATTGTCACCATCTTATTCTTCAATCATTTTACTTCATTGGCACTCACCCCCTACTTGTTAGTTGTGGAGGAAACTTTGGCAGATCAAACTGTGGGGGGTCCTTCTCCTCATCATGATTCAATCCCAGTCTCACCAAGGACTCAACCAACTTCTCCCCAACCAGAAGTCTCAGCTTCACCAAGAAATCATCTAGTTTCTCCTCAGCCAGATGTACAAGAGCCTTCCATTGAGCCTGAAAAGCTTCCTTCTCCCATTCGGGAAGCTAGGAATAGTGTAACCATGAGCATCCATATTTTCTATTTTCACCTAATAGATCATTATTAATTCGGCAAGAATTTCTTTTCAGGAAGAAACAGTTTCATCACCCAATTATTCCTTTGTTGTTGATGATTTGGTTGCCGAAAAAGGAGATGAAGCATCTTCTAGCCAAGCTTTATTAGAGGAAAATCAAGCAAAGCTGAAGGAAATCCTCTCCTTGCTGCAAAGGGACGTCCAAGACCAAGTCAGGGATGCTGATATTCTAAGTGAAGCGCTTGAATTTACTAATCAAGACCTCCCTGCTGATATTAAGGCCTCCCTAGAACCTGTTTCCCAATTGGACAATCACTTTGCCGCAGTGAAACAGGCTTTGAAGAACCAATCCTCCCAACCAGCTCTGGAACAAAGGAGAGCTACGGTCAAGCAATCCGTGAAAGATTTGCATGCCCAGATTCAGAACAATAAGGAATTGTTAGCCAAATTACAGCCTGCACTCGAGCTAAAGAAAACCAGAAAAGCTGCATTGGAGGCTGAGCTGAGAAACTTGACAGCAGAGATTGAAGCTGACGAGAAGAACATGGCTGAACTTCCCAAATCAACAGAGAAAATACGAAAGGAAGCTTCAGCAGCCCTGAATGTAGAAAGGCAGCTCAAGACAAAGCTCTCTGCTCTATCTAAAACCCAAGAGGTTGATCAGAAATTGTTGGAGAATATCAACAAGATCATATCAGATGCCACCAATGTAATCTCAAAATACTTGGGTGTGTCATTGTAACAAACAATTTGTAGCCGAATGCTTTATCAACTCTATAGTTTCGCTTTCTGTTAATCTTTATTCCCCATATTTGTTTTGCCTTATCTTGACAAGTAGCCTCTAGATGATTCATTCGGCAATTCTGACCATAATAGTGTCAGACCCGAAAAACGACCCAACCGCAACACAGCCGAATCTTAATCAGTCAAACCGAATATAACTCAGCATGAATCCCAAACGACTCGGTGACCGTTCAGTCGAAGGAGTCTCTCCACTTCCCAAATTTCTTGAGATATGCGCCACAACCTCCGGCCACGATCTCTTTGTCAGTTCCATAAATAAAGACCTTGGGTGCCTCTAACCATTCACCAAATCCTCTGCCTTCCAAGCCTCTGCTAACCCGAGCTCTTTCTCTTCAAGCACTAGTACTCCCAAGAACTTCATGGCCAACAGTGGCAATAGGCACCCGTCCAGCGACGAGGCTGAAGGGAGCCGCGCCGGTGCTCGTCGGAGGTGGTGATCGTCTGCTTCTTCACAACCTTCTTTTATATCTTGTCTCGTCCCTGATGATTTTCTTTGCGCTCTCAGGCTCATCCGATGGAACCCCGCTCCTGTTTCAACTGCAGCTCCGGCCACGGTGGGTGACTCCTCGGGGTCATCTAACCGATCCTACTCCTCCAGGTCTTCTAGTAGGGACTCACGCTACACTGACCGCGACGCCCGCAAGTTCCGGGAGGAACGCGACGCGACCTGGCATGAATTGGAGATTATCTCCAAACAGGCTGGGATTGCTGAGCTCGAGTGGCAGCATCAACGGAAGCAGCTGCTCAAGGCCATGAACACTGTTTCGTTGAAAAAACCCTTCGCATCCAAGGAAAAACCCCCGTCGTTTGGTATTCCCATCAATGCGTGCCGGCCAGTCATCACTCCCGATGCATTTCTACTGCTAATAAAATAGCTCTCTGGCGCTCTGCAAATCCACTCGAACACAATTCCATCATTTCACTCCCTCACATCCTCCTCCTCTAGAAAAAACCCCCAAAGCCATAGCGGACAAGGGGAAAACCCCACTCAGAGCATGATCTTATGTACCAAAGAAGCGAACCATCCGAGAGTAATCTTCTCTTCCCATTCCTTTCTCTTGATCTTGATTGCACTCTCGTGATTCATCTTTCTTTGATTTCAGCTTCAACCTGCTGCCGGAGGATACTTTCAGCACTGAAGAAATTCCTGAGCACATCCATTCGGACTCCTCGGCTGAAGAAGAGGACGCTACGCATGAGCAGAGGGCCAACCATCAACAGCACCGTCGCATCCGGCACTTAGAGCATGATCTGCGGGACATCACCACCCGTTGCTGTGCCGAACGCAAATGTCGCATGAGCTTGGAGGTGGTGATAGATGGTAAGATCTTTATCCCCCATTGAATCTCATGTTCAAGTTCAGATCCCGTGTTTGATGAGAATCCATTCTTCTTCTTCAGATATATCCGACAGGTACAACAACCTGAAGGCCGCCTGTGACAGTTTGATGGAAGTTGCAGAACACGCCAGCCCCCAAGGTTTCTGCGTCGCCATCACGGTGGTCTTGGAGTAGCTGAAGAGGGATGAGCTCAAGAGGAAAGGTGCTGAGCTAAAGAAATGAAGATACTTTCGCTTCTTCCTCCAGGCCTTCTGCTTCCTGCAGGCCTTCTTTTGTAATCTTAGGTAGTTGCATTGTTAATAGAAGAACCTGCAAGAACATTTGTGATGCAAAAAATATTTTTGTGCTAAGGGCAATACACTTTATTATTGGCCATTTTCCCTTTGTTGGAATTTTTGTTCTGGAGGCGGCTTCCTCCCGAATACCGGCTATTTCCGTGTCTCTGACACTTGGGACAGCAATCAACGAACAACTTCAATACTAAGATAATATTTCTTCAAATATCTCCCGTTTATAGCAGCAGTGAATTCTTCTCCCAGCAAAGTTTTCAAGATGTATGCATTTCCATGTGTGCACCTAACCACCCGAAACGGACCTTCCCAATTTGGAGACCACTTACCGAATGCAATGTACTTAGTCTCAGTCAGCAATAATGCTTTCCAAACCAAATTTCCTTCTGCAAATTGCTTGATCTTTTCCTTCTTGTTATAGTACTTAGCAACTCGCATTTTGTTTTTCTTAATATTTTCCAAGGCCCTAAGACGAATCATATGCAAATCTCTAATTCGTCCATCATCAAGTCATTGTAATCCTTGGAACTTAAATCCTTTTGCAATATAATTCTCTTCAAGTTTGACTGCATCTCCCATGGCAAGATAGCATGATGTCCATAAACCAACTCATAAGGAGATGTCTATGTAGCTCCATGAGGAGCCATTCGGTAAGCCCATAAGGCTTCATTTAGTACCGAATGCCACCTTTTTGGCTTCTGATCAATCTTCTTCTGTATAATCTTGATCATGATCTTGTTAGAAGCTTCTGCCAGACCATTAGCTTGGGCATAATAAGGAGAAAAATTTAATAATTTTATCCCCATACTTTCAGCAAAATCTCTGAACTCTGAAGATGTAAACTAAGTTCCTTGATCTATTGTAATTGTTTGAGGAATTCCAAATCTGTAAATGATATGCTCTTCGACAAACTCAACCATATTTTCTGATGTTACCTTCTTCAATGGAATTTCCTCAACCCACTTAGTGAAATAATCTGTTGCTAAAAGCACAAACTTATGCCCCTTGCTAGATGGAGGATTTATTTGGCCAATCAAATCTATTCCCCATCCTCTGAATGGCCATGGCTTGATAATAGGATTTAGAGCTGATGCTGGAACTTTCTGAATATTTCCAAACCTCTAACAATCTTGACATCCCTTGTAATATTCAAAGCAATCTTCCAGCATTGTCGGCCAATAACATCTAGCTTTCCTAATGACCCACTTCATTTGGTAAGCCAACTGATGTGCTCCACATAGCCCATCATGCACTTCACTCATCATCCTCTTCACTTCTTCTTGACCTAGACATTGTAGCAACACCCCATCCATGGATTTGTAATACAAACGTTCATAAAGAATAACAAACTTTATGGCTTTGTACCTGAGCTTCCTAGAGACCTTTTGGGATGGATTCTCCAAATAATCAACAATTTCTTTTCTCCAATCATCTTCTGCCAGATCACTCCCAAAAGCATATACATCGATGGCAAACACTTCTTTGTTCTCTCTATAACCCGAAGCACTTTGAGCTAACCTGTTTGCCTCTCCATTGTTTTCTCTAGGAATATGTTGTAGAGTCACTAACTAAAAGCTTTTCAGGATTTCTTTGCACTCCTCGTAGTAATTCCTCAGGATATCATTTATGCATTCATATTGGCCATTCAATTGTTTTATAACTAGCTCTGAATCTCCAAAAATCTCAACTGCAATGGCCTTTGCATCTCTCAAGTATTGAAGCCCTCTGAGCAATGCTTCATACTCAGCTTGGTTATTTGTGACAGTAGGTTGAATAGGAATAGCAAATTCAAACATTTCTCCCTTGGGTGAAATTAATAAAATACCAACTCCACCACCATTGCCACATGAAGATCCATCAAAAAATAAAGCCCAAAGAGTAATTTCAAGCAAATTAATTGTTGAACCACGATGTTCGGTAATGAAGTCAGCAATAATCTGTCCTTTAACAGCTTTTGCCTACTCAAACCTTAATTCAAACTCAGACAAGGCTAAAATCCATTTGCCAATCCTTCCATTCAAAATTGGCATAGACAACATGTGTTTAAATACATCAAAATTTGAATATACAATGAGTTCAGCATTCAACAAATAGTGCTGAAACTTTGTACATGAGTAATAAACACATAAGCAAAGCTTTTCTGCATCCGAATATCTTGTTTCGGGATCAAGCAATTTCCGGCTGAGGTATGCAACTGCTCTTTCTTTTCCCTCAAATTATTGTATGAGGGCCGATCCAATGGTTCGGGTATCGTCCGCCACGTACAACTTAAAAGGCTTGTTCAATTGTGGAGGTACCAATACTGGTGGTTCCTTCAAGTATTCCTTGATCTCATTGAAAGCCTTCTGTTGTTCGTCACCCCATACAAACTTCTGATCCTTTTTTATTCTTAACAATGGAGAAAAAGGCAATACCTTTTGTGACAAATTTGATATGAATCTTCTCACAAAATTGATCTTGCCAAGCAGTGACTGCAATTCCTTAAGATTGGTTGGAGGAACAACTTCATCAATAGCTTTCATGCTTTTCTTGCCAACTTCTATTCCTCCCTCATGCACCAGAAATCCCATAAACTATCCGGCTGAAACTCCAAAAGCACATTTGTTCGGGTTCATCTTAAGCCCATGTTTTCTAGTGTATTCTAGAGTTTCCTCACATCAGTCAAATGTGATTCATGATCCAATGACTTGATCATGACATCATCAATATATATCTCCACAATTTTGCCGATTAACTCGTGAAAAATATAATTCATGGCTCTTTGATAAGTTGCACCAGCATTCTTCAACCCAAATGTCATGACAATCCACTCAAATAACCCTATATGTCCAGGACATCTGAAGGTTGTCTTTGCTACATCATCCACTGCCATAAAAAATCTGATTGTACCCTGCATTGCCATTTATGAAGCTAATAACTTTATGCCCAGCAGCAGCATCAACCAACAAGTCAGCAACAGGCATTGGATATCCATCCATGGGTGTAGCCCTGTTTAGATCTCTAAATTCTATGCAAACCCTCATCTTTCCGTTCTTCTTGTAAACAGGAACAATGTTAGTGATCCACTCTGCATATCTACATGGCCGAATGAAATTTGCTTCTATTAATCTCTTAGCCTCTTTTTTCATGTCGGCCAATACTTCATCCTTGTAAATTTTTCAGGGAGGTTGCTTGTAAGGTCTATAACCAGGCTTGATTGGCAACCGATGCTCAACAATGGAACGATCCAAACCAAGCATCTCCGAATAATCCCAAGCGAAGCAATCTTTATATTCTTTTAATAGCTTTATCAACTCTTCTCTGAAACCTGAATCCAAGTTAGTACTGATGAATGTTGGCCTTGGCTTGTCACCATCTCCAATGTCTATTTCTTCCAATTTATCGATCGACATAAATCCACGTCCTAACTTCCCATCAGTTCCATCAATTGGATTCTCCATCAAAAATTACTACAAGAGCCGACTGCTTGAATCGGTTGTTGATCACTGCTGACTGGTTCGACAAGACCTTCACCCCAGTCCTTGGCTGAGAAGCAATCTATGCCTTGATACTCCCAGAAGGCTGGTTCCACATTAGCCAAGCTTACTGAATCATATGCTTGGATAGCTTCCACATCGTCATCTACCCACTGAACAAGCTGTTGATGCATAGTAGATGGAATGCAGCAGTTCGCATGGATCCAATCCCTTCCAAGGAGCAAGCTATATGCCCCTTTGCCTTCAATGACAAAGAAGGTTGTAAGCAGAGTCTTATATCCGATCATCAAATCTACATGTACACAACCTTTGGTGTCTGAAGGATTTCTAGCAAAGTCATTCAGAACTATACTCGTTGGCATCAAATCTCTAAGGCCCAAGCCAAGCTTTCTGAATGTAGCATATGGCATCACATTGACAACAGCTCCACCATCAACAGACATTTTAGTCAATGGCTTTCCGTTGACGTACCCTCTTAAGTACAGTGGTCTCATGTGTCGATTCTTGGCTGGTTTATCAAAAGTAGCTTTCTTAGCCAGCATCAATTGTGCCATTAACCCAAATTGCTCGGCCTCATCCATATCTGGCAATACTTCCTCCTGCACGATATGATTAGCTGGAGCCATGAATTCATTTGGCAGGAAACATACCATGCATGTATGAGCCGAACGACCAGATTCATCAGGTTTGTCTTTTGGGCACCACACTTGTTTCTTCTTAATTCCTGCGTGCTTCAGTTCCTGATTCCTCAAGCGATGTACCCTTCTTTTCTAGCTTCTTCTTAAACCAAGCGGGCACCACTGTCCCTTTTGCCAGACATACTCATGATCTTCTTCTTCTTCATGATCAACCCACCTGTGATCAGCATACTTATTCCTCGATTGATCATCAATCTTATTTATTTTTAGGCGCCGACCATCACTAGGATGCACCCTTCCAATTGTTTGATGGATGGATCGGCGATTGGCAGTATCTTGCCTGTATTCGGTATACCTGTTGCTGCATTCGGGACAGTTATTCCGTGTGGGAAGCTTTAAACCCTCGTTCCAACAGTGTCTAAAGATGGCACATCCCCAATGTGCACGCTCTTGTTCTTGCATATATTCCTCTTGTTCCTTCCTATACATCTCTTCTTCATATATCTGCTTCTCCTCTTCGTACTTGTGCCTCTGGTAGCACTCCTTTTCTTGCTACGCTGCCATTTATTGAGGAGAATACGCGAAGTCAGTCTGGGTTTAGAGGATTCACCCACTTCAATTTGACTATTCGGGAAGCGAGGCTCTTTCTTGTGAATCTGTTCAAATGTGACTTGTCGAGTGGGATCAACTGAGCCATCCTGCTTTGCCTTTACTGAAGTCAAAACTTTCACCTTTTCTTTCCCTTCAACAGCGTTCACCATGTTAATTGAGAACCCGATCATGTTCTGAAGGAATGCATTACCATCCAATTTCATCTTATTATCAAACTTCAGATGTCCTTCTTGGATTGCTCTCTGAATCCTTACTCTAAAGACCCCTGCATTCATTGATGGAATGAGAATTTCTATCATGAAATCCATAGTACTTCTTATCTTTCACTCCATCAGGCCGAAGCATAGAATGCCCCTCTAGCAACTGGATCCGGCCTTTTTTAAGGAGGAAATCGAAGAGCTTATCTGCCTTGCTTACATCAAAATCATAGGTGCCTTTAGTTTGCTTGATCCATCTCTAATTTACTGTCAATGGATCTTTGCCCCACACAATCTCTACTGCAACTATTTCCTCTTCATCATCATATTCACCTCCTTGATCTTCCCTTTCGAGGAATTGATTGTAAATTTCAGCTATATCATTGTGCTTGACAAATCTGGAGTCTTTCTTGAAGCCATATGCTTGATTGCTCATCAATGACAATCGGTGTGACAGCTGGCCAAGGTCGTCAAATTCCGTCCCGAATAGCTTGTCCCGAATGGCTGGCAACATCCCTGCTACAGCCATGCCAGCCAATTGATCATCCAGTATGTTCAGAGACAAGCACATGCTTTTTGTCTCTCTGAATCTCCTAAGGAACTCCGTTGGTGTTTCATTGTTCCCTTGCCTCAAGGTAGTCAAATCAATTAGCTTTTTCTCATTACTGCCAGTGTAATAATGGGCATGGAACTTTTGCTCCAAATCTTTCCAAGAGCAGATTGAATGAGCAGGTAGAGAAGTGAACCATGTAAATGCTGGGCCTGTCAAGGACAGAGGGAAATATCTAATTCTGAAGGCCTCATCAGCAGAAGCTTCCCCAAGCTGCATTAGGTATCGGGCTATGTGTTCCACAGTACTGGTATAATCTTGCCCTGAAAACTTAGTGAACTCCGTGGGGACTTTCACCCTGTTTGGTAATGCTACCCTTTAGTACCATTCTGGGAAAGGAGGTGTATACACATGTCCTTGATTCTTAGGCTTTAGACCGAATTGATTTTGCAGCACATCGGTCATCCTTTGCACCAGGAGATCAACATTGGTGTCTTGGCTCCCTAGCCTCTCAGCTGGCATCCCTGTAGCACCACCATACCCAGGATTCGGGAAAGCATCGATAGCACTATAGTCCATGAACTCTGAATACCCATTCTCATACATATTCTTTTGCAGCCTGTTACTTGTTGGGGCTATCCTGTAAGTAGAGACAGGTTGAACGCTAGTAGTGCCGAATGCCATCTCACCATATGTGTGTGGATTAGGTATTGCTTGATGAGGGTTCTGCTGGATCGGTTGACTACCCACATGTTGAGTTGGCTGAACACTCATACTTTGCTGAGGCGGCTGAGCACTTGCATCTTGACGAGGTGGTTGGCCATTAGTAGTAGCACTTGATTCACCTTGCTCAAAATGTTTGTCCACGCTTGGGCCAAAGACACCAACCATCATCTGTCGGAAGCTATTTCAAAATGCAGTGTTGTGTCTAGCCATTATTTCTTCCACATCTTGTCGTATCATAACAAAAGCTTCTTGTATCTCTGCAGTAGTAGTGGCATCAGAGTCTCCTGGCATCAGAACTCTTGGCATATCTGTCCTGAGGAATGGCATACCACTCCTATTCTTGGAAAACGACAGCAGATACTTCTGCTGGAACTGATCCACAACCTCTTTCAGTATCAGTTGATGTTCTGAAGATAGTTCATTTAAGGTGACATCCAGGACAGCTTGGATTTCAGGCATCTTGATCAACTTGAGTGTCCCACTGGGCGTGCCAAAAAGTGTGTTGATGTAAAATCAGCACCTCACGCCAAGCACAAAGTAAGCCGGATTAGCTGGCTTCACACACGTGGCCCGGGCGTCGGAATCCGGAAGCGTGCCAGTCAATTTTCCTTGAAACTGACAAAGAATGAAAAAGGTTAGATAAGACCTGGAACTTGCCGAGTGGTACCAGACAGTTCCGTATTTATGGCTATAAAGCCAATTAGAATGACATATAGCTACAAACAAGCTATCTGTCAGCAATTTAATCATCATTCGGGAATTGATAAAGCGTGTAAACAGAGCACTGCCGAATGTATGACGTAAGCATGATGAAAAATCGGTCTTTATTTAAACAACGTTGCAGCACGTAACCATGACCGATTATCAAGGATAAAGCATGATAAATTAAATAAAAGCGAAGCATAATCATGAATTTGCAGTAAACAAGCATGCATAGGCCAAAAGCACTAGTCTACCGCGTGTCTAGTTACTTTCAAAACCCGTCAAGCATGACATCAGACAAGTTAATCCACCGCATGATACAACTTGTTTGAAATCACACTACCAACCAAGAATAGCTCAATCCACCGCATGATACAATCTAAACACGGAAGGCTAAAAGCATACATTATTTAAAGAAAACTCATGAACATGTTTCACTCGTGAGAGGACTACCGAATATAGCTGTACAGCTGAATCGGGTTCCGTGAAGAAGGAACAAACATTGCCAAGGAAAGATCAACAAGCCTGAACCCGCAACACGTGACAGTCTAGATTGATCTGAATTCGGCTATAGAGAACACAAGACCCACTTGCCACGTCAAGCCAAAGACTTGAGCATGCAACACATGGATTACAAACAAGATAGAGCCGAATCTAATCAATCTAAATTGAGCAATAAGAATGTTACATGAATTAAACAAAAAAAGTAAAATTCAAAGCAACACATGGTAACTTAATGAATCTATTACATTTTGCCAAATCTAATAGAGCCGATAACTAGCTCCAAGCTAGATCTTAGCCTACCGCATGCCTCATGATCCTACAAGGAAACCTTCTTGAACCAAGCTTAAATCCACCACATGATACTAGACATTACATGGTTGCCGGTACATACGGAGGTCGACGGATCGATGGTTCCTCTCGAAGAACTCGACGACACGACTAGAAGGACTCGAAAGTTGGCATAGGGCCGGTTTGTTGTGAAATTGTTCGATCCCTATTACAAACACTAAGGGTTTATATTTATACCCTGGTTCTAAAATGACTCCTAGTCGACCACGATTACAATATTTATTACCTAAAATTAATCACCATGGTGTCATGTCCGTCTCGTATACATCATCATTTCGCCTCCTTCCTTATATCCAATCCACGTCATCACGCACTCCCGAATGCTTCCACTTTCATTCGTGGAACAGTTCTTCTGCCGAATGACGATGTACTCCCGACCGCAGATGCCTCTACCAAATGCTTTGAGGAAAACCTCCTTCCGAATGGTGTTCTTCTGCCGAATTTGGCTCACATGTCAGTCTCTTTCCTATACCAATTTTTGGTGTTAACACTATGCCAGATGAGGAGTTCGATGTGCTTGGAGAGGATGAGCTAGCATTGTTGACGAGGAGGTTCGAGAGGCTGCACGAGAAATGGGTGAACATGAGGAGGAACATGAGGACATGCTTCCAGTGCGGCAAGCCGGGACGCTTCGTCGCCGACTGCCCGGAGAAGGTCGAGAACAAGGATGGCTACAAGCACAAGTCAAGGACGGATGGCAAGTACCAGTCGAGGCGTGACCACAAGAGCAAGCACAAGAACAAGCACAAGGACGAGCGACAATCGAGGAAGAAAGAGAGCCGAGGCAAGGCCCGAGCGATGGTTGGAGCGAGCGACGTCGACTCTAGTTCCGCGTACTTCACCTCGAGCTCAAGCAGCAGTGAAGATGAAGGTGATCGTCGCAAGAGCAGGAAGTCGTCCAAGAACCTGAGCGGGCTGAGCTGCTTCACTAGAGACGGCTTTTCCACCATGGCGCTGAGCTCCGGCAGCAAGAAGGGCACGCAGAGTGACTCGGACTCTGATTCCAACGACGAGGTGCGTGATGAACTTCCCTTCTTGCGTCAGGAGAATGAACAGCTTGTCTTGTTGCTTGATAATCGTGATGATATGCTTAGAGAGGCTAAGAAAATGAGGAAAGAGCTTAGGGCTTCACTCAAGGATGCTAGGACTAGAGTGGCTGAGCTAGAAACTCAGAATTTGGATGCTAAGCTTGAAATTGACTCTCTGAAAGCTTCACCTATTGTTTCTGATGATGTTGAATGTGCTGCTCTATTTTCCTTGCTAATCTTGCTTTATTTAAGGAAAAGCATGCCTCCAAGTGTGAGGAACTAGATGTGCTTATGGTTGAAGTGGCTAAGCTTAAGTCTAGACCTGCTTTGCTAGGTGCTTGTACTTCTTGCCCTGTCTTGCATGCTAAAGTTGATGAGATGCATGCTTACACTATTTCTCTTGAGGCTAAGCTAAAAGAACCAATTCCTACATCTTGCTCTACATGTGAAATGCATGCTTTGAAGAATTTGGAACTTGCACATTATGTTGATCGTTTGCAGGATGAGAATGATGAGCTGAGAAAGTTGATGGGTTGGTTGTCTGGTCATGAGCCTCAGTTGAGGATAATGATCGAGACATTCAAAAGGCAATATGGTGAGGGACTTGGCAAACAAGGTTGGTGAGGGAAGTGGAGAGAATATCCCAGAGCCACCAAAAACCAACCACAAAAATGATTTCCCTCCTAAACCTAACCATCTTAGGAACCGACTAGACACATCCCCAGCTCCATCCGTGTTTCCCCACAAACAAATGATTTCCAAAAGCCTATCAAGTTTGTGAGCACTTCCGGGAAAGTGTTCTTTGGGAACGAAAGTGAGAAGGCTAGTGAGAAGAAACAGGTGGAAAAGCCGAGTGGAGAGAAACCAAGTGAGCAGCACAAAGCCAAGCTCAAACCTAAGCTTGTGAGGTTCCATTGAGGCTATTGTGGGAGAGATGGCCATAAGGATGAGTTTTGGTTCAAGAGGAAGCGAGAGGAGAGAATGGAAAAGGAGTGGGCTAACAAGGACAAGTACCACCCTTCTGATGGTGTACTTGAGCCTCGTGTGCAGATGCCCAAGGCCAAGGCTAGTGTGAGAACAGTTCGGGCTTGGGGAGAGCGAAAGGTTGTTAGAGGTGCTGCTGGCCAGGCTACAACGGTCAGACCGGTGAGGGGCACCGGTCAGACCGGTGCTGGCCTAGACAGGCAGCAGTTTGGGTTTCGTGCTCGTACAGGTGCAAGGTTTGGTTCTGGAGGTCGTGGTTCTAGTGGTTGGGCTGGAGAGTTTGCAGGAGTTCAGTTTGCCAGGCGTTCTCCCCCTCGTGCTAAATATGGGGATGTGAGGATCCATAGCTTTCATATGGAGAGGAGGGATGGTCCACGGGCTTTCTTTCGTGGTTTTGGTCCTCCTCAAGGTAGAGAGGGTTGGTTCCCTCATGGTGGTTACCGTGGTGGTGTTCGTGGAGGTAGCTTTGGTAGGAAAGATGGTTTGGTTTGTGCTGACCCCATTTTCGAGCAAATGGCTCGGCACTGGTTTTACTCGTTTGGTAATAACCCCAGTGCTGAGTCGTTTGTTCGCGCACGTGCTCGTTTTTGAGTTTCAGGTGGGAGACTTGAAGAACATTTGGTTGATTGACTCCGGTTGCTTGAGGCATATGACCGGAGACAAGGGGTGGTTCTCAAGTCTCGTCTCGGTGGTGACAAGGAGGTCCATCACTCTTGGGGACAATGGGCGTGGGCGTGTGCTTTCAGAAGGTGAGATTAAGGTGAGTGACAAGATCACTCTCAGGCGTGTTGCTATTGTTCAATCGCTTGGATACAATTTTCTTTTTGTGTCCCAGCTGTTGGATGAGGGTTTTGAGGTGTTGTTTCGGCCTGGTGGTTCTTGGATTTTGGATTCTTGAGGGGACCTTGTCTGTAGAGTCGTTCCCGAGGGTCAGGTGTTTCGAAGTGATTTTTTTCAGTCTTCTGGCGTTGAGCGTTGCTTCTTGGCTGGTTCTTCGAGTGAGTTGTGGAAGTGGCATAGGAAGTTGGGTCACTTGAGCTTTGATCTTTTGTCTCGCTTGAGTAAACTCAATTTGGCCCGAGGATTGCCACAGTTGAGGCTTGAGAAAGAGTTGGTTTGTGCTCCGTGTAGGCATGCCAAGATGGAAGCCTCTTCTCACCCACCTCTCACCGATGTGATGACTGAGCGTCCATGCGAGCTGCTCCATATGCACCTTGTTGGCCCAGCTCGTGTGCGATCTGCGGGTGGGAAGTGGTATGTCCTTGTTGTGTTGGACGATTATTCTCGGTATGCATGGGTGTTCTTTTTTCGAGGATAAGGGGGAGATGTTTGGTTTTGTTCGAGATCATGTATTGAGGTTGAGAAATGAGAGGCACGGAGATTCCATACGAGCAATCCGCAGTGACAATGGCTCAGAATTTAGAAACTCTTGTTTTGAAACTTTTTGCCATGACTTGGGTCTTGAACACCAGTTATCGAGTCTGTATACACCTCCCCTGAATGGTGTTGTGGAAAGAAAAAACA
Organism: Cenchrus americanus; assembly: GCA_947561735.1. NCBI lineage: Eukaryota > Viridiplantae > Streptophyta > Magnoliopsida > Poales > Poaceae > Cenchrus > Cenchrus americanus. The sequence goes on along the minus strand of OX387241.1, from coordinate 47,957,670 downwards.
GGACCTTGTGTGAGATGGCTCGGACGATGCTTGATGCGCATAGGACTCCGAGAAGGTTCTGGGCTGAGGCGGTGAATACCGCATGCTATGTGTCAATCAGGATCTACCTCAGAGTGCATAAGAAGAAAACTGGTACGAGTTGATGCACGGTCGCACACCCAAGGTGAGTCACTTCCATGTCTTTAGTTGCAAGTGCTTTATTCTGAAGAAAGGGAAGAAGTTGGATAAGTTTGAGGCTAGATCGGTCAATGGTATTTTCTTTGGTTATGCATCTCATTCTAGAGAATATCGTGTGCTCAATCTTGAAACTAACCAAATCGTGGAGACTTGCGAGATAACCTTCGATGAGACACAGCCACGTAGTCAGCTTGTCTTTGAGTGTGCAGGTGATGATGAGCTTGGCGAGGAGATCTTTCAGGAGGAGGAGCATGAACATGGAGACGATGAAGATGGCGGTGTGGTGCCCCCGGCTGAACATGTACCTACTACTTCGACTACGGTGGTGGACGGACCCTCTCCTACACTTACGACGACAAATCAAGATCAAGGAGTAGCTACAGTTGAGGGGGAGGTAGCATCAAGGCGAGAACCTCCCCGACGGGAGTACAAGTGGATCACCCAGCTTCAAGGATCATCGGCGACATGAATTAACGTACTACACGGTCGGGGGTTCGAAACAATTCCCATTTCTCTCATGCTGCATTTGTTTCTACTTTTGAGCCCAAAGATATTGGACACGCACTATCTGATCATAATTAGGTTAATTCAATGCATGAGGAGTTGGAGAACTTTGAGAGGAATCAGGTATGGGAATTGGTTGATCCTCCCCCAGGGTGTAAGCCGATTGGTACAAAGTGGTGTGGAAGAACAAAAGGGGAGAGAAAGGTGAAGTGGTGAGAAACAAGTCGAGGCTTGTTGCTCAAGGGTTCAGTCAGAAGGAGGGGATCGACTACGAGGAGATCTTTGCTCCCGTAGCCTGTTTGGAGGCGATAAGGATCCTTCTAGCCTTTTCCGTGGCTAAAGGGTTCAAGTTGCACCAAATGGATGTGAAGAGTGCTTTCTTGAATGGTGTGCTGGAGGAAGAATTGTATGTGAGGCAACCACTGGGTTTGAGAGTGAGAAGTACCCCCACCGGGTGTACAAGTTGAGGAAGGCGCTGTATGGGTTGAAGCAGGCGCCTAGAGCTTGGTATGGTAGGTTGAGGGGGTTCTTGTTTGAGAGAGGTTTTGATATGGGGAAGGTTGATCAGACCTTGTTTCTAGTTAGGCAGGGCAGAGATATCCTGATTGTGCTGGTGTACGTGGATGATATTGTCTTTGGTGGCTCGTCTAACTCTCTTGTTGCAAGGTTTGCAGAGGATATGAGCAGGGAGTTTGAGATGAGCATGATGGCGAGTTGTAGTTCTTCCTCGGGCTACAAATAAAGCAATCAAAGGAAGGAACATTTGTGCACCAAGCTAAGACATTGTGTGAAAGTTCAAGATGGAGGACTCCAAGTCTATGACGACACCGATGAGTACGACTACAGCTCTTTATGCGGACGAGGAAGGTGAACCTGTGGACCAGAAGGAGTACCGGAGCATGATCGGGTCACTCCTCTACTTGACAGCAACGAGGCCGGACATCCAGTTCTCGGTATGTCTGTGCGCTCGTTTCAAGCATCTCTGAGGATTTCGCATCGGCAAGCGGTGAAGCGAATTTTCGGGTACTTGCGTCACACTCCTGACTTCGGCCTTTGGTACTCCGTGTCCTCTTCTTTGGCGCTTCATGGTTTTTCGGATCCGGATTTTGTCGGGTGTCGGTTGGATAGGAAGTCCACTTCTGGGACTTGCCAGTTTTTGGGATCTTCTTTGGTGGCTTGGTCTTTTTGCAAACAGCCGAGTGTTGCTCAATCCACTACCGAGGCCGAGTACGTTGCCGCTGCTAGTTGTTGCTCTCAGCTCCTTTGGATCACATACACCATGAGTGACTTTGGTGAGGAGTATATCCATGTCGCACTTCAATGTGATAGCACCAGTGCCATAAGAGTTGCAAAAAACCTAGTGCTCCATTCCAAAACCAAGCACATAGAAGTGAGGTATCATTTTCTCAGAGACAACGTAGAGAAAAAAAAGATAGCTTTGATCCATGTACCCACACATGACCAACTAGCCGATATTTTCACCAAACCCCTAGATCAAGCAACTTTCACTCATTTGCGGGGGGGACTTGGTGTGGTTTTGATTTCTTGAGTTGGGTGTGTGGGAGCTCTTTTGTAGCATATGTATAGTTTCCTTTGTGCATTTCTTGCATTTGGCATGGCATATGTAACATGATGTATAAGCATCCTTGTATCTTAGATTGCATGCATTTTGTTTTATATGCATTGGATAGGAAAAGCTTCTCTCATATACATTGTTCACCATGATGTGATATATATGATCTTGTGAGCTAGTTTGTATGCTATGGTTAATTTGGCTTAGCTCTTGATGATCTTGATTTATATCCATGGTTGATGGCTATGTTTTTGAAAATGTTACATATATACTCTCTCATGTATAAATGCCTTTATATGATCTTGACATGTTTTAGTGGCTTGGTTATGCTTAATATGTGGTTGGATAGCTAGTTTATTGATCATATGGGGCCAAAGGCTCATTTGCCATCATGAATGTTTAGCCCTCTTGCTTTATCTTGTGGAGGGGCATAAGTTCCTTTTTGTCGCAAAGACATTTCATGTACCAAATTTGAATCTGAAAATGAAATGTAAAATGCTTGGAAAATGTGCTCCCATGTCATATGTGCTAAATTTAATTTGCTTTGGGTGCTAAACCATTGCAAGATGCCTACCAATGAGAAGTCTCATACATAGAAGTAGGCACATGGCTCGGGGGCTTTGACATGACATGAGGTGCTTGTGAGTGTTTGTGATGGTGTTACGATTAGAATGGTTGTCCTAGCATGAAGTTTGTGTGGCTTCGCCATTTTTGACATGTTTTGATCATGTTTAGGACTTTGCTCATAAGAGGTAAATTTTTCGCAAAATTGCCCAAATCCATCTTAGCTTCGTCCTATGGTTGTGAAACTTGGTGATCTTGTAGTTGATGTCAATACGAAGCTATAGAGTATCTAACTTGCTCATTTGGACATGTGTAGCATCCTATGTTGAATTTTGTCTATTTGAGAAGCTCTAGGTTGAAAGTTTTGCATTTTTGGCTTGATTCAGGCATTGCCAGTAAGGGGGAGAAGTTTGAGCTTGAAATGGCTTACAGGATGCATTTAGAAGGCTTTCATGTGGTTTCGAGCCATTTCTGGGCTCTGGTGTGCACCGGTCTGACCGGTCAGGACTAAGTTGTTGCAGCTGCCCTGTTTCAAGTGGTGTTTTGCATGCAGTCGTCCAGGGGGAGTTGCATTTGTTCAGGGGGAGCTTGCATGTGTGCAGGGGGAGCTCTTTGTGGTTTTTCGAGCTTTGGTTTGGCGGTTTGCGCTCTTTTCTTGAGCATAGTTTTGTCTCGGGTGTGTAGAGTCATTGCCCTTGCCTAAGCGGTCCGAGACTTGTCTTCGTCAAATGATCTTGTTCTTTGCCTTTGTTTGTCTTTCGATCGTTTGTTGGAGTTTCTTTTTATTCGTTTCTTTTCTCTCGTGTTACTATATGTGGGTGTTGTCAATGCACTCGTCAAGGGGAGATTGAGGACCATGTGTGGTTCGAGGACCGGTGGATGGTCACTTCCTTGTGTGATGAGTGATTGACAACGTTGTGTGGACTGATTCTTGGCTAAGTATTGCAGGTGCAGGTTGCGGCTTGACTGGTGTTGGTGCAAGTGAAGAACAAGCGCGAAAGGTCGTCACCGGTGAGGCCTCCAGGTGTGGAGAAGACAAGTAGGTTTCATTCGATGGACCCGGTGGCGAGCGGGGTCAAGTGCGGGCCGCATGGTGGCAAGAACAGCAAGATGAAGTCATGGACGGTTTCTTCGTTGAGCCTCAAAACCAAGGTCGAGCCGGGACTACGTGGGAGCCGAGTCATGAGTGGCGATTGGCGGAGGCTACACCGAGTTCGCGGGGTTTCTAGTGGTTCAACAGAAAACAACTAGGTTCCTTCGTTGATCCACAAAGCCAAGACCGAAGAACCGAAGATGGTGCCACAGCAGCGCTAGACTGGTCTCACCGGTGGGTAACGGTCTGACCGGTGTGCAACGACGCAGTCCGGAATCTTCAAAGCCGAGGACAGGCGTCGGGATCGCATGGCTTGCGTCGAGGCTAAGTAGGGTGCGGTCGCCGGGCATCCGTCCGATAGAGAAAATCTGAAGACTTCCAAAACCACCCTTGAGGGGCTTGTATCCCTAGTTATTAAGTAAGAATATTTTAGACTTTCGGTTGCCTCCATATAACCAATGAGGTGAGAGGATGTCAGTCATCTCTTGGAACCCTAGTTCATTTGGTTTCCTACTTTCCATTCCTATTTTCTTAGGATTTTCATAGGACTAGCTTGAGAGCTTCATGGTGAGATTTTGTGAGAGGGTTGGATGATCAGGCGGCAAGCTAGACCTTGTATGAACCTTCTTGGTATGTATAGATGATTCGGTGTGGTTCCTCAAGGCTTTGTTGTGTTGTTCCCGATTGTTCTTGGTGGTGCTTTTCGGAGCCCTCTCTTGATGGTTTTCTCGGTGTGTTTTTGGGACCTTGCTCTTGGGGATTTGGTGGGGGAAATTTGTGTGAACCCTTCATGGTTCTTTTGCATTTGATTCCCCTCCCAAATTCGTGAGTTAAGGGGCTCGATTTTGTGGTTTTCGGTGTTCTAGGGTTAGAGGAATTCTTGGCGGGATTTCTTCGATTCCTCTTGATTTGGCAAGTTTTGGTGGACAAAATCATGCCTATGGACTCCTCATGAGGTGTTCTTCATATCCCCAAAGTCTTGTTCAAGTCCGTGGAGTGATTCGGGAGATCGAGGCTTGGATTTGGGGGTGTTGACCCGCGGGTGCTGTTCATCCCGAGAAGCCCAGGTCACACCGGTTTGACCGGTGTCTCTCACCGATCTGACCGGTGCAACCCTTGTTGGGTTTTTGCTCGGGTGAACGTTTGGGTGTGTTCGCTGTTGTCCTGTGTTGCTGCCATTTCGAGTTTGGGTCAGTTTGGAGCTCGGTAGGCCTGTTTGGTGTTTTGGGGCTTTCTGGCTGAGACCGGTCTGACCGGTGTGTTGCACTGGCCTGACCAGTGTGGAGCCATTCTGTCGAAGTCGCTAGGTTTCACCAGCTGGGACCGGTCTGACCGGTGCTGCTCACCAGTCTGACCGGTGTTGGTCAGTGGACTCGAGTTTTGGTGTTCCGCTGCTTTCTCGGGTCTGTGAGGTTGGGAGTTGGTTCCTAGGTTCAGTAGCACTCCAGTGGCTGCGTGGACTTGGCCGACTTGGGTAGTGAGTCGGAGACGTGTGTGGGAAGCCGTGTTCGTCTTGTTGGAGGACCCATCTCCTTCGAGAAGAATTTTTATTGACTCCCATTCACTCCCCCCTCTCTGGTTCGCCGCTTCAGTCCTTCAGCCCGGCCGTCAGGCCTTACCCTATCTCCAGCCGTGGGTCAGCCGCCCCCTTCTTTGATGGCTGCCGGCCGTTACCGGCTGGGTCCGTCGCTTCCCCGCCTTCAAACCCCGCCATCAAGCCGCCGTGAAGCCTCCCATCACTCTCCCACCATCACTCGGTCGTTTCCTCTCCATAAACCCCCCCTCTTGAATCCCCATCGAGGCTGCATGGCCATTGATGGCCATGGCCACCAGGAGCCGCCTCCCCTCCCCTCCCGGGCCTATATAAGTGCCCCTAGGGCCTCGCCGCATTCCCCTTCGCACACACCCGAGCTCCCATGCCTCCTCTTGCCCTCGCACTCCTTTGCCACCGCTTGGAGCACCGGCCGCCGCACCATTACCACAGTCCGGGCTTCCTCGCTGTCGGTGGCGCCCCTAGCTCCCTCTTCCTCACTTCTTCACATTGGAGGCTCACACGTGCATCAATTCAATTTTGCAGGGTCTCTAGTCGGCCCAACCGAACCTGCCGCCACCGTCCTTGAACTCTGGCTGCCGGCGTCGATCTTCGCCGTCGTCGTCTCCCTCGCCGCTCGCTCTCCCGTCGAGGCTTCCACGTGTGGTCAGAAAACCATCCCCCGCCTCCCCTTCGTTTTCCCCGAGCCACACACCCCGCCGCTGCTCGCCGGCCGCCGGCCGTACACCCCCTTTGGCGCCACGCCTCAGACACCACCTAAACCTCTTGTGCAAGCGCACGGTAAGCTTCACCATCTCCTTATCTATGCGTAGGTGCAATCCGCGCGTGAAATTGTGGCCGGGAACGGGTTTTAGCCGTCGCCGGCGACTCCCGCCACCGCGCGCGCGCGCGCGCCGCCGCCTCCGGCGCGGGCACTGCCGCCTTGGTGCATGAGGGCGTGACCAGCCAACGGATTGGCCGCCAACGGCCCAGATCGGCCCGGCCAATTGAGTCAAAAGACTCAACACCGGTCGACCGGGGCTCTTTTGTTAAAGAGACCCCCGATTTCTTTAAATTTGCATGCCGGTCCTTCCACCTCCAAGAATCTTTACAGATCAGTCCTAAATTTTATGTTTAAGCCCCTGTCCTTAATAGATTTTCATACTCGAGGTCCAGAACAATCTTTTATTATTTAAACCTTCTGTTTTTAAGTATAATTAGTTTTAGACCCATGGAAAGTTTAGTTCTTCGCAGTTTAGTCCCTGTACCTTGTGTTTAGAGTATCCTTACAGTTATAGCTTCGTTTTTAGTGTTTTAGCTGTCTATGCAATCGTCTCAGTGAGCTCGTCACTTTAGAAGCATGTTTTTAGTCTTTAGATTTGATTGGTGAGCTGCTTTATTTATTGTAAGATTTTTGTGTGAAATCATAGATATCGTGACTGTTTCAACTGAGCAACCTATCGAGTCGATCAGGAACAGTTATTTGAAGAAGAAAACTTTGCTGTAGTTGAAGAAGGCAAGTGGTCTTCTCTCCCTACATGTTCTATTTTATCCTATATAACTGCATTATAATTAAGTTTACTTTTATGATGTTATTGCATTAATTGATGGGAATACCCTTTTTAAGGACATACCTAGACTTTTACCCTGATCCTTGGCACAACCCGTTTAAATAAACGTTCTTGGGTAGAATATGCTAGTTGCTTAACTTGGGGTGGATAAAATGATATTTTTTGTTAATGCTCGATGTTTAATGATGAATGTTTTGGGTAATGCAAGAACACTCGATTTTAATCGGAACATGGAGAACCACCCAAGAAAACATGTGCAACCACAGTGTCACATGGCTCTGACCTTAGCCAACTAATTAGGTGTGTGATCATAGTAGTAGCCCTTTTCCGAAAGGAGCAGAGGGGGATCCGGGTTGCAGGGGTATAGCCCGATCCTTTTGGGGTAGCAGCCTTTGCTAAGGTGCTGACCATTAGGGAGGGTTATGGTCCGCCCTAATTTGTAACTATGTAGGTCGTTAGTCTTTTGCATGCCTTTGTAGAGGCTTCGTAGCCCATGCAATCACACCTCGGAAGTGTGGTATGGTGCTTGGCCAGCATCGCATGGTTGGGTTTTAAAATCATCGGAGCTTTTACGCGAACTGTGGGTACAGTGTGCAAACCTCTGCAGAGTGTAAAACTGATCGATCAGCCGTGCTCACGGTCATGAGTGGCTTGGACCCTCACATGATTAATAAACTTAAAGATGAGAATAAATCATGGTTCGATGAGCTTTGGGTTGTTTTGTTAAAACTTTCTTAAGTGGGTTGGAATGATCTTACACCTAGTAAATAGGCGTCTTTAATTAAAACTTGACCAACATTAAAATGCTAACCGCTGCAAAACCTTAGCCTACCTTGACAGCCTAGCATTTTCCCCTGCTTGCTGAGTACCAACCATAAGTGTACTCAGCCTTGCTTATCACTGTTCAGAGGAGAACTATGGAGGCGAGTTCTTCGATGACTACAATGAGTTTTGAGGCTCGCGGTCCCCCAGTCAAGTGCCTGTGGGAGCGGAAGACGAAGACTCATCGAGTACCTATCGTTTTCCATTGTTAGAGACCTTCGAGTCTCCCGCATGAGTGTAATAAGTGGTTAGACTCTGAGGTACATTTAAATAATGTTAATGATATTTCACTCATTTTGTCTATCATGTGTGTGTAAACTGATCTCAGCACACATATGAGATGCACTTGGTTTCTCTTCAGAGAACAGGTGTGACAGAGTGGTATCAGAGCAGTGTTGACTGTAGGAACACAGCCTTAGTTAGAAATGGACGAAAATTAAGGATTCATGTTCTAGATCATCACATCATCTTTCAAAACAACTTTATTTTTGCATAAAAATCTAATTTGTTCTTTGTTCTTTGTTGAAAACTGCATCATTTTGATTCCTTCTATACTGAGTTCATTTTCTCTTAACAGATGGCCAGGACACGTCAGACTGCCCGAAAGAGCACTGGAGGACGTTTCCCTATGGGGTAGTTGGCTCCTCATTACCCAGCAGCTCAGGTAGAAACACAGCTTGAGGAGGTACAGCAGGAGGTCGGAGATTATTCAGTATAGGTGCAGCTAGGGATGGTAGAGCAGGAGCACCAGGAGATACAGCCTCAGGAGGACATAAAAGAAGATCCAGAGGAGGTTGTCTTTGAGGATGAAGAGCCAGAAGAGCAGCCACAGTTGTACGACGGGGTTCTTCTGGAGGTCAATGCAGATGGGGATATTGTGATTCCACCAGTGGTGGGAGAGGCGCCAAAACTAGATGTTGCTGAAGAGGATGAGCCTATACAGGATGCTACAGGCAATGATCCAGATGACTCAAGCAGCAGCGAGGACAGTTCTAGTGAAGAAGAGGACGAGAATGAGGATGAAGATGAGGATGATGAAGATGTTGATATAGAGGGATTGGAGTAAGATAACATGTGATAGCGAACAATGGGAATAACAATGACAACCAGGATGGTGGCAACAACAATGATAACGAGAATGGGGATGAACAGGGCGATGAGCATAGGTACCGCAGGGCAGAGTACCATGAGCACACTTATGTTGGTCCAGACGGTCTGTTTTGCGAGTTGTTGGAGGAGCTACTGCAGGATATAGAGCACTCAGTGAGGCCTTTGTATATCACCAGGCATTATGTGGAGCTTGGAATGCGGGATTATTACACTACAGAGGTTCACGTCTGAGTGACCACGGGACAAGCTGGTAGATGGAGGACTCGTACAATTCATCCCAGTACAACACACTTCGCTTTAGAGGCTGCCGCCATCAACGACGCTGCTAGAAGAGCACTATGGTCTGTCAGAAACACTTTCCGTGATCGTATTGAAGGCACAAACTTCCTGTTTGTTCCATGCAGAGTCAGTGGCACTGAAAACACTGTGGAACCTATGGGAGACTTCCGAGACAGCCGTGTGGACATTCTTGCTAGGGTGACTGCAGCACTTAACACAGATCTGGAGGGTGCAACAGCGGAGTTAGATATGACACATCGGGAACTTCAAAATGCACAAGCAAGAATAGCCCAGTTAGAAGCCCAACTTGCGGGACAACAACCGCCTGAGGAAGCAGAGGCATCTTGTCCTTCCCGATCACCTCCACACAAGAGACTTCGTTATGCTACCGCGGTAGCAACCACTCGTCTTCGGTAGGATAAGAATCTAGGATATCCACCCTTTACATGTTTTTCGGTAGACGTTCCTGCGAAGACGAACGATGTAATAAGTTGTTGCTTGAACCTTGTTTTATTTGGATCTTTATTTGAGTGAGTTGTATTGTGGAGTGATGGTCACAAAGGCAACAAGAAAATTTTTTTATGTTAATGGAAAGTTGGGGTTTAAATCCAAGTTGTCTTTCATCTTAACACCGAATCAGTTGCACAAAATCTGTTCGCGCAGTTCTCTGACAGTGCAGTAATGTTTTAATCATAAATCAAGCTACAGAACTCTGATTGACGTAAATCCAGTTGGGTTGGTTCAAAACTTTTGTGGATCAATTCCTGTCAAAAATTCAGCACCATAGAGTTAATACACAGAGAGTTATGAATAGAACAATGGGACTAGCAGAATCTGTAAAAATTCTGCCGACCCAGCAGCAGTGTTCGAATTATATCTCAAGCTGTAGACCTTCAATTGAGGTGATTATAGTGGGGTTGGTTTCATAATTATGTCTTTCACAGCTTGGTAAAATTTCATAATTTTTGGGAAAGGGCATATTGAGTTACAACTGTTTAACCGAGATCAACCGAATCTGCCACAAAAATGGAATCATGCTGATTTCTCTATTCAAGTTTACCTCTATATACATCAGTTCAATATTCTTATCTGAAATGCCTTTCTATAACAATCAGATGGTAAACACCAGGTCAGGTGAGGACAGGATGTTCCACCCGTTGTTCAAGCACATTTTGCTAACCAGTAGAACCCGGTGCCACCTCCCCCACCCGATCCCGCAATGGATCCTGCTACTCAGCAATTCTTCGCTGCCTAGATGCAGATGATTCAAAACCTCACTGCCACAGTTCAGAACATACAAGCCCAGCAGAATCAGCCACAGCCACCACCACCACCATCACCTGCCCCGAGAGACAAGCACAAAGAGTTCATGAGCCACCACCCACCTACCTACTCCCAATCAACCGATCCTCTGGATGCTGATGATTGGTTGAAAACCATTACCAAGAAGCTGGAAAGAGCCCAGTGCAATGACTGTGAAATGGTCTGGTATGCTTCTGGACGGTTGGAAGGGTTAGCATCTGATTGGTGGGATGCTTATACTGCCGCTCATCCTACACCCAACACTATTACCTGGCAGCAGTTCATGGATGCTTTCCGTGCACACCATATCCCTGATGGGGTACTGAAGCTGAAACAGAGGGAGTTTCTTGCTCTGAAACAGGGCAATATGTCTGTGAACAAGTACATAGACAAATTCACCCAGTTGTCTCGCTACGCCCCTGATGAGGTCAACACTGATCCGAAGAGGCAGGAACACTTTTTGGATGAACTGATTGGGCCACTGAATTACCAGCTTCAGAGCCATACCTTCCCAGACTTTGCTACCTTGCTAAACAAAGCAATTGGCTTGGAGAAAAAGCGCAAAGAGCTCGGCGAGCAAAAGCGTAAGTTCCAATCCTAGGGACAGTCCAGCGGCAACACCTGTCCACGCTACAACTTCCCACAAAACCCACAGTTCCGCTCTGGAGGACAGAGTGGAAAATATCCTCGTAACATGCAGCTGCAGCGCTCATTTCAGCAGCCCCAACGCTTCAACCCACAAACTCCCCGCACTCCAAACTTCCAGCGAAACTGCCCATCTCATACTCCAGGTGCACCAGTGAGGAACACCACTCTAGTGCAGCCTAATGGGTGTTTCAAGTGTGGTGAGTTGGGACACTATGATAACAACTGTCCTAAGCGCGGGATGCAGACTCCCTAGAGAAGCAATGTTCAGAAAGCTGGACAGCCATCGACTCAAGCACGCCCTGGAAATTCAAGCACTCTAGGCAATAAAGCACAACAGAACTATGTGCGCAGCAAGGTGAACAACATGACCATGGAGCAGGCTCAGGACGCTTTTGGGGTTGTGTTGGGTACGTTTCCTATCAACTCTGTACCTACCATAGTACTATTTGATTCGGGAGCTACGCATTCATTTATAACTGATCAGTTCATATCAAAGCATAGTATGCCTGTGAGTCCAATGAAGAAACCATTGCTTGTTAGTTCCCCGAGCGGTGATATGAAAGCCAGCCATCTATGCCCGCAAGTAAATCTTAAAATCATGGCGGTAGACTTTTCATCCAATCTAGTAGTCTTAAAATCAAGGGGCATAGATGTGATCCTAGGAATGGACTGGTTAAAAAGTATGATGGGGTTATACAGTGCCGACAAAAGTCAGTTCATTTGACTAGTCCACAAGGGGACAAAATAGAGTTTATTGCCGCACCGTCACCTACCGGAAAGGAGATAATGAATTCAATGAAAGGAAAGGTTCTCGAAGATATCAAAGTGGTGAATGAGTACCCAGATGTGTTTCCCGATGACTTACCAGGTATGCCACCTGACCGAGATATTGAATTCAGTATCGAACTCTTACCTGGCACCGCTCCTATATCCAAGAGACCATATAGAATGGATGTTAAGGATCTGGCTGAACTAAAGAAACAAATAGAAGAGTTATTAAGTAAAGGGTTTATCCGTCCTAGTTCATCACCATGGGGAGCCCCCACACTCTTTTCGTAGACAAAAAGGATGGATCTAGGAGGACGTGTGTAGATTATCGATCTCTCAATGAGGTCACTATCAAAAATAAATACCCTTTACCCCGGATCGAGGATCTATTCGATCAGATGAGAGGAGTGAAAGTTTTCTTTAGGATAGATCTATGATCTGGTTACCATCAATTGAAGATTCGTATGGAGGATATTCCTAAGACGGCTTTCACGTCTAGATATGGACTGTATGAGTTTAAAGTGATGTCCTTTGGGTTGACCAACGCTCCAGCCTACTTTATGTACCTGATGAATAAGGTTTTCAGGGAGTATGTTGATAAGTTTGTGGTAGTGTTCATTGATGACATCTTGGTGTTTTCCCGGAATGAGGAAGAGCATGAAGAACATTTGAGATTGGTATTGCAGAAGCTTCGGGAATATCAGTTATATGCCAAGTTCAGTAAGTGTGAGTTTTGGTTGAAAGAAGTCTCTTTACTTGGGCACATCATCACTGACGGAGGAATTGTTGTGGACCAGAGTAAGGTTCAGGATGTGTTAAATTGGAATCCACCTAAGAATGTACCGGAGATCAGGAGTTTTCTTGGTTTGGCAGGTTATTACCGTCGGTTTATTGAGGGGTTCTCGAAGATTGTGAAACCTCTCACATCCTTGTTGGAAAAAGGAAAAGTGTTCAAGTGGGATGACAAATGCCAAGCTTGTTTTGAGGAATTGAAGAAGAAGCTGACTACCGCCCCAGTATTGATAATGCCAGATATACACAAAGGGTCCGATGTGTACTGTGATGCATCATGACAAGGTCTTGGTTTTGTCTTGATGCAAGAAAGAAAAGTGGTAGCATATGCTTCTAGGCAGCTAAGGAAACATGAACAAAACTATCCCACTCATGGTCTAGAGTTAGTAGCCATAGTGCACGCGCTGAAGATTTGGAGACACTATATGATTGGAAGTGTCAGATATTCACAGATCACAAAAGTTTAAAGTACATCTTCACTCAAAGAGGTCTCAATCTCAGACAATGCAGATGGTTGGAGTTGATTAAAGACTATGACTTGGATATACAGTGTCATATTGGAAAGGAAAATGTAGTAGCAGATGCTCTTGAGTCGTAAATGTCAAGCAAATATGTTAGTAGCTCGTTTGATGCCTCAGGAACTGTGTCGGGAAATGGCACAACTTAATCTGGGGTTAGCTACACAAAGTGAAACCATGACTTTGGAAATTGAGTCAACTCTTGAACAAAAGATTAGAAAGGGGCAATTGAATGACGAAAAGATTGAGGAATATAAGAAGTTGATTGAACTAGGCAAAGTTCCGAAATTCAAAGAGGATGAACGAGGAACTATCTGGTTTAAGAACAGGATTTGTGTGCCAGAAATCAAACACCTTCATGAAACCATACTGAAAGAAGCACATGATTCAGCATTCTCTATACATCTGGTAGTACCAAAATGTATCAAGATTTGAAGCAGAAGTTTTTGTGGTACGGTATGAAGAAAGATGTTGCAGCACACGTTGCACTATGTGATGTATGTCAGAGGGTAAAAGCAGAGCACCAAAGACCAACAGGGTTGCTACAACCATTGCAATTACCTGAATGGAAGTGGGAAGAAATTGGCATGGATTTTATAGTGGGATTACCACGAACACGTGATGGTTATGACTCTGTATGTGTTATAGTGGACAGATTAACCAAAGTTGCTTACTTTATACTAGTAAAGACCACATACTCAGGAGCCAAGTTAGCAGAGCTATACATATCAAAGATAGTATGTATGCATGGTGTTCCAAAGAAGATAGTTTCGGACCGAGGCACTCAGTTCACATCACGATTCTAGCAGAAGCTACTTGAGTCTATGGATACAAAGTTGAATTGTAGTTCAGCATATCATCCACAGACAGATGGTCAGACTGAGAGGACAAATCAGATCCTAGAAGATATGTTGAGAGCATGTGCACTAAAACATGGTGGAAGTTGGGATAAGAGTTTGCCATACGCAGAGTTCGCTTACAACAATAGCTATCAGAGTAGTCTTAAGATGGCTCCATTTGAGGCATTGTATGGAAAGAAGTGCAAAACACCGTTGTTTTGGAATCAGACAGGGGAAAGTCAACTCTTTGGTCCAGAGATTATAAAGGAAGCTGAAAGACAGGTTGAGATAATTCGAGAGAATCTTAAAATCGCTCAATCGAGGCAAGAGAGTTATGCTGATCCTAAGAGAAGAGAGGTAGTATTTGAAGTTGGAGACTATGCATATCTCAGAGTGTCACCCATTCGAGGTCTTCGAAGGTTTAGTATCAGAGGAAAGTTATCACCCCGCTTTATCAGACCATTTCAATTCTTGGAAAGACGAGGAGAAGTGGCTTATCGATTGGAATTACTTGAACGCTTGGCAGGTGTTCATGATGTGTTCTATGTATCACAATTGAAAAAGTGTTCGAGCGAGGTCAGAGTAGAGTACCTACCTTTGGAAGAACTTGAGGTGAAATATGATCTGACTTATAAAGAACACCCGGTCAAAATCTTGGATACTTCAGAAAGGGCTACTCACAGCAAAGTTATTAGAATGTGCAAGATGCAGTGGATTCACCATTCAGAGGATGAGGCTACTTGGGAAATAGAGGATGAGGTTAAGGAAGAATTCCCTAAGTTGTTCTCTAATCTTCCTGAATCTCTAAACGAGATTCTCTTTAAGGGGGTAGGATTTGTAACACCCTAACAATTCCATCACTAAATTAATATAAGCAATAAGTATTTAGATTTAATTTTTCCTAAGGACATAATTAAATTAT
This sequence comes from Cenchrus americanus, assembly GCA_947561735.1. Classification (NCBI taxonomy): domain Eukaryota; kingdom Viridiplantae; phylum Streptophyta; class Magnoliopsida; order Poales; family Poaceae; genus Cenchrus; species Cenchrus americanus. The sequence continues at coordinate 47,942,657 of OX387241.1, read as the reverse complement.
CAAGTAAATTGGCCTTTAAAAAATATTTAAACATCATTTTGATAGGGTTAGAATAATAAGTGTTTGTGCATCATGATTCGAATCCATGGTTTCTTGTTTGAGTGAAGTTTGAAAGTTTGAAAAATAAAATTTAAAAGAATTTTTAAAAAAGAAAACCCTAAACCCCTCTCCCCTCTCCCCTTTTCTCTTTCGGCCCAGTCGGCCCACCTCCCTCTTTTTTTTCCTTTAAGCTCGCAAACCACCCTGTTGACGGTGAAAATCCGTCAACCTAGCCATGAGTTTACCTTCGGTGTTCGCATAAGTTTTATACCATATCCATTGGTACTAACTCCCGTGGTATAACAAGTTCACTTGTGCATGTCGGTTTTGGAGTTTAGTGTTTATGCAGGGTTTTAGCGTTGAAAGCAACACTTCTGAGATAAGTTCATTAAGCACCTCATGACAAGACCTTGAAGCCCGGTAGAAGTCAAGCAATGAAGTGAGCACGACTACAAGAAGCCCAAGGACCCAACCCGAGAAGATGGAAAACTTCGAGGACCTAGCCAGAAAAGTGCCGAATCTTGCGAGACAAGGAGCTTCGTCCAATTCGGAGAGAAACTGACGACAAGGGCCCACATGCAGAAGGGGGGATCTAGAAGACTCGGGAAGCAACGTCGGGCGAAGGAGGCCGCGGACTGGGCCGAATTGGTCCTAGGCCGGTCGGCCCAGGCCGGCCGGCCCAGCCCATTTCGAAGCCCAATCGCCACCCCCCCTTGACCTAGATGCATCTCGGGCTATTTATAGCCCCCTGACCGAGAGCCACGCATCAACCAATTTGTCATCCGCCACCTAGGAGCAGAGAAGCTTGAGGGACACCATCTCGGAGATGAGGGTCGTGCTAGTTGTCTAGGGTCTCCCTAGCCGACGTGGGAACCTTGCATGGAAGACCACGTCAGAGCTCCGGAGCAAGAATCAAGATCGAGGTAGGATCCCGGTGGTGATCTTGTTCATGTAATAATTCATGGTGAAGTCTTTAAGTGAATCCGATTTCTAGCGATCAAGTGCCTTCTCGATGATTTTGTTTTCTTCTTGGTTTTGCTTCTTCCCCAATCTAGTCTATAGCTAGATTGCATAGGGTGCTCTTGTAGCCGCGGTGGCTAGAGGTGCATATCGGACCAACCAAGTGATTTCAACTTGTTCTTATTGAACTCGCCCTAGACTACCCGCATGAATAGGAATACGTTGTGACAGAACGGGGGTTCCGAAAGGTGAGCGTTTTCAGAATCGGACCAGAGGCCACGATTTAAAGATGCTTTTAGTGAGATTCGCTTTTCTATCTTCATCTAGCTTGTTTGGAGCTACAACATAAGCATGATCTAGATTCTCTAGATCGGTTATCTCTTTGCTTTCTCTTGCTACCTCTTTAGTAGATTAGATTAGATTAGTTTTCTTGATGATATCTTAGATTAGATGCAACTTAGTTCTTCATAAGATAGCTTTCCTTGCTTTACTAGATTGAATCCTTGCGTTGCACATTGTTCGACGGATTCAATACCTTGGGTTCACCACTCGAGGGAAGAAGGGTCCCTTGACTATGACGAGGGATTTGTCCGCTTGCAAATCCATATGAATTTTGATACGATAATCTACCGTCAACAAGCCTCTTTTTCTAGCGCCGTTGCCGGTGAACAAGCAATCAAGATCCAATCTAGTATCGCTTATTTTTCAGTTTTTCTTTCGATTTTCTTTTGCATCTCTTAAGTTTGATCATCCTTAAAAGAAAAATATCAATCTAATCTAGTTTTGATTAACCCTAATTTTTCTTTTTTTTAGATTTTTGTTTTTGCTAACCCTAACCAGAGATGGTTGGCTACCTTTCCGAGAAACCCAAACTTTCTTTTGTGGATGATCCAGGAAAACTTTACAGGCAAAGGAGACATGTAACACAAGCTAAAGGGTTGGAAACCCTAGGTCGAAAAGTTGAAGGACTGTTGGAATCTCCAAGGGAATCACCGCCTCAAAGTCCAAAGGAAGATCAACCTAAATCGACATCGTTGATCTATCTATCATAAACCTTCAAGACGCTAGAAGGTCGTTCAAGATCAAGGTCTCAACTATCTGCATGACGATTGCGAGAGCTTTGGAGCGTTTCAATGAATACATACAAGCCGGATTCCTTGAGTGGCGTATCGGTTTACTTAAGAGGAGGATGGAGAAGATGGAGATAGAGAAAGAAGCTCAACACCTAAAGGCTGCCGAAGCAAGATCCACATGCGAGGAGTGTGAGGAGTACGACCATGTCCAAGGTAAACCCAGATTTAATGCAAGTTTGTCCATCCAAGATTTGGTTCCTCTTTCTACACAATTCAAGGACTTCATGGACGAGGAAGCTAAGATCACCAAGGACGTTGTCACTAAGTTCGAGGCTATGGAGAAAATATTGAAGAATTTAGATGGCAAGGTGACGGAGGTCGGAAGCTCTATACATGAAGCGTTCATCGTGATGAAGATGCTAGAGACGCAAGTGGGACAACTTGTCGGGCACCCGATGGGTAACAAAGGAGAATTTCCGAGACAACCCCAAGGTCCCAATACGGCGAAGGCTACTCAAACTCATTCGGGAGAGATGGAGGATCGCACTAAGGAGACCATGAAGATCACGACCGAAGGACCAAAGTTTGAGAGGTCGAGACATTACATGAAGGAAGTTGTTGCATCCGTCAAGACCAAAAGACAAAGCGAGCCTGTGAAGACCAAAAATATGACTAAGCCGAAGAATAAGCCCGTGCCCAAGATGGTGCGGAAGTGGGTACCCAAGATTGCAACACCCACAAAGAGCGTTGATCCGAAGTAATCAAGTGAAGAAGTCTAGCCATGGACTATAAACGAAGCACTAGGTGGGAGGCAACCCGTTTCGTCGAGTCAAGAATAAGCTACCAGGAGGACAACCCGATTCCAGGTTTTTCAAGTCTTTTTAAATATAATTCAGTTTTGAATTTTACTACGCAAAGACATTATACTTAGAATGGTTGAATAACATTAGAAACATAATTCTTGGTTGAATATTTTGTTTTGATCACAAACCCTTTACATGAACCCTCCTATGTGTTTGTTTGCTTCTTTTTCGAGATACCACAACCAAAAAAAATCAGAACCTATCTCAACCTTTCATCCTCTTTATGATGATATGGTTGACTTGTTTTAAATGCTAAAAACACACGAGTAGAGCCAAGTCTTGTACCTAGATGTTATTTAAATTTCAGCGCATGGTAGGATTCGTGTGAACCTAGAAACTTGACTTTTGGTTGGTTTAAAAATCCTTATCCTTGGTTTCTCTAGAGTTAGAATTTTTCTAAGCCTCATTTAATTTTATTTTATTCAAAATCTCTCTCATATAACCACAATTAGAACATAAACCTATGCCCCCATGATCAAGCCGGGAAAAGTTTGCTCTCAACTAATGGAAGCAAACAATACCGGTGAGACCAAAATAAAAGTAGACGGAAAATATTTTCGACTTACACTTGTTTTTAATGCTTTAAAAACTTCTCTAATTTTATATTTAAACTCATTAATATCTCTGATTTTATTTTTTATTTGCGAAATTAGAGGAGTGCTTAGCATTAAAGCATGCTTAGAGGGAGGCAATCTAGTTAACCTAACCATACATGCACCATGATACATCATGGGATGCCCCTCCCACATCTTTTATCAAACCACATGCAAAGTACAAGCATGGGGGGCAGCCAAGGCTTTGTTTTGTAGGAATATCATGGAGGCATGTGAGGCAAGGGAGTATGGAAGTGAGTCAAAGCGAAAACATCAAGTGGAAGGAGTAATAATGCAAGCGAAGGAGTGGACGAGAACATTTAGAAGGTGCACGCGGTCACGAAGCAACAACGCAAGCATGAGTGCGCTGGAGAAGAACTGAGCCAAGAGGAGGAGAGAGGTAAGTCTCCCATCCAGCTCTTTGTTCGTGTGCTCTAGTTTGTAGTCCGGAACCACCTTAGACTTAGCCATCCACCTCGTTTGTTTCGTGCAACAAAACACATCCTAATTCCACCCAAAGTCCAGACTCCAAAATAATATTTGTGTACCTTGTTACCGGTTGAAAACCCCGGATATATATTTGTGAGGGATAGTGCTGCAATCATGGAAGAAACCTACAAGCTTTTTTCACCAAAGAAGAAGGGATCATCGTCGTCCAAGCCATCATCGACAGCCTCTTCGAGGAGGCACTCGGTTTCCAAGTCTCCTCGGAGTATTGAGGAGGACACGACACCGCCGAGGAGGAACGACACTCTTATCCTCGGTGGCATGAGGGCCACATGAAGCTCGTCTATGAGGTTCACCAAATCTCAAGGACGCACAGAGGAGCCGCCCGTCCGACCTCGCCACTCGACACGATCATCCGCTCCACCTCCATACGCTCCATGGTATTCCGAGGGGTTTGTCATCATGACAGAGGAGGAGAAGAAGCTCGCTCGCCTTGAGTAGAGGCTTGTAGCGAACGTCGACTTCGACGACTAAGCTCTCCACATATTGGGTTTTCATACGGGACACCGAGGTTGGGTGCAATTCTCTAATGGAGTGTTGGCAAACACCCACAAGGAATTCGCCTAGGAAATTCCCATGACCATGGCGCATATCCTTGATGAAGGAGTGTCGAGTCTCTCATTCCGTTTGGAGATAGCCATTCGCACCAGGAGGCCATCCACAAACTAGAGAGAGAGGAGGGAGATCTCCGGAGGGAGATCAACCACCTCGAAGGAAGCACCCACAAGTGGAGAAGAAGGAAGACACCGTCGGAAGGGTAACTGTGATCAACAGTGCTATATAGCACCTTGATGGGTTAATCTCCTTTCATCCATGGGTTGTAATCGATCTTGAGATGTAATCATACTTTGTTGGATTATCTATCTATCATCTTGTGTTGAATATACTTTAATGCTTAAGGTTAGCTACCATGCCATAAAGGGAGTAAGAGCTCCAATGCTTCCTTGGATCCATTCAATACGCCGTGACCATCATAGGTCTAGTCATGATTACCTTCGCGCAGTGAGTATGAGAGGAGGGAAAGGGCGAAACCATGGTCACAACCCCGATAGATTAGATTGGTTTTCATGTTCAAAACGATTGCATGTTCTAGTATCGTAGACCCATGGGTGAGTGTCTCCTATCTTGATTGAACAAGTGGTTCCCTATGTATTAGGGAATAGCTCGGTTTTCAAAAGGGAGCCTCGAAACAAGTGGATGTGCATGAAGGCACATGGGAAGGTTTTTGGAGTATGATCGCGGGAGAAGACCATCAACGAAGAAATACTATCCGGAACCCCATCATCCAAGAGTTTCACTCATGGATGTGCAAAAGGATTTTGGGGAGAATAAGAGAGACAAAGATAACCAACACTGAGTTGCATTGGCTTTACTCGGCTTTGATTGTGAGGTAGCCAATCGACCCCACTCACCTATGATCAACCGGTGGTGTTGTGAGCAACATCAAGTTCGGGAGATATTGGTTCGGGGTGTTACCTCTCCATGTTGGCTATCTCTTTAAGGCCGGGTATTACAAGGAACCCGAAGCATTTCCTAGCCAGACTTCCCTAGGATTGAATATATGAAGAAAAGCAAATACATAAGTGAAGATGAGAGAGGAGGCTTCAAAGTGGCCAAAGTAAACTTACCTCTTCCGGATGAAATATTAAGACTTTTTCTTGAGGGGAAAGAAGATTGGTTAGAGGACGGACTTCTTATGTCGGTGAAGAAAAATAAAAGAGAAGGATTATAGGAGAAGGATCTTCTATGGCCCAAGAAGGAGGTGCACAACAAAATTATGTGCCACTATTTGGAAGAATTCCGGCGCCGCCAAGTTACTACGGTGGTGTACCAATGCAAGCATGGGGGAGTGGTGCAGCCATACCCCCACCAAATTTTGCAGTGCCTAACATAGCCTTTGCGGAGCCATATGCACATCTTCCTCAACCACAACAAAATGTAGCCACCATTGGAGGATACACTGCAAGAAACATGCAAATTATTGCAGACATCCAAGCCAATGCAAACCAAATGGGTGAAGGAAATGCAAACATCGCTTATGAGCTCTGACACCTTCACTTAGCACCGTCATACAATTCATAGGAAAAGAAGTGCAATCCTATTATGAACAAGGGTACAACAACCAAGACTATCAATATCAACCACCGGCGGAAGATTAGAGAGAGGAGGAGCTTTAGTTATCTTTCCTTTTTCCCCTTTTCTTTAATTTTCAGCTTGTATGCGCCTATGTATGCGTAGTGTTTTCAGTTCTTATTTAAATTTCGGAATGTGTGTTAGTTTATTTTCAGCATGTGTGTTAGTGTTTATTTTCATCATGAATAAAATCACCACCAAGTTTTTACCATTGGTAAAGTTAAAAAAGTTTGTGCCATTACGATATATGATATAATTGCCGCTTTGTTTATCTTTGTAATTGTTTTATGCATGTTTAAGCTAGTGCTCTCTTAAAATACAAATCTGAAATTATCTAAATGCTAGCATAATCTTTAGCGGAGGTTATGATAAAAATAAAGACCCATAGTGTTCTATGTACTCTCAAGTTTTAGACGGATTAAAGATGATTTATTTTTGTTCTTAAAAGTAATGCTAACCTTGTCACAAATACCACTTGCGTGTTGCTCTACCTATCCAAGAGCCATATAAATATTTGAGTGCAAAAACTTAGTATACAAGGTTTATTTTTGGGTTAGTTATTTCAGGCCTTGATTTCTCTGGCCCGAGACTAAGAAGCTGGTCATTCCGTTTTTGCGTATCTATCTTATTGCTAGCCGCTTATCCGTGCATTGTGTATCCCCACATCGGAGGTCTTACAAACCTCGCCGGATATCCACCCTTAAAACCAAATATCATCTTTTGTGATTACCTCCTTGACCACAACCTATCATTGAGAATGGATCATCAATTCAAGGAAGATCGATGGTGCCAAGATTGAAGACTTCAAGTATCTCTCCAAAGGAAAAGTATTTTCGGTACCTACTTTATCTTTATCACCTCTTTGCCCGAGGACGAGAAAACGTCTAAGCATGGGGGAGGAGGTAGGTACAATGCAATTTTAGAGTTCAAAGGGGAGAAAATAAAAAAAATTGATGAGAAAGAAAAAAATGAGAAAGAGAAAGAAATAAAAAGAAAAAAAATATATGTATGAGGAAAAAAGAAAACAAAAAATGTGAGTATGAGTAAAAATAACATAAGCTCCCCGGTTCTCTAAAGTGCATTAGGAATTTTAAGGCTTCAAGATTAAAAGATCCATACTCATTTTCCAACCATGTGCAATCCGATAACGAGGACTTTCATTGTGCCTCAGGATCACTCTTTGCCATTTGCACATGTCCACCCATCTCAAGTGTGTGTATTTTTCTCTTTCCCCTCCTTGATATAACATTATTTTCCAATGACCTTTTTGACGAGTCTCGGTAAGACCATGAGAAGCTTGTCTTGTTTTAACAACATCTCATTTATAATATCTTGGTAGGACTAAACTTCCCCAAAGAGCTCCATATAAAGCCTACCACATATATGAATGTTATGAGAGGGAAAGGAGTAGAAAAAATAGGCCTGAGAGACAAGATGAGATGAGAGTTCATGAGCAAGATGCAAGGCGGTTTAAATTTTTGAACTTGGTTTAGCTCTTTTTCATTTCGTTCTTTATTTCAAAATTTCTGAGATCTATTTGAACTTTGGGAGCATGTTAATACTTGTGGGATAAGCTTAATTATTAATGTACCCTCCGTAGGGATGAAGGCTAGTACATTATGGAACTTTAACGAACTAAACTTTTGAGAGCATTATGTTTTCTCATGTATGATCAAGTGCAAGGTTTAAGCATTGATGGGCAATGATGATATCCATCGAAGGTTTACTCGAGGACGAGCAAGGTTTAAGCATGGGGGAGGTGTTGATGGTGAAAATCCGTCAACCTAGCCATGAGTTTACCTTCGGTGTTGGCATAAGTTTTATACCTTATCCATTGGTACTAACCCCCGTGGTATAACAAGTTCACTTGTGCATGTCGGTTTTGGAGTTTAGTGTTTATGCAGGGTTTTCATGTTGAAAGCAAGACTTCCGGGACAAGTTCATTAAGCACCTCATGACAAGACCATGAAGCCCGGTAGAAGTCAAGCAATGAAGTGAACACGACTCCAAGAAGCCCAAGGACCCAACCCGAGAAGATGGAAAACTCCGAGGACCTAACCAGAAAAGTGCCGAATCTTGCGAGACAAGGAGCTTCGTCCAATTCGGAGAGAAACTGACGACAAGGGCCCACATGCAGAAGGGGGGAGGATCTAGAAGACTCGGGAAGCAACGTCGGGCGAAGGAGGCCGCGGACTGGGACGAAGTGGGCCCAGGCCGGTCGGCCCAGGCCGGCTGGACCAGCCCATTTCGAGGCCCAATCGGCCCCCCTTTGACCTAGATGCATCTCGGGCTATTTATAGCCCCCTGACCGAGAGCCACTCATCAACCAATTCGTCATCCGCGGCCGAGGAGCAGAGAATCTTGAGGGACACCATCTCGGAGATGAGGGTCGTGCTAGTTGTCTAGGGTCTCCCTAGCCGACGTGGGAACCTTGCATGGAAGACCACGTCGGAGCTCCAAAGCATGGATCAAGATCGAGGTAGGATCCCGGTGGTGATGTTGTTCATGTAATCATTCATGGTGAAGTCTTTAAGTGAATTCGATTTCTAGCGATCAAGTGCCTTCTCGATGATTTTGTTTTCTTCTTGGTTTTGCTTCTTCCCCAATCTAGTCTATAGCTAGATTGCATAGGGTGCTCTTGTAGCCGCGGTGGCTAGAGGTGCATACCGGACCAACCAAGTGATTTCAACTTGTTCTTATCGAACTCGCCCTAGACTACCCGCATGAATAGGAATACGTTGTGACAGAACGGGGGTTCCGAAAGGCGGGCGTTTTCGAAATCAGACCGGAGGCCACGGTTTAAAGATGCTTTTAATGAGATTCGCTTTTCTATCTTCATCTATCTTGTTTGGAGCTACAACATAAGCATTATCTAGATTCTTTAGATCGGTTATCTCTTTGCTTTCTCTTGCTACCTATTTAGTAGATTAGATTAGATTAGTTTTCTTGATGATATCTTATATTAGATGCAACTTAGTTCTTCATAAGATAGCTTTCCTTGCTTTACTAGATTGAATCCTTGTGTTGCACATTGTTCCACGGATTCGATACCATGGGTTCACCACTCGAGGGAACAAGGGTCCCTTGACTACGACTAGGGATTTGTCCGCGTGCAAATCCATGTGAACTTTGATACGATAATCTACCGTCAACACACCCGAGGCCGCCGGCCTTTCTTTCACCGAGCGCGAGCGCGCGCGCAGGCCGGCCCACGCAGCCCAGCCAGTTCTTTCCTGCCGGCCCAACTGTCCCCCGCCCTTTTCTTTTTGCGCCCGGTCGCTGACAGGTGGGGCCCGGTCGTCAGGCCTTCCCCTACCTCCCTCCGCGAATTAGCCGCCCCCTTCTTTGATGGCCTTCGGCGGTTACCAACCAGGTCCGTCACTCCCCTGCCTTCAAACCCTACCATCAAATCACCGTGAAGCCGCCCATCACTCTCCCGCCATCACTCGGATGTTTCCACTCCTTAAACCCTCCCTCTTGAATCCCCAACAAGGTCACATGGTGCCTATATAAGCACCCCTAGTGCCTCGCCGCATTCCCCTTCGCACACACCCTAGCTCTCACGCCTCCTCTTGCCCTCGCACGCTTTTTCCACCTCTTGGAGAGCCGGCCGCCGCACCATTGCTGCCGCGCGGGCTTCCTCACCGTCGGTGATGCCCCTAGCTCCCTCTTCCTCACTTCTTCTTCGCATTGGAGGCTCACATGTGCATCAATTCAATTTCGCAGGGTCTCTAGCCGCCCCAACCGAACCCGCCGCCACCGTCCTTGAAATCCGGCCGCCGGTATCGATCTTCGCCGTCGCCGTCTCCCCCGCTGCTCTGTCTCCCTCCGAGGGTTCCACGTGTGGTGAGAAAACAATCCCTCGCCTCCCCTTCGTTTTTCCCGAGCCGCGCACCCAGCCGCCGCTCCCCGGACGTCGGCCGTCCGCCCCCTTTGGCGCCACGGCTCGGACACCGCCTAAACCTCTCGTGCAAGTGCACGGTTAGCTTCACCATCTTCTTAGCTACGCGTAGGTGCAACCCGCGCGTGAAACTGTGGTCGGGAACGGGTTTTAGCCGTCGCCGCCGACTCCCCGCCGCGTCGAGCCGCCGCGCGCCGCCGCCTCCCGGCGCGGCCGCCACTGCCCTGGCGCATGCGGGCGTGACCAACCGACGGATCGGCCGCCAACAACCCAGATCACCCCGGCCAATCGAATCAAAAGACTCAATACCGGTCAACCGGGGCTCTTTTGTTAAAGAGACCCCCGGTTTCTTTAAATTTGCATGCCAGTCCTCCCACCTCCAAGAATCTTTACAGATCAGTCCTGAATTTTATGTTTAAGCCCCTGTCCTTAATAGATTTTCACACCCGAGGTCCAAAACAATCTTTTTATGATTTAAACCTTCTATTTTTAAGTATAATTAGTTTTTAGCCCCTGTTTTCTTGCTGTTAGACCCCTGGAAAGTTTAGTTCTTCACAGTTTAGTCCCTGTACCTTATTTTTAGCTTATCTTTACCGTCATAGCTCTGTTTTAGCATTTTAGCTGTCTATACGATCGTCTTAGTGAGCCCATTGCTTTAGAAGTATGTTTTTAGTCTTTAGACTTTATTGGTGAACTGTTTTATTTATTGTATGCTTTATGTGTGAAATCATAGATATCGTGCCTGTTTCAACTGAGCAACCTATCAGAGTCGATCAGTAACAGTGATTTGAAAAAGAAGAAGACTTTGCTGTAGTTGAAGACGACAAGTGGTCTTCTCTCCCTACATGTTCTATTTTATCCTATATAAATGCATTATAATTAAGTTTACTTTTATGATGTTATTGCATTAATTGATGGGAACACCCTTTTTAAGGACATACCTAGACTTTTCACCCTGATCCTTGGCACAGCCTGTTTAAATAAACGTTTTTGGGTAGAATATGCTAGTTGCTCAACTTGGGGTGGATAAAATGATATTTTACAGAAATGATCAATGTTTAATGATGAATGTTTTGGGTAATGCAAGAACACTTGATTTTAATCGGAACATGGAGAACCACCCAAGAAAACATGCGCAACCATAGTGTCACACGGCTCTGACCTTAGCCAATTAATTAGGTCTGTGGTCGTACTAGTGGCCCTTTTCCGAAAGGATCAGAGGGGGATCCGGGTTGCAGGGGTATAGCCTGGTCCTTTTGGGGTAGTAACCTTTGCTAAAGTGTTGACCATTAGGGAGGGTTATGGTCAGCCCTGATCTGTGACTACGCGGGTCGTTAGTCTTTTTCATGCCTTTGTAAAGGCTTCGTAGCGTCCCTATGCAATCACACCTTGGAAGTGCAGTATGGTGCCTGGCCAGCATCGCATGGTTGGGTTTAAAGTTCTTCGGAGCTTTTACATGAACTGTGGGTAGAGTGTGCAAACCTCTGCAGTGTAAAACTGATGGACCAGCCGTGCGCACGGTCATGAGCAGCTTGGACACTCACATGATTAATAAACTTAAAGATGAGAATAAATCGTGGTTCGATGAGCTTTGGGTTGTTTTGTTAAAACTTTCTTAAGTGGGTTGGTATGAACTTACACCAAGTAAATAGGTGTTCTTTAATTAAAACTTGACCAACATTAAAATGCTAACCACTGCAAAACCTTAGCTACCTTGATAGCCTTGCATTTTCCCCTGCTTGCTGAGTATCAACCATAAGTGCATATGCATGGACGATGTCAATATTCTTACTCTATCCTTCTTTTGTTGGTGATGTTGTTGTCCCATAACCAAAGGTGCCGCGACGGAACCTAGGGCATCGTGTGTGCTGCAACCACATGATTACCATTAGGAGTGTGCTAGGTATCTTGGTTGTGAGAATGCGACTCACCACGCATATACTCCTCAACCGATGGTTGCCACCTCAATCGCTAACTCATTTTGTGGGTAACCGAGTCGGGCTAACAAGCATCATGAGCACCATACCGCATGAGCATGTGCATCATGTCTTCACAAGAATGTGCATCACACCCACTTTTTAAAATCATTGCACTGTAATGTAACGAGTTGGTACCACCCAAATTTCACCAGTTAAATAACGTGTGAGCAAGATTGTTCTGAAATTCCCGCACTAATTTGTCTCCTATGCACAGAAATTACAGAAATCTTTTACTAGCCTTCCTTTTCTTCATAGGAATCGGTTTTGGTGATCACTATTCGACTAGGTCTCTTTCTGTCCACTCTCAATATTCTCCTTGCCTCAAAACAAATCAACCAACTAAAGTCAGGAAGTGGAAGTAGAGTTTTCTTGAGCAATCAAGGTTTTCAAAAAGTCAAGGTTTTAGAGTTTTCCCCCATCACTTATCCGTCCACGATCCATGATCATACCCTCCAAAATTCTGGGAGGCGAGAAACAAACAAACAAGGCATTGGTAAAATCTTTTGCTAAATTCTCTTAGTTTCCATCCCGAGCCAAGAAGTCAGATACCCTAAGCTCTGCTTGTTATTCTTTCCACCACAGTCATTTTTCAGACCATTGGACCCCATCCTTTTTAGTGCCACGACGGTACGACACCATGACATTGCTCTACCATCTCTCTTCCGAGGCCACGATCACGTCGCAGAGACCTCACGGGTGGACCATTGTCGAGCCCCGTGTTGCCACCACTGGATACCCAGGTGGTTTGGATGACCGTTGCAACCCACTGCGACCATAAAGAGGAAGCCCTTTTGTCAATACCGCCAGTACCAAGCCTCATATCCTTGCGAGCTCGACATCACCATTGCTCTTTGTTCTCCCTCCGGCTAGTTGTCGGACAACTTGCCACTAGCCATCTCTCCCGTCTGTCCCATTCCTCACCGAGCAAGCTGTCCCTCCGTCTTCACCAAAGATGTCGGGAAGACACTCAGAAGTAAGTCAGGAGAAGAACTCAACCCATGCTGCCATGCATGAATCCGTTCTTGGAGGTGTTAGAGTCGCTTCACTAGACGTTGGCAGGGATGTATCTTTGCATCGCCGCGTAATCTGTCTGCTCTTAGTTTTTCATGTGCACGTTCATCGCCCGCTCCCTCATGAACGGTGTTGAGGCAGTGGGGTATGCACCATGTATCTTTTATCCTATCTAAACTCTCGACGTCGAGAAGTGTAATCGCATAATCTTTCTCCCTTGTAACCCCTGGCGTGTTGGAAGGCATTTCTCTATTTTGTTGACAAATCTCAGGACGAGATTCTTCTTAAGGGGGGTAGGATGTGACGTCCCAGGTTTTTAATTAGCATCATTAATGCTAATGACCGAGTCAAACCTGTTGACTCTAGTCAAACCTTGGTCAACCTGGGTCATCACCTCGAAAAATGAGTCAACAATCCCTAATGATCCTCTTAATCAATTCAACACCCACCCTTGGTCAAAGCTTGGTCAAAGTGTTGGTCAAAACCCCGGTTAAACCCCTGTGTCTTTGAACTCCCTCCAGAACTTTTGCCGCATTCTCCAAATTTCACCTAAACACTTCAAAATCTCACAATATAAAAGTAGTCCAGTTTTTCAAGGGACACAACTTTGCTTTTGGGTGGCATTGCAAATTTTGAGTGGAAAAGGGTGAAAAATTTGGTCAACTGCAGATTTTACTATTTATCAGCACCATGAAAAACCAAAACTTTGCTTGACATTCCTGCTCAGACTTTTGGGAAAAGCATAGGATGACCTTTCTGAAAGTTGTAGAGGGTACTTCACACTACAACTTTCGGTTTTGGAAAAAATGTCGTTCAGTTCAAGTTTCTGAGAACAGGGCAGTCAAACACGCGTTGACCGGAGTCCGAAACATTTCCTGGCACTCTAGAGCGAGAACTCGCGTGCGACGCCACCGACCGGCGCCCGCGCCTCCCGGGCCGCGTGTGGCCCCACCGCCTCGACGTCCGGGCCCCCGAGGACGAGCTCCCCGAGGCCGCACACACCCCAAGTCCCCCCGGAGTCACGCGTCCCACGCATGCGGCGCGTCCGCGCGCTCGTTCGTCGGACTCTGCCCGCGTTCCTCGCCAGCCACGGTCGCCAAAGCCGACCGAGCCCGGGTCCCCAACGCCACGTGCCTGACTCACGAGTTGGATCGCGTGGCGCCTATAAAAGGAGAAGACCGGCCTCCTCGCGCGCAGGCACACTCCGTTGTCGCCCTAAAGCCCTTCGCCGCGCCGCCATTGGCACTACCGCGACAAGTTCCAGCCTCCGGTCGCCTCCACCCCCAACCGATGCCCCGGCGCCTTCCCCACACCATGCTCGAGCTTCCACCACCACTCATTGCCCCGCCTTGCTTCGAGATTCACCGAAATCCGTGCCGCGGCAGCCGCTCCGCCACTGCCCGGCCACCGGAGCTTGCCGGAGCCGTCACCGTGCAGGCCAACCCCTCCAATCGCCTCCAAGTGAGCCCCTAGGGGATCCCGTGCCATTTGTGGGCCAGGACCGGTTGGCTATCGCCGCCGGCGAGCTCACCCAGCAGCGGGAGGGCGGATGTGCTAGGATTGATTTCTTTCTAGGGGTCACTCTGCAATCTAGGGGCATATGTGTGGATCTTTGAAACTATCCAGGGACTTGGTTGTAAAGTAGAAACTTCTATAGTGTTGTTGATTTGCTGATTCTTGTAAATTGTGTAGAAAATCTTAGAAACTTCAAAAAAAATGTAAACTAAATTTTGTTGTTTTCCTAGTAAAAAACCCTACAACTTTGGTATAGCATTGCCATAGTTCTTCTTGATAGTTTGTGCATGAAAAATACAAAACTAAAAAACCTAGATCTGTTGTATGTCTAAATCTATAGGTCCTGTGTAGCTGAATTTTGGATATGTTGTTTGCTATGCCATGCCTAGCTCACGTACCAAAAATGGAACAAAGTTATGTTGTGAATCTTTTTGTATGAATTGTTTTGTTTTTATGCAGAATTTATCTAAATGATTTTTGTAGCCAAAATTATATAGTTTTTGTGCCCAACTTCTGCAGGTTGTTTTGTTATGCCGAAGTGCACCTCTGGTGAATTAATCACAATTTTAGTTGCAAGAAATATTTATTCCTGAAATATGCTTGATTTTCTCTGTAATTGCATAACCCCAGATCTATAATAGTTCTAGGTGCATATGTTGAATGCCTAGCTTAGTTTTGGACCAGAGACCATGGGTGAGAAAGTTGGAATCATTTTGTTGTGTAGTTATGGTTGTATGCATTAATCATGTTTTGGTAGCTAGCTTTTGTTCTTTTCGGTATATTTAATTCCATAGCTCTCCTAAGAGTGCATGTGTGTGCTGTGGTTTTGTTTTGGTTTGTAGTACTTCATAAAGCACCTCACTGAATTTTATTAATTTATTTTAGGAATAAAAACATTAAAGCCATTAAATCTTAATATCAAATTAATTGGGAAAATCACCAAACCACCCCTCTAATGACCTTGTGTATATAATGTAAATCATTTTAAAGAATTAAAGACCAACCCCTTGTTGTTTGTGAAATTAATTTAATTTATTTACATAATTATGTACAAAGTCACTATTGAAAAGATTAAATAATAAAGAACCCCATATTGTTCCTTTTTGGAAGATTATGCTGAATGTATTTCATATCTAGGTGAATGTGGTCAACCATGCACCCCATGGTTGTCATTTGTTGTTGTGATTAATTAAACTAAAAATCATCAATTAAGTCTTGCATTTGCATCCTCGTGTAGAACTTCTCAACAGTAGCTATATGCTCGTGCCGGAAGGAGGATATGAAGGTGCTGACGAAGAACTGCAGTACGTGGACGTAGCTCAAGACCTGGACCAAAGTCCAGAAGAGCCCAAGGCCAACCTTGCCAGCGAAGGCAAGCCCCAGATCATTAACCCTTATTTTAAAAAGTATGTAATTACCTCTGCTATGTTTGTGCATTTACATTTCAAGAGTTGACTTTGAACCCTAGACGCATGATCCCTAGGTACCTATGTTCTTTTACTAGTATGCTAGGTCAGTAGCTGCTATGCTATAGGACCCGGTATAAGTCGAGTAATGTTTGTCACCTGCGAGAATAGGTTCTTATGTTGGAATCATAAGATCTTTATAAATGGATTGCTCATGTGGTAAGAGCATGGGATTTGGGCTCCGGTCTAGTGGCTTTCGTGGGCTAAGCTTTTGAACGTACTAAGCACTTGTCGGGAATGAGACCGGTAAGACTAGTACCTGATGGACACGGCAAGGGAACTTTTCCCTAATACCCCTAGGACACCTTGCGTGTCCCCTTGCTTGCAACAGCAACAGTGGGCTATCTGTGCGATTCTGGGCGGTCCGGTGTGACGTACCAGTAAGCCTTGTACCGAGGATTATAGGTCTGATCCCGACCCGAAGAAAGATGGGAACCGCCTGGTGGTTGTCCTTGCGGGGGAACCCTACCGTTTGTTTAGGTTTACCTCGCAAGGTTACAAATCAATTGATTGTCGGCCTCTCACCGTTATCTGAGATTGCTTAATCAACTGGCCATGATATCCCTTAATGATGGAACTCGATGAAGTTTACTGCTTGAATTAATTGCTTGTACAATTCTTGATTGAATTAGTTGGCACACTTAGAAAGGGTAATCAACTAGAACTTGTGTTAAAAGATTGAAAGTAAGGACATACTCCTTGATGCTTTTCAGCAAAAGAACTCCACCGGACATAAAGCCCCTTCATGTCTAGAGTTTGGTGATATAGTTATCACCCGACGGTTAAGTCTTGCTGAGTATTCCTCGCAAAACAAAGTCTTGTTGAGTATTAGTACACTCAGCCTTGCTTTGTAAATGTTGTTGCAGGTGTTGCTTGGCCTAGTGAGATTCCACCCGGCTAGGAGCTGGAATGGGTGGAAGACAACGAGTGATGGTATCACGGATGGCCTCCAGTGATGTTTATCGTTGCGCTAGTTTATTTTATTTCCGTTGTTTTCAAACTCTGAACTTTTACTTATTGTCATGAACAATGGTTTGTAATAATTTGGATTTAACTCGTGTTGTGCTCTGGACTCACCTTCGTGTGAGTTTTTAATGCATATATGTCGATCCTTGTTACTATGTAAGTGATTTCACCGGGCATTAACCCGACAACTAATGACGGGATGATACTTTACTATCACTTAATGGCCAAAGTGGATTGGTTTAGGCTATAGTACGGTATTTTCCTGGGCGGGTTGTCACAGCTGGTACCAGAGCGATTATATGCACCAGAGTTTAATTAAAAACCTTAATCACTTGTTTTTGAATAAAACTTTCCAAGATTGGTTGTGTTTGCAAAATACGTTGGATCGTTAAGGATGGAAATAGACCGAGAGGCCCTAGAGGAAACTTTTTGGTTGTTTTAGGTGGCTTATTAATCTATCGTTTATTTTGCTAACTCCCAGCACATCTACTTTCTGTCAGAACTTACTTTCTGTACAACTAGACTGGTTCATCATGTTTTGCTATACGTGGTGGTACCACAGGAGAAACCTATGAGGGATGAATGGGACCTATTCAAATGGGCACCCATGTCGCGTCTGCATCTCATCACGTTTTGCTATACGTGGTGATACCGCATGGAAGTCATGCGAGGGATGGATGGGACATAATCCAAAGGGAACCCACCATCGCGTCTCAGTGTCTCACCGCATTTTGCCATACGTGGACATTCCGCATGGTGAATATGCGAGGCAAGGATGCACTCCATTCAAAAGGAGAGTATCCGAGGTTGGACGCTGTCCATGCAGCGACAGACACATGGGTGTCGTTTCTATAGTGAACGGTAATGTATGTGGACACTTTCGTGAGTGCTGGCACGAAAGGTTTGATATGTTTTTTGATCTTCTGTAGGTACTCTAACCACGTTTCGTAAGTCGCGAGGTGAGCATCGACTACTTCTCCACTAGTTACTATAGGGAGAAACGCGTATATGCCTTGCCACCGACGCTAACTTCAATTTTCGGCTTGATTGCCTGGTTAGGACGAATAGGACGTCTTGCATCATGTTAAAAATTGTGGAAACTTAAAAGTGAACCCTTCACATGTTTTATGTGCTCTCTAAGGAAATTTTGCTAGTGTGATTTCTCTTTGCATAGTCTCTCGTGTAGCGATGTGTTACATTCCAAAAATCGAATAGGGTTGTCACAGCTCACCCTATTCAAGAATCGATTTTTCTAAGTGATCTCTACCAAAGTGTAACATCCCTGATGTTTACTGGGGCTAATGACATTAATTACATGAGTTAATCAAGGTTAATCACCTCCTAAGCATGTTTGACATGATTGGACACACTTTTGCACTAAAGACCTCGGTCAAAATCTCAAACCACGGTCAAACCCTAGATCTACTTTAAAGGCTGAAATGGTTTTCTTGCGCGTTCTCCAAATTTCACTATAGAAGTTCAAAATCTGCCAACACGAAAGTTGTTCGTTATTTCCGGGAACACATTTTTCGTAATTGGCGGACATTCCAATTTTGAGCGCAAATTGGACAAAAATCAAGTTTACTGCGCTGTGAACAGTAAACTGAGCCGTGGAAAATCTGCAACTTCAGTTGGCGTTCCCGGGCAAACCATTGATCAAAACATATGTCGCCCTTCGGGAAAGTTGTAGATCTACAGCTCCTCTACAACTTTGCTTTTGGGAGATTTTTCACTTAGTTGACGATTTTTGAAGTTAGGCAATTTCGAAAACAAGTAAAACGAAATAAAATCGGACGTCGGCGCCGAGCCGCAAGACCGGCGTGCGTGCGCGTTCGCGGCCTCGCGTCCACGTGTCGACGCGACCCCGGTCCGGCGTACGGAGGGCCTAGGCCTCTCCGCCGTGGGACCAAGCCGCGACCGTGGGGCCCCCCGTCGCCCTTCTCCCCGGGGGACGCCGCGCCCGGACGGCGGACCGCGCCGGGGTAGAGCGCCCACGCGTCCACGCGCGGCTTCGCATGCGCGCGGCCGCTTGTCGAGCGTCCCCGGGTAGTCCACGCCGAGCCTTAGGCCGTCGCGCCTCGCGTTCGTCGTTCACTTGCGCCAATCTCTCCCTCGCGCGCCACGGCCGAACCCGCCACCGCGCCCGCCTCGCGGGCGTCGTCGCCGCCGCCGCGCGCGCCAACACCCCACCAACTCCGCTAGGCGCTCGCTCTCTATCCTCCACCACACGAACCCCGAGCCCTACTCGTCACCACCGCACCGCTGCTCTTCCGCCGAGACGCTGCGCGCCGCGCACGGACGCGTAGCGGTGGCCGCACCGTGGGCGCCACGCCGCCGGCCGCCGACGAGGGCTCCATCCGCCCCAACCACCGCCGGGAATCGGTCTAGGGTGAGCCCAATCCCAACCCTAGCCACTCACCCGCCCGTCTCCGGCCAACAGCAGCCGCCGGCGAGCTCCCTCCGCCGCCAGGGACCACATTGCAAACGAGAAGGTAATTCCAGGGAGATTTGTGTAAGATTCCAGGGACCCGGCTGTAAAAGCAGTTTTAGGGATTCGGCAGTACCTTCGAAAAATCATTAAAAATCGTAGAAAAATCAGAAAAATGCAAAACCAATTTTGTTGGGTTCGTGGTGAAGAAATCTACCTTTTCTAGAAAACATGTATAGGGTTTTTCTGTACAGTTTTTGAATTAAAAATTCAAACGCAGTTTGGAGTGTTTTTAGTGCAGTTTAAAATATACACATGCTATGAACTTGAATTTTGGATATGTTGCTCCTTATGACATGTCTAGATCTGTGACAAAAATTTGCATGATTTTGATGCACATATTTTCAGATATGATTTATTTAAGCTTTATGCTAGAATAAGTTTGATGCTTTTTATAGCACCTTTAATTAACTTTTCTTTGAGCACAAATGCACCCTAGGGCTTTGACTTGATGAGTAGTACCCCTGGTGTGATGGATGTGAATTTAGGGAATTGATTACTAGGTGTTTTGGATTTAACCTTGTGTAGGAGCTTAAATTCAAAATCTGAAAAATAAATTGATTTTGCAACCATGCCTTGGTCAGAAGCTCATTTTTGGCATACTTGACCTGTAGGAGGAAGTTGAGATCAAAAAGTTTATTAAATCTTTTTATATGAATTAATGTTGATTTACTAGGCTGAAATTTGTCTTTTTCGTAGAAATTAATTTATAAATGATCTTAGGCCAAATTTTGGTGTGCAAGCTTAAACTAAACATATGTTGCTGTGTGCAAAAGATTAGGTTCATTGGAAGTGTTCTTGATTTAATTTTGATTTATGGTTGAAAGGCTTGTTTTAAATAATTAAAGAAAGAAATGGAAATTAAATGTGCTAAATGGTAAAATCATGTTTGGTTCTGTTTTAATATTTGTTCACAACCCCCTTGCTGTTTGGTGAAGTTAAGTAACTTGAATTGCTTAGATGTGCACACAATCACCATCAAGATTAACTTTAATCTACTGCATGTGCATGTAAACGAGTAGATCTCCCCGACGGTACGTACACACTCGCCCAGGAGGGAGACGGGACCGTTGATGGTGAACTGAACCAGTTGAGTGGACAGCAAGACCTGGACCAAAGTCCGGAAGAGCCAAAGGCTTGGTTGGGTGTAGAGTCCGAGGAAGGCAAGCACCGGTTTCATCTAACCCATGTTTTAAATTAAAATCATGTCTTTTACTTTTCAGCATTTATGCTTTACTTTGTGCATTTAAGTTTCAGGAGTTGTTTTGAAACCTAGTTGCATGATCCTTAGGACTCCTATGCTCTTTTACTAGTATGTTAGGAACGCTAGTGCCATGCTCTAAGGATACGGTAGAAGTCGAGTAATAACTCATTGCTCGCGAGATATAGGTTATTTATGTTGGAATCATAAGTTGGTTAAAATGACTCGCTCATGTGGTAAGAGCAATGGGTTCGGTCTCGACCGAGTAGCATTGTGCTGGTCCTAAGCTATTGAACGTACCAAGTACTTGCGGGAATGGGACCGGTAAGCCTAGTACCTTCGAACCGGGGCGGGATCTTTCTAGCTACCCGCTTGGGATGTGTCTCCGGCTAGCTACCCGTGGTATAGTGTGTGAGTCCCGACCGGTCGGGTTAGACCCTCCGGATAACCGTGTACCGCAGTTTGTAGCGTCCGATCCTAAACTCGTGGGATGTTGGGAACCGCCCGGTTGGGGTAGACACCGCACTTGGTCTACTTTCTTCCGTGTATCTTGGGTTTACCTTGCAAGGATATAAATCGATCGATCGTCGGTCACTCGCCGTTATCCGAGTCGGCTTGACCACCGGCTACCCCCGTTTATCTATGGAATATTTTGGATTAATATTGTTACTCGTTTAATATTGTTTGAACAACATGCTTGTTTAGTGCAGGTGCTCACATAGAATGGTTAACATACTAGAACTTGAGCTAAAATCCGAAAATAAGGATCAACTCTTAGTCGCTTTTGGCAAAACAAACCCACAAGCCAAAAAGCCTTGCATGTCTAGTCTTGCTCTATTTTTTTTTGTCGGGTAAGTCTTGCTTGAGTATTAGTACTCGGCCTTGCTTAATTTGTTGATTTCGGTAATCCTCTCCGCCCCGGTGTTATTCCGGAGGGATGGGAGGTCGAATGGGAGAACGATGATGATGAGTGATATGCATGGATGGCCTCCTATGTGTATCACACGTTAGTTTATTTTTCCGCCGTTTAAACTCGAACCATGTTTACTTTTATGTACTAAAAACCTGGTTTGTAATAATGTTGAACCTATGAAACTTGTTATGTAATGTAATGTTGTACTCCGGCCCCGCCTTCGTGTGGGCTTAGCGCATATCGGCGATCCCGTTGTATGTGATTTACCGGGCCTTACCCGGCGGAAGCGACGAATAGTTCTTTATTATTGCTTAATGGCCACGTGGACCGGCTTAGGCGATAATACGGAACTATTTTGGGCGGTTCGTCACAAAACAGGTACCGTAGCGATGATATGCACCGAGTAATTAAAATACCTTAACAAACTTGTTTTTGGAATAAAATTTGCCAAGATTAGTAATCTTGCTAAAAGAATAGGACGTTAAGGTTTAATCTAGTCCGAGAGGCCCTAGAGGGAATTTTTGGGTTCTTTCGGTGGCTAGTATTCTATGGTGTATTTAGTCCGACTTCCAAAGACATTTATTCTCGTCAAAACTTACTTTCATGCACAACCATACTAGTTCATCACGTTTTGCCATACGTGGTGGTACCACGGGAAGTCTCGTGAGGGACTAGTGGGACCTATTCCAATGGGTGCCACGTCGCGTCTGCGTCTCATCACGTTTTGCTATACGTGGTGGTACCACAGGGAAGTCCTGTGAGGGACTAGTGAGACCTATTCCAATGGGTGTCACGTCGCGTCTGAGTCTCGTCACGTTTTGCCATACGTGATGGTACCACGGGAAAGTCCGTGAGCGATGAGTGAGGCCTATTCCAATGGGCACTCATGTCGCGTCAGAGTCTTAAATAGGACGCTGTCCATGCAGCGGCTTTACGCATGGATACCGTTTCTATAAGTGAACGGTAATGAATGTGGACGCTTTTGTGAGTGCTGGCACAAAAGGTCTTGAATAACTGTGATCTTCTGCAGGTACACTAACCACGGTTGTTAGGTACGGTAATTAAGAAACAAATAGCTTCCGACTAGTTATTATAGGGAGAGACGTTTATATATGCCTTGCCACCGGCACTAACTTCGTTTTTAAGCTTAAAAGCTTTGTGAGGAAGTTTAGGACGCTTTTTGCATCATGTAAAAGCTATCAAACCAAAACTGAACTTAATTCATGTGTTGCTTGGTCTCTATTTAATGCGTGTTTCTTAAGGACCAATCTTGCTAGTCTGATTGCTTTGATGAAGTGTTAAGCAAAATTGTAACTCGATGTTGTCCGAATTTTTTTTTAAGGTTTATCTAGAAAATTTCTGGCTAGGTGCTCGTTAGGGAAATTGTTCATCACCTAGTTAAGTTGCTTTCTGAATTTCTCATGATTTTAGGATGTTCAAAACTGAAGTTAGGATCAAAATTGCTAGACAAGATCATGCTGAAATGCTGTCAAAAATCCTGAGTTAGGTAGAAAACACAATTTTTACCTATTGTTCCAAACAGATCCTTCCCAGAGAATCTATACCAAAAATATTTATTATACAGCATACTTTGTGCTGCCAAAATCTCATGGTCATAGGGTTCTTAATCTTAGAGATATAATCTTTTTAGTGTAGTGCTGCCCTGCTGAAATTTCTGGGCAACAACACTCTAAAAATGGATCTTTTTCACCCTTTTCCAATCTGATATTATTCAACCTTTGAATACCAAAATCACTCCTTAGGTATCTATCTACCTCCTGTAGAAATCTCAAGGTCATTAGAGTTTTAGTTTGAGAGTTATACCCAAAACACTAGGTATCTGTCCTGCTGAATTCAGAATTAGTGATCTCTGAAATTCAAATTTTTAGGTCATCTTCCTTTGGGATATAGAGCAAACCTTGAATATCAAAATGATTCACAATTTTGTGATGGTCATGCTCACAAAATTTCAGCATTTTTGCATGTGTATATTGAGAAATATCGAATTTTAGTAAGCCCCTGTTTGCTGTAAAAACTGCTAGACAGAGCTTTGGTAACGAACCTTTCGACCCCGGTAAAAGTTGAATCTGTCCTGGAGTTGAATACCAAAGTTGTGGATTATGAAATTCTACACATGCTTACCAAAATTTAGAAATTTTCGACACTTGGGCCGAGAGATATGAATTTATTTCTCAGAGCTATTGATGTCCAAATTCTGGAAGTTTCCACTTGAAGACTCCTTAGACATGCCTACTTGTCATTTTGTTGGCAAAATTATAGATGAAATATCTAAGGGAAAAATCACATGATTTCGATGGAAGGAAACCCTATCCTCAATTCTGGAGAAGTAGTTGATAGTGAGGCAGGTGGTAGCGATCCACCATTGTCATCAAACTTGTGCTATACGAATGGCTATTACCTCCCATTTGGTGTGGTGATCAATGCATGAGGCTAGCTCGGTTGAATATGCCCTCGCGTAGCAAATGCGTTATTATCACTATGAGAGCATGGCCCAAGCATTGGGTACCAAATGAAATCATTTGATAGCTGGGATTTTTCTTCCGGCGAAATCGTGATAAGCTCTTCCTTTAATTTCCTTGGAAATTTGGGGCTAATTAAAAATACAAACGTGGGTTGAAACTTTGAATTCAACACACTCATCAAAATTCAGCCTTCTAGTGTTCCTACTCTAAGAGTTGTGAACATATTTGTGAACCTTGGCTTGCTTTGCGAGAACCGCCAAGGCGAGAGTAGAGGTTTTCGCATTCGTGAGTATGATTTCTTAGGGCGACGTGTTCACTCCCGTATCATGTGGGTATGCTCTACGAAGCACTCAACTATTCCTGGTTGTTGATATCATGGGCTCGATCACTATTGATCTCCCAACCTTGAAAATGTTTCTTTTTGACCTTGCTCATCGATTTTGAGGGCAATAAAATGAATACGAAGTATCGACACCTTCTTACCTACATAAGGAACATATCATATCTTTTGTCAAGTCAACTAAAACTCCGTTGTGCTCTTTTTCTTTGGTCGTTTTCCCCACACTCTCTCTAGATAGGAGACAACAATTCAACTCCTTATAGCCATGAAACGTTGGTCCCACAACTTTCTGGCGTTGGTATCCCTACTTTTCTCGCTCTAAAATTCCTTGCCTCAAACTTGATTTTTTTTCCTATGCTTGCTCACAAACAAATAAATAAATTCATGTTTATAAGTGTGAAGAATCATGTGGCATGCAAATTGGAGCATTTTATCACAATGCATATGCGTACCTTAACAACACATTTTCATTACGCATTTTATAATTTGTGCATTTGGGAAATCTTGGGTGACTAACTTGCATAGGTATTTTAAAAAAAAAAATTCTTCTACTCTACCTTCCTTGTGGTTGATGATGTTTCCCTAACTAAAGGTGCCGCGATGGAACCTAGGGTATCATGTGTGCTGCAGCCATGTGATTACCACTAGGAGCGCGCTAGGTATCTTGGTTTTTGGGAATGCGACTCACCGCACCTATTACTCCTCAACTCTATGTTTATCCTCTCTACCTTGACTAACCTCATGGGTGAAGTAAGTCATGCTGACATTGCATCATGAGTATCATATCTCATGAGCATTTGCATCAACACATTTCATCAACATGTGCATCAGCATGTGTGCACTACATTATGCACGCATCATGTGCATCACTCATTATGCATCATTACATAAGCACCATAAGTTCATGTGCATAAGCATCATATGCTCAAGTGCATATACATCATTCTATATGCACCTAATCATAAGCATCTTTATGAGCACCATTCCACTGATGCACAACTCATCTATATACATTAATATTGCAAGCATGTCTCATTGGTGCACCACATATTTAGTTAAAAGTCATTGCACCACTAATGGGATGAAGGACGCTAATACTCATAACATAAGTGACATGTGAGCAAGCCTTTCTGAAATTCCTGTACTAGCCTGTCTTTGCATATCTTTCCCACTAAATATCTGTAAGAACTCCTGGTAACGGCTCTCTAACTATTCTTATGAACTAACATCAGAGCTACGATGGTAGAACCCTTAAGCCATCATCGAACCCTTGTTATTCTCCAAAAATATTTCTTTTAGCAATCTTAGTAGGGTCAATTGCTAAGATTCCCATTCCTTATAGAGATCCTTATGAAAACTTTTCAACTCGGTCTTCTTTCGATTAATCACACAAGTTTGCCCGATATCAACTTAACCGAGTTAAGGTGAAGGTGTATAAACGAGAGATGTTTCATGAGCAATCAAGGTTCTCCAAAAGTCAAGATATGAGGAGCTTCGAGAACTCGGTGAATTGTGATCCTTTTTAATGTTTCTTTCAAATTAATGGAATCGGGATATAAGAAAACACAAGTTTGGCAAATCCTTCGATCAAGCCTTCTCAAAGCAATTTTGGTTCAAAATTGAGGACACCTCGAGCTCTTTTCGATTTCTCCAATACATTGGTTAATTCTCTAAAGCCATTTATCTCATCCTTTTCAGAGCTGTGATGACAGTATGCAACATCAACGCTCTACCGTCTCTTCTCAAAGCTACTGATCACCGCCTACGCCTTACTGTAGTGCCATTGCCAAGTTGCCAAGGGCATCTCGATGGTAGTGCACCCTCTCGTCGACATACCAATGGTTATCGTCTATAACAACTGTCAGATCACTACCCCTAATGGGTGGCCTATGTATGACATGAATAAGATAAAGATAGGACCCTCCATCCGCCTTCTTCTTCGAGTTGGTTAAACTCGGGAAACAATTTTCTCTTTCTAAAATTCCTTTGGAGGATGAGGAATGTTCTTTAAGGATATGAAATGAATCAGCCTTCTTATGGATGACCTGGACGACAATCTCCGCCAGAGAAAATCCCTTAAACCCAGAACTGAATACTAAAGATCTTTGGACTGCCTACATATCCGTGTTCCATCAATTCTGTGCCACTCCATTACCGCCGTGTTTCACTACGGCGGCCAATGCCGTATTAATCTACGGTCTCGTCTCTAACGCCAAGCGTTCCATCATTACTACACTGTGGTGACCATCAGTAAAGAGGGGAGTATCGATCTTTAATCACCCGACCACCCTTTGTAGAACATGGCTACTAGCTTCTTTCTTAAAAACAAACCCCTATAGAACCTTCGGATCGAGTTCTCTAACTTTCTAACCTGTTGATATGCATGTTCATCAATAACTACCATACTCGAATTTTTGTACTCTTAGGGAGTCTAATTGGATCGTCATGAACTTTCAGGGAAATGGAATCCACCACGGGAGATCCAGTCAATCTTCGACCCAATGAGATGTCCCCATCTCTTCCACCAACACAGGAGGTGGTGGATATCTTTGCCAACACCATGAAAATTTTGGAGGGCCAAAATTTGGTGTTAAGCCAACTAGTGCAAAATGTCATCCATAATCGTTATCAAGGACTATCGCAAACTAGTCTATCCGACGAGCTCTTTCCCAAGCAATTTCGAATCTATTATGGAGCAAGTCTATCTATTCAATCTATTGATGAATCATGAAGCTCAAAATCAACGAATCAAGATTCCAATCAGCAACTCCTAGATTCACTAATGCCACCGTCGCAACTTCCTATGGAACTTAGGGAGGAAGAAAGAAGGAATAAGAGTCACAAGCGAGATTTGCCAAAGATTGACTTGAATGGATGGGAAATTACATGCACCGAACTTCCCTCCCGTGAGAAAAAGCCAAGCAACCCAGCTAGTGTTGTGGATCAGCCCATCAAAACCCGGTGGGTCCCAAGGTCCAATACACCCACACCTCGTCTCTCGCTTCAATTGTAGAGATCCGGGACATTTTGTGAGGAAGTGCCCGAAAACCGAGCGAACAAAACAAATCGGCACGGTCGAGGCTCAAGAGCCAAGCAGGGAAGTCAAGGCAAACGACCAAAACCCCAAGTGAAACAAGGCAAACATAACTTCACCGGTATACATTTCTATTTGAGAACAACCTCCCCGAAGCTAGTTTTTAAATTCCTAATCTCGGGACGAGATTTCTTTTAAGGGGGGTAGACTGTAACATCCCTGATGTTTACTTGGGCTAATGACATTAATTACATGAGTTAATCAAGGTTAATCACCTCCTAAGCATGTTTGACATGATTGGACACACTTTTGCACTAAAGACCTCGGTCAAAATCTCAAACCACGGTCAAACCCTAGATCTACTTTAAAGGCTGAAATGGTTTTCTTGCGCGTTCTCCAAATTTCACTATAGAAGTTCAAAATCTGCCAACACGAAAGTTGTTCGTTATTTCCGGAACACATTTTTCGTAATTGGCGGACATTCCAATTTTGAGCGCAAATTGGACAAAAATCAAGTTCTTGCGCCGTGAACGATGAACTGAGCCGTGGAAAATCTGCAACTTCGGTTGGCGTTCCTGGGCAAACCATTGATCAAAACATATGTCGCCCTTCGGGAAAGTTGTAGATCTACAGCTCCTCTACAACTTTGCTTTTGGGAGATTTTTCACTTAGTTGACGATTTTTGAAGTTAGGCAATTTCGAAAACAGGTAAAACGAAATAAAACTGGACGTCGGCGCCGAGCTGCAGCACCGGCGTGCGCGCGCGTTCGCGGCCTCGCGTCCACGTGTCGACCAGACCCTGGTCCGGCGTACGGAGGGCCTAGGCCTCTCCGCCGTGGACCAAGCCGCGACCGTGGGGCCCCCGTCGCCCTTCTCCCCGGGGGACGCCGCGCCCGGACGGCGGACCGCGCCGGGGGTAGAGCGCCCACGCGTCCACGCGCGGTTCGCATGCGGGCCGGTTGTCGAGCGTCCCCGGTAGTCCACGCCGAGCCTTAGGCCGTCGCGCCTCGCGTTCGTCGTTCACTTGCGCCAATCTCTCCCTCGCGCGCCACGGCCGAACCCGCCACCGCGCCCGCCCGCCGCGGCGTCGTCGCCCGTCGCTGCCGCGCCAACACCCCACCAACTCCGCTAGCCGCGCTCGCTCTCTATCCTCCACCACACGAACCCCCGAGCCCTACTCGTCACCACCGCACCGCTGCTCCTCCGCCGGGACGCTGCAGCGCCGCGCACGGACGGTAGCGGTGGCCGCACCGTGGGCGCCACGCCGCCGGTCGCCGACGAGGGCTCCACCGCCCCCAACCACCGCCGGGAATCGGTCTAGGGTGAGCCCAATCCCAACCCTAGCCACTCACCCGCCCGTCTCCGGCCAACAGTAGCCGCCGGCGAGCTCCCTCCGCCGCCAGGGACCACATTGCAAACGAGAAGGTAATTCCGGGGAGATTTGTGTAAGATTCCGGGGACCCGGCTGTAAAAGCAGTTTTAGGGATTCGGCAGTACCTTCGAAAAATCATTAAAAATCGTAGAAAAATCATAAAAATGCAAAACCAATTTTGTTGGGTTCGTGGTGAAGAAATCTACCTTTTCTAGAAAACATGTATAGGGTTTTTCTGCACAGTTTTTGAATTAAAAATTCAAACTCAGTTTGGAGTGTTTTTGGTGTGATTCAAAATATGCACATGCTATGAACTTGAATTTTGGATATGTTGCTCTTTATGGTATGTCTAGATCTGTGACAAAAATTTGCATGATTTTGATGTATATATTTTCAGTTATGATTTATTTAAGCTTTATGCTAGAATAAGTTTGATGCTTTTTATAGCACCTTTAATGAACTTTTCTTTGAGCACAAGTGCACCCTAGGGCTTTGACTTGATGATTAGTACCCCTGGTGTGATGGATGTGAATTTAGGGAATTGTTTACTAGGTGTTTTGGATTTAATCTTGTGTAGGAGCTTAAATTCAAAATCTGAAAAATAAATTGAATTTGCAACCATGCCTTGGTCAGAAGCTCATTTTTGGCATACTTGACCTGTAGGAGAAAGTTGAGATCAAAAAGTTTATTAAATCTTTTTATATGAATTAATGTTGATTTGCTAGGCTGAAATTTGTCTTTTTCGTAGAAATTAATTTATAAATGATCTTAGGCCAAATTTTGGTGTGAAAGCTTAAACTAAGCATATGTTGCTGTGTGCAAAAGATTAGGTTCATTGGAAGTGTTTTTGATTTAATTTTGATTTATGGTTGAAAGGCCGGTTTTAACTAATTAAAGAAAGAAATGGAAATTAAATGTGCTAAATGGTAAAATCATGTTTGGTTCTGTTTTTAATATTTATTCACAACCCCCTTGCTGTTTGGTGAAGTTAAATAACTTGAATTGCTTAGATGTGCACACAATCACCATCAAGATTAACTTTAATCTACTGCATGTGCATGTAAACGTGTAGATCTCCCCGACGGTACGTACACACTCGCCCAGGAGGGAGACGGGACCGTTGATGGTGAACTGAACCAGTTGAGTGGACAGCAAGACCTGGACCAAAGTCCAGAAGAGCCAAAGGCTTGTTTGGGTGTAGAGTCTGAGGAAGGCAAGCACCGGTTTCATCTAACCCATGTTTTAAATTAAAATCATGTCTTTTACTTTTCAGCATTTATGCTTTACTTTGTGCATTTAAGTTTCAGGAGTTGTTTTGAAACCTAGTTGCATGATCCTTAGGACTCCTATGCTCTTTTACTAGTATGTTAGGAACGCTAGTGCCATGCTCTAAGGATATGGTAGAAGTCGAGTAATAACTCATTGCTCGCGAGATATAGGTTATTTATGTTGGAATCATAAGTTGGTTAAAATGACTCGCTCATGTGGTAAGAGCAATGGGTTCGGTCTCGACCGAGTAGCATTGTGCTGGTCCTAAGCTATTGAACGTACCAAAGTACTTGCCGGGAATGGGACCGGTAAGCCTAGTACCTTCGAACCGGGCGGGATCTTTCTAGCTACCCGCTTGGGATGTGTCTCCGGCTAGCTACCCGTGGTATAGTGTGTGAGTCGGACTGGTCGGGTTAGACCCTCCGGATAACCGTGTACCGCAGTTTGTAGCGTACGATCCTAAACCGTGGGATGTTGGGAACCGCCCGGTTGGGGTAGACACTGCACTTGGTCTACTTTCTTCCGTGTATCTTGGGTTTACCTTGCAAGGATATAAATCGATCGATCGTCGGTCACTCGCCGTTATCCGAGTCGGCTTGACCACCGGCTACCCCCGTTTATCTATGGAATATTTTGGATTAATATTGTTACCCGTTTAATATTGTTTGAACAACATGCTTGTTTAGTGCGGGTGCTCACATAGAATGGTTAACATACTAGAACTTGAGCTAAAATCTGAAAATAAGGATCAACTCTTAGTCGCTTTTGGCAAAACAAACCCACAAGCCAAAAAGCCTTGCATGTCTAGTCTTGCTCTATTTTTTTTTGTCGGGTAAGTCTTCTTTGAGTATTAGTACTCGGCCTTGCTTAATTTGTTGATTTCGAGTAATCCTCTCCGGCCTGGTGTTATTCCGGAGGGATGGGAGGTCGAATGGGAGAACGATGATGATGAGTGATATGCATGGATGGCCTCCTATGTGTATCACACGTTAGTTTATTTTTCCGCCGTTTAAACTCGAACCATGTTTACTTTTATGTACTAAAAACCTGGTTTGTAATAATGTTGAACCTATGAAACTTGTTATGTAATGTAATGTTGTACTCGGCCCCGCCTTCGTGTGGGCTTAGCGCATATCGCCGATCTCGTTGTATGTGATTTACCGGGCCTTACCGGCGGAAGCGACGAATAGTTCTTTATTATTGCTTAATGGCCACGTGGACCGGCTTAGGCGATAATACGGAACTACTTTGGGCGGTTCTGTCACACAAAGTTGCTCCATATTTAATCTAGTTCCCACTCGCAAAAATTCGTGGTCATAGCTTTTGAATATCTCAAGTTGTGCTCTGATTTGTGAACACCTATCTTGTTGTTTTTCCAGAAACCTAACCTGATACCTTGCTTAGTTGAAGCACTTTCCTACCCTTTCTAAATCAACCTTTGCATTCCAAATTTGTGCCTCATGACCGTGCCGAGTTGCTACACAAATTTGGGAATTTTTTGGGACTCTGGTTTTTCAGTTATGAATTTGTGCTCACAACTGCTAGAACTTTATGTCATTATGTATGTTCTTCTCGTTTCGAGTTCTAACATACAATTGTACCTTGGTATAAATGACTACCCCAGTTTTTGCCCAGCATGAGAAAAGAACCTTTTCGGTTCTACCATGTTAGTTGGGTAATGTTTTGATCATAGAGTTCAATCTTCACTTATCATCTCCCCCTGTCGAATGTTATCTCCATCGACATGTATCCATTCCCAAACCCCCTTGAGTTTATACATGATTGGAGAACTAAACTATTCTTTGTATTGATATCCTTGTCATGATTACTCCGATCTTTCAATCAGGAACTTATTCTTCTTGGTCTTACTAACAACATTTTGAATAAAAAAACATATGTCACTTGTTGGGTGTGCATTTGCATAGCACATGCGTTAGGAACCTTGGGTGAACTAACGTGCATACGCATGGAAGTTGTTAATATTCCTACTCTATCCATCTTTTGTTGGTGATGTTGTTGTCCCATAACTAAAGGTGCCGCGACGAAACCTAGGGCATCGTGTGTGCTACAACCACATGATTACCATTAGGAGCACGCTAGGTATCTTGGTTATGAGAATGCGACTCGCCACACATATACTCCTTCTCAACCGATGGTTGCCACCTCAATCGCTAACTCATTTTGTGGGTAACCGAGTCGGGCTAATAGGAATCATGAGCACCATACCACATGAGCATGTGCATCATGTCTTCACAAGCATGTGCATCACAGCCACTTCTTAAAATCATTGCACTGTAATGTAACGAGTTGGTACCACCCAACTTTCACCAGTAAAATAACGTGTGAGCAAGATTGTTCCGAAATTCCTGCACTAATTTGTCTCCCGCACAAAGAAATTACGGAAGTCTTTTACTAGCCATTCTTTTCTTCATAGGAATCGGTTTTGGTGATCACTATTCGACTGGGTCTCCTTCTGTCCACTCTCAATATTCTCCTTGCCTCAAAACAAATCAACCAACCAAAGTGAAGAAGTGGAAGTAGAGATTTCTTGAGCAATCAAGGTTCTCAAAAAGTCAAGGTTTGAGAGTTTTCCCCCATCACTTATCCGTCCATGATCCGTGATCATACCAACCAAAATTTTGAGAGGCGAGAAACAAACAAACAAGGCATTGGTAAAATCTTTTGTTAAATTCTCTTAGTTGCAATCCCAAGCCTAGAAGTGTTGACGCAAAATGTGCACTCAACGCCAATCACACGGCAAAGCCGAAAAGCTTAGCTTCGCACGCGCGAGAGAGAGGATGACGTGCCGGTCAATTTTTCCCGAAAATTAACAAAAGATAAAACAGTTAAATACCAAAGCTTGGAACTTACCGGTGATACCGAGCAGTTCCATATTTACGACTAAAAAGCCGGGCAAGACGACATGTAGCTATGCGAAGCTACCTGTCAAAGAACCACGACCATTCGGGTAACCGCAAAGGGAAAAAGAACATTGCCGAACGGGTGACGTAAGCATGACAACGATCGATCTTTGAATAAACATGGATGCATGTGCAAGGCCACGACCGATCCCCATGAAGATTAACATTAAATGAAGTAAAGCACGGACATGATCATGTATTAAATGAGCATGCATAGATCAAAGCACTAGTCTACCGCATGTCTAGATGCTTTAAAATCCGTCGGGTACGATCACAAACAAATCTATCCACCGCATGATACAACTTGCATGAAAAACGTACCACTTCCCACAAGTAGATCTATCCACCGCATGATACAATCTAAATATGGAAAGCTAAAAGCATACGTCATTTAAAACATAAATAATGCACGTGATCTACTCGTGAAAACATAACCGAATACGGCTGAACAGCCGATCCAGGGTCCATGAAGAAGGAACAAACATTACCACGTGAATAAATCTATCGGCCGAATTGTAAACCTAATCCACCGGATGACTAGTTCCAAAGCAACCCAAAAACCTCGCATCTACCGCATGATACCCGGTTCTTTCAAGATTTATACGCACAAAGCAAGCTTGAACCCGCAACACGTAACAACCTAGATCGATTCGGTTTCGGCTATCGGAGAGCACAAGATCCACGCGTCAAAACACGAAACCTGCTCGTACAAGGATCTTAAAAGAAATATAGCCGATCCAAACCCATCTAGATTGGGCAAGGGTGTGTTACATGAATTAAAACATAAAGTAAAACTCATGATAACACGGGGTAACTTAATGAATCTATTGGATCTTGCCAAAATCCAATAGAGCCGATAACTAGCTTCGAGCTAGATCTTAGCCTACCGCATGGCTCATGATCTAACAAGAAACCCTCTTGAACCAAGCTTGAATCTACCGCATGACACGAAGCATGGTAACAAGACTACTTGCATCAGATCTAAATCCACCGCATGATACTAGACATGATACAAGGTTGCCGGTACTCACGGAGGTCGACGGATCGATTGGTCCTCTCGAAGAACTCGACGACACGACAAGGGACTCTAGGGTTTGGCGTAAGGCCGGTGTGTATTGAAGAATGAACGTCTATGTTACATACATCCAGGGATCGTATTTATACCCTGCTGATTACAACTGCGAATGGATTCATTGCCTAACTAAACTTGATCGCCTGTCCATCCATTCGCTTCCTCTGATCGAGCCACGTCACCGTCCAATCCCGCAAAATCAGCTCTACTGTTCTTTTGCCGAACTGGAGCAGATAGCCGACCGCGGATCCTTCTGCCGAAAATCTCTGAAGATGTCTTTCCTTCCACCAGACGGACTCTTTTCCGAATCGGACCCACATGTCATACTCCTTACCAAATTTTGGTGTTAACACATGCCCCTTCAATTGTGGGATAAAAGTAATTTTGTTCCACAATTGACTCCAGCCACGAATCCTTGAGCCAAACCTGTCAACACCTGTTCTTCGCAATCCGCCGGGTTCTTCGTTCAGATCCAACCCTAGATCCCCTTCGTTCCGAGCTCGAATCTCCAATGGCAACTCAGAACCAAGCTGCTCAGGTAAATTCACCCTTCCAAACCTTTGTTCGGCATTAGGTTTTCAATTTTACCTGAGATTTTCTTCTTCCGCTCTCTTCCAGGAACCTTCTACTGCTCTTCTGATTCCTATTGAGGCCAATTCGCAGTCTTATTATCTTGGTCCCGAAGGGAAATCCGACCCTCGAGATTTTATTGCCGCCGAATCTCGGAGAATCCCTTTCAAGGTAGCTTTATCTCCACCTCCTCGGTGGCAAGATGCGTTCAAGAACGGCCTTTGCCCCCAATCGCGGTGGAAGACTTGGTATCGTAGGATTCTTGCGGATAAGAGTGGATTGACCAATGCGGATACTCTCCGCATTGCTCAATGTCCGGAGTTATCCGTAGGCGAGACACCCAAGAACGAAGATCTTCTGATAGCCGCATGCCACTTCTGGTCAAATGGCGTCAACGCCTTCCTTTTTGGGCACGGCCCAATGTCTCCAACTTTAGCCGATGTGTACATGATCACCGGCCTTGACATCACCGGGTCTGTCCAGCCTTGGAACTTTAAAAATTCCTCACGCCAAACGGGGGTAAAGCCGGGGAATGGCTACAAGCAATATATTTCGAAGCACATGAGAGACAATCCCCTTGGCGAAGTTGAATACGAGCCTTTTTAAACATGTGGTTATGCGGATTTGTCTTCTGTGGCAAGGCCAACGAACCCACTTTGAATCATATCGCCATGGCGATCCATCTGGCCAGTGGCAATCGCCTTCCTCTGGGAAAATTCCTCTTGGGCAGTGTATACCATATGCTTCATCAGACAGTTACCCAAATGTATACCAGCCAGAGGATAACGTGCGTCAATGGCCCTTGGTGGTTTGTTCAAATTTGGCTGCAGCTTCACATGCATCAGATTGTAGGCGTCGACTTGAACTCCAGGTTCTTCCCCTGGTCCAATCCCCCTGAAGGAGAGCTTCAAGTCACCAGAGGATGCCAAAGCTATGGAGAAGCAGCTTCAACTGTTATCGTTCGACGGGACATCACCCGGCTCTTCGAGTTGTTCTTCAAAGGCTTCCCCAATCCTCTTTGGCTCCCTTATCTAGGCTATGACACTCGACCTTCCCCGTCGAGTTCTCCTTTGAGCCCGGCCATCAAGATGGGAGATTCTTGGAAATCTTCAATATCATAATCCGCCCATGCATATTACGGCCGAGTTCAATGGAGGGAGGCGAATGCTAGTACTTATGAGTACTACCGGCCTAATGTAATGGCCGGGCGGCTTGGATGCGGTCGGATGCCCCCAAGATTGTTTCGCATGAATTCCTCAAGCCCGGGGAGGAAATCAAAGAACGATGCAATGCGACGAGTTTTCAACTATGTGTGCGGTCCCACCTGTCTACACATGTCCTTTTGTGCCCGCAACCATAGCTCACCCCACCTTCAATTCATGGTGGCAAGAATTCCATGACCACATCTTCGGTGAACCCGTTCATGTGTTCCGTGCGGAATTGGTGCCCGATTTCTCGCCGACTTCGAGAGGTAACACAATGAATCCTTAGATCAAGCACTCCTTCTCCATTCATGGTTTTGACCTTCATCTTCTGTCCACAGAACACAGTTCCTGCCCCTCGAGCCAGGGTAATAACTTATAATGCCGAAGGCCCAATTTCAGCATCGGGGTTTAAATCCACAACCCTCGCGCCAACCGATGGACGGGTATGCTACCACCGATCCCGGCCTTTCTAGCCTTGCTGTCGACGGAGGCAAGGTCGCATCTGATTCCCCCTCCGAGCGCTAAAAGGAGGAGAACTGTCAAGAAAGTACTGGTTGAGGTAAACTCCTTTACCTTCTTGATTACTGGGTCACTCTGTTCTTGATGGATCATATCATTGTGTATTTCAGACCAGAGCCCAACATTCTTCAGAACCAGCACCTGCCAATGCTCCACCCACTGGTATGACTTTTGCTGTTCTTTCTTAAGGATGAGCACTGGCACTTATCCCTTCAATTGGACATTTGCAGAAGAAACTGTGGGAGAACCACTTGTAGATGTTCCAGTGGTTCAACAGGCGAGCCCTTCCAGGGTTGAATTGTCCATCCCAGTAGAGATCTCATCTTCATCACCTTCTGCGAAGCGATGACGTTCTCCGAGAGATGAACCTCCCAACTGAACTGGAGCCACAAAATTCCCCCAGGATGCCATCGCCTATCAGTCAAGCAGCAATGACCAACCCAACAGAGGAGGATCCAATTCTTCACCAGCCAGAAACTCACGAGTCACTGATGGCTGCATCAGCATCTCCTGACTTGGAAGTTTCGGCTCTACTCGGGACGCCTCTTTCGTCTGCGATTGCTCCCGCTCAAGAAACCACTCATGAGGTGCCCAATTCTGCTCTTAATCTCGATACCTTGATGCTAGCATTCTCACCTCGGCAATGTTGTTTTCAGGATCACGCCCCGTCATCATCGAGCTTGCCATCAGAGGGCCCATCAACTGCCGATGTGATGAAAGAAATAAACCAGCCGTTGCCAGACGAGGTGTTGCTCAAACTCAAAGAAATCGCAGCCTGGCTAGAAAAAGACGTTCAGGATCAGCTCAATGATCTTCGCCATTTTGAAGAGATGTTTGAGCCCATTAGTCGCAAACTTCCCGATGACATCAGAGCTTTTCTGTCGTCCGTCTACGACTTAGAGCCCTTTTATGTTCCCTTGAGGCGCACTTGGAGGAAATTGCGCTCCCGTTCGGCCATTGAAAAGGAGAAAACTGATGCTGAACAGGCCATGAACGGGATACAATCCCAAGCGAAAGCCACAAAGATGCCTTGGGCGACACCGCAAGCCTTTTATGATCCGAAAGTCGCCGAAAGGCTGCTCTAGAGGCGGAACCGAGAAGCCCGTCGGCGGAGATGGAGATTGACCCCGAGAAGAAAATAGCCGATCTTCTCCGGATTGATAGCAAAGACCCAAGCGGAGGTGGAATCGGGCATTACCGGAGTAAAGCGAGTGCGATGCGAGCTTACTGACTTATCTGATGCCCAAAAGGACTATCGGGAGATCTTGGATAATTCCCACTTGATAGTATCCAATGTCCGTCATGCACTTGCAAAACTCCTTAATGCTTGAATGTTCTTATTGATGTATACCTGGACTGGTCGTTCTTGTAATATTTCCTTTGCAATTTGAGATGTAATGCTGAACGACCCATTCGGTAGTGAAATGCCAACTCCCGAAAAACACCTTGATTTCCTTTAGCCGAAACAATCGATCCGCACGCGTTTCAGCTTAGAACTCCAAACGACTCACCGGCGGGTTGGTCAAGGAAATCTTTCCGCCTTCCGATTTTATTGGGACGTGCGCCACGATCCACGACCACGACTCGAAGCCACGATTTACCCCCGCCGTGCCTATAAATGTTGCCATAGGTGCCCCTAGCTCTCCACCGGGCCTTCTAGCTCTCGAATCTTTGCCAATCTCCGGCCCTCTTGCAGACAGTGCACATCCCCAAACCGCAATGGTGCGCCGCCTCAACCGCCGCCGCGCCTCCGATGAGGCTGAGGGAAGCGGCGCTAATGCGCGCAGGCGGTGATGATCATCAATTTCTCCTCGTCGATCTTCCTTTTGATCTTCCTTTGCCTTGACAATCATCTCCCTTTTTCAGTTTGATTCAGTGGAATCCGCCTCGCGCGCCGGCCAATCAGCCCCTCCCTGACGACTCTTCGGAGTCCGATGGCCACTCCCCGTGCACCGTACGGGGGGAAGCGAGATGCTATTCGCTTCAAGGAGGAGCTAGAGGCGTCCCGTCTTGAGTCGGAGGACGTCTCCAAAAAAGCGGGCGTGGCCGAACTAGAATGGGAAGACCAGCGGAAACGGTTCGCCGGAGGCCATCGATGGTATGGCTCTGATTCTTGACTCAGCCCAGCCTTTGATGCTAATCCTTTCTTGTTTGCCTCTTGCAGCCCGTGATGCTGAGCTCGACCAGCCCAAAGGCGCGTAGAGCAACTGGCGGAGAAGGTGAACGCTCACGGCGACACGCCGGCGGAGCGCCTGGCCGCGGTGGAGCGCCGCATCGACGAGGTGGCCGTCCATGGCGTTCGTTTGGGCACCACCTTGGGCACCGGCTGCGATGGCGACGCACACGGACGTCGACTATTCCACCGAGCCGCGTGGCTTCCCGGGCGGCGCGCCGGAGGATATCGACGAGATCGAGCTCATCTCGGGAGCGCCTCGACGGCCACGGCGACGCCATTGCCGAAATTACCCATCCCCGGTCCGTGTTGAACGGACTCTTTGACTAGATTGTACTAGGGATGTGTAAATGTCGGCAATATATGATGAACTTTTGGATTCTCGCATTTGTCCCGTGATATTTCCCTTCGCATTTGCATCCGTGAATTTGTCCTCTTCGAATGCATCCGGGAACCTGTCTTTAGCCGAACGCTCGCAAACAAGCGCCCCTTGGCGCAAGATCCACAAAGGATCCCAATTCGGCAATCCGTAAATACGTTCAAAAGAAAACCCTTCGCACTCGGTGGAAACCCCCGCCGCTTGGTATTCCAACGGTGTGTCTTGGCCGGATCATCACTCCCAATGCGCCTCCTTGGTCAATAAAATAGCCCGTGGGGTGCTGCGCAAATCCACTCGCACACTCCTCCATCACTTCTCGTCTCTTCTTCTGCTGCTAGAAGAAAAAACCCCAACGCCATGGACAAGGGTAAACGACCTCGGGGGAGCGGCTCGTCAAGGAAGCGTACGATTCGGAAGTGAGTTCTTTCTTGATGCGCTCCTTGCCCTCTCGCTTGATTTTGCGCTTCATGTTTTCCTCTGCCTCTTTCAGCCTTGATTTGCTTCCTGAAGAAGTCATCGGAACCGAAGATGTTCCTGAGTACATCTCCTCCGATTCTTCTTCTGAGGCGGAGGATGCCACGCCCGAGCAAAGGGTCATTCATCAGCTGCGCCGCCGTGCCCGGCACCTGGAGCGTGACCTCAGGGACATGTCCGTCCGCTGCCAAGCCGAACGCGAGCGTCGCATGGCGCTGGAAGCGCTAGTAGGGGGTAAACGCTTCGTCCCCCTTCATGCTTGCATCCGGATTTCTTGCCCCTAACCTTGATTCTTTTGCTCCGGATGTCTCTCGACGGTACAACAACCCGAAGGCGGCACGGGGATAGCTTGGTGGAGGCCGCCAATCGTGGTCATCCTCGTGCGTTCCAAGTCGCCGTCACGGTGGTCTCGGAACAAATGAAGAGGGAGCGACGGCCGAAGAAGCAAAGAAAAGATTGAACCATACTTTCGCTTCTTACTCCACGCCTTCGCTTCCCTCCCTTAGGGGACTTGACCTTCGGGCTGCTATGTGTAACCCCGCAAGAAACCGGTTGTAGTGTAGTATTGAGCTAAGGGCAATGCATCGAGCACCGGCCATTTTCTTTTGTTCATGGATTTTGTTCTAAAGGCGGCTTCATCCTTGAGCGCCCTACCGTTTTCTCGTGTCGGATGTGTATAATCATCGATCGATTTCAATGCTAGGATAATACTTCTTCGGATATCTTCCATTTATTGCGGCGGAAAGCTCTTCTCCTAGCAAAGTTTTCAATACGTATGCATTACCGGAACGCATCCGACCACACGAAAAGGCCCCTCCCGGTAGGGGACCATTTGCCGAATTCATCGTATTTAGTTCCAATCGGCGGTAGCGCTTTCCAAACTAGATCGCCTTCTGCGAATTGCTTCACCTTCACTTTCTTGTTATAGTATTTGGCGACCCGCAGCTTGTTTTTCTCGATGTTCTCCAGGGCCCTGAGACGGATCATATGCAAATCTTCTAACTCATCCATCATTAGGCCACTGTAATCCTTGGAGCTCAAATCGTTTTGCAGCACTACTCTCCTTGACTCTGATTGCATTTCCCAGGGCAAGATCGCGTGATGCCCGTAAACCAACTCGTAAGGAGAAGTCTTTGTGGCTCCATGGGGGGCCATTCGGTAAGCCCACAGCGCTTCACTGAGTACCGAATGCCATCTCCTCGGCTTCGGTCGATCTTCTTCTGTATAAGCTTGATCATGATCTTGTTAGAAGCCTCCGCTTGACCATTAGCTTGGGCATAGTATGGAGAAGAATTAAACGGTTTGATTCCCATGTTTTCGGCAAAATCTCGAATTCCAATGACACGAATTGTGCCCCTTGGTCGGTGGTAATCGTCGAGGAATCCCAAATCGATAGATGATGTGTTCCTTGACGAATTCGATCATGTTTTCTCGACGTCACCTTCTTGAGTGGGATTGCCTCGACCCATTTGGTGAAGTAATGCTGTGGCCAAAAGCACGAACTTATGCCCCTTGCTAGATGGCGGATTAATTTGGCCAATCAAGTCTATACCCCGGCCCCGAATGGCCATGGCTTGATGATGGGATTCAATGCTGATGCGGGGACTCTTTGAATATTCCCGAACCTCGGCAATCTTGACACCCCTTGTAATACTCAAAGCGGTCCTCTAATATCGTCGGCCAAAAGCATCCAGCTGCCTAATAACCCATTTCATGTGATAGGCCGATTGGTGCGCTCCACATATCCCATCGTGCACCTCGCTCATCATGTTCTTGGCTTCTTCCGGACCCGAGGCATCGTAGTAGTACCCCATCTAATGATTTATAGAATAAATTGTCATCCGGAAGAACGAACTTGATTGCCTTGTACACGAGCTTCCTAGAGACTTTTCGGGATGGATCTCTCAAATAATCAACGATCTCTTTCCTCCAATCATCTTCTCGTAAGATCCGTCCCCGGTGCGCTCACCTCTGCAAAGCAAATGCTTCTTGACTCTCTTTATAACCGGAGGCGCTCGAGCCGGCCGTTTGCTTCCTCGTTATGCTCTCTAGGAATGTGATGTAGGGTTACCGGTGGAAAGCCCTTCAAGATTTCTCCCGCATTCCTCGTAGTAACTCCTCGGCGCCTCGCTTCCGCACTCGTACGGCCGTTCAATTGCTTGATGACCAACTCGAATCTCCATAAATTTCAACCGAAACGGCCCCGCTTCTCTCAAATATTGAAGCCCTCGAAGCGATGCCTCGTACTCGGCTGGTTATTTGTGACGGTGGGTTGTATAGGAATGGCGAATTCGAACATCTCACCTGCGGGAGAAATTAGTAGGATCCCCCCACCTTTGCCACATGATGACCCGTCAAAGAATAGAGCCCATGGGGTAATTTCAAGCGGATCGATCGAAGGGTCACGGTGCTCAGTTATAAAATCGGCAATGACCTGACCTTTGATGGCTTTTGCCGATTCGAACTTCAACTCGAATTCTGATAGAGCTAAAATCCATTTGCCAACCCGACCATTCAAAATTGGCATAGATAACATATGTTTTATCACATCAAACTTTGAGCATACAGTGCATTCGGCATTCAACAAGTAGTGCCGAAACTTTGTACACGAGTAGTATACGCAAAGACACAATCTTTCTATAGCCGAATACCTGGTTTCAGGATCAAGTAGTTTTCGGCTAAGATAAGCTACTACCCGCTCCTTTCCTTCGAATTCTTGAATAAGGGCCGATCCAATAGTTTGGGTATCGGCCGCCACGTACAACTTGAAAGGCTTGTTCGGTGAGGAGGAACCAAGCACCGGCGGCTCCTTCATGTATTGCTTGATTTCCTCGAAAGCCTTTTGTTGTTCGTCACCCCATGTGAATTTCGATCCTTCTTTAGCTTTAGTAACGGAGAGAATGGCAACACCTTCTCGTGATAAATTCGAGATGAACCTTCTCACAAAGTTGATCTTGCCGAGCGGTGATTGCAACTCCTTGAGGTTGGTTGGAGGAACGACTTCATCAATGGCTTTCATGCTCTTTTTGCCAACTTCGATTCCCCCTTCGTGGACCAAAAACCCCAAGAACTCTCCGGTGACACCCCAAATGCACACTTGTTTGGATTCATCTTCGAGCCATGCTTCCGGTGCATTCCGGGGTCTTCTTCACATCTTCCGGATGGGTGTCATAACTTAAGGACTTGATCACCACGTCGTCAATGTAGATTTCCACGGTCTTGCCGATCAACTCATGAAAAATGTAATTCATGGCTCGGCCGATAGGTTGCACCGGCATTTTTCAACCCAAATGTCATGACGATCCATTCAAATAGGCCTATATGACCGGGACATCTAAAGGCCGTCTTCGAGATGTCTTCTATTGCCATAAAGATCCGATTGTATCCCGCGTTGCCATCCATGAAGCTAATCACCTTGTGCCCGACGGCGGCGTCAATCGGCAAATCG
Source organism: Cenchrus americanus (assembly GCA_947561735.1). Classification (NCBI taxonomy): domain Eukaryota; kingdom Viridiplantae; phylum Streptophyta; class Magnoliopsida; order Poales; family Poaceae; genus Cenchrus; species Cenchrus americanus. Next base: position 47,899,790 of record OX387241.1, on the reverse strand, counting down.
GCAATAGGCATTGGGTATCCATCCATGGGAGTAGCTCCGTTTAGGTCCCCGAAGTCTATGCAAACTCTCATTTTTCCATTTTTCTTATACACAGGGACGATGTTAGAAATCCACTCCGCATATCCGCGGGGCCGAACGAAGTTTGCGTCAAGTAACCTCTCGATTTCTTTCTTCACATCGGCCAATACTTCATCCTTGTAGATTTTCCGGGCGGTTGCTTATATGGCTTGAAACCAGGCTTGATTGGCAACCGGTGCTCGACGATGGATCGATCCAATCCGGGCATCTCCGAGTAATCCCGGGCGAAGCAATCTTTATATTCTTTGAGAAGCTCAATTAAGTTCCCCCCGAAGTCCGGGCCGCAAATTTGCACCGATGAACGTCGGCCTTGGTTTGTCACCGCTTCCAATGTCAACTTCCTCCGGCTTATCGGCCGACATGAATCCTCGTCCCGGCTTGCCGTCGGTGCCATCCACGGGGTTCTCCATTAAAAATTACTATAAGAGCCGATGCTTGAATCGGTGCTTGGTCACCGCCGACGGGTTCAACGGGACCTTCTCCCCGATCCTTCCCCGAGGAGCAATCGATGCCTTGGTACTCCCGGAAGGCCGGTTCCATGTTAGCCACGCTCACGGAGTCATCCGCACAGGACGACCTCGATCTCATCGTCCACCCACCGGATCGGTGTTGATGCATAGTGGATGGGACGCAGCGATTGGCGTGGATCCGGTCCCGCCCAAGCGACGGTCCGTAGGCTCCCTTCCCTTCGATGACGAAGAAGGTGGTGAGCGGCGTCTTGGACCCGATCATCAAGTCCACGTGAGCGCATCCTTTGGTGTCCGAGGGGTTCCGGCGAAGTCGTTCGGGATGATGCTTGTTGGTGTCGGATCGCTCGGGGTCATGCCAAGCTTCCTGAAGGTGGTGTACGGCATCACGTTGACCGCCGCGCCACCGTCGACGAACATCTTGGTCAATGGCTTGCCATTGACGTACCCCCTCAAGTACAGCGGCCTCATGTGGCGATTCTTGGCCGGCTTGTCGAAGACGGCCTGCTTGGCGAGCACTAGTTGCGCCATCATCTCCTCGGCGTGCTCGTCGTCGAAGGAAACTTCCTCTCGCATGACCCGGTTAGCGAGGAGCCATGAACTCGTTCGGTAGGAAGTATACCATGCATGTAGGGGCCGAACGCTTCGATCCTTCTGGCTGATCCTTGGGGCGCCACTTCTGTCTTGTCTGGACCCCGGCTTGTTTCATCTCGCGGTTCCTCAAGCGTTGGACCCGCCTCTTCTGGCTCTTGCGCAGACCGGGTGGGCACCATTGCCCCTTCTGCCAGACGTAGACATCTTCGTCCTCCTCGTGGTCAGCCCACCTGAGATCGGCTCGGCGCTTCCTGGGATGATCTATAACCTCAATTTTTTGCCGCCGATCCCCATTTGGGTGAATCCTTCCAAGTCTTTCATGGACGGATCGGCGATTGGCAGTTTCCTGCCTGTACTCAGCATATCTGTCGCTGCATTCAGGGCCGCTTCTTTAATGTGGGCGGCTTTAGGCCCTCATTCCCGGCGGTGCTGAAGAAGGCGCATCCCCAGTGGGCGCGCTCTGTTCGCGCGCGTCTTTGTTCCCCGATTCCATCCGCGTGCCTCCTCTTCGACCCCCGCGCTGCTCCTCCTCGTGACGATGCTTTTGGTAGCGCTCCTTTTCCATCCGACGCTGCCATTTGTTGAGGAGAATGCGTGACGTCACCTTGGGTTTAGGCTTGGACGATTCCCCAATCTCGATGTGGCTCTTGAGAACGCGGGGGCGTCGCCCCGCACTTGCTCTAGGGTCACACCGGCGCTCCGGGTCAACCGATCCATCTTGCTTGGACCCTGGTCGAGGTCGGGACCTTGACTTTCCCTTTCTCTTCGGCCGTTATCGCGTTGATAGAAAAGCCGAGCATGTTCTCACGGGAAGGGGTGGCCATCCGACTTCATCTTGTTATCGAACTTGAGGTGCCCTTCCTGGATAGCCTTCCGGATCCTCATCCCGAAGACCACCGCAATCGTTGATGGAGTGCGAGTCCCTGTCATGGAAGCCGCGATAACGTTTCGCTTTGACTCCATCGGGCCGAAGCATAGAGTGCCCTTCGGGCGGCTTGATTCGGCCTTCCTTTACCAAGAGCTCAAACAACTTATCGGCCTTTGTGATGTCGAAGTCGTAGGTTCCTTTGGTCCGCACGACCCACCGCCGATTCATTGTCAAGGGCTCTTTACCCCACAAGATTTCTGCTGCAGCCTACCCCCAATTCGTCGTCGAATCCTCGCACAAATCGGCTTTGTCCAAGAATTGGTTGTAGATGTCGGCGATGTCGTCTTTGCTTGCCAAACTTGGGGTCCTTCTTGAGGCCATATGCCCGATTGCTCATCAAGGATAACTTCGCGACGGTTGGCCCAAGTTTTCAAACTCCATCCCAAATAGCTTTTCGCGCACGGTGGTAACATCCCGGCGACGGCCATATCGGCCCGCGATCGTCCGGCAAGTTCAATGAGAAGCACATGCCCTTGACTTCTCCGAATCTTCTAAGAAACTCCGGCGGTGTTTCAACGTGCCTTTGCTTCGGGGTGGCGAGATCAATCAACTTCTTCTCGGAAGCTGCCGCCGAAGTAATGAGCGTGGAATTTACGCTCCAAATCTTTCCACCCGGCCCCCGACTCGGGCGGCAAGGACGAGAACCACCGAAAAGCCGGACCCGTCGGCGAGGCGGGGAAGTAGCGAACCCGAACGTCTCTTCGGCCGAACATTCCCCAAGCCGCATGAGATAACGAGCGATATGCTCGACCGTGCTTGTCTCGTGCTTGCCCGCAGAACTTTGTGAATTCCGTCGGCGGTTTCACCCTTGGTGGCGAGGAGCACGTTATAGTACCACTGCGGGAACGGCGGCCGTAGGTGGGGCCCCCGCATCCTTGGCTTGAGGCCGAGCCGATTCTCGCATCAATTCGGCCATCTTGCGTGCTAGGGCATCTTCCTCCTGAGCGCCTGCAGCCGGCGCGTACCCTGGGTGCGGGAAGGCGTCGAATGCCCCGTAATTCCCCACTTCATGATAGCCACCGCCGTACAGATTCTTCTCGGGAGCCGGTTGGTTGACGGAGCTATTCTTCGGCGGGGTCAAGTGGGGCCCCAGGTGAGCCGAACGCTAGGTCTCCGTACGTAGGCTGGTACGGATTCGGCTGTTGCACAGGCTGACCCGTCTTTGCTCCGTGGTGGCGGCAGGATTGGTTGACTTCCTGGAGCTTGCAGCGGAGGCCGAACCCAGGCGCCCCCGGCGCCTTGCGGAGGAGGTTGGAATGTCTCGCTCCCGGAGCTTTGAGGAGGAGGCTGCTGCACCTGGCTTCGCAGCGGCGGCTGAGAGCTTGATTCACCCAGCTCCACGGTGCTCTTTCCGGTGTACGTCTTTCCAAACGCACCGCCCCGCGCCGGGCCAAAGAGGGCCACCATCATCTGCCGGAGCGATCCGAGGAAAGCTTGGTTGTGCTTGGTGAGCATGTTGTCTATCGACTCTTGGAAGATCCGCGCGCATTCTTCCTTTTCTTGTTGGGTTGTGGCGTCGGTCTCTCCCGGCAACAGCACTCTGGGCAGGCCATTCTTCAGATATGGTACACCACTTCGATTCTTCTTGAATGACATGAGACACTTCTGTTGAAACTGATTCACGGCGTCTAAGAGCTGCTGATGCTGCTCTGGAGAAAGCTCCTCAATGCTGACATCCAGGAGGTCTGTGATCTCAGGCATCATGAACCAATTCGGCTGTTGGTCCCACTGGGCGTGCCAAAAAGTGTGTTGACGCAAAATGTGCACTCAGCGCCAATCACACAGCAAGCCGAAAAGCTTAGCTTCGCACGCGCGAGAGAGAGGATGACGTGCCGATCAATTTTTCCCCGAAAATTAACAAAAGATAAAACAGTTAAATACCAAAGCTTGGAACTTACCGGGTGATACCGGGCGGTTCCATATTTACGGCTAAAAAGCCGGGCAAGACGACATGTAGCTATGCGAAGCTACTCGTCAAAGAACCACGACCATTCGGGTAACCGCAAAGGGAAAAAGAACATTGCCGAACGGGTGACGTAAGCATGACAACGATCGATCTTTGAATAAACATGGATGCATGTGCAAGGCCACGACCGATCCCCATGAAGATTAACATTAAATGAAGTAAAGCACGGACATGATCATGTATTAAATGAGCATGCATAGATCAAAGCACTAGTCTACCGCATGTCTAGGTACTTTAAAATCCGTCGGGTACGATCACAAACAAATCTATCCACCGCATGATACAACTTGCATGAAAAACATACCACTCCCCGCAAATAGATCTATCCACCGCATGATACAATCTAAATACGGAAAGCTAAAAGCATACATCATTTAAGACATAAATAATGCACGTGATCTACTTGTGAAAACATAACCGAATACGGCTGAACAGCCGATCCAGGGTCCATGAAGAAGGAACAAACATTACCACGTGAATAAATCTATCAAGCCGAATTGTAAACCTAATCCACCGGATGACTAGTTCCAAAGCAACCCAAAAACCTGCATCTACCGCATGATACCCGGTTCTTTCAAGATTTATACGCACAAAGCAAGCTTGAACCCGCAACACGTAACAACCTAGATCGATTCGGTTTCGGCTATCGGAGAGCAAAAGATCCACGCGTCAAAACACGAAACCCGCTCGTACAAGGATCTTAAAAGAAATATAGCCGATCCAAACCCATCTAGATTGGGCAAGGGTGTGTTACATGAATTAAAACATAAAGTAAAACTCATGATAACACGGGGTAACTTAATGAATCTATTGGATCTTGCCAAAATCCAATAGAGCCGATAACTAGCTTCAAGCTAGATCTTAGCCTACCGCATGGCTCATGATCTAACAAGAAACCCTCTTGAACCAAGCTTGAATCTACCGCATGACACAAAGCATGGTAACAAGACTACTTGCATCAGATCTAAATCCACCGCATGATACTAGACATGATACAAGGTTGCCGGTACTCACGGAGGTCGACGGATCGATTGGTCCTCTCGAAGAACTCGACGACACGACAAGGGACTCTAGGGTTTGGCGTAAGGCCGGTGTGTATTGAAGAATGAACGTCTATGTTACATACATCCAGGGATCGTATTTATACCCTGCGATTACAAGCTGCGAATGGATTCATTGCCTAACTAAACTTGATCGCTTTGTCCATCCATTCGCTTCCTCCGATCGAGCCACGTCACCGTCCAATCCCGCAAAATCGGCTCTCTTGTTCTTTTGCCGAACCGGAGACGGATAGCCGACCGCGGATCCTTCCGCCGAAAATCTGCGAAGATGTCTTTCCTTCCACCGGACGGACTCTTTTCCGAATCGGACCCACATGTCATACTCCTTACCAAATTTTGGTGTTAACAAGAAGGTAGATACCCTAAGCTCTTCTTGTTAATCTCTCCACCACAGTCATTTTTCGGACCGTTGGACCGCATCCTTTTCAGTGCCCGACGGTACGACACCGTGACATTACTCTACCATCTCTCTCCCGCAGCCACGATCACGTCGCGGAGACCTCACAGGCTGACCATTGTCGAGCCCCGTGTTGCCACCACCGGATACCTCGGGTGGTTTGGATGACCGTTGCAGCCCGCTGCGACCATAAAGAGGAAGCCCTTTTGTCAATACAGCCAGTACCAAGCCTCACATCCTTTCGAGCTCGACATCACCATTGCTCTTTGTTCTCCCTCTGGCTAGTTGTTGGCCAACTTGCCACTAGCCATCTCTCCCGTCCGTCCCGTTCCTCACCAAGCAAGCTGTCCCTCCGTCTTCACCAACGATGTCGAGAAGACGCTCGGAAGTAAGTCAGGAGAAGAACTCAAGCCACGTTGCCATCCATGACTCCGTTCTTGGAGGTGTTCGAGTCGCTTCGCTGGACGCTGGCAGGGATGTATCTCTGCATCACCGCGGAATCTGTCTGCTCTTAGTTTTTCATGTGCACGTTCATCGGCCGCTCTCTCATGAACGGTGATGAGGTAGTGGGGGATGCACTATGTATCTTTTGTCCTATCCGAACTCTCGACGCCGAGAAGTGTAATCGCATAATCTTTCTCCCTTGTATGTCGTAGCGGGTTGGAAGGGATTGCTCTATTTTGTTGACGAATCTCGGGACGAGATTCTTCTTAAGGGGGTAGGTTGTGACGTCCCAGGTTTTTAATTAGTGTCATTAATGCTAATGACCGAGTCAAACCTGTTGACTCTAGTTAAACCTGTTGTCTCTAGTCAAACCTTGGTCAACCTGGGTCATCACCTCGAAAAATGAGTCAACAATCCCCAATGATCCTCTTAATCAAGTCAACCATCCTTGGTCAAAGCTTGGTCAAAGAGTTGGTCAAAACCCCGGTCAAACCCCTGTGTCTTTGAACTCCCTCCAAAACTTTTGCCGTGTTCTCCTAATTTCACCTAAGCACTTCAAAATCTCCCAATATAAAAGTTGTCCACTTTTTCGAGGGACACAACTTTTCTTTTGGGTGGCATTGCAAATTAAGTGTGAAAAACATGGTCAACTGCAGATTTTACTATTCATCGACACCATGAAAAACCAGAACTTTGCTTGACGTTCCTGCTCAAACCATCGGGAAAAGCATAGAACGACCTTTCTGAAAGTTGTAGAGGGTACTTCACACTACAACTTTCGGTTTCGGAAAAAATGTCGTTCAGTTCCAATTTTTGGAAAAACAGGGCAGTCCAACACGCGCTGACCGGCGTCCAGAACATTTCCTGGCACTCTAGAGCGTGAACTCGTGTGCGACGCCGCTGACCTGCGCCCATGCCTCCCGTGCCACGTGTCGCCCCACGGCCTCGACGTCCGGGTCCCGGCCGAACTCCGTGTCCCGAGGCCGCACGCACCCGAAGTCCCCCGGAGTCGCGCGCCCCGCGCGTGCGGCGCGTCCGCGCGCTCGTCACCGGACTCTGCCCGCGTTCCCCGCCGGCCACGGTCGCACATGCCGGCTGAGCCCAGGTCCCCCATGTCGCGTGCCTGACTCACGAATTGGAGCATGCGACACCTATAAAAAGGAGAAGACCAGCCTCCTCACGCCTAGGCACACTCCACCATCGCGCCAGAGCCCATCGACGCACCGCCATTGGCACCGCCGCGGTGAATTCTAGCCTCAAGTCGCTTCCACCCCCAACCGACTCCACCAGCGCATTTCCCACACCACGCTCGAGCTTCCACCACCACTCATTGCCACACCTTGCTCCGTGCTTTGCCGGAATCCGTGCCGCGGCGGCCGCTCTGCCACTGCCCGGCTACCGGAGCTCGCCGGAGCTGTCACCGCGCCGGCGAGCTCACCTGGTGGCGGGAGGGTGGATGTGCAAGGATTGATTTCTTTCTAGGGGTCACTTTGCAATCTAGGGGCATATGTGTGAATCTTTGAAACTATCCAGGGACTTGGTTGTAAAGTAGAAACTTCAATAGTGTTGCTGATTTGCTGATTTTTGTAAAATGCGTAGAAAATCATAGAAAATTCAGAAAAATGCAAACCAAATTTTGATGGATTCCTGGTGAAAAAACCTTCAACTTTGGTAAATCATCTCTATAGTTTTTCCTGATAGTTTGTGCATGACAAATACAATGTTGAAAAACTTAGATCTGTTGTATCTCTAAATCTGTAGGTTCTCTGTAGCTGAATTTTGGACATGTTATGTGATATGCAATGCCTCGCTCCTGTACTAAAAATTGCACAAAGTTATGTTGTGAATCGTTTTGTATGAATTGTTTTGATTTATGCAGAATCCGTCTAAATGATTTTTGTAGCCAACATTATATAGATTTTTGTACCCAATTTATGCAGGTTATCTTTTTATGCCAAAGTGCACCTCTGGTAATTTAATCACAATTTTATAATTGTCAAAAATATTTATTCTTGAAATATGCTTCATTTTCTTTGTAATTGCATAACCCAAGATCTGTAATAGTTCTAGGTGTATATGTTGAATGCCTAGCTTAGTATTGGACCAGCGACCATGGGTGAGAAAGTTGGAATCATTTTGTTGTATAATTATGGTTGTATGCATTTATCATGTTTTGGTAGCTAGCTTTTGTTCTTTTGGGTATATTTAATTCCGTAGCTCTCCTAAGAGTGCATGTGTGTGCAGTGGTTTTGTTTTGGTTTGTATTACTTCATAAAGCACCTCAGTGAAATTTTTTAATTTATTTTAGGAATAAAAGCATTAAAGCCATTAAAGCTTAATATCAAATTAATTGGGAAAATCACCAACCACCCCTCTAATGACCTTGTGTATATAATGTAAATCATTTTAAAGAATTAAAGACCAACCACTTGCAGTTTGTGAAATTAATTAAATTTATTTACATAATTATGTACACAGTCACTATTAAAAAGATTAAATAATAAAGAACCACATATTGTTCCTTTTTGGAAGAGTATGCTGAATGTATTTCTTATCTATGTGAATGTGGTCAACCATGCACCCCATGGTTGTCATTTGTTGTTGTGATTAATTAAATTAAAAATCATCAATTAAGTCTTGCATTTGCATCCTCGTGTAGAACTTCCCGACAGTAGTTGTACGCTCGTGCCGGAAGGAGGAAACGAAGGTGCTGACGAAGAGCTGCAGTTCGTGTACGTAGCTCAAGACCTGGAGCAAAGTATAGAAGGGCCCAAGGCCAACCTTGCCATCGAAGGCAAGCCCCGGATCATTAACCCTTCTTTTAAAAACTATGCAATTAACTTTGCTATGTTTGTGCATTTACATTTCAGGAGTTGATTATGTTCTTTTACTAGTATGCTAGGTCGATAGCTGATATGCTATAGGACCCGGTAGAAGTCAAGTGATGTTCGTCACTCGCGAGAATAGGTTCTTATGTTGGAATCATAAGATATTTATAAATGGATTGCTCATGTGGTAAGAGCACGGGATTTAGGCTCCGGTCTAGTGGCTTTCGTGGGCTAAGCTTTTGAGCGTAATAAGCACTTGTCGGGAATGAGACTGGTAAGCCTAGTACCTAACGGACATGACACGGGAACTTTTCCCTACTAGCCATAGGACACCTTGCGTTTCCCCCTGCTTGCAAGAGCAACAGTGGGGTATCTGTGCGATTCCGGGCGATCCAGCGTGACGTACCAGTAAGCCTTGTACCGAGGATTGTAGGTCTGATCCTGACTCGAAGAAAGATGGGAACCGCCTTAGTGGTTGTTCTTGCGGGGGCACCGTACCGTGTGTTTAGGTTTACAAATCAATCGATTGTCGGCCTCTCACCATTATATGAGACTGCTTAATCAACTGTCCATGATATCCCTTAATGATGGAACTCGATGAAGTTTACTGCTTGAATTAATTGCTTGTACAATTCTTGATTGAATTAGTTGGCACACTTAGAAAGGGTAATCAACTAGAACTTGTGCTAAAAGATTGAAAGTAAGGACATACTCCTTGTTGCTTTTCAGCAAAAGAACTCCACCGGCCATAAAGCCCCTCATGTCTAGAGTTTGGTGATATAGTTATCACATGACGGTTAAGTCTTGATGAGTATTCCTCGCAAAAAAAGTCTTGCTGAGTATTAGTATACTCAGCCTTGCTTTATAAATGTTGCTGCAGGTGTTGCTTGGCCTAGTGAGATTCCACCCGGCTGGGAGCTCGAATGGGTGGAAGACGACGAGTGATGGCATCACGGACGGCCTCCTGTGATGTTTATCGTTGCGCTAGTTTATTTTATTTTCGCTGTTTTCAAACTCTAAACCTTTACCTATTGTCATGAACAATGGTTTGTAATAATTTGGATTTAACTCGTGTTGTGCTCTAGACTCGCCTTCGTGTGAGTTTTTAATGCATATATGTCGATCCTTGTTGCTATGTAATTGATTTCACCGGGCATTAACCCGACAACTAATGACGGGATGATACTTTAATGTTGCTTAATGGCCAAAGTTGATTGGTCTAGGCGATAGCACGGTATTTTTCTGGGCGGGTTGTCACAATGGTCGGCATGAGAACGGCACGACCTGGAGTCGTGCTGACCTATCAAGAAGGGCAGCGAACAGCTGTTGACGAGGTCGGAGTAGTCGCTGCCGGCTGGGGTAGTTGTGCAAGATGCCGATCTTCGATGCAGCGAGCCCATGACGAGTCCCATAGGGCAGCCATGCGCCAATACACGAGAAACAATAGATTAGAATAACCTTGCCGGCCAATTGCAACATCAGATACGAAAGAAAGAAAGAAAAATAATAAAAAGGAAAGGCTTCCCTGTTCACGTATCCATCTCGTAAATGGATTTTTTCGCCATATGTGATGGACAAGGGGTCGGTGTTGTGTAGATAGATTCTTGTGTCGACATGCATGCCTGCCGTCACCCACATGGAGGCCGGCCAGAGCCCGACTGCATCTACAGCCATGTCTGGAGACCAGCATGTAGAAACTCATCATCATGCTGATGAACCGTCGGATCGTAGGTCATGGGCGGGTGGGTGGAAACCAAAAACTTTCTGGCGCGCCATCCGCAGAACAAAAACATCAACCTCACAATTAGATCAGAGGGTAGCAGCGAGTAGGTCGGTGTGGAGATATCCTTCATGTCGTCGTCAAAGAGGTCACCGGAGCAAATGAAGAGCTCCCGATCACCCCTACCTGGCGTGCCAACTGTCAGGGGGTGAGACTTGGACAGATCTGCAAGGGGTTGACCCAAGCGGTTGTAGGTTAATGGAGGGATCAGGGAACTAAGAGCGTAGATGGTTGCACGTAGGACGAGCACGGAAATTCTGACGAGACACGAGGAAGACAGCGATTTATACTGGTCCGGGCCTCCAGAGAGTAAAACCCTACGTCCAGTTTGGTGGTGGTATTATGTGAGAGAGAGCTGCCCTCGAGGAGGGAGTCGACGTGCCCTTGATGGGCACCCCAGGCCGCCTTACATTGGCTGGTGTGCCTTGGGTTACAAGTCGGTTTCCATCTATCTTAGTCGGTTACAACATGGAAGGCTTATCTGAACTATCTTAAACTGTCTGGACTGTCTTGACTTGCACTCCAAGATGTCTTCGTGTCCTTGGGCCCACATGTCAGTTCGGGAAGGGCCCACTGACAGGTCGGCGGGTCTTCTAGTAGGTCGGGTCCGCCTGTCCGGGACGGCTGAGATCCTGTCCAGTGGGGACCCATGGGTAACCATGTCTCTCAGTACATGAAGTGCCTTTGCGGCAAAAAGAAGTTTAGGCTCCTCCACAAGGTAACATGTTGGCTAAACATTCATGATTACAAATGAGTCTTTGACCCCAAATGAAAAGAGCATGATTCCCAAGCACAAATTAAGTAAGATATAGCCATTTGAGCACAAAATGAGCATGTAAGGGATTCTACTCACAAGAGAGATTCAACTAATAATTTTCTCAAAACTAGACATTTCACATGCATATACATCCAAAGTTGCCAAGAGCATAGCCATACATCACAAGAGCTCACAAGCATGATCATAAGATCACATCCAACATATCACAGTGATCAATGTATATGAGAGAAGCACATTCTCTAAAGCATATGATACAAATGCAGTTTATGATACAGAGATGCTGAAAATGATATGTGTCGACATGAATGGACCATGCAAGATGAATATGTACATGAGATGCCCAACCCAAGCTCCAAAAGGCAAAAGAGAACAAAACTCACAAACTCCCCCTAAACACAAGCACTAGGCCAAAGAGCATACAAAGCTCACCCTAAATATATGTGATAGGGCAAGGATCACACCAAGCTCACAAGCTCCCCTAAACACATGCACTAGGGTCAAGGATCATACAAAGCTCACCCTAAACATATGCGAAATAGCAAAGAGCAGAAAGAAACCAAGTGGTTTTCATAAGCACAAGAAGAAATAAAACTCACTATACATGTGTACAGAGGCTTTCAAAAGCCATCCAAAGCGGTGTTGAGAACCATCTTGTCTTGATCACCACACGGGCCAAAGATCAAGTACCATCGAGCTTATGTTTTGCAACCGCGTCTCCATACCTACACACAAGGAGACAAAGAAGACTGAACCTTGGATCCCAAAGGGTTAGCAAGTACATACTTGGGAATCCAATACTTGGTCACCCGGGTAATAGATGCACTCAACTTATCAAGTGGGTTAGAATGATGCAAATTCCAGTTCAATTGAAAAGGATTTTGAACACTCTTAGAATCAGGCCTCCAAGGAGCAACTCGTGAAGAAAACTGAGTGCTACCATAATAAAAAAGGCAAAGATCCTTCGAGGTCGTAGGAGAAGAACCAACATGAATACCACGGGAAACATGTCGTGGACCAACACAAAAAGCACTAGAAGCATGTCCACGAGCATGGTCTAACTCACTAGAAAGAGTGTCATAAAACCCGTCAACAAAATGTGTCTTCTTAGGCTCACAAGTGTCCATGCATGAAAAGGGCTATGAACAATCAAAAGCCTAGAAGCAAAAGCTCGCCGCATTTTCCTTGCACAGCGGTAGCAAAAGCTGGCTTGATGTCCATCCTTCTTACAAAGAGAGCAATGGTACAAAGGCCTATCAAGAGGCACAGTCCAAGTGGATGAATCACCATTCTCTTGTAAGTGAAAAGTCCCTTGAAACTTAGAGCAAGAAGCATCAACCATAACACTCGACTTGCTGCCCACATTAGTGTTGTGGGGTAGCGAAGCTACCTTTCACAAACAATGAGGGGAAACTAAAAGCTCAAGAATCTAAACCAAAACTCAAACACAAGCAGAAGAAAACCAAAAGCTCTTTCTCAATAGTGAATTTCTCAAAAGTTGATACCCTTTACAAGTGTCGGTCTGTCTCCTTTTATAGGGAGGCGAGCAGATTTTTCATACCGAGATTACCCTTGTGTGAAACGGATCGAAACAGAATGTGCAAGGATAATTTTAGGAAGTCTCCAATTAGGTCTTCACGTGATCGGGGCTTCGTGTCATCACCCCGTAAATCACGGCGCTTTTCTTGTTGTCAGCACGTGCGCCTATTGAGAGAAGACCCTCGGCCTTTTTTGGAGACCCTCCTTTCGTCCAGCACATTCTTTCACCTGAAACACATGCCAAAGCAAATCTTAAGTGCCTTAGATGTTAGGGGCGATGTAACCCCCTGAGTGAAACCCAGGCTGTAACTAGCCTGGTGGGTAAGATTCGCTCTCGGGGCTTCGTCGCGAAGAAAAACAATCCACCCGACGATGACCCTTAAACCTAGAACCTCTGGACTTATTCGATAGCCCTGCTGGCGACGAAGGGTATCGGTCGAAAGATGAGTTCTGAAAAATGAAAAGGAATCTAAAGGCTCCCAGGGTTTTGCAGCTAAACCTTTTGAATTGTACTTGACTAACTGAAATGATCTCGCAATTTAGCGTACGAAAGGCTTGATTCTGAATCCCCCCAACAGAAGCCCCTCGATGGCGAGGCGCTTGCGTTGTTGCAAAACTGAGCCATCGAAACCTAGGGATCGAGAATCAAGGCAAAAGAAAACGTCTTCCACGGCGTCAGATCCCGAAACTTCCGCGCAAATTACTGAAACGCCCTCGATTTTTTACCGTTGGGTTCAAAAATTTCGACCGTTGTGTTTTACTACCTATAAATAGAGGGGGCCGACGCCACTGCGAACATGCTGTTGCTTTCATTCCCTCCTCTCCCTCTTAGATTTGGCGATTGGTCCCTTTGCCTTCTTTGCTCCCTGCGAGTCACTTCTGCGAAAGTTTTGGTCGTCTTTGGAGGTTAGTTTTTATCCTGCCCAAAATACATCTAGTCGATTTTACCTTTTGCGACGATGCACTTTAAGGCTAAGTTTTCATAGAAACATGGATCGTGTTAGGCACACTGCTAAGGCTATGGAGGGCGAAGGGTCGCCATCGAATCGTGAAGTCTAGGCCGCTCCGCTAGAGGCTGCGGAAGCTTTCATTGCGTCTTCCTCCTCATCATCCAGCTCGGAGTCTGGTAAGATTTCTGACCTGGATTTGTCTGTTAGCTCTCACGAGTGCGGCAGCACCTCATCCACCTCTAGTAGTGATGAAAGTAATGATTCTAGTAGCGAAGGGTATGTCGAAATAATGCTAAGCGACACAAATGCGAAAAAAGCGTGCCGCCGATGTGGAGGAGGGTGAAATTGGAGAGGAGAGCGACACAACTAGTGCGGTGGAGTCTGAGGAAAGTTGGACTGGGGTTAAAGCTGATCTCCAGGATCTGGTTAAGCAGAAAACTTGCTTTATGGGTCGGTCGTTGATGACTCAAGCCGATCTGGATGCTTTGCAGCTAGAAGGTTGCTTCGAGCCTGGAGTCTGCCGGCTACCTGGGAAAGAAACCACGTCGAAACCCTGAAAGAATGAAAGCGTTGTGTTTCGGGATTTTCTCACGGCGGTGCTTCGACTGCTAGTGTCTAAGAGGTTTTCTGAGATATTGGCCGCTTACAACGTGTAGATTCATCAGCTGTCTCCCAATTCCATTCCTCAGATTATGAAATTCTTATGGGCTCGTCGCACCTTCGTTGGGGACAATGATGTGGAAACGTTCGTTCGCCACTTTGAGATTCATTGGGCGAAGAGGGTGATTAATGTTGAGGATGAAGAGAAAGAAGCTCAGTATGGATGCTGCACTTTTCAGACATGACGCATCCGCAAAGATCAAGTCCCAGTAGAGATAGCCCCTGCATACAAGAATAAATGGGCTAATCGTTGGACGTCCTATTGGTTTTACGCTCCTATTCTAGTGATTGGTAGGAATGCAAATCGAGAGGAGGTAACAAGTTATGATTTGGCAACTAACATGGTTGATCTAGATGTTGACTTGTCCCTTGAAATGACGAAAGATAGCCGCTCATCCGCTAGTACGAGTACATTTTTTCACTTATGTGATCACAACTCGGGATGCACTTGAAGAGTTTGTGGCTGCTGAAATTTGGCCATGCCAACCTCGATGGGGCTCATGGGCATTCAAAACCCAAATGTTGCCCGGGCTGGATCATGAAGTGTGAAGCCCCAAGTTCAATGTGAAACGTCCTGAGCGGAAGACAGATGAAGAATTTGTTGCTAAAGTTGTGAAGAAAGTTGTCCAGAAGATTGGCAATTACACTCACAAAGAGTGGGAATGTGCCCAAAAGATCCTGAAACACCAAGGCTGCGGTAATCGAGTTTTTGACGAGATGAAGGTTTCATATCCGCCGTGGCCGAGACCGCTGACGGCTGGCAAAAAGATGCAGCCCCCAGGCAATATTGGGTCCGAGCCCGTCGAGACTTCAAAGAAAGGCAAAATGAACAAGGCAGCTAGTACGATGGAGGGTGCTTCAAAGAGCACGAAAGCCCAAGATGTCTTGGCCAAGCGGAAGGCAAAAGCCGCCAAAACTACCCTGCCTCTACTTGCTGAAAAATCTTTGAAACTGTTGAAAGTTAACGAGAACTTGGTTCGGCGTAAGACCGAGGCGGCAAAGGTGGCTGCCGCCGAAAGAGAAAAGAAGAAAATTCATGACCCTTCCCCAGTGATTGATCTTGAGAAGAAGGCAACCTCAAAGAAGAGAGTTGCAAGTGCTTCAGAAGAGGAAAATGTGTTGTCTCCGAAGAGAAACGCCCCGACGACGAGAAGCCTGCTGGGAAAAGGGCGTGGATTGATCCGATTGCGGAGACGGATGAGGATGTTGATATTCTACCAACTCCCCAGATTGAGCCCTTGACGTATTACCCCCAAAAGGGGAAGGCGTTGAAAACAATCGAAGAGTTGCCCGCTGCTTCTTCCGCCGATCAAGAAGAATTGGAGACGCGGGATGCTAGGGGCAAATGTGTGGCTGAGATGATACAAAAGCAAATCGTGATGGCTAGCTCAGCCCCCAAAGAACGCGTCGCTCGTCTCGTGGACGTGATTGACGAGATGGAAGAGTTGTGCTACATTAACGATGAAGTTCCCGCAAAAACCGTGGAAAAAGAAAGCTCCGCTTTGAAGATTCTTGAAGGCCAGAATGAGTCTGCGATGGGTCCAGGCGAAAACTCAGGTCTAAATCCCCAAGATCCGATTGACTTGGATCCCTCGGAAGCCGAGAAACCCGCGGCAGGTGAATCACGTTCACCGCTGCCGGTGTTGGGAGACATCGATAAGTCGACTACGGAGGCTACTGAAGAGGACGCGCCCCCTCATCCAAGAAATCAATGTTCTTCAGCTTGAAAAAGCAGGTGTGTTTTCTTGACTTGTCGTCAAGTTTCCTCGTTTTCCTTATTAATTTTGCTTGTTATCGACTGACGCCTTTCGACTCTGCATTAATTTTCAGCGGCTACAACTTTGGTCACGTTGAGCAGTAAAGAGAAAGAGTCTTTAGGGACTGAAGCTAGCCCTTCGTCGCTTGGATTGGGCATTGGCTCCTTGACGCTAGAGCCATGTACGTAACTGTACTGCCTGGCTTGCTCGAGGAATTTACGGCTGCTATTTCAATTTTGAAAACTTACGGAATTCACATTGATTTTCTGTCGTGTCGCGTCCCGTGTTGTTTTGTGTTTTCAGATTTTGTTCAGTCCTTGGAGAGCTTGAAAGCGGACGAACTGGTGCAAATGATGCAGTCCTTTCTCTCAATGGGCGTTGCCGCTTGCCAAAAGGGCTTCGAACGAGTTACTAAAGAAGCGAAGGCATCCCTGGAAGAGAAAAGGCTTTTGGAAGACGAGAACTGCAATCTGCGAGAGGAAAATGAGAGATTGAAAGAGCGGTCTCATCAACTGAAAGACCAAGGTACGAAGCAACAAACTGCTATTGACGCTCTGAAACAAGAGTTAGAAAAGAGCTTACAATTCTATGAAGAGTGTTGTACTGAAATGAAGGACATGGTCACTCTATACGATGCTCAATAGATTCAGCTAGAAGCCAGTGCAAATCTCATTGCGTAGTTAAAGAGGCTAAAGAGCGAGCTCAAAGATACTCTGGAAAAGAACGAAACCTATTGCCATCAATGGGGGGCATATTTGGCCACGGCCTATCGTCACGCCCTAGAAAGCTTCGGTGCCGAAACCCAGGACTTCAAAATCACTGATAACATTTTGAGCTTCGTGGAATGGCTGCATAGCGAGCTCAAACTCCTGCCAGACACTATGAGCAAAGTCGGTGATTATTGGGCGGCAACGTGTTCCCAAACGCTAATGCATCTTCTGGAACAGCAAGGTTGCGAGCATTTCAAGGCTTTCGGAAGCCGCAACTTTGAGTTCTCTTCGTCTGAGGATGTGTCAGCCCCAAGCAAGACTGTCGATCAGATTACAAAGATCATCCTTCGCAACTTTTGGGCTAAAAGTGGACAAGAGCACGCCCGGAAAAAGGCTGTAAACCGATTGGATAAGGTTGGTCCTTTCGACTTGTTTCTGTGATTAACACTGCTCTTGTGTGGTCTTTACTCTAATGTTTGATGCTTTTCTTCCTTCTCATAGTCCTATTTTGTCTAGGTGAAACAAGCCTTGGAGCTGGGTGAGCATCGAGCGACCCACAAACCCGACACAACTCTTGGACCTTATGGTCCTTACAGGGGTTGGCCGCCAAAGACCAGAGCTGGCGCTGACGATTAAGGACTCCTCAGTGCCCCAGCTCGCAAAACAGCCGACACCAAAGGTGGCCTTGTGGATCTTGTAAACGGCGAAGCTCTTGCTCCCCTGCGGCACAAAGGGTTGCCCCGTGATCCCACCGTTGAACCTACCGCGGAGGTTTAGGATGAAACAAACTCTTTAGGGAATTGATGTAACACCCGCTCAGGTTCTTGAAAACTGAGATGTAAATTTATGCAAAATGTTTTGACAGATGCCAGACGAGGGGGTGGTGTTGGACGTGACACCTAAGACTTTCAACCGTGCCAACACCTGTGTCAGCGGGGCGTCTTGGAAAGCTTTTCAACTCCGATACCCCAAGAAAACTTTTAAAGAGTTTTGGGAATTTTGTTGTCAGTACCAATCATTGCATAGCTATCCTCTTTGTTATTTTATGACTATGAACAATAGTAGCAAAATTTCTTTGGTGAACTCGAAGGCCTGCGAATCCCCATTAGTGAAAGAGGAATTGCACGCTGAGGAGGACGCGATACACTGTTTCGTATATGATATGGCCAAGAGTCGCGGGGGATGATACTCAGATGGCAGTTGCATAGAACTACCTTTCTCATGAAAATTGTGTACTTTAGACTGAAATTCTCACTGCTTTCAATTTAAAGTTTCTGAAAGAAAACATCTTCCCTCCTTCGGAAGCAAGGAGAATGAAGGCTGAAAGATATTAACTTGTACCGACCGAATTCGTGTATCTTCGAAGTTGTTTGACTGTTTGTACTGAATGAATCTTTTCATGAGGACATTATGCGAATTTGTTTATTTTCCGATTGCATATTTTTGCCACGAAAAGGCTAGCCTGTGATGCGACGCCTAGGCGTGAAACGCATTGCAAGACTAGGAGTTGTTCAAACCGTGTCAAATATTACAGCTTTTGAGCAGTTTTTTGACAATGGAAGTTTCTCCCTAGTTTAGTATTAGCATCTCAGTGCAATGCTAGGTTTCTCCAGTACGAAAGGCTTGAAAAGACTATATTTGTACTTGACGATTTCCCACATATGTTTTGAATCAACGTCGGCGAGTTTTTGGTATACCCCCATCAAATGTACCATTGCGAAAACCGCTCTTCAAAAGCGTTGATTCTAGTGAACCATTTATGCTTCTTTGATTCAAAATTGAACCGCTTTTGTACACCCTTTTCGGACGAGCTGCCACAAAAACAGCTCTTTAAACCACTTATTCTTGTGAATCATTTTGATTTCACCACTTGTGGGTGGGCTACCTTTAAGTAGCACTTTGATGCACTCGCTTTCGGAGTGGGCTATTCGAAGATAGCACTTCAATTCACCCTCTTTTGGAGTGGGTTATTCGAAGATAGCACTTTGAATCATGCAAGCAAAATTAAACAACAACGAATGTAGGGAGGAATTATTTCATTCATTAGGGAAATGAAATTTTACATCAAGGCTACCTCGTTAAAAACCTCACGCTCCAGGGTGGAGTCCACCCTATGTGAGGAAAAGAGTACCCGCCTTGTTATTGAATTTAAATTGCGCGAAAGTAAAAATCGGAAATGTAAATCTAACTGAGTCATCCGCACTTATAGCTCCGTGCGATGGACTCCTACTGAAACAAACTACGGGGAAAATTACACAAGTTTTCCACATTCCATTAATGTGGCAACTCCATGCCTGCCTCGTCCTTCAGACGAAAGGCCCCATCTCGAACACTGCTTGAGACAACATAGGGTCCTTCCCAAGCAAACTGAAACTTACCTATGGTGTCGGCATTCTTCTTTCTCTTCAGGACAAAGTCTCCCACCTGAATGTTCTTGAGAGATACCTTCTTGTTTCTCCATTTTCTAGTTTCTTCTTAGTATTTCAGCAGATTTTGGACTGCATTGAGCCTGTCGATCTCCACTAGATCCTTGTCAACCTCCTCACTCTCGCGAGTGCTACCCACCAAGACTCTGGCGCTTTCGTTGGCCAGCTCTTCCGGGCACATAGCTTCGGCCCCATAAAGCAGCCTGAACAGAGTGAACTTGGTGGTTCTCGACTCTTTCGTGTTATGTGACCAAATAACCCTTGATAGCTCATCAACCCATTTTCCCTTCTGCTCGAAAAGACACTTCTTAATGGCTGAGAAGATTTGCCCATTGGCTCTTTCCACTGCCCCAATGGACTGAGGATGGTACACGGATGCGAAGCGAAGCTTCGTTCCAATTAAACGACGGTACTCCATGAAATCCTGGCAATCAAACTGCTTTCCATTATCGACTGTGATCTCTTTAGGCACACCAAATCTGCAAATGATTTGCTGCCAAAAGAATTTTCTGATAGTGGCAGAAGTGATGGTAGTGACGGGTCTCGCTTCAATCCACTTGGTGAAATACTCAACCGCCACCACGACGAATTTGAAATTGCCTTGTGCTGTGGGTAGTGGTCCTACGATGTCCATTCCCCAATGCTGTAATGGCCAAGTAGGAGCGATGAGCTATGATAGAGCCCCAGGCCTTCGCTGATGCTTTGCTGCAAACTGGCAGGCTTTGCAAGTTTTGACGATCTGCTCGGTGTCTCTTATTGCCATTGGCCAATAGAAACCCTACCTGAAAGCTTTTCCAGCTAGGGCTCTCGCTACTATATGAGATCCACATATTCCCCCATGAATTTCCCTCATAAGCTTTACGCCTTGCTCCTGAGTGATGCACTTCAATAGCGGTGCACATACCCCTAGCTTGAATAAGCTGTCATCCTTGAGAACATAGCCCCTAGCTCGAGCTTGCATCCTTTTCAAGTCATGGGTTTCGACTGACCCATAATGCCCACGAAGAAAGGCAATGATGGGAGCTCTCCAATCCAAGCTGGCGATTGCGTTGACTGTACTAAGTGGTTGCTTATCCGGCCTAGTGGAGGGAGTAGTTAAGATCTCAAAGAATACATCCGGAAGCATCGCCTCCCCCTTGGCAGCATTCTTTGCGAGCTCGTCGGCTTCGCCATTACTTTGTCTTGGCAAGTGCTCGATGGTGAACCCCCGAAAATGCCTTTCCATCTTTCGCACTTCCGCGAGGTACTTAATCAATTTCGGCTCTTTGGCCTCACTCTCCTTTTCCACATCATATTTGATGACATCGGCATCGCACTTGACCAAAAAATTGCTAGCTCCTAGAGTTCGCACATTCCTGAAGCCCAGCAACAACGCCTCATACTCGGTGGTATTGTTAGTGCACCTGTCGGATGGGTCTGAGTAATCTAGCCTTGCAGCATATTTCAGATTGACACCTGCTGGTGAAGTGATGATGGCTGCAATCCCGGCGCCTTTGCGCCCCCAAGCTCCATCACATCTAATCTCCAAGATAGGCACCAATTCTTCGTCGCCATTAATATTGCTTGGTGAGGTCCAATCTACAAAAAAGTCCGCCAAAACCTGCGACTTGATTGCCGACCTTTTTCCAAAGTCGATTGTATGTTCGGATAGCTCAGTTGCCCATTTGGCTATTCTGGATGAAGCCTCCTTGTTGATGAACAAATCATTGAGGGGTTGATCAGTGAGCACGGTGACCTTGTGTGCCTCGAAATAATGCCTGAGCTTTCGCGTGGCCATAACCACTACATAGGCAATCTTCTCCAGCTCTGACTACAAAAACTTAGAGCATGACAAAACTTTTAAAACAAAGTAAACAGGGCTCTGATGCTTCCCTTTTTCACCATCTACCTCTCGCACCAACGCACCACTGACCACAACTTTGGAGGTGTAAACACACAAGAAAAGTGGCTCCGACGGCAAAGGCGGTGAAAGTATCGCCATCTTCTCAATGTATTCCATGAGCTCGGCGAAAGCATTGCTTTGCTCAAGGCCCCACTCAATTTTGTCCTTGCCCTTCAGTGCCTTAAAGAATGAGAGGCTTCGCTCAGCGGATCTGGAGATGAATCTGTTCAGAGCTGCGACTCAGCCACTCAATTTCTGGATGTCTTTCTTTGTTTTTGGCTCCTCCATTTCCCTGATTGCCCTTATCTTATCCGGATTGGCTTCGATTTTCTTTGCGGAGATCGGGCATCCCAATATATTTCCTTTTGTGATCCCAAAGATACATTTCTCCGGGTTTAATTTCAACCCCGCCCTTCTCATGTTGGCGAAAGTTTCCGCCAAGTCGCTAACATGGCCTGCCCTGTCACCGCTTTTGACGATGAGGTCGTCGACGTAGGATTGGATGTTCCTGCCAGTCTACGGCTTGAAAACTTCCCTGGTCATTCTGGTGAAAGTTGGGCCTGTGTTTTTCAAACCCTCCGGCATTCGCACGAAACAAAAGGTTCCGAAAGGGGTGATGAAGCTAGTTTTTTCCTCGTCCTCTTTCGCCATCCAACACTGGTGGTAGCCGGAAAAATAATCCAAGAAAGACATAATGATCGTGTTGGCCGCTAAATCAATGACCTGATCCATCCTTAGCAATGGATAGTTATCTTTCGGCGTGGCTTTGTTGAGGTCTGTGAAGTCGATGCACATCCTCCACTTCCCATTCTTCTTCTTGACAGGCACAGTGTTAGCTAGCTATTTGGGATACATGACTTCGCAGATAATAGTGGCGTCTAGCAACATCTGGACCTTAGATTTGACTGCAATCACTTTATCATCGGACATCTTCCTTAGCTTTTGCCTTCGCGGCTTGACCGATGGGTCGATATTCAATCGGTGCTCGATGAAGTTTCGGTCCACACTTGTGAGATCCTTAGCAGACAATGCGAACACGTCTTTGTTCTTTTGAAAGAACTGAACTAGCCTCCCTTCTTCATCTGGCGGTAGGTCTGACTCGATGATGACGGTCTGGTCCAAAACCATTGCGTCCAATAGGACCCTCTTGGTGTCACAATCTGGTTGCACGTTGACTTTTTCTTTGTCTGCTTTCAGCTGTTTCTCCACCTCTTTGCCCTTGACTACTTCGTCGAGAGTGTGAACATTTCTTTGCTCTGGGGTGCAGCCCCTTTCCAAATTACGACCATCATTATGGTGACCCCAAATTGTGATGACCCCCTACGTCGCTGGAATCTTCACACATAGGCAGGCTTGATGAATAACGGCTTCGAACTTGTTGAGGAATCCTCTTCCCAAGATGCCGTTGTAGGGGTAGTACATCTCCACTACGTCGAAAGATAAGTACTCTGTCCTGGCATTTTGAACGGTTCTGAAAGACACTGGAGGACTACTTTGTCAAGTGCATGGATGACTCACCCCCCGAATCCATACAACGACGTGTCTGGAGGTTGCAACAAATCTTTTCTCAATCCCATCTTGTTGAAAGCATAAGTGAAAATGATATTTGCCGATGAACCATTGTCAACCAAAAGCTTCCCCAAAGTCCAGCTTGCTATGTTTGCTTCTATCACCATGGCATCGTTGTGAGGGAAACCTTGCAACCTTACATCTTCTTCAGAAAAAGTGATTGGGATGTGGGACCATCTCGTTCTTTCGACTCTCCCCTCCACACAGATGTTTCACACTTCACGAAAGTAGTGCTTTCATTCCTTCTTGGTTTCAAACTCCAACGCGAAGCCCCTGAGGTTGGCATTATGGTTCCGACGGATGGCAAAGTGTCGTTTTGGCCCTCTAGCTTCGCTGGCATTGGTGGAGTGTTGGCCCTTTGAATGGAGGAGGCGGGGAGCGATGGGGTGTTGCTCAATGGGTTTGCGCTCAATGTTCGGGGCCTGGAAAGTTTGGAATTGCCAAGGTGGAGGTTGAGTATAGGTTGGGATAGGTGGTTGGAATTGAGGTGGCTAGAAAGGGTTAGCGAAAGAGTTTCTCCCAAAACTGGGGTTTTGCCAAGCTGGAGCGGAATGGTTTACGGTACTGGCCCTCTCCTTATCTTCCTTTCTTCCTCAAGAATAGCCTCAAATATTTTCTTGTCTGGGTAGTAATTTGAACTATGATCATCATTCTATTTGTGGAAGATGCGATACCATTTTCTTTTCTTGTGCTGGCCTCGGCCCCTGCCGCCATTGCTTCCGCCTCTGTGGCCGCCCCCTTGATTTGAATGTGGTGGACTGGGCGGGCTGGGGGTTTTGGAGTCACCCTGCGGATTGGGATTTTCCTAGGCGTTATCGCCGTCGAGGCCGAAAACATTTCGAGGGTTGGCGTGCGAGGCATTTCTGGGATTGGGTCACTCTCTTTCGCTAGATTGGTTAGCTTTTGCAGACTTCTTTTGGTCTGATTGTTCTTCTATACACATCCTGAAGTCATTGTCCGAGCGACAATACTTCTCAAACTCTTCGTATAAGCGCTAGATTGTCTTGGGCCTTTCGCGCATGAGTTGCAAGCAAAACTGGCTGGCTCTCAAGCATACAATTGCAGCGTTGATGGCGATGGCGTCCAACACATTTGGTGCCTGGGCCCTAAGGTGAAAGAATCCCCACGATGGGCGCCAATTGTTGTGGGGTAGCGAAGCTACCTTTCACAAACAATGAGGGGAAACTAAAAGCTCAAGAATCTGAACCAAAATTCAAACACAAGCAGAAGAAAACCAAAAGCTCTTTCTCAACAATGAATTTCTCAAAAGTCGATCCCCTTTACAAGTGCCGGTCCGTCTCCTTTTATAGGGATGCGAGCGGACTTTTTACATACTGAGATTACCCTCATGTGAAACGGATCAAAACAGAATGTGCTAGGCTAATTTTGGGAAGTCTCCAATTAGGTCTTCATGTAATCGGGGCTCCGTGACATCACCCCGCAAATCACGACGCTTTTCTCGTTGTCAGCACGTGCGCCTGTCGGGAGAAGACCCTCAGCCTTTTTTTGAGACCCTCCTCTCGTCTAGCACATTCATTCACTTGAAACACATGCCAAAGCAAATCTTAAGTGCCTTAGATGTTAGGGGCGACGAAACCCCCTGAGCGAAACCCAGGCTGTAACTAGCCGGGTGGGTAAGATTCACTCCCTGGGCTTTGTCGCGAAGAAAAACAATCCACCCGACTGTGACCCTAAGACCTTCAACCTCTGGACTTATTCGATTTCCCTGCTAGCGACGAAGGGTATCGGTCGAAAGATGAGTTCTGAAAAATGATAAGGGATCTAAAGGCTCCTGGGGTTTCGCAGCTAAACCTTTTGAATCATACTTTACTAACTGAAATGATCTCGCGATTTAGCGTATGAAAGGCTTGATTCCGAATCCCCCCAACAATTAGAATCACACGTGCCATGAGAAAGGCTACGTGACTTCTTAAAAGCTTTGACACGCACACGTCGCTCATGCTTGACACGGAGAAAGCAAACTCCACAGTATGCCCATCGTTCTTGCAAAAGGTGCAATGGAACTTTAGTTTGGAAGTATGAGTTCCACAGAAATGAGAAGCACCCTTGCCATTTGAATCACCTTGGGCAACACCGGAAGAAGCCACAAGCTTAGGAGTAGCTATGGGAGAGCTATCCAAAGCACTAGCATACTTGCCACCATTCAAAGACTCCACGCTTAAGAGAGGAAGTCAACTCCGATTGAGAAGAAGCTATTTTTAAAGCATCAACATCAGAGTGACAAGAAAAAGTGAGAATCCAAACCCTTGGCACAAAGACTCTTGCACCTTGTGCGTAAAACCTCATTTTCAGATTTGAGGCGCTCACAAGTACCACATGTCATATTTCTTAAATTATCGATTTCCTCTTCAATGCATTTAGCATATGTGGTACGCAAGAGTTCATTTTCTTTCTCAAGGTTGGCACTCATATCGTCATGCTCAACCAACTTGGTGCTCATATCCCCACGCATCTTTTTCAAAGACAAAACTTCACTTTCCAAATCAATGCATGAAGTGCAAATGAAATCACATGAACAAGCAACATCATTTACATCTAATAAAGCATCGACCTTATCACAAGAAGTATGGCAAGCATCATCAACAAGCAACAAAGAGCACTTGCTACAAAGCATGGATTTCATATCACAAATTTCAGCCCTAGCATGCTCAAGTTCATCTACACATGTGGTGTGAGTCAATTTTAGTTCATTTATTTCAGCAAGCAAAGAGTCACAAGAAACACATGGCAATGAAGCACTTGTCTCCAACAAAGAAATCATACTTCTAGCCACATCAAGATTAATATTCAAAGCAACACGAGAGTTGCACAACACAGAAGCATTAGATTTCAACAAGTCAGTTTCAGATTGCAGGTTAGCAAGAGATGATCACGATTCATCATTCTCAAGATCAAGATTATCGCATGCTCTTCTAAGAGAGTCAACATGCTTATTGCGGCAACTAGTTTCATGTTTTAGCTTCTCATTTTCATCACACAAGGCATCACAAGATTTGCACAGCAAAGGAGAGTTCTTAGTCTCAACAAGCATCTCGCCATAAGCACAAAGACGAGTGAACAAACCAATGATACCTTGGGAGAGCTTCACTTTGCTTATCACGATAGGCTTGTCTTGGAGATCATCTTCTTGAGCCACCAAACTCCGCATCAACGCCATTGCCTCCTTATATTTGTTCAACTCCTCACACATCTCCACTTGTGGTCATCTCCCGATGCAAACTCCATCACATCAATCTCTAAAGATAAAGACACACAAGAAAAAGAGCTTGGTGCCATACTCAAAGCACCGGTTATGATTAGTTGGAAGCAAGCTCAAAGCACGCAAACCAAAGTTGTGAGCAAAAGCGCCCTTTTCTCCGTCTCCCTATGGATCACAAAGCCAGTTAAGGTGGAGTGATCCGTAACCAAGCTCTGATACCAATTGAAGGACCGGATTGGTGTCCAGAGAGAGGGGGAGTGAATGGGAGCCGATAAAAATTCTTTTTGAAAAGAACTCAGCCTATGTCCCAATCGCAACTCCGAGGGTCACACACGATCAAGCGGGAGCACACACAAGCCTCTCTCGAGACCTTAGGAACAAATCTTGAAAGGCCACGAAAATCGCAGAAAAAAGAAAAACACTGGGAGCAAAGGATTTGGCATGAGATTGAGAAGGAAGATTTCACTATGAATATCTTAGCCAAATCCGATTACAAGCCACTCACAAGAAATACAAATCTTGGATGGCAAAAAGCTCAACCAAAGAGCCAACTCTCTCCTCTCACCTTCTCTCCCCAAGAGCACCCCAAAATGAAAGAGCACTCCCACCACTAGCCAAAGATATGGCTCAAATTCAGCCACTCCTCCTATATGTGTCCTCCAGAAAATGACCGAAGTACCCCTACATTAGGAGCCCTCACATGGGCATTTTGTTGAACACATGAAGTTCTCCATCGGACGGCCGTGCATCCATCGGGCCTTTGCGTCCTCCTAACGCAAGCACCTCGATCATGTTGTCTGTCGCCAGCTTCGAAGCTTCTCGGCGCGCTCGGATCCCATCTCTGCCCGCCGAGCCTTCGGTCTTGGTTTTGTGGCTCAACCAAGTAACCTGACAGTTTTGTGGTGAACCACCGCAAACCCCACAAACTTGGCACACCCTCCACGCCAAGCACCTCTTGACTTGGCCGCCATGTCGTCCCGGCTCGGTGTTGGTTTTGTGGCCGAACCAACAAACCTTCGTGCTCGGCTTTTTGGAGCAACCGAGAAACCCGACAGTTTTCTGGTGAACCGCCGAAAACCCCGCATGCAAGACACAGCCTCACCTCGCTAAGCATCGAGCCCGCCAAGCCATTCATCTCTGGCTCCCAGGCGGACTACTCGGTGTTGCCCCGTTCAATGACCTGGACGCTACCTTTCACCGGCTCTGTGTTCACGACTTCGTCTTCCTTTTATTGCCACCGTGCGGCCCGCACTTGATCCCGTCGGCTACCGGGTCCCTCGAACCAAGCATATTTGTCTCTCACCTCCTCGGAGGCCACACAGGCATATACGTTTCACACCTGTTCTTCACCTGCACCACGCAAATCAAGTCGCAACCTGCACCAACAATACTCGGCCAAGAGTCAGTCCACACCACATTGCCAATCACTCATCACACCAAGGAGTGATCATCCACCGGTCCTCGGATGCTCTGGTCCTCAAATGGTAAGATGCCTTATCGCCTCCTACAGGTGCTAGGCTTACCGGTCGCATTCTCGACCAGTGTTTAGTATGTTCGAACGCTTAACCATTCCCGACAAGTACTTAGTACGTTCAAACCATGTTACTACTATTTCTTTCACCTCCATCACGTTAACCTTTTACTTTTTTACCGATAAGCCTTAATTTTTTTAAAAAAATGGAGCAATCATCCCCAACCTTCTTTGGAAGCTACCTTTCAGCTACCAGGATTTGAACTAACAATGTGTAAGTTTATTGTTTTATTACATATTATAGGTGGGTACATTTTACCCACAAGTATGCAGGTGCCGGTAGCTTGTATTTCCCCTCGCTTACCCAATGATAGATGATATTGCGATATTACCCATTAATTTGTATACCTGCATATTTATTTATAGCAACTATATAATTAGTACCTACTAACTATTTCTCTCAAACCTCATAGCACCACATCATCCTCTTACATCATCTGTCATTTACTCACCACCGCAGCCCCCCATCCACCAAGTAGCAGCTGAACAGACATTCCTCCCACGCACCAGCATCAGCTGAAGATGCTATCAACTTCGCCTTGTCATTGCCTTCCTCCCATTATTTCGCAACTGATGCATTTGTGGCTGCAATGTATGCATGTACTATGGGTGAGTGGATTGCTGCGGTGCATGCATGTATGGGTGATTGGGTGGCCGCTGCTTGAGCTTATGTGTAATGTGCGTGGAGCATTAGCTGGAACGACATGCATGGCCTTTTGTGTTGCTTTGAATACAGGAAACGAAAGGTCCACCTCGCACCTCAGCCCCTCTATAAATTGTTAACAAATGAAACTTACGGGCTTGCAGAATTCGAGGCGCTACTAGTCTACTAGAAAAGAAATGGAGTGAGGAAGGAGAGACGATGCCATGCGCACATTCCAAGGACTGGTCGGAGCTGGGTCGGAGCTGCCCATCGACGCCCTCATGGGTGCATGCGAGCCACAAAGTTTCACGACAGAAGAATCCTAGGTCTCTATGTGTCATGGCAAAAGTGGTTGTCCATCGCTCTGGTGGGCAGTTGGTAGCGTTCGTCGGGAGCTCTTTGTTACCCCCGAACTCCTCAAGTATATAGGGGACAGGTATATTCTCCTCTTCTTACTTCAGTAATTCATCGGCTGATTGATGTTCTAAAAAAATCAACTCTATAGATTTTATTTTCAAATTTTATAGAAATTTACACAGCAACACGTGGGGTATCACATAGTAAAAACATGTCTCTTACCCACCTTGTCTTGGGGTTTTAAACCCACAGGTAGCCATTTTCATCTCTACCATGGAGGAAGAGTAGAGATGTGACTTGGGGTAGGCAAGTGAGAGGGAGAGATAGAAAGGGGGATCCACTATTTAATTCTATGCTGAAATTGCTACACCAATTCTTGAAGTCCCGTCGATCCAACAAAATGAACTAAGGGGCCTGAAAAATGAAGATAGGACCCGTCTCAAACATGATAAAAAAGAGTTGTATCTTGCAAGTGCAATAATGAACTTTATTAAGCTCGAGGATGATTCGTCATGAAAAAGGTGCGATAGCGATAAAAAGGAACATATATACAAGAGTGGTTCGATAACAACTAAATAGGATGTGACCAGTGCTCAATAATATTCCGGTTCAAACTCAAAACAATTTATTTATTATTATATATGCTTGACCTAACATTTAAATATATTAAAACTTACAATCATGTAAAAAAGAAAAAAAACCTTTATATCACATTTAAGAAATGTAGAAAATATATGTTTCTTAATACAGTATTCCTATTGATTTCTCTTTTAACTCAAGTTGAAAAAGGAATGGGTGACAAAATGTGATGATGAAAAAGCATAGATGATACATTGATGAGTCATATTAGGACAATACCAACAATGAAATATGCTAGCTACACGCGTTATTTGCGCGAGCCACCTTGTTAGTTTCAAGGGCGGTACAGATGTTTTTCAGCAAACCTAAAATTTCACAGCTGCTCCAGCCAAACAATTTTAAACTTTTGCACATGTCACAGCTCACAACAGATTTTTCCCAGCTCACAACAGTTTTAGCTTTTGCACAACTCACAGCTCACAACAGTTTCTTTTTACACCTCACAGCAGTTTCTCTCATAGCTAACATCAATTTTTCAGTCTCTGTTGATATTTCAAGAACGTTACAGTTGTTTTCCAACAAACCTAAAATTTCATAGTTCTAGCCAAACAGATTTTAGTTTTTGCACAGGTCACAACTCACAACAGATTTTTCACAACTCACAATAGGTTTAACTTTTGCATAGCTCATAGCTCATAGCTCATAATAGTTTCTTTTACAACTCACAATAGTTTATTTTACAGCTCACATCAGTTCTTCTACAACCAGAATAAAACCAAACGCACACTAAACGCCAAGATTTGGCCCGGTGTCGAGTGCCGACGACACTCTATATAAACCTAAAATTTCACAGCTGTTCCAGCTAAACAGCTTTTAGCTTTTGCACAGGTCACAATTCACATCAGTTTTAGCTTTTTTGCACAGCTCACAACTCGCAACAATTTCTTTTACAGCTCGCAACAGTTTCTTTCACTGCTCACGTCAGTTTTTCTACAACCATAACCCAACCAAACACATGCTAAACGTCAACAATTAGCGGAGTGCCGAGTGTCGGCACTCTATATAAACCCTTGTCCTCTTTGATCCCATCCCATCCCTCCCTTGCCTCCTGCGCCCATCCACCTACTAGCAAGGCCGCTGGCCGTGGTAAGCTCAATTTAGTGTCCGGTTCAGCTTGTGGCCAAGCTCGCCACCGAGCAGATGGCACTCTCTCGCCGCATGGTCGCGCCAGTCCTCGTCTTCCTGCTCCTCCTCGTCGCCTCAGGTGCCTGGTTTTTCTAGCTGTTGCTGTCGTGCTCATCATGTCGTCCATTTCTAGACACGTGGCCACGTGGGCTACGTGCCAACGAATAATTAGCTAATCTCTCGCTCTGTTTGCCTTAATTTGCTGTGTGGCGCAGAGATGGGTCCGGTGACGCTGGCGGAGGCGAGGGACTGCGAGTCGCAGAGCCACCACTTCAAGGGCCTGTGCGTGAGTAGCAGCAACTGCGCCAACGTGTGCCACGGCGAGGGATTCCCCCACGGCGAGTGCACGACGAGGGGCGGCACGCGCAAGTGCTTCTGCAAGAGGAAATGCTAGTCGCCGGCCGGAAGCCATTAGCGGTTTCTTGCGGCTATGCTGTAGCGAGGTGTTTGCTCTCGCTTTGCTCTGTTTCCTCAGAATAAACTGTCGGTGCTGGTGCTACGCGTGCGGGATATCTCACTGCTGTTCTGCATCCGTCGGTACTCCACTAGAGGCAGCAAGATGTAAGGTCCACCTTTAATGATGTAATGCAGTTTCGTGCCAAAATCAGCTTAGTGCAACATTTACAAAAATCATGTCGAGTTTCTCGCCAGTGAACGATTGGACAAATTAAACATTGTAGTACTACATCGTGAGGCAGACATGACAGACAGTTCCGTCCGTGTTAACGCTCGAAACCGCTTCCAATTGGAGAAAACACGCTTAGTTCAGTGTTTGGTTCAGTCGTCGCTCCAGGTTTTGCGAGATATGACTCTCTCTCTCGTGGCGTGGTCCTTTTCTTCCTTCTCCTCGTCGTGG
This sequence comes from Cenchrus americanus, assembly GCA_947561735.1. Taxonomy (NCBI): domain Eukaryota; kingdom Viridiplantae; phylum Streptophyta; class Magnoliopsida; order Poales; family Poaceae; genus Cenchrus; species Cenchrus americanus. The sequence goes on along the minus strand of OX387241.1, from coordinate 47,868,608 downwards.
CAGGTCATTACCTTCGCTATAGCGTCTAGCGTTAGCTGCTCATTAGCCATCCAATTAACAGAACCACAATGCACAAGCAGATTAGACGGTAATAACTAAGGATAACTGTAACAATGCCCTATATATCACCCTGGACCGGTAAACATAGGGGTCTGCCTTCCTCGATGCGCTGCAACGGCAGCCGGTAGATCCTCCTCCATCGTCTAGGATCCGGGGTCGCGCCCCCAAACCTCCCGGCTGCTCGCCTCCTCCAAATCCACACATGCGGCGGCCGCGGGAGGCGCATGGCAACCTCCGCAGGGAGGGTTCGGTGACGTCGTCGACCTGCTTTTGCTCTGTTTTTGCTCGATCGGGAACCTGCCTGCAGCCTGCTCCTCCTCCTCCCTCTCTCCGCGTCTCGACCGGCCCATGCACGGAGGGGTGGGAGGCCCCATCCGGAGCCGGCCGCCAGCCCCGTGCACCGCGGGGAAGCAGAGTGTGGAGCATAGTACGGGAGGAAGGGGCGCGGCCGCGCGGCGTGGGCGGCGGTGTCACTGGCGGGAAGCACCGGAAGGCTCGGCGAGACGGCGACCCCGTCCTCGCACTGCGCACGACGGCCGATGTGGATGCTCGCCGCGCCCTTCTTGACCTCGCCGACGCCTGTTGGGGAATTGGGTACAAAACTTCCCTCCAATCTTCGAAGATTCTGGGATTCTGATGAATTCGGCGAGATAAGCAAGATAGAGCCGAGCGGTGCGTTCTGTCTTGAAAATTCTGAAGAACGCGGTTTTAACTTTCACGAAATGTAACTTGTGCCTAATATTGACGAAAAGCTTTCTAACCTTGTTAAAACTTTCGGACAAAATGTTCGTTGAGTTCGTGAGAATGTTCGTGGATTTGTTCGCAGTTTCAGGAAGATGGAAACTTCGAAGACTAATACAGCTCATGATACTTGGCTTCAGTGCAGAGTTCGGATTATCGGGGCGGGAATCTGTGCACTAATTGATCGTCGCGAACGAAGGCACAAGCTGCGAATGAGCTAAGCCAAAGGAGCGGTACCAAAAGTCCTCGAATAGATGGTAGGCTTGTAAATATCTGAAATTAGCTCCGTGAATTACGGGATGTAAAAGATATTCATGTACATGTTCCCATTTGGAATATTCTTTAGATCTGAGGGCAATATCAAAATGTAAAAGTCTCTTCGTCTGCCTATAAAAGGGGGTCCGAGGGCACGTGTAAAGGGGTTCACTACTTTTGAGAAGAAGACAGGCTTTCGGAGATTCCTTGTCTCCCACTTCCATAACCTTTCGTGTATTTGTTCTTGAGCTTTCCATTACTTGTGTTCGGGGCTCCAGTCCGATTTCTGAATCCCCAACATTGGTGCCCTTCGTGGTCTAAGCCGACAAGAAAACTCACGATGCCTCCATAGAAGAAGTCGAAGAAGAACACACCCACTGATGCAGACCACGAAGACCATCACATAAAAGAGGAAAATTGAAACACTACGATGACAGACCCTCAGCAGATTGCAAACCAAGAAAGGGAAGCAAAACTTGAAGCCCTTAGGATAGCATGAGCGGAAAAAACTACAGAAGTCCTGGAAGCACATATCGAGGATGAAGATGAAGATGATGATGTTGTGGACAAACAATTGGAAGCAGTGAATAGAAAAGTGCAAATGCTTCAGAAGGAGAGAGATGCAAAAAAAGAAAGCTTCAAAGAAACTAGAGAAGCTCAACCAAGGAAAAGAGCAACTAGAGAAAATGCAGAAGGAAATAGATGAAAATGAAGGAACAAGAAAACAGTTCACTCTGACGTGATTCGCCAAATCAGAGCTCTAGCTAGCCAAAAAGAACCCCGAGAGAGAATTTCTTCACAGGCAACGGAGTTGCGTAGTTCCCATATCCAGAATCGCCAGTTTCCCTTGGGTTGCAAACTGCGCCATGGCCTCTAAAGTACAAACCAGTATCTGTCCTAAAGTACAATGGGCATGGAAGCTCCAGACAATTCCTTATGAGCTATGAAGCTGCTGTAAACTTAGCTGGAGGAGATGATGTCGCTCTGGCTAAAAAATTCATCATTGCTTGCGAAGGTCCAATTCTGAATTGGTATTCCTTGCTACCTCCACACTCAATTTGCAGCTGGATTGATCTCAAGACAAAGTTCATTCAAGCATTCCAAGTATTCCATGAAACAACTGCAAAGCCATCAGACCTCTACTATTGCAAGCAAAGAGACGGAGAACCACTGCAGAACTTCGTCAGAAGGTTCATGCAACAAAAATCCCAAACATCGAGAATAGATGACAAAACAACAATCCAAGCACTGATCAGTAGCTTAACTCCAGGACCAACAGCTTCGCACTTATCTAGGGAAGAGCCGCAAACCATTGAGGAACTTTTTGCTGAACTGGAAAAGTACATCAAATTTGATGAAGATCACAGAAGAAGAGTGGCTAAACGAAGACTACGTGAAAACTCACTTTGGTAACGGGTGTAGATCGCCTTTGGTAACGGGCAATGCGCCCATTACCGATCAAGTGTTACAAATAAGCCAAGAAAGGTAATGGGCGGATGCCCGTTACTGATAACACATATTCGTAACGGGCATAAAACAACAACCGTTACCACAACTAGCCACCGGTCACACGAAATGGCTGTTTCTCTGGCCCCACAGAGAACTTTGGTAACAGGCACCAAAACAAAGCCTGTTACAGGAACTCAACAACAGCGACGCGTTTTATGAAATTTCGTCTCTAATGCCTCGACGAAATGAGACGCGTCTATTTCACACGCGTCTCAGCACAACTAGTATTTGTAACGGGCATCAAACAACAACCATTACCACAACTAGCCACCAGTCACGTGAAAATGACTGTTTCTCTGGGCCCACAGGGAAATTTGGTAATGGGCACCAAAGCAAAGCCCGTTAATATGAAATCAATATCGGAGACGCGTGTGGTGAACCTGCATCTCTGATGTCTCAACGAACGGGCCACGTTGTGGGGCCCACCGGTCAATATTGGTAACAGGCTTTTACGGTGCCCGTTACTTTGTTGGCAAGTTTGTAACGGGTGTTCAAATTGAAGCCCGTTACTCAGTGGTCAGTGTTTGTAATGAGCTTTAATTAACGCCCGTTACAGATACATAGGCCACCCCTACAGTAACCTGCTGCCTACTTGCCGGCTGCATCCTGGATCCAGCCAGGATTTGGCACCATCAGGGCCTGCATCCTAAAAGTAGCCAGAATATGACTAAATTCACAGAAATTAGATCCAGCATCCAAATTCACGGAAATCCACAATTCACATGCATCATATTACAAAATTTAGCATCATCATCTCACATAAAGAGGAAATGCATCTCACAAGGAGGAATGCAACAATATCATAAAAATTCATGGACAAGGAGGAATGCAAAAATTCATGGACAAGGTGGACAACAAAAATTTCCTAGTCATCATACATAATTTGAGCCCACACAACGTCATCAGCATAAAATTTTCCTCCGTTTGTGATCACCTGTTCCATGTGGAATGTGGCAATTCTTTCACGAACATCTGCCAACAATGATTTGTCGAGAGGACGCTCATCTAGCTCTAATTTCTGGATATAACAATGTCACTAGTCAGCACACATATATAGGTGGTTACCAAATATGTGTAGTGCTAATAAGCAAGAACTGTGCTCAGTTGCAGGTTTTACAAATCAAGATACCAAAAAAGTACCTCCATATGTGGCCCACTTTCTTTTAATCGAAGCATGTGATAGGCACAATAGAAGTTGCAGAGTCTCGATCCAGTAGGTTGTTCGTGGCACTGTAATAAATATACAAAGAAAAATAGTGGTGGTCCAGAAGAAATAAACTCAAGCTTTAGTACTAGCTTCCACAAGAAGGAAATAAGTGGTATGTACTCTAACATCTTTGACGTGTTCCAAGGCGCCAAGGCGCGAGAACTTTTTGTCGTAGTAACGTTCCCAAGCCCTTCAACGAAACAATCAACAATGGTTAGGACACTATTAATTAATATATTCTGTATAGTTTGTTGAGGAACGTCTGCAGGTTAAGAAAGAAATAACTTACTCATTAATGATTAGCTCGACAGGGCCAGCATTAGTATTAATTTTCTTCAATAAATCAAGATAGTAGACTTTCTGCTGTTTCGGAACGATCGCCACTTGAGGACCATGTGTGGTTCGAGGACCGGTGGATGGTCGCTTCCTTGTGTGATGAGTGATTGACAACGTTGTGTGGACTGATTCTTGGCTAAGTATTGCAGGTGCAGGTTGCGGCTTGACTCGTGTTGGTGCAGGTGAAGAACAAGCGTGAAAGGTCATTGCCGGTGAGGCCTCCAGGTGTGGAGAAGACAAGTAGGCTTCGTTCGAGGGACCCGGTGGCCGGCGGGGTCAAGTCCGGGCCGCATGGTGGCATGAACAGCAAGATGAAGTCGTGGACGGTTTCTTGGTAGAGCCTCAAAACCAAGGTAGAGCCGGGACTACGTGGGAGCCGAGTCATGAGTGGAGATTGGCGGAGGCTACACCGAGTTCGCGGGGTTTGCGGTGGTTCACCGTAAAACCACCGGGTTACTCGGTTGAGCCACAAAACCGAGGCCGAAGACTCGACGAGGAGGTGCGGCCACCCGGGCCGGTTCAACCGCCCGGAGGGGCGGTCGGACCGCCCGGGGCCGGTCGATCCCCGGGCCGGTCTAACCGCCCGGGGGGCGGTCTGACCGCCCTGGCCGCCGGCGCCGAGAAGCTTCGAAGCGGAGGACACGCGTCGGGATCGCAAGGCTTGCGTCGAGGCTACGCAGGGTGCGGTCGCCGGGCATCCGTCCGATGGTGAAGACATCAAGAATTCCAAATCCGCCCTCGAGGGGCATGTATCCCTAGTTAGTAGTGAAGGGTAGTTTAGTCTTTTGGGTGCCTCCATATATACTCATTAGATGGGTGGATGGCAGCCAACTCTTGGAACCCTAGCTCATTTAGTTTTTCCATTTTCGTTCTCCATTTTTCCTCAGGATTTTAGAAGGCTAGCTTGAGAGCTTCATGTGAGATCTAGAGAGAGGGATGGATGTTTGGGTGGCAAGCTAGACCTTGTACGAACCTTTCATGGCATGTATAGAAGGTTTGGCGTTGTTCATCATGGTGGTTTTCCCGTCTGCCTTGTGTTGATTTTCGGAGCTCTTTTTGGCGGTGTTTTGAGGACGATTTCTTGGGGTTTTTGGTGGGTGTCACGTATGAGGTTCTTGTGCCTCTTTGGCTGGTGACTTTGCCCCCAAATCCCCTTTGAATTGGACTCGGTTTGGTGGTTTCTCGAGTTGGGCGAGTTCTTGACCTAGAGAAGCGATTTCTTCGATTCCTCTTGATTGTGAGCGTTTCGGGTCGATTCCTTTGAGGTAGAGGTTGCCCAGGAGGTAACCCAGCTATTCTCGAAGTTTGGCTGCAATCCGTGGAGTGATTCGGGAGATCGGGCGCGAGGAAGTTGAGGTTTGACCCGCGGGTTCATTTTCTGGAAGGGGCGGTCTAACCGCCTACAGGGGGCGGTCTAACCGCCCTGGGTGTTTCCGGGTCAAAGTTTTGTTCTGCCGGATTTTCCTCTATGAGTTCGTTCGCCTTGATCAGAGGAGCGTCTGGGTGAAATTTGGGGTCGTTCTTGCGCAGTTTGCTAGGAGTTCTTGGTTGGAGTTCGTCGCTGGGTACAGGAGGTTAGACCGCCCTAGGTAGCCGGTCTAACCGACCCTAGGCCCTTGGGTGAAGTTTTGGTTTTCACCAAGATTTTCTGGTAGCTAGCATGGCCTTGACCAGAGATCTCTGTTGGTGAAACCGTGGTGAGTTTTGGTGCTCGGAAGAGGCGTTTCGGAGGATTTCTTGGTTGCCAGGTGGAGGCGGTCTAACCGCCCCCTATACCCGGTCTAACCGCCCCCTCTGGTTAGCCGTCTTTCGAGTTGTTTCCGCTGTCGGTGCTGCATGTGTGTTGTGGTAGCTGGTAGAGTTTGTTCCTAGGACCAGTAGCACTCCAGTGGCTACGTGGTTTTGGCAAACGGAAGGTTGAAGTGCGGAGCGTGTGATTTTGGGGGTTCGACCGAGCTAGTTCGTCTTGTCGGAGTTTCAATCTCCCTCGAGAAGAATTTTTATCGGCTCCCATTCACTCCCCCCCTCTCTGGTCGCCTAATCGGTCCTTCACCACTGCAATCTAGTGGTTCATACTGAGATAAGCGGTAAGCATTAAATTCTTTTTAGCATATAGTTTGAAGGAATTGAGCATATAGGACACAAAGAAAGCAAGATTTTTTATCCGTGCTATTCAACATTGTCAAGCGAAGGCATTCAGGATCAAGGTAGCCAACTGCAGGGCCCTTGTTCTCAACTTCTAAAGTCATATTCCTATTATTAACAAAAAAAGTGTAAGGAGGCAAAATACATGGTAACAAAGATGATGTGAGGCAAAAAGCACATTTCGATAGAGGATGTGATTAGTGAAAAGCAGATTAAATTTTCAAGCAACTTACATGATGAAGCAGCAGAGAAGTGTCAGATCCAAATCATCCAAGTTGAAGAGATCGTACAAATCACTGAGTTGCACAGGTAGCTGCTGGAGTTCGTTTGACGATTCATCTCTCTTCAGCCATGCATTGGTCCCGGGCCGAAGTGCGACCATAATTTGAGAATCATCATTTGACTTACCACGTTGCATGTAGAAGGTGTGGAGCTTTCTGGTAAAAGGAGCAACCTTTTTGAGATCACCATCATTGAGAAGGCTCTTTCCGAATTTGTAATTTGGGTTAACCATAGCCCAAGGATTCTTCTTGGTGTCACTCTCAGATTGCTTTGGGTTAGTCATATACCAATGATTCTCCTTGGTGTTTCTTTTAGATCGCTTTCTAGTAGGCCTCTTAGAGGTTTTATTTACATCAATTTCCTTTTCCTGCTGCTTTGAGATGGCTGAAGAAGGTTTCTTAAGGGCTTGCTTGCCTACTGTAGGTAGTGTAGAGCTTTTATTTTTGGCAAGTTTCTCTTCTTACAGCTTTGAAATGGCTGAAGGTTTCTCAAGGGATTTCTTGCCTGCTGTACGTGGTGTAGAGATTTTATTTTTGGCAAGTTTCTTTCCTTGCTAATTTGAAATGGCTGAAGGTTTCTCAAGGGCTTTCTTGCCTAGTGGTGTCTCACCAGCACCTATTACAGAGGTATTAGGCCCAGATGTACCTACTTTGATATGGTTGTTTTGAGCACTTCCGTTTGGGGGTGTAGGTTTTGTTGTTTCATGAGGAGGAGAAGGAGGAGGTGGTGGTGGGGATGGAATATTTGGTGTCTCTTGCGGATGTGGGGATGCAACATTTTCTGTTTTTTCAAGATTAGGAGTAGGTGGGGATGAAATATTTTGTGTACCTTCCGGATGTGGGTATGGAACGTCTTGCGGATGTGGGGATGAGGAGGAGGAGGAGAAGGAGGAGGAGGAGGAGGAGGAAGAGGAGGAGGGGAACCATCTGAGGAAGGAACCTGTACAGTACTGTGTGAACTACAAGGAATCTGTACCATAGCCTGTGAACGAGATTTACATGTTGGTGCTCCTTTGATGTCAATCTGACACCTTCTCCACTGTAACCTCTGTCCTTGAGCTTGTATGAGCTTCATCACCTCATCATTAGGATGGTATTCCAATAGTTCATCCGCAAACATAGTATATATAGTGATCACTTCAACCACAACACAGTCTTCATGAATCGAGACTTTTTGTAGCGTAGTCTCCTCTAGATGAACAAGACCAAGTGCGGCCTCACATTGAAGCCCCCTCCACGTGATCCATAGGCCATAGTGTGTGAGTTCAGTCAACATGCATATAAGGTCTTCGTGTATACGATCATCACAGCGCACATCCATCGCCAACTCTGCAGTGCCATCGATCAAACCTACATCTGCGGACTCACATCTACTCTTTAGTGTGGCGGGTGAAGGTCTTGTGCGATTGGACATTGGTGACAACACCATCTAGCGACAATACCACCTCTGCATCTGCATGTTCTGCATGCGCATCTCAGCCATCAGTCCTTGCTTGATTTGTTCCTTTATCTTTTCTGTATCAACTGATGTGTCGATCTTCATCCTCTTCCTCTTCTTGTACATCTCGACATGCTGAGGCCATGCATACTTCCTGTCATGGTAGCTAGAGACACCACGCACATGACCTGGTTGTTCAGGGCGGCCCAAGCACTGATTAGCACATCATACTCCCTCTGCCCTGCCATTCCTGAAGATTCTGCACATGCAATCTTCTCCTTGATGTCCGCAGCCAATTTTTCTGCCTCTTTGTTGTTGAACACTATCATGGCAATGCGGTCTTTAATCACTAGCTTACTCCTTGCTCGTAGCCAATTCTTGGAATGATCGTCACGGTAGGCGTCATATGGGTTGGGGATACCAGCTGCAACTAATTATCTGTCCTCTTCCTCCCATTGTTCTAGTTTCATAGTATAACCAGCTGGACCCATGTTGTGCTTGCTTGTGTTCCGGCTTCGGAGTTCTTTGAACTTGACACGAACAGATGAGGCTTGCTCGGTTTCTGCCTGTTTCATGAACTCCGATCCTTCCACTGTTCCGGGACTATAAACGGGTGCCTTGTAAATGGCTCAAGTCCTTTTTCTGATAAAATCTTGCCTGAGCTGAAATCTGAATTGTCTCCATGCCTTGGCTGCCGTCTTCCAGAAAAGCTTGAATGCCTGCGGTTTCGCATCTTCATGGAACTTCAAGTGTTTCTGCACATGCTTATCAAACAGGTCCCACTTTCCATCATTGCTTAGTTCTTTGATTTCCGGCAAGTTCAAAGGTATCTTTTGTCTAGCAACGAGCCCCGCAAGCACCCTGAACCTGCGCTTTTGAGTCAATGCTACTGGCATCCCCACTATGTCGACCTCAGTGACTATCATTGTGTCACTTGGCCACTTTGTGGATGTCCTTGGCGCTCTGCCTCGACGTTGAGCCCCACCCATTTGGTCTTGTTTTGCACTAGCAGTGCCATAACCCTCTTCATCTTGTGGCCTAGGTCTATAGTCCTTATCAAAATTATCCTGTGAATTAATAGTCAAGGGAATTACAGTAACTACTTTAGCCCACTGTAATATCATTGGTTCATGGTAAACCACTAACATAAATGGAAAATTCAGTAACCAAAAAAATTAGTGCAGGCAAAGCGACCATACCATTTTAAAGAGCAAGATGCAGGCTGCCTCGATTGCTGATGAGGTACTTATTCAACTTGGAGACAATGTGCAGATGTGCATAGGAACAAGAGCAAAACCAAATGTAAGAGTCAATCTAAAGGGAAATGCTAAGTATGTATACAATCGATAGCTAAGTATGTCCACATGTATGTATACAAAGGAGCCACGACGTACCCTGCAATTCCCACAACTACAAGTATATTTGTACACATTTATATAAAAAGAAAACCATACGAACGCATCTATTGTATACTTGATTAACTAAACGCATGTGTGCCGCAAAAGCGCGCTTGGCCTAATTCCATAAACTCGAGAAAATATACCAAATTACGTTATTATTGAACTGTTGTTAATTTTACAATTATTACCGAGTTGGTAGAATGCATTTACCGAGTTGTATAAGACATTTTTAGAGCGGCATACCATAAACTCAAATCCTAGATTCGCCACTGACTTTCGCATTGCCGGAGCATAGGGATCTCTACTCCTCGTCACTGCCTGCTCGCCACCATGTCCTTGTCCTTGCGTCAACCTCGTGGCTAGATCCCTCCTCCTCCAAGTCGTCGTCGTCGTTGTCGCTGGATCCCTCCTCTAGTCGTTGTCGTCGTCGCCGCCACTGCAGATGGGTCCCTCCTCTAGATCTCGCTGTTAGAGGTGTGGTGTGCGTCGTGCCGAGCGTGGCGTGTGTCTCAGTGAAGGGGTGTAGAGTGGGTCGCGACGTGGGGGGTGAGGTGGACGAAGGCGAGCGGGAGAAAGTGACGGCGGCGGCGCGGGGGGGGGGGGGGGAGTGGGAGGAGACTGCGTGAGGGAGGCGTCCTTCCCTACTAACTTAGCGCGAGTGGGCTTGTGTGGGCCTTAAAATGAGTAATGTAGTTCACATCACCAAGCAAACTAACTCATAAGTCATAACAAACATATTCACATCTGACAGGCATGAGCAAGGCACATCACCAAAATAAGACTGCATCAGCTGGACACATCACCAAACTAGATTGTTGCTGCAAGGGAAATAGTTAGCTAGCTAGATGGCTTCTTTTGTGTTGCTGCCTCAAGTTCAGCTAGCCTTATCTCTAGTTTTGCAACTCTTTCTGCCAGCTCAGCATTCTTCTTTGGAAGTTCAATCTCCTGCCTCTTTTGTGCGGCTTTAAGCTGCTCATCCTACTTGTCGATTCCTTTCCAAATGTAGTCGATGTCATCATGAGTAACAACACAGTCCTAAAACAAGGGAAAAAATTATATTGATGCAAGCTTCATAACAATTGTATTTTACAAGAAAGTTGTTTTTAGCTCTAACTGGTTTCAAAACTTGTCTGCTTATCTTGAGCCGATTCCTTGAGCTTGTTTATTTAAATCCAAATTCTGTCAATGTCATGTGCAACAACTTTTTACAACAAAAGGAAATTGATGCATTAGAACAATTGATCAGTGAAGATGCGAAGATCTAAGGACAAATCTCGTGCGTGATGGTTTAAGAACTTGCCTCATTGTCTTCAAAATCATCGCCGGAGTTGTTGCCGGAGTCGTCACCGCAGTTGTTGCCGAAGTCGTCGCCGGAGGAGATGAGGTCTACCAACACCACTCTTCTGCCCGGGTCGTCGCTGGAGGAGTCCACGCTCTCCTCAATGCGTGTGGACCGCTTCTTCCTTCGCGTTGAGGAAAAAACCCCCGCCTCTCCATGGTGGGTGTCGCTGGAGTCTGCCAACTTGGCCCTTGCGCGTGTGTACGGCTTCCTCCCCTGGGCCGACGAAGAACCGACCTCTTCCATGGAGTGCCGAGGTAGACGCACGGGGGAGGCGCGCTGGGACGACTCCTCTTCATCACCGCGGAACCTCACTCTCTTGGTGGGGGCCGCGGATAGCACCGAGGAAGACGGACGAGGACATGGCCGCAGGGCCTCCTCCTTGCAGAACCTCCCCCTAGAGTCGCAGGCTATACCTGCAACTTAGACGAGGCTACGACGAAGACGAGGAAGGTGAAAGCCGGAGAAGGGGATAGAAGGCGGAAGGTAGGGCACAACATTTATTAAAAATGTTCGGATGTGCAAATGATACGATGATTAACAAACACCCGTCGCCAATGAAGGGGCGGGGCCAGGTCGGTTCGAATGAAGAACAGTTTGCCTTTCCCCTTTTAATCTGCAATCAATTTTTGCATCACGTTTTTCTCCATCAACCGTAATCCAAATTTTGATGATATTTGTTTCTGAATTTCTCTAAAATCAACATCTATTCATTTATGACATTTTTTCATATGTAATTCCATTTCTTGGATGTTGTTTATGCACCTTATATTATTCCTTATAAGTACAACATATAAATAATATTTGTTTTACACAACCATTACTAACTAAACTTTGCTTTTCGTAATCTTATGGTGAACATAAAGTTATGTTAGAATTTCAAATGCATATGAGTTCAAACATGTTTTAAAGTGTGGAAATCTTCAATGTTGAAGTAACATTTTAAGAAACTATGTGAGAGATGTAGACATTTGTACACAAGTATAATCTTCTTTTTTCGAAACCATTTGAATTTTTGTAGACAAGCTTAGGGACTTAAATTATGTTGCCAAGTCAATTTATAGAGTTTTTAGAACACACTAAGATGTTATTATAATTATTATATCGTAAACAAGATATAAAAATTCTAATTTTAAGAAATTTGGTTAGACAAGTGTGCCTGTTGATATTTTATTGAAATACTAAGTTACCAATATGAATTGTTCGTACTTTTTAAGAATTTTTTGGTGCTGTTTATGGGTTATAATATTTGAGGGAAGCAAGTTTCAATTCAGAAAAAATAGTGTCGGACCCACGCATCAGCGTGAGAAGCCTATATAAAAAAAGATAACTGTAGCCTGCCCGACCGACAAAGGCGATGCGGGTAGACTAACCATCATCGCCAACAAGTGCTCCATTATTCCCTTGGCTGGCATCTGCCCCGGCGACATTGGTACTAACCATCATCGCCAACAAAAGCTCCATTGTCAGAAATGCCCCTTGCCGAATGAATATGCATCCGCCCCGGCGCCCCAACCCCTGCCCCCTTCTTCTTCCGCGATCTGAGCTCCACCGCCGCCGCCCACCCGTCCTTCCCCGCCGTCGCGCACATGTCGCACTACGCCAATTCGTCTGGAGGTGCACGTGCGAGGAGCAGGGTTCAAGGTTGCCGGAGCAGTCGCAATCACTCCATTGGCTTGGATCCAGTCGGTGAGCTAAGTGGCTTTCCACTGATCCCTTGCCCGGACTGTAGTATGGCTCGGGTGGTGGAGGGGTGGACGTAGAAGGAAGGTGAAAACCACTGTCGTCTTTTTTTCAAGTGTGCAAGGAACTCGGTGAGTAGTCTGCTGTGTCTCCCAAATCTGAGTTAGGGTTCTAATGTGCTTTTGATTCTGCAGTATGCCAAGAATTGTGGATTTTATCGTTTCCACAAGGAGTATCTCCAGATGCTGAAGGATGCTGGAGTCATTGTTTTTCGACCGTCGAACTGGGTAGACGTGGTCGATGAAGTAGTTGATTTAGTGGAATGTCAAACTGGGAGCGGCGAGTAGAGGCAAGCACTAGAGGACAAGCAGAGGAAGAACACTGGAGGAGAAGATAGACAATGTGATCTGGAAGATGAACTTGATTATTGTGGTTGTTATTTGCGTAGTATTTGGATGTTTACTAGTGATGTGTGCTGCAAAGAAGTAATTCTGATGTTAAAAGTGGTGCTTTTGCTTCATCTGTGTGGATGAAGAATGAAAAATTTGTCACATATGACAAACTTAAATGTATGAATGAAGAATGGATGGAATGACAATTGGGTCACAAATCTTAATGTGTCACCCATCACAAAATGCATCAATTCATCTGTGCTGACATTTCATTGCAACACGAGGCAAAGGAAATGCGGATTATTAAGACAAACAGAGTAACAAACTTCTAGCATAACTCTGGCATATATACACATTGCAATTCATTGTGAACTGCTGCCATATAATGACACAGACAGAGTAACAAACTTCTGGCATACACATTGCAATTTATTGTAAGCTGCTACCATAGACATTGCAATGCCTTCCAAAATAAGAGGCATGGATTGATCTACCGCGTCTCTTAGATCTACTAGTTCATCACAAGTTCAACATACACACAGGAGAAAAATACAGAGGATCTACTAGCTAGCCCATCACATTAACAGAGGAACAAATTAATTAAGCAGAGGTAGTCGCTGCCGGAGGAGCCCCACCGTCGGAGTCGGAGTCAGTGCCGCAGCCTGAGCTGGAGCCGTCGAGACCGCCATCGTCGTCGTAGACGGGGGAGCACTCATCTCTCCAGCTCCCCAGCCAAGACATTGATCTTGAAGGCGTAATCCATCATGGTCGTCTGCAACGGATGAGTGGGTCGTTGGACCCTGAGATGAACGACACCTTTCCAAGACTGAAGAAAGCCTGATGGAGCATCTTCATTGAAAAATAGGCATCCTCCACATTTACTTTTGGAGCACACAGGGGCACCACGGGCTACTGCGCCACCTTGCGCCGGGGCGGCTTCACCTCCTCGGGCAGGGGCGGCTTCACCTCGGCGGCTTGGGCGGCAGCACCTCCTCAAGCGGGGGCGGGGGCACCTCCTCGGGCTCGGCAGGCAGGGCCGGCGGCACCTCCTCCCTCCCCCGCTTCCTTGATGGCTCGCTTGACGCCATGCGCTTGCTTGAGGAAGAAGAAGCTCTTGAATTCACTTCTTGGTGACTGGAGACGGTTGTTCTAGGGTTTTCTTAGTGTCGTGGTTGACGAAGTTCTTGGCCGGCCAGGATTTATATTGATAAGACGGCGAACCGTCAAGCGGTCGGTCACATGCCTCGGAACCTGTGTCCACTCAGGAGAGCTCTTCGCCACAAAAATCATGTGGTCACAAGGAGACGTGTGACTGTTCATATTTTATTCAAATTACCAAATGCCCAACTACTCCTATGAGTTGTTCGATTCTTAAAAAAACTTTGAATTGTTCGTATTTTTATTAATCTATATAACTTATATAATTGGTACCCACTAACTATCATTCACTTCATTTCTCTCTTCATGCAAGCTACCCACATCATCTCCCATCAAACTAAGGGTTATTAACTCTATCTCGTTTTCTCTTCATTACACCAATTCTTTCTTCATACAAACTACCCACATCATCTTCCACCAACTAAGGGTTATTGCATAAACTGGTTGTGGTAGCAAATTAGTTCATAATATTATCAAAAAAATTTCTCATATCTCGCAGCAACACGCGAGGAATCACCTAGTTTTGAGGTGCTTCTTTATGGGCCCTAATTTTTGAGGGAAACAATTAAGTGTCATTTCAAAAAAGCGTTAAAGAAGGTAACCACTTCCCATGTGTTAACACCAAAATTTGGTAAGAAGTCTGACCTGTGGGTCCGGTTCGAAAAAGAGTCCGTCTGGTGGAAGGAAGGATATTTTCAGAGATTTTCGGCAAAGAGATCTGCGGTCGGCTATTTGCTCCGGTTCGGCAAAGGAACAGTAGAGCTGATTTTGCGGGATTGGACGGTGACGTGGCTCAATCAGGGGAGACGAATGGATGGATAGGCGATCGAGCTTAGTTAGGCAACGAATCCATTCGCAGTTGTACTCAACAGGGTATAAATACGACCCCTGAATGTATGTAACAGACACGATCATTCCTCAATACACACCGGCCTTACGCCAAACCCTAGAGTCCTTGTCGTGTCGTCGAGTTCTTCGAGAGGGCCAATCGATCCGTCGACCTCCGTAAGTACCGGCAACCTTGTATCATGTCTAGTATCATGCGGTGGATTTAGATCTGATGCAAGTAGTCTTGTTACCATGCTTCGTGTCATGCGGTAGATTCAAGCTTGGTTCAAGAGGGTTTCTTGTTAGATCATGAGCCATGCGGTAGGCTAAGATCTAGCATGAAGCTAGTTATCGGCTCTATTGGATTTTGGCAAGATCCAATAGATTCATTAAGTTATCCCGTGTTATCTTGAGTTTTACTTTATGTTTTAATTCATGTAACACATCTTTTCCCAATCTAGATGGGTTTGGATCGGCTATATCTCTTTTACGATCCTTGTTCGAGCAGGTTTCATGTTTTAATACGTGGATCTTATGTTTTCCGATAGCCGAAACCGAATCGATCTAGGTTGTTACGTGTTGCGGGTTCAAGCTTGCTATGTTCGTATAAATCTTGAAAGAACCGGGTATCATGCGGTAGATGCAGGTTTTTGGGTTGCTTTGGAGCTAGTCATCCGGTGGATTAGATTCCCAAATCAATCTGATAGATTTATTCTCGTGGTAATGTTTGTTCCTTCTTCATGGACCCCGAATCGGCTGTTCAGCCGTATTCGGTTATTTTTCTTCACGAGTAGATCCCGTGCGTTATTTATGTTTTAAATGATGTGTGCTTTTAGCTTTCCATATTTGGATTGTATCATGCGGTGGATAGATATATTTGTGGAAAGTGGTACGTTTTTCCATGCAAGTTGTATCATGCGGTGGATAGATTTGTTTGATATCGTACCCGACGGATCTTAAAGTAACTAGACATGCAGTAGACTAGTGCTTTGGATCTATGCATGCTTATTTAATACATGATCATGTCCGTGCTTTACTTTATTTATTTAATGTTAATCTTCATGGGGATCGGTCATAACCTTGCGCACGCATCCTTGTTTATACAAAGACCGATCGCTGTCACGCTTACGTCATCCATTCGGCAGTGTTCCTTTTTCCCCTTTGCGGTTTCCCGAATGGTCGTGGTTCTTTGACAGATAGCTTTCTATAGCTATGTGTTATCCCAATTGGCTCTTTAGCCGTAAATATGGAACTGTCTGGTACCACCCGGCAAGTTCCAAGCTTTGATATCTAACTGCCCTATCTTTTGTTAATTTTCAGGAAAAATTGACTGGCACGTCATTTGCTCTCTGCGCGTGTGAAGCCAGCTTTGTTCGGCTTGCTGTGTGATTGGCGTTGAGTGCACTTTTTGCGTCAACACCATGCACTAGCCAACAAAGCAACGTGGGTTTGCTAACCCGCGTCGGCATTGACTACTACCCCCTCCATCCCAAATATTGCCCCTTTCTTCTTTCCGAATGGATAAGCGCAACACTTTCCTTGAAAAAAAGCGCAAAGGAGGCGTGAGAGGAGGCGTGGGGATAGATATGACGATGAGCGCCGGCGAGGGGCCAAGCAGCGGATGACCCTGCGCACCCGGGATCGTGGAGAACCGGAATGCGAAGCGGTGCCGCAACTGGATCCGCGCGTGTGCCGGTGAGATGGCAGAGAAGAGGGAGACGATGATGAGCACCGGAGAGGGGCCAAGCGGCGGTGGAGTGAACCCAATGCCGGAGGCGAGGGTCCTCGATTGGATCTGTTAACACCAAAAAATGGTACAGGAGAAAGACTAACTTGTGGGCCGAGCTTGGTGATAAATGCCATTCGGCTGGGAAAAGTTTCGTCAAAGGAATCGGTAAAGGACGCTTTCGGTCAGCAGTGCGCCATTGTTCGGCAAAGAGGCTGTTTGCGCTTTTGAAGGGGAAATTTTCAGGAATACATGGTGACGTGGCCTGATGCGAGGAAAGAACGAGTTGATGGCGTGTACGAGACGAACATTGGCGTCGGAGCATTGATTTAGACATTTAATGTTGTACTCGTAGTCGACCCGGAGTTGTATTAGGACAAGGGTATAAATACATGCCCTTGATGTATGTAATGGGTATCGAATAATTTCACAACAAACCGGCTTTACGCCAAATTCTCGAGTCCTTTAGTCGTGTCGTCGAGTTCTTCGAGGGGAATCATTGATCCGTCGACCTCCGTAAGTACCGGCAACCTTGTATCATGTCTAGTATCATGCGGTGGATTTAGACCGTGATGCAAGTAGTCTTGTTACCATGCTTAGTATCATGCGGTGGTTTTAAGCTTGGTTCATGAGGGTTTCTTGTTAGATCATGAGTCATGTGGTGGGCTAAGATCTAGCTTGGAGCTAGTTATCGGCTCTATTAGATTTGGCAAGATCTAATAGATTCATTAAGTTACCATGTGTTGTTTTGAGTTTTTACTTTGTGTTTAAATTCATATAACACTCTTTTGCCCAATTTAGATTGGTTTGAATCGTCTTTACCTTGTTTGGTGATCTTTATGTTACATGTTAATGTCTTTGGCTTAATACAACACGTGGATCACGTGTTCTTTAATAGCCGAAGCCGGATCAATCTAAGTTGTCACGTGTTGCGGGTTCAAGCTTGTTAATCTTGTGTAAATCTTGAAAGAACTAGGTATCATGCGGTAGATGCAGGTTTTTGGATTGTTTTAGAGCTAATCATCTGGTGTATTAGATTTCGATTCAATCTGATAGGTTTATCATCTTTGGCAATGTTTGTTCCTTCTCCACGGAACCCGATTCGGCTGTACAGCTGTATTCGGTTGTGCTTCCATGAGTGAAAGGTGCTTATAAGTTATGTTTTAAATACTGCATGCTTTTAGCTTTCCATATTTAGATTGTATCATGCGGTGGATTGATATCTTTGTGGTAGGTGGTGTGATTTGAAACAAGTTGTATCATGCGGTGGATTAACTTGTTTGACTTCATACTTGACGGGTTTTAAAGTACCTAGACATGCGGTAGACTAGTACTTTTGGCCTATGCATGCCTGTTTATCTCATATTTATGATCATGCTTTACTTTATTTATTTTATTTGTTGTTTATCATCAAAAATCGGTCATGATCATGCACGAGCAACGTTATTTAAACAAAGACCGATCTTTTGTCATGCTTACATCATCCATTCAGCTATATTCTGTTTTATGTTCTAAAGCTCCCGAATGATATTAAAACTGCCGGCAGATAGCTAGTTGTAGCTATATGTCATTTTATTTGGCTTTTAGCCGTAAATGCGGAACTGTCTGGTACCACCCGGCAAGTTCCATGTTTTATCTAATTATTTTCATCCTTTGTCAGTTTCCGGAAAATTGACTGGCACGCTTTCAGGATTCATCACGCGTGTTAAGCCAGCTCCTTTCGGCTTGCTGTGTGCTTGGCGTGGAGTGCAGATTTTGCATCAACACACTTTTTGGCATGCCCGGTGGGACAAATCTAGTTGAATCAAGATGACTGAAATTGGCGACGTCATGGATGTCACCATTGATGACCTGACTCCAAAACAACAAGGACAATTGAAGGATGCCATCAACCAGTTCCAGCAGAAATGCCTGATGTCCTTTGGCAAGAACAGAAGCGGTGTCCTGTATCTCAAAACTGATATGCCCAGAGTTCTGTTGCTAGGGGAGCCTGATTCCACATCTATTCAAGAGAAACAAGAGGCTCTAGATGCTTTTCGATAAACTATAGACACCTTGATGGCCAAGCATCATACTGCTTTCCTGCATATGTTCAAGCAGATGATTGTAGGAGTCTTTGGCCCAGGAATGGAGAGGATGCTTGGTCGAGTGTCTCCTCATACATATTCTGCGGAGGTTGGGGAAACTAGTTCTGCTCAACCAGCTCATGTTGCAAACGCTCAGCCCCCTCCGCAGAGCATGGGGGGTCAACCAGTCCAACCGCCTCCACAGACCATGGGAAGTCAACCGGTCCGGCCGCCTCTGCAAAACAATGGAGGTCAACTAGTTCAACAACCGAACCCGTATCAGGCAATGCCCAATAGGCCTACATATGGGGACCCGGCGTTCGGATCAACTGGAATGTCACCTAATTCTACTTACAAGATAGCCCCGGTCATCAACAGGCTGCAAAAAAATATGTATGGTGGGGGATATCCAGAGGTTATGGATTAGGCGCTATAGATGCTTTCCCAAATCCTGGGTATGGTATAGCTGCAGGAATGCAAGATGATGATATCCTGGTGTAGAAAATGGCCGACGTGATGCAAAATCAATTCGGCCTTAAGCCTAAAATGCAAGGACCAGCTTATACACCTCCTTTCCCAGAGTGGTACTATAGGGTGATCTTGCCGCCAAGGGTGAAGCCTCCTACGGAATTCACAAAGTTCTCTGGGCAGGACGATACAAACACTGTAGAGCATATTGCCCGATATTTAATGCAGCTTGGTGAAGCTTCAGCCGATGAGGCGTTCAGGGTCAGATATTTTCCTTTATCATTAACAGGTCTGGCGTTTCAATCGTTTACTTCTTTGCCTCCTCAGTCAATCGGCACATGGAAAGATTTGGAACAAAAGTTCCATGCCCACTACTTTAGCGGTAGCACTGAGAAGAAGCTTATTGATCTGGCTATCTTGAAACAAAGACATAATGAAACGCCTCTGGAATTTCTCAGAAGATTTAGAGAGGTCAAGGGCATATGCTTCTCTTTGACTCTGCCGGATGATCAACTGGCTGACATGGCTGTTGCGGGGATGTTACCAGCTATTCGGGAGAAGCTGTTTGGCATGGAATTTGACAATCTTGGTCAGTTGTCCCAGAGGCTATCGTTGACGAGCAATCAAGCTTACGGGTTCAAGAAGGATTCCAGATTTGCCAAGCACCATGACATAGTTGATATCTACAACCAGTTCCTCGAGAAGGCTGATCAAGTGGAGGGATTTGATGATGACGAGGAAGTGGCAGCGGCTGGAATTATGTGGGGCAAAGAGCCTTTGACTGTGAACCAGCGGTGGATAAAGCAAACCAAGGGCACGTATGACTTTGATGTCACCAAGGCTGACAAACTCTTTGAGTTCTTGGTGAAGGAAGGACAAATCAAGTTGCCTAAGGGGTAGTCTATGCTTCGGCCCGATGGAGTTAAAGAGAAACGTTACTGTGGTTTTCATGATAGAAACTCTCACTCCATTAATGATTGTAGGGTCTTCAGGATGAGGATCCAAAAGGCTATCCAGGAAGGGCATTTGAAATTTGATAACAAGATGAAACTGGATGGCCATCCTTTCCCTCAAAACATGGTTGGTTTTTCTGTCAATATGGTAACTGTCGAGGAGGAGAAGGGGAAGGTGAAGGTCCTGACTTCGGCTAGAGCAAAACAGGATGGATCAGTGGATCCTACACAACAAGTGACGGTGGAGCAAGTCCGCAGAGAAGCTCCTCGCATCCTCAAGATCCAGATTGAAGTTGGGGAATCCTCCAGGACCAAGCCTAGGGTTACCACACGCATTCTCCTTAACAAATGGCAGCGTCAGCAGGAAAAGGAACGCTACCAGAAGCAAAAATATGAAGAGGAGAGGCGCAGGTTTGAAGAAGAGGCGTGCAGAAGAGAAATAGAAGAGCACGCGCGGGAACAGGAGCGTGCACATTGGGGATGCGCATTCTTTAGACACTGCTGGAACGAAGGCTTGAAGTTCCCCACATTGAAGAATTGCCCTGAGTGCAGTGATAAATATTCTGAATACAGGCAGGAAACTGTCAATCGCCGATCCGTCCATGAAAGAATTGGAAGGATGCATCCTAATGACGGTCGGCGTCAAAAAATAAATGAGGTCAAGGGTCACCCAAGGAAAAGACAAGCTGATCAAAAGTGGGTTGATCAAGAAGAACAGGAACGCGAGTACATCTGGCAAGAAGGACAGTGGTGCCCGCCTGGCTTGAGGAGAAGCCAAAAGAGAAGGGTTCAACGCTTGAGGAACCAAGAATTGAAGCAGGCGGGAATCAAGAGAAAGCAAGTGTGGCGCCCAAAAGACAAGCCTGAAGGATCGGGTCGTTCGGCTCCAGCATGCATGGTATACTTTCTGCCGAATGGGTTCATGGCACCCGCTAACCAAGTTGTGCAGGAGGAGGTGTCTCCAGATGTCAATGAGGATGAGCAACTTGGGGGATTAATGGCGCAACTGGTATTGGCTAAGCAGACCACCTTTGACAAGCCGGCCAGGAATCGACACATGATGCCGTTGTATTTGAAGGTGTATGTCAACGGCAAGCCATTGACCAAGATGTTTGTTGATGGTGGGGCTGCAGTCAATGTAATGTCGTACAACACATTCAGGAAGCTTGGCATGGGCCCCGAGGACTTAACGCCAACAAGCATAATTCTGAATGATTTTGCTGGAAATCCTTCAAATACCAAGGGCTGCGTGCACGTGGACTTGATGATCGAGTCCAAAACTTTGCTCACAACCTTCTTTGTCATTGAGGGAAAGAAAGCTTATAGCTTGCTTCTTGGACGTGACTGGATCCATGCCAACTGCTGCATCCCATCTACCATGCATCAACAGCTTGTTCAGTGGGTAGATAATGACATTGAAGTAGTCCAAGCAGATGATTCAGTGAGCGTAGCTAATGTCGAGCCAGCCTTCTGGGAGTATCAAGGCATTGATTGCTTCTCAGGAAAGGACTAGGGTGAAGGTCCCGTTGAACCAGTCAGCAGTGATCAACAGCCGATTCAAGCAGTCGGCTCTTATAGTAATTTTTAAATGGATAATCCAGTAGATGGAACTGATGGAAAGTTAGGGCGTGGATTCTTGTCAGCTGATAAATTAGAACAAATTGACATTGGAGATGGTGACAAGCCAAGGCCGACATATATCAGTGCTAACTTGGAGTCTAGTTTCAGAGACAGGTTAATCAAGTTGTTAAAGGAGTATAAAGATTGCTTCGCTTGGGATTATTCGGAGATGCCTGGTTTGGATCGTTCCATTGTTGAGTATCGGTTGCCCATCAAGCCTGGTTTTAAACCATATAAGCAGCCTCCCCGAAAAATCTACAAGGATGAAGTATTGGCCGACGTGAAAAAGGAAATTGAAAGATTACTTGATGCAAATTTCATTCGGCCATGCAGATATGTGGAGTGGATCTCAAACATCGTCCCTGTTTACAAGAAAAATGGGAAGATGAGGGTTTGCATAGACTTCAGAGATTTGAACAGAGCCACTCCTATGGATGGATACCCAATGCCTGTTGCTGATCTATTGGTTGATGCTGCTGCTGGACATAAAGTTATTAGTTTTATGGATGGTAATGCAGGGTACAATCAAATATTTATGGCAATAGAAGACATATCGAAGACAACCTTCAGATGTCCTGGACATATAGGCTTATTTGAGTGGATAGTCATGACATTTGGGTTGAAAAATGCCGGTGCGACTTATCAACGGGCCATGAATTATATCTTTCATGAGTTGATCGTCAAAATTGTTGAAATTTATATTGATGATGTCGTGATCAAATCTTTGAATCATGATTTACACTTGAAGGATGTAAAGAGGACTCTGGAGTGCACCCGAAAGCATGGGTTGAAGATGAATCCAAACAAGTGTGCCTTTGGAGTTTCAGCTGGGGAATTCTTGGGATTTCTGATGCATGAAGGAGGGATTGAAGTTGGCAAGAAAAGCATGAAAGCTATCGACGAAGTTGCTCCTCCAACCAATCTCAAGGAATTGCAATCACTGCTTGGCAAGATCAATTTTGTGAGAAGGTTCATTTCAAATTTGTCACAAAAGGTCTTGCCCTTTTCTCCGCTGTTGAAGCTCAAGAAGGACCAAAAATTTGTACGGGGTGATGAACAACAAAAGGCTTTTGATGAGATCAAGCGGTACATGAAGGAACCACCAGTGCTAATGCCTCCACAGTTGAACAAGCCTTTTAAGTTGTACGTGGCGGCCGATACCCAAACCATTGGGTCGGCCCTTATACAAGAGTTTGAAGGAAAGGAGCGGGTAGTAGCGTACCTTAGCCGAAAATTACTTGATCCTGAAACCAGGTATTCGGCTGCGGAGAAGCTGTGCTTGTGTGTTTGCTACTCGTGTACAAAGTTTCGGCACTACTTGTTGAATGCTGAATGCGTTGTATATTCCAAGTTTGATGTAATAAAACATATGTTATCTATGCCAATTTTGAATGGAAGGATTGGCAAGCGGATTTTGGCCTTATCTGAGTTTGAGCTGAAGTTCGAATCGGCAAAAGCTATAAAAGGTCAGATTATTGCTGATTTTATTACTGAGCATTGTGATCCATCAATTGATTTACTTGAAATTACCCCTTGGGCTTTGTTCTTTGATGGATCCTCATGTGGTAAAGGTGGAGGAGTAGGGATTTTATTAATTTCACCCAGGGGTGAGATGTTTGAGTTTGCTATCCCTATTCAGCCTACTGTCACAAACAATCAAGCTGAGTACGAGGCACTACTTAGAGGGCTTCAATACCTCAGAGAAGCCGGGTCTGTTTCAGTTGAAATTTATGGAGATTCAGAGCTGGTTATAAAACAATTGAACGGCCAATATGAATGTAGAAGTGATATCCTGAAGAATTACTACGAAGAATGTAGGGAAATCTTAAAGAGTTTTCGGTTAGTAATTCTACAGCATATTCCTAGAGAACACAATGAAGAGGCAAACAGGTTGGCTCAAAGTGCTTCAGGCTATAGAGAGAATCAAGAAGTGTTTGCCATGGAGGTATGTGCTTTCAGGAGTGATCTTGCAGAGGATGATTGGAGAAAAGAAATTGTTGATTATCTGGAAAATCCATCCCGAAAGGTTTCTAGGAAGCTCAGGTATAAAGCTAAAAAATTTGTTCTTCTGGATGGACATTTATTTTACAAATCATTAGATGGGGTGTTGCTACAATGCCTGGGTCCAGAAGAGGCAAAGAGAATGATGAGCGAGGTGCACGATGGGCTGTGTGGGGCGCATCAGTCGGCCTATCGTATGAAATGGGTTATCAGACATACTGGATGTTTTTGGCCGACGATGCTGGAAGATTGCTTTGAGTATTACAAGGGATGTCAAGATTGTCAGAAGTTTGGAAATATTCAAAGGGTTCCAGCATCAGCGTTGAATCCAATTATCAAGCCATGGCCATTCAGAGGATGGGGTATAGATTTGATTGGCCAGATAAATCCTCCATCTAGCAAGGGGCATAAATTTGTGCTTTTGGCAACAGATTACTTCACCAAATGGGTTGAGGCAATTCCACTGAAGAAAGTAACATCAGAAAACATGATTGAGTTTGTTAAAGAACATATCATTTACAGGTTTGGGATTCCTCAAACGATTACAACTGATCAAGGAGCTCAGTTTGTATCTTTGGAGTTCAGGGAGTTTGCCGAAAACATGGGAATCAAATTTTTTAATTCTTCTCCTTATTATGCCAAAGATAATAGTCAAGGAGAGGCTTCTAACAAGATCATGATCAAGCTTATACAAAAGAAGATTGACTAGAAGCCAAAGAGGTGGCATTCGGTACTCAATGAGGCTTTATGGGCTTACCAAATGGCTCCGCATGGAGCTACAAAAACCTCTCCTTATGAGATGGTTTATGGGCATCATGCTGTTTTGCCCTGGGAAATGCAGTCAGATTCAAGGAGAGTGGTTTTGCAAAAGGATTTGAGCTCCAAAGATTACAGTGGCTTAATGATGGATGAGTTAGAAGATTTGCATATGAATCGTCTTAGAGCCCTGGAAAACATTGAAAAGAACAAGATGTGAGTTGCTAAATATTACAACAAGAAAGTAAAGGTTAAGCAATTTGCAGAAGGAGATTTAGTTTGTAAGGCATTACTACCGATCGGGACTAAGTACAGTGTGTTCGGCAAATGGTCCCCGAATTGGGAAGGCCCTTTTCGGGTAGTCAGATGTATACCTGGCAATGCTTACATACTGAAAACTTTGCTAGGAGTGGAATTTACTGCGGCTATAAATGGAAGATATTTTAAGAAATACTATCCTAGCATTGAAATCGATCGTTGAGTACAAACATCAGGGTTGCAGATATCTGGTACACAGAGACAGCCGGCATTCAAGGAAGGAGCCGCCTTTAGAACAAAAAATCCTAATGGGAAATGGCCAATACTCATGTGTATTGCCCTTAGAACAAAAATACATAACATTACAGATGTTTCTTGCAGGCTTTTATTTGACAATACAGCTACTCAAGGTTACAATGGGGTGGGAAGCAGAAGGCCGGGAGGAAGAAGCGAAAGTATGCTTCATTCATTTTTCTTGTTTTGCTTCCTCAGCTCCTCCCTCTTCAACTGTTCCAGGACTATCGTAACAGCAACTTGGAAGCTTCGGGGATTGCCATGACTTGCAGCTTCCATTATACTGTCCCAAGCAGCCTTCACGTTGCTGTATCTGTCAGAGATATCTGAAGAAGGGAACAGTTGTCAGGAGAAGATTTGAGATTGAGTACGGGAGTCAAATAAAGATGATGATTTTACCCCCAACCAACGCCTCCAAGCTCATGCGGCGTTCGCGTTCGACATTGCAATGGGCGGTGATGTCCCGCAAGTTGTGCTCCAAATGCCGGATACGACGGCGCAGCTGGTGGTTGACCCTCTGTTCTGGCGTGGCGTCCTCTTCTTCAGAGGAGGAGTCAGAGGAGATGTACTCGGGCACTTCTTCAGTCCCAAAGATTTCTTCAGGGAGCAGGTCAAGGCTTGAGAAAACAAGAAGGGGTAAAACATGAGATTGCGAATGGAAGCAAGAAACGGATTGAAAGAAAACTCACTCTCGAATGGTACACTTCTTTGGTGGAGTGCTGTCCTCCTTGATGGGTTGCTTTCCCTTGTCCGCCATGCCCTTGGGGTTTTCTCCTCTGGAGCAGGGGGGAGAAGATGTGAAGTGATGGAATAGTATGCTAGTGGATTTGCAAGGCACCCAGGGGGCTATTTTATTGACTGTGAGAGCGCATTGGGAGTGATGACTGGTTGGCGTGCGTTATTGGAATACCAAGCGGCAGGGTTTTCTTCCCGAATGCAGAGGGTTTTCATTGAACAGTGTTTATGGTTCCCGAACTGAGGATTTTCTGCGGATTTTGCGCCAAGGGGCAGTTGTTTTCACGTATTCGGCTCAAGTAAAGGTCCCGAATTTGTTTGAGAACAGTGAGGTTCGCATCTACAAGCAGGAAGCGATCTTCACAATACAAGCATGGAAATTAGTATTCTTTATTTATTGCCGAAAATCAAGCATCCCTAGTACAATCTAATCGAAAAGTCTGTTTAGCACAGACTAGGGATGGGTGAGTTCGGCAATGGCATCGTCGTGGCCATCGAGGCGCTCCAAGATGACTTCGATCTCGTCGATGTCTTCTGGTACGCCGCCCTGGAAGCCACGCGGCTGGATGGAGTAGTCGACGCCGGTGTGCGTCACCATGGCGGCCAAGCCTAGGGTGGTGCTGAGGCAGATGCCGTACACAGCCACCTCGTCCACGCGATCTTCTACCGCGACAAGGCGCTCCGCCGGCGTGTCTCCAGGAGCATTCACCTTGTCAGCCAATTGCTTCACCAGCATTTTCAGCTGGTCAAGCTCGGCGTCGCAGGCTGCAAAGTTGCAAGGCAATGATGGTTAGTATCAAAAGATTGGATTGGAGGTTAATCTAAGGGATATACCGTTGATGGTTGCCAGCAACTGTTTGCGCTGGTCCTCCCACTCGAGTTCGGCGATTCCAGCCTTCTTGGAGACATCTTCCAGCTCGCGTTGGGCTTCTTCAAGCTCTGCCTTGAAGCGGAGGGCGTCGAGCTCCCCGTAGGGCACGGGGGAGTAGTTGTCCGACTCCAAGGAGTCGTCTGGCAGGGCCGGATTCATGGCCGGCGCGGGGGTCGGATTCCATTGAATGATCCTGAAACAGAGAAGATCGTCAGAGACAGAAGGAAATCTAGGAAGAGTCATAAGGGAAGTTGACGATCACTGCCTCCGACGCGCGCCGGTGCGACTTCCTTCTGCTTCGTCAGCGGCGCGGCGCCTGCTGCCACTGCCCGCCATTGGTTTTGGAGTTGTGCTGGTGATGGAGGAAGAAAAACTTAGATTGGCAAAGGTTTGAAGGCTAAAGGCTTGGTAAAAGGCTGGGGGCACCTACTATTTTATTTATAGGAATGGTGAGGAGATCGTGGCCCTGGATTGTGGTGCATATCCCAAGAAACTTGGAAAGTGGAGAGGTTTCCTTAACCGAATCGCCGTCGGGTCGTTTGGAATCCAAGCTGAGTCATATTCGGTTGACTGGCTCGGCTGAGTTGTGGTCGGGGTGCTGTTCGGGTATGGTACTGTTTGACCGCAGTTACTGAATGAATTTTCCAGAAAATTGCAAACAAGGTAATACAAAAAAGAGGAAATGAAGTTTATAAAAGGCAAGGTTACAAGGACGATTAATTCGGTTACACATTGCTTAGTACAATCAAATGTTCAAGTACTTTGCAATTACACTAGTGGCGTTTGATATTATCTTATTGATATTCTCCAGCCATTCCTGGTAATCTTTCTGAGTATTCGACATGGCGGAGAGTTTTTCCTCGAGCTGGTTTGCTTCAATCATGGCCGCCGATGCTTCCTCTTGGATTTTCTCTGTTAATTTAGGGAGCTCGGCTATCTTTTTCTCATCAGCTTCGATTTCGGCTGACAAATTCCTCAGCTCAGTTTCTAATGCAGCTTTTCTGGCAATTTTCAACTCAAGAGCGGATTGCAGTTTGGCCAGCATTTCCTTATTGCTCTCGATTTGGGCTTGTGATCCCTTCACAGCTTGTTCAGCTTTGGCTTTCTTTTGCTCAAGAACTAGTCGGGAGGATTGGCTCTTCTAGGCTCGCCTTATTGACACATAATGAATATCCAGACCTGAGATAGGCTCTAAGGAAGCTTTGATGTCTTCGGGGAGTTCTTGATCGATGGATTCAAGTATTTCCTCGAAGTGATCAACATCTCTGACTTGATCTCGGGCATCTTTTTGCAGACAGGAAAAGATTTCTTTGAGCTTTGCCTGATTTTCCTCTGACAGGACTTGGTTTGCGGATGCTTCATCTTTTTCGGCAGCTGGATCACTTACAACGAGTGGAGAGTTTGGTGGTGATGTAGCCTGGTCCTGAAAAGGAAGGATTACCGAATTAGGGATGGTTTATTGAAAGAAAATAACAGAGGTGGGTGCCAGCACTTACATCATGTCTAGTCCCTCGAACTGAGGCAGAGGCTTGTTCAGGTTCAAAGGGAATTTCCTGGGCGACCAGTTGAAGAGGAGTCTGGGGAGTTCTTGGCAAAGCTGAAGCTTCTACTTGAGGGGAAGCTGGTGCAGTCCCTGGTAAATTTGAAGCTTCTGGCTGAAATGAAGATGGATTCATTTCTGGTGTGGCTGGAATTTCTGCTTGAGGCGGGGGTGAATGGATCCCTGGTAAAGTTGAAGTTTCTGCTTGAAAGGGAGCCATTGGTGAACTTGGACTTGAGGCATGCTGAGGGGAGGAGATCTCCACAGGTTGGTTCACCAGTGTTTCTTCTGCAAATACCGGATAAAGGGTAAATGCCAATGTAAATGGTTATCTTTAAAGAGGAAGAAGTAGTAAAGGTCATACCAACAGGTGGAGCATTGGCAGATTCTGAAGCTGTTGATGGTTGCTGAGTTTTGGTCTGGAATTGCACAAGATAAAATATGTCAGATGAAGAATGGTCTTGTGTTCAGGAAAGAAGAAATCTTACCTCAATGGGGACCTTTTTAGTGGTTCTTTTCTTCTTGGCAGCTGGAGGTGCAACCAAGGATAAAGCTTTTTTCTTATCAGAAGTTGAGCTGATGAGAGTTGGGTCCATTGTACCATATCTGGCCATCAGCTGAGCCAGAGTTGTGGATTTGAATCCCAAGGCAGAGATTGGGCCTACAGCATTGTAAGAGAATGTCCTTGCTCGAGGGGCAGGCTCTGTATTCTGCAGGGAGTAACCAAAAGTCATGATTAGTAAAGAAAGGCATGCCTGATCAAAGAGGAAAAGATAAGTGTGTTACCTCTGAAGTTGACTGAAAGTCAGGCATCAGCTCAAGACAGAAGGAGTGCACTGGTTCACTAAAGATATGGTCATGGAACTCTTGCCACCATTAGATAAAGAGAGGATGAGCTATTGTTATTGGTGTAAAGAGCCAGGTATACATGGTTGGGCTACATTGGTATTCAAAGACCCTTCTGGATTGTATGCTCTCTTTGATTTCCTCTCTGGGTTTGAGGGATTCATGAAGAAATAGTCTTGGGGGGACTTGGCCACATCCCAGTTGTCGAGCCATTATGTTTGGCTGATAATATTCATAGGTGCTGTGATTTAGCCTACCTCCACAGAATTCTGCTGGCAAGATGCATGGATGGATAAAGACATTGAAAATTTCTATGGATCTTGCATCATGACATCCAGTTTCAAAGGAGAATTCAAAAGGGAGGGTCAAGTTATCATTGTTCAGCTTCTCCATGGGTTTGGCATCCTCTGCCACATCTGAACAAACCACCAAGGGCCGTTGACACATGATATCTTCTGTCCGGTGTGCATTTGAGAGGTGGTTTGATGGAGCATATGATACACACTCCCAAGGAGGTACTTTCCAAGGGGCACACGATGACCAGTAGCTAAATCATTAGCCATTGCAATGTGGTTAAGGGTTGGCTCATTGGCCTTGCCACAGAAGATAAATCCGCACAGCCACATATTTAGGAATGCCCTGTATTCAACTTCACCCAGAGGGCCATCTTTCATATGGTTCTAGATGTATGACTTGTATCCACTTCCTGTTTTCACTTCTTTTTGCCTGGAGGAGCCTTTATACTTGAAAGGATACACAGATCCTGAGATGTCAAGGCCGGTCATCATGTATACATCGGCCAAGGTAGGGGACATTGGGTCGTGGCCAAAGAGGAAGGCATTGACACCATTTGACCAGAAATGGTAGGCTGCAATCAAAAGGCTCTCATTCTTGGGGGTCTCGGCCAGGGATAACTCCAAGCACTGGGTAATACGAAGGGTGTCCCAATTGTTGGTTTTCGCGCTGTTATCTGCGAGTATCCTCTTGTACCAATTTCTCCAGCCTGCAATTGGGGGCAGAGGCCAGTTCTTGAAGGCATCTTGCCACAACTGGGGCCCTGATAAAGCCTCTTTGAAGGGGATTCTCTTGGATTCGTCTTCAATGAACTCGCGGGGATCAGGGATTCCCACAGGACCAAGGAAATAAGATGTTGAGTTGTCCTCAGTATGGATCAAGAGCTCGGTGGATAGCTCCTATCAAGGAAAGGTGGAAGAGAAATCTGAGGTAGGAATCGGAAAGGTAATGCCGAATAAACCTTAAGGGGATGAAGTTTACCTAGACAGCTTGGTCCACCATTGAAGATTCGAGCTTGAAGGTTGATGACCTAGGGTTTGGATCTGAGCGGAGACTCCAACGGACTACTAAAGGAAAAACTGGTGTTGAAAAGATTTGACTTGGAGACGTCGAGCGTTTGTGGTCAATTCCGAAATAAAATCACTTTTATCCCGTAATTGAAGGGGCATATGTTAACACCAAAAAATGGTACAGGAGAAAGACTGACTTGTGGGCCGAGCTTGGTGATAAATGCCATTCGGCTGGGAAATGTTTCTCAAAAGAATCGGTAAAGGATGCTTGCGGTCGGCAGTGCGCCATCGTTCGGCAAAGAGGCTGTTTGTGCTTTTGAAGGGGAAATTTTCGGGAATACATGGTGACGTGGCCTGATGCGAGGAAAGAACGAGTTGATGGCGTGTACGAGATGAACATTAGCGTCGGAGCATTGATTTAGACATTTAATGTTGTACTCGTAGTCGACCCGGAGTCGTATTAGGACAAGAGTATAAATACAGGCCCTTGATGTATGTAATGGGTATCGAATTATTTCACAACAAACCGGCTTACACCAAATTCTCGAGTCCTTTAGTCGTGTCGTTGAGTTCTTCGAGGGGAATCATCGATCCGTCGACCTCCGTAAGTACCGACAACCTTGTATCATGTCTAGTATCATGCGGTCGATTTAGACCGTGATGCATGTAGTCTTGTTACCATGCTTAGTATCATGCGGTGGTTTTAAGCTTGGTTCAAGAGGGTTTCTTGTTAGATCATGAGTCATGCGGTGGGCTAAGATCTTGCTTGGAGCTAGTTATCGGCTCTATTAGATTTGGCAAGATCTAATAGATTCATTAAGTTACCATGTGTTGTTTTGAGTTTTTACTTTGTGTTTAAATTCATATAACACTCTTTTGCCCAATTTAGATTGGTTTGAATCGGCTTTACCTTGTTTGGTGATCCTTATGTTACATGTTAATGTCTTTGGCTTAATACAGCACATGGATCACGTGTTCTTTAATAGCCGAAGCCGGATCAATCTAAGTTGTCACGTGTTGCGGGTTCAAGCTTGTTAATCTTGTGTAAATCTTGAAAGAACTAGGTATCATGCGGTAGATGCAGGTTTTTGGATTGTTTTAGAGCTAATCATCCGGTGGATTAGATTTCGATTCAATCTGATAGGTTTATCATCTTTGACAATGTTTGTTCCTTCTCCACGGAACCCGATTTGGCTGTACAGCTGTATTCGGTTGTGCTTCCATGAGTAAAACGTGCTTATAAGTTATGTTTTAAATAATGCATGCTTTTAGCTTTCCATATTTAGATTGTATCATGCGGTGGATTGATCTCTTTGTGGTAGGTGGTGTGATTTGAAACAAGTTGTATCATGCGGTGGATTAACTTGTTTGACTTCATACTTGACGGGTTTTAAAGTACCTAGACATGCGGTAGACTAGTGCTTTTGGCCTATGCATGCCTGTTTATCTCATATTTATGATCATGCTTTACTTTATTTATTTTATTTGTTGTTTATCATCAAAAATTGGTCATGATCATGCACGAGCAACGTTATTTAAACAAAGACCGATCTTTTGTCATGCTTACGTCATCCATTCTGCTATATTCTGTTTTATGTTCTAAAGCTCCAGAATGATATTAAAACTGCCGGCAGATAGCTTGTTGTAGCTATATGTCATTTTATTTGGCTTTTAGCCATAAATGTGGAACTGTCTGGTACCACCCGGCAAGTTCCATGTTTTATCTAACTATTTTCATCCTTTGTCAGTTTCAGGAAAATTGACTAGCACGCTTTCAGGATTCATCACGCATGTTAAGCCGGCTCCTTTCGGCTTGCTGTGTGCTTGGCGTGGAGTGCAGAGTTTGCATCAACAGGATCCTCTCGGATTTCGATGAGGGGCCAAGCAACGACAAGGGGGAGCGTGCAAGCGAGGGGGAAACGAAGTGGGCGAGTGGCCTGCCTCACGTTTGCGAGCACAAGTGTCTGGCAACTATGAAGAGGTGTCGAGGGAGCGGTGAAGAAGGTGTAGAGGACCTCATCTCTGACTCTGGCAATGACCACGACGACAGCGAGGCAAGTTTCTCTGAATCTCACTGCCTTTTTACTTGTTCTATAGATGGATCTTAAGGTAGCTTGAGCTTGAGCTTCATAAAGTAAATTAGTTCCTATGATGATGTCTTCCATTCTTGTCATGATCTTAATTATACCAAGTTTTGAGGTAAATCGGTTCTGAACTAAGTTATGCTTTTACTTGTCACACCCTGCTATGAAGCCTAGGATAATTTTCTAGTTCTTATATAATTTTCCTATGACTGTTCCTATACTGCTTCAAGGTCTGAGGCAAATTAGTTCTGGATTAACTATGTTGTTCCTATACCATGTTTAAACCTGTTTCAGGCAAAACTCTTTGAGTTGCGAGCAAAGCTTGAGTTACTTCTTATCCTTAATGTCTGGGATTATGTGAAACCTGAGTTTGAAAAAATCACAAGAGAAGTGAACATCCTCATCAAAAAGGCTAAGCGCATAAGGAGGTACGATTATACTACTGAACAAAATCTCGAGCCCATTGAAGGTGCGCTGGAAGGGCTTCAAGAATCCTTGGTTGCTTACGAAGAGGCTGCAAAAAGAGCCAATAATCCTAATGGGGCATGATCTAGTTTAAGCTTGTGTATGTGCAGGGTCAGTAGCCATACTTTTGTGGATGTTCTAGGGGCATGCCTTTGTTGACGTGTATGGTCAGATAGCACGACTATAGTAAATAATATGATGGACTAGTTAAGTCCTAGCCTGATATATGGACAAGTTAACCTTTTGTAATGATTATTTTTATTTCTGTGGACAAGTTATCATCATCTTTGTGGACAAGTTACCTCTCTTATGATGTCTGTTTTGTCTCAAAAGATATGTGTGTTTATTGTGCCTGTATGTCGAAATGAAGCAATGAGAGATGGATCGAGTTGACCTGTCAATGAGGACCGACTCAAAGGAGACGATGATTAACAAACCTCCGTCTCATTTGTTCACTGACGTCGCGCTCCTGCTTCATGGCAGTTGAGTGCTCTCGAACTTTAATTATTGGGCTCTCAAACTAGTAACGAGCGTCAAATGCTCATCGGTAACGGACTTTATAGCACGTTACTAATACGGAGTGATCAGTAACGGACTTAAACAGCCCAACACCGATAGGGTGTTGATCAGTAACGGACTTTACTAGTTCGTTACCGATAGGATTAACTTGTGTAACGGGCTCTATTTAACGTCTGTTACAAAGAATTCATGTAACGGGCGTTTAAGAAGACCGTTACCAAAAGTCCACATTGGTAACAGGTGTTGCGGAGGCCAGCCCCGGGGTCCGCCCGCCGTGCTTATCTGTAACGGGCGCCAAGTAACAACCGTTACTGATGTGGGTGTATGTAACGGGTGTTATGGTCCCATTACAAATGCTGCGTGACCTATTTGAGGTTTTCACATAGTGGAAATCAAGCAAGACCAAATAGTAGAGGAACAGGATGGAGATCTCAATTTCAAACCCCCCAAAACATCAATAATGTGGAGAATCCTTCACCACAATTCAACCAAAACAACAGACCAAGTACAAGAGGGGGTTTCCCTTCAAGAGGAAGAGGAAGAGGACCTCTGAAAGTTCAAAATCACTATCCAAGAGATCCATATTTATATTGTAGATATGATGGAAGGGGTCACAACACTGAAGCTTCCCCAGAAACCAAGAAGAACATAGCGAGAATTCAGCAAGAACAAATAATGCTGTCTATCGCCTCCACAGTCCCAAACTAGTTTGGTTAGAATTTAATTTCTAGCAACCTCGGCTGATGGGTCCTCAAGCAACTCCAGTACCAGTTCTGCAATTCCAGCAGGCACAACCAACATGGCAGCCTTTGCAACAGTTCTTCCCTCAGTCTCAAGCAATTCAAACCATCCAGCAACCGCAACCGCAACCAATTCAAGAAATAGTGCCACCACCACCAGCTAATTCAATGAAACCAGAGTCGAGCTCAAGAAGCAACAATCCAAAAGCATTACATTACTTTTGGAAGTATCATGCCTATAGCTAGAGGCTCAACCATGGATTTTGAAACAAAGAGGCAGAGAAACAACTACTTCAGATCTATGAACATGGTCATCAATGATGGCCCAGTAGCAAGACCAGAATCGACCAAGGTGTCAATAACATTCATTGAACAAGACTTCAGGCTAATATCTACTGATCACAATGATTCAATGGTCATCGAAGTTAATATCGCTGGATGGGTAATTGGAAAGGTTTTGGTGGACAACAGAAGTTCTACTGACATACTATTCATGAAAACATATGAGAAGATGAACTTGAGTCTGCACATGCTGCAACCACCAGAATATCCACTCCTGGGCTTCGAAGGAAAGCCAATCAAACTAGTGGGAAAATAGCCCTACCAGTTTCTTTTAGAGATCTTGACAATGCCAGAACAGAGAGCCTTACCTTTGATGTCGTTGACATGTATCACCCATATTTCGCGATTTTCGGCAGAGGATTCATCAACAAGTTCGATGTCGTGATAAGGCAGCAATTCTTGTGTATGAAAATCCCAGCAATCAAAGGAGTCATCACAGTGTATGGTGACCAAAAAGAAGCAAGAGACATAGAGAAAGGCCACACACCTGGGCAAAGTAATATGCATCACATGAACTCTCCATTGAAGAAAAGAAAGACCCGTATGCCGAAGCCAAAAGAGTCAAAAAGAAAATTGAGATTAGTGCAGACGATGAAACAAAAAAAGTTTATCTAGATGATATGCCAGATAGAGTTGTAGTGATAGGGGCTCATCTTAGCCCCGAAGAAGAAGATAAGCTCATCGAGTTCTTGAACAAGAACAAATATGTTTTTGCTTGGTCAGCAAAAGACTTGCAAGGTGTCGATAGGGATATTATCGAACATATTCTTGACACAGATGAGAAATAACTCTGAAGAAAGAAAAACTCAGGAAAATGTCTGAAGAAAAGTCCAAAGCAGTAGAGGTTGAAGTGCAAAGGTTGCGGGGAGAAGATGAGGAAAAGACAAGTTTCATCACATCATTCGGAACATATTGCTTCGTAAGAATGCCAAAACATCTAAAGAATGCAGGGTGCACCTTTTCGAGGATAATAGCAATTGTACTGCACCCTCAGATTCGGATAAATATTCTTGCATATGTTGACGACATAATCGTCAAGAGTGTCAAAAGAGGTGACCACATCAACGATTTAGCAGAAACCTTCGCGAATCTTAGAGCAGCAAATCTCAAACTAAATCCTGAGAAATATGTGTTTCAATTCACAAAGGAAAGGTCTTAGGCGGCTTAGTTTCAACAAAAGACATTGAAGCGAACCCAAACAAAATCAAGGCTCTAGTCGAGATGCAAGAACTGTTTCAGCGAAAGATGTGCAAAAGTTGACAGGGAGAGACGCTGCCCTTAACAGATTCACACCGAGAGCTGCAGAGAGAAGTTTACCCTTCTTCCAAATTCTTCGAAGTTCCAATAAGTTCCAGTAAGTCCCAAAGGCAAGCCTTCCAAGAACTCAGAGATTATTTGTCGAACATGACAAAGCTATGTCCTCCAGAGCCAAGATCACCACTTCTGCTATACTTATCTGCTTCCAATTCCGTTGTGAGCATTGTCCTAATGCAAGAGAAAGAAGAAATAAGGAAAGTTAAAGCAAATCCTAGTGTATTTTGCTTCGAAAGCTCTTTCAGGATCCAAACTGTTCTATTCTGAGCTAGAGAAGATAGCGTATGCAGTAATCATGGCGACAAGAAAGCTAAGACAATATTTCGAGGGTCACAGAATAAGAGTGATCACAAATAAACCACTGAACGATTTGTTCATGAACAAAGAAGCTTCAGCTCGAATCATCAAATGGGCAGCTGAGCTTTCAAAATACATTGTGGACTTTGAAAGAAGGAGTGCAATCCAATCTCAGGTCCTAGCAGACTTTTTGTAGACTGGACTTTGCCAACTCTAGACTCTAGCGAAGAGGTAGCCACACCATGGGTGGCAGTGTGATGGGGCCTGGTGTGACAGAGGAGTTGGAATATAAGTGATTGTGACATCTCCAACTGGAGTCGCAATAAGATATGCAGCACGAGTTGACTTCACAGATGATGTGCACTCCACGAATAATACAACAGAATACGAGGCCCTACTATCTCTGGGAACGTTGAAAGCCTTGGGTCAGCAAACATTCATCATCAAAACAGACTCCAAAGTGATTCAAGAACACATTGAAAAAGGAAGTGAAGCAAGAAACCCAGTACTGGTGAAATATATTGAGCAGGTTAGAGAAATGGAGAAACACTTCAAGGGCTACACAGTCCAGCATATTCCAAGAAATGACAACAATGAGGTAGATAAGTTGGCAAAAGCCGCAACTCAGAAACAAGCAATGCCTCTGGATGTATTATTTGAAATTATCAATGAACCATACATCAAAGAATCAAAGCCAAGAAATGTAGCCAACATATAAAATCATGATTGGAGGGCCGAAATCATGGCCTACTTGAGGGGTCACTATGAACCGCAAGATGAGTTAAAGGAAAAGAGGCTAAGGTAAAGGGCAAGCGGCTATGTTGTTGTGGATGGAGAACTATACAAGTCCGGAGTTACTAAACCATAGTCAAGGTGCATAATTTCTGAAGGACCGATACGGCGAACCAGAGAGGGGGGGGGGAGTGAATGGGAGCCGATAAAAATTCTTCTCGAAGGAGATGGAAACTCCAACAAGATGAACGCGGCTTCCAACACACTTCTCCAACTCACTACCCAAGTTGGTCAAGCCCACGTATCCACTGGAGTGCTACTGGACCTAGGAACCAACACACAACCTTTCGACCCGAGAACGCAGCGGAACACCAAACCTCGAGTCTACAAACCCACACCGGTCAGACCGATGCGCACCACCGGTCTGACCGGTTCCTGCTGGTGAAACTGAGCAACTTTCACTAAGTGGCTCTACACCGGTCAGACCGGTGAGACACACCGGTCAGACCGATCACAGCCTGAAAGCCCCCAAGGCACCAAATAGGCCAACCGACCACCAAACTAACCCAAACTCGAAATAGCAGCAACACCGGACAACAACGAACACACCAAGACGTTCACCCGAGCAAAATCCCACCGAGGGTTGCACCGGTCAGACCGGTGTAGCCTGGGCAACTCGGGATGAACAGCACCCGCGGGTCAACTCCCCCAAATCCAAACCTCGATCTCCCGAATCGCTCCACGGACTTGAACAAGACTTTGGGGATATTAGGAGCACCTCATGAGGAGTCCATAGCCAAGTTTAATCCCTCCAAAACTCATCCAAAAAGGAGGAATCAAGGAAATCCCGCCAAGAGCACTTCCAACCCAAGAACTCAAGAAACCCCAAAATAGAGCACCTTTACTCACGGATTTGGGAGGGGAATCACAACCCAAAGAACCACGAAGGGTTCCCACAAATTTCCCCCATCAAATCCCCAAGAGAAAGGTCCCGAAAACAACCCAAAGAAATCACCAAGAGAGGACTCCGAAAATCACCACCAAGAACAACCGGGGAAAACACATCCAAACCTTGAGGAAGCACGCCGAATCATCTATACATGAAACAAAGGTTCATACAAGGTCTAGCAAGCCGCCCGATCATCCATCCCTCTCAACAAGATCTCTCCATGAAGCTCTCTTGCTAGTCCTATGGAAAACCTAAGGAAAATAGGAAGGAAAATGGGAAAACAAATGAGCTAGGGTTCCAAGAGTTGGTTGCCATCCTCTCACCTCTTGGGTTATATGGAGGCAACCGAAAGTCTGAAATACCCTTCTCTAACAACTAAGGATACATGCCCCTCAAGGGCGCTTTTGGAAGACATGAAGCTTTCTCCATCGGACGGATGCCCGACGACCGTAACCTGCTTAGCCTCAACGCAAGCCTTGCGATCCCGACGCGTGTCCTCCGCTTCGAAGATTCCGGACTGCGTCATCGCACACCGGTCAGACTGGTGCTCCTCACCGGTCGACCGGGGGTCGGACCCACCGGCCCGATCGGGTCCGCGCCGCTCGTGCAGCTCCATCTTCGGTTCTTCAGTCTTGGCTTTGTGGATCAACCAAGGAACCCAGTGGTTTTCTAGTGAACCATAGGAAACCCTGCGAACTCGGTGTAGCCTCCGCCAATCTCCACTCATGACTCGGCTCCCACGTAGTCCCGGCTCGACCTTGGTTTTGAGGCTCAACCAAGAAACCGTCCCTGACTTCATCTTGCTGTTCATGCCACCATGCGGCCCGCACTTGACCCCGCTGGCCACCGGGTCCCTCGAACGAAGCCTACTTGTCTTCTCCACACCTGGAGGCCTCACTGGCGACGACCTTTCGCGCTTGTTCTTCACCTGCACCAACACTAGTCAAGCCGCAACCTGCACCTGCAATACTTAGCCAAGAATCAATCCACACAATGTTGTCAATCACTCATCACACAAGGAAGCGACCATCCACCGGTCCTCGAACCACACATGGTCCTCAATCTCCCCCTTCATGAGTGCATTGACAACACCCACACGAAAGTAACAAGAGAGAAAAGAAAAAGAAAAGAAACAAACAAAATAAACTCCAACAAGCGATCGAAAGCCAAACAAGGGCAAAGAGCAAGATCACTTGAAGAAGACAAGTCTCGGACCCCTAAGGCAAGGGCAACGGCTCGACACATCCGAGACAAAACAAAGCTCAAGCAAAGAGCGTGAACCACCAAACCAAAGCTCAAACACCACAAAGAGCTCCCCCTGCACACATGCAAGCTCCCCCTAAAACAATGCACCCCCTGGACGAATGCATGCAAACCAGCTGAAAATAGGGCAGCTGCAGCAACTTCAGCTCACACCGGTCAGACCGGTCATCACCACCGGTCAGACCGGTGCCTAACATGTGTACAGGACCAGCACTCACACCGGTCAGACCGGTGCTCACCACCGGTCAGACCGGTGAACAATAGAGCCTAGAAATGGCTCGAAACCACCTGAAAACCTTCTAAATGCATCCACCAAGCCATTTCAAGCTCAAACTTCTCCACCTTGTTGGCAATGCATGAATCAAGCCAAAAATGCAAAACTTTCAACCTAGAGCTTCTCAAATAGACAAAATTCAACAAAGAATGCTACACATGTCCAAATGAGCAAGTTAGATACTCTACAGCTTCGTATCGATCTCAACTATATGATCACCAAGTTTCACAACCATTGGACGAAGCTAAGATGGATTTGGGCAATTTTGCGAAAAACTTGCCTCTCATGAGCAAAGTCCTAAACATGATCAAAGCATATTAAAAATGGCAAAGCCACACAAACTTCATGCTAGGACAGCCATTCTAATCATAAGACCATCACAAACACCCACAAGCACCTCATGTCATGTCAAAGCCACCGAGCCATGTGCCTACTTCTATGTATGAGACTTCTCGTTGGTAGGCATCATGCAACGGTTTAGCACCCAAAGCAAATTAAATTCAGCACATGTGACATGGGAGCATATTTTCCAAGCATTTTACATTTCATTTTCAGATTCATAATTCGTACATGAAATGTCTTTGCGACAAAAAGGAACTTATGCCCCTCCACAAGATGAAGCAAGAGGGCTAAACATTCATGATGGCAAATGAGCCTTTGGCCCCATATGATCAATAAGCTAGCTATCCAACCACAAATTAAGCATAGCCAAGCCACTAAAACATGTCAAGATCATATAAAGGCATTTACACATGAGAGAGCATACATGTGACATTTTCGAAAACATAACTATCAACCATGGATTATTCATCAAAATCATGAAGAGCTAAGCCAAACTAACCATAGCATACCAAACAAGCTCACAAAGACAGATATCTCATTCCATGGTGAACAATGTATATGAGAGAAGCTTTTCCTATCCAATGCATATAATACAAAATGCACGCAATCTAAGATACAAGGATGCCTATACACCATGTTACATATGCCATGCCAAATGCAAGAAATGCATAAAGGAAAGCTATACATATGCTACAAAGAGAGCTCCCACACACAAAGCTCACAAACCACCGACTCCTCGAGGGGAGGCAAAACGGGCTCGACACCACCGGCAAAAGAGCAAAGGAGCACAAAACTCACAAGATCCCCCTAAACTCATGGATTAAGGCCAAAGAGCATACAAAGCTCACCTTACACACATGAGATAGGGCAAAGAGCAAAAGAAACCAAGTGGCTTGACCAAGGCCACACACTCGAAGGTCACAAATACACTTACCTTTATCATTTCTTCACAATTCACTCATCCTTGTCCACCATCCCCGAAAGTGATGCACCTACATGTCACCACCGGGATATGAAGCCGAAGAACCACCCCCGATATCAACCAAATGTTCTCCGGGCCATCCACCTGCAACTCAAAACCAAGAGCGAGAGCGAGCAAACGACTCAACACTGGGGTTAGTTCCAAATGTGTAAAACCAGTGCCTAGCCATTTGCTCGAAAGTGGGGTTAGCACAAACCAAACCATCTTTCCTACCAAAGCTACCTCCACGAACACCACCACGGTAACCACCATGAGGTAACCAAACCTCTCTACCTGGAGGAGGACCAAAACCACGAAAGAAAGCCTGTGGACTGTCCCTCCTCTCCTTCTCAAAGCTAAGACTCCTCCCATCCCCGTAGTGAGCCCGAGGGGGAGAATGCCTAGCAAACTGACCTCCTGCAAACTCTCCAGCCCAACCACTAGAACCACGAACTCCAGAACCAAACCTCGCACCTGTACGAGCACGAAACCCAACCGCCGCTCGTCCGGACACCGCCCCGTCCGACCGGTGCCCCACACCGTCCGACCGGTGTAGCCCGGCGCAAGCACCTCCAACGACCTTCCGCTCTCCCCAAGCCCGACCTGACCTCACACTCGCCTTGGCCCTGGGCAACTGCACACGAGGCTCAAGTACACCATCGGAAGGGTGGTACTTGTCCTTGTTAGCCCACTCCTTCGCCATTCTCTCCTCACGCTTCCTCTTGAAGCAAAACGCTCTCTTGTAACCATCCTTTCCACAAAACTCACAATGGAAACGGATCGATCTGGGCTTAGGCTTGGGATGAGGCTCTTCACAAGGTTTCTCACTTGGTTTCTCACTAGGCGTTTCACTTGCCTTCTCACTCGGTTTTTCTCTTGGTTGGTTTGGCTTGGATGCAAACTTGTCTTTGGGTGTGGGTTGTGGTGGAACTAAAACATTCCCAAATTTCCTTTCTCTCTCACCCTCGCCCTCACCAACCTTATCCAATCCCAAAGCCCAACCGTCAAAGCGCTTACAGCTAGCAATCATCATACCAAGCTGAGGTTCTTGACTCGACAACCAACTCAGCGCTTCACGCAACTTATCATTCTCATCTTGCAAGCGACCAACACATTTTGCAAGATCCAAATTCTTCATAGCATGCAACTCACATGTAGAGCAAGAAGTAGGAATAGGCACTTTCAAATCAGCCTCAAGCGAAACAATGCGAGAACTAAGCTCAACAATTTTCTCATGCAAACCAGGGCAAGAAGTGCAAGCACCAAGAAAAGTGGGTCTAGATTGTAGCTCAGCCAACTCAACCCTAAGCACATCTAGTTCCTCACACTTGGAGGCATACTTCTCCCTAAGATCAGTCTAGTCAGCCAGGAAAGCAGAGCAATCAGCACAATCGTTCTCATCAGAAACAATAGGGGTAGCCTTAAGAGAATCAATTTCAAGCTTGCTATCAAGAACCTGTGTTTCTAGCTCAGCCACTCTAGTCCTAGCATCCTCAAGCAAAGATCTATGCTCCTTCCTAAGCTTCTTAGCCTCTCTAAGCATGTGATCGCGATTATCAAGCAAGTCAACCAACTCCTCATTCTCCTTGCGCAAAGAAGAGAGCTCATCACATACCTCATCCTCGGAATCCAAGTCCGAGGCGTCCTTCTGGCTTCTCTTTATGCTCGAACTGCGAGCCATGCCGCAGAAGTCATCCTTGGGGCTTAGGCCCGTCACATAGAGGCCGTTGAGATACTTGCCAAGGTTCTTCTTCTT
Source organism: Cenchrus americanus (assembly GCA_947561735.1). Lineage (NCBI taxonomy): Eukaryota > Viridiplantae > Streptophyta > Magnoliopsida > Poales > Poaceae > Cenchrus > Cenchrus americanus. The sequence goes on along the minus strand of OX387241.1, from coordinate 47,826,360 downwards.
CTTCCTCTTCTTCTCATCCTCTTCGTCTTCATCACTCGAGCTTGAAGATGTGTCCTCGGAATCAGACTCGATGTCGCTTGATCTCTTCATCTTCTCTCGAGACCGAGCCTTCTTCCCATGTTCATGATCCTTCTTCTTGGACTTCTTCCTCTTGTCCATGAATTTGTGCTTGTCGTGGTTGTTCACCTTCGGACACTCGGCGAAATATTGTCCAGCCTTGCCGCACTTGAAGCATGTCCTCGTGTTCCTCCTCATATTCACTCGGTTCTCGTGCAGCCTCTCGAACCGCCTCGTCAGGAGCGCCACCTCGTCCTCTCCAAGCACGTCGAACTCCTCATCTGGCATAGACATCAAAGAGTACAAAGAGAACATCCTGGTGGATGGGTTAACGTTAGCCTTTCCTTTTCAACCACCAACGAGGGCGAGACTATGGGAATCAGTCAGTCCCTCGAGCTTGGCGGTCATGCCCCTATCCACCTCAGCCGACTTAAGCTTCGAGAACAGCTCGTTCACTGTCAGAGTATCATACTTCTCTGACTCCACAATGGCCTCGAACTTTCCACCCCAAATCGTACGATCCAAAGAGTGTAAGAGCTTGACCGCTCTATCATGATCATCGTACGGGAGCACGTCCACATTGGCCCTCATGTTGTTCACAACCACCGTGAACCTCTGAAACAAGGCATCGATGGACTCACTGGGAGATGAGTGAAGTTCTCGTACTCTCTCCGGTAGGTCGCATACATCCGTGCCTGAACCTGGGCATTCCCAACATGAGCCTCCTTCAAAGACCGTCCAAATCCTACATGCCAAGTGCTCGGTGTGCACCCGATCGAACTCAGGCTGACACAAAGCACGAAACAAGTAGTCGACCGCCTTGTTGTTGGCGTCGAATCTGTCCCTCGATCCTGGAGTGAGGAAGTCCATCGGCTGGACATAGCCAGTGTCCACCATGACATCCCAAAGGATCTGACCCTTTCCGCGGAGGAACGCACCCATCCTCTTACTCCACATCTGGTAGTTCTTGCCATCGAAGTGTGGAGGACCCGAACCCCATTCCTGGTACGCCATCCTTGGATCTTAGACTGGTTAGAGTCAATAAAGACCCGAACCGGCTTTGATACCACTTGAAGGACCAATACGGTGAACCAGAGAGGGGGGAGTGAATGGGAGCCGATAAAAATTCTTCTCGAAGGAGATGGAAACTCCAACAAGATGAACGCGGCTTCCAACACACTTCTCCGACTCACTACCCAAGTTGGTCACGCCCACGTAGCCACTGGAGTGCTACTGGACCTAGGAACCAACACACAACCTTTCGACCCGAGAACGCAGCGGAACACCAAACCTCGAGTCTACAGACCCACACTGGTCAGACCGATGCGCACCACCGGTCCGACCGGTTCCTGCTGGTGAAACTGAGCAACTTTCACTAAGTGGCTCTACACCGGTCAGACAGGTGAGACACACCGGTCAGACCGATCACAGCCTGAAAGCCCCCAAGGCACCAAATAGGCCAACCGACCACCAAACTGACCCAAACTCGAAACAGCAGCAACACGGGACAACAACGAACACACCAAGACGTTCACCCGAGCAAAATCCCACCGAGGGTTGCACCGGTCAGACCGGTCAAGAGCACCGGTCAGACCGGTGTAGCCTGGGCAACTCGGGATGAACAGCACCCGCGGGTCAACTCCCCCAAATCCAAACCTCGATCTCCCGAATCACTCCACGGACTAGAATAAGACTTTGGGGATATTAGGAACACCTCATGAGGAGTCCATAGCCAAGTTTAGTCCCTCCAAAACTCGTCCAAAAAGGAGGAATCAAGGAAATCCCGCCAAGAGCACTTCCAACCCAAGAACTCAAGAAACCCCAAAATCGAGCACCTTTACCCACGGATTTGGGAGGGGAATCACAACCCAAAGAACCAAGAAGGGTTCCCACAAATTTCCCCCATCAAATCCCTAAGAGAAAGGTCCCGAAAATAACTCAAAGAAATCACCAAGAGAGGACTCCGAAAATCACCACCAAGAACAACCGGGGAAAACACATCCAAACCTTGAGGAACCGCGCCGAATCATCTATACATGAAACAAAGGTTCATACAAGGTCTAGCAAGCCGCCCGATCATCCATCCCTTTCAACAAGATCTCTCCATGAAGCTCTCTTGCTAGTCCTATGGAAAACCTAAGGAAAATAGGAAGGAAAATGGGAAAACAAATGAGCTAGGGTTACAAGAGTTGGCTGCCATCCTCTCACCTCTTGGGTTATATGGAGGCAACCGAAAGTCTGAAATACCCTTCTCTAACAACTAAGGATACAAGCCCCTCAACGGCGGTTTTGGAAGACATGAAGCTTTCTCCATCGGACGGATGCCCGACGACCGTAACCTGCTTAGCCTCAACGCAAGCCTTGCGATCCCGACGCGTGTCCTCCGCTTCGAAGATTCCGGACTGTGTCATCGCACAGTGGTCAGACCGGTGCTCCTCACCAGTCAGACCGGTCCCCACCGGTCAGACCGGTCAGACCCACCGGTCAAACCGGTCTTGCGCTGCTGCAGCTCCATCTTCGGCTCTTCAGTCTTGGCTTTGTGGATCAACCAAGGAACCCAGTGGTTTTCTAGTGAACCATAGGAAACCCTGCGAACTCGGTGTAGCCTCCGCCAATCTCCACTCATGACTCGGCTCCCACGTAGTCCCGGCTCGACCTTGGTTTGAGGCTCAACCAAGAAACCGTCCCTGACTTCATCTTGCTGTTCATGCCACCATGCGGCCCGCACTTGACCCCGCTGGCCACCGGGTCCCTCGAACGAAGCCTACTTGTCTTCTCCACACCTGGAGGCCTCACCGCGACGACCTTTCGCGCTTGTTCTTCACCTGCACCAACACCAGTCAAGACGCAACCTGCACCTGCAATACTTAGCCAAGAATCAGTCCACACAGCGTTGTCAATCACTCATCACACAAGGAAGCGACCATCCATCGGTCCTCGAACCACACATGGTCCTCAACTTTCGAAAAGGCTTAGATCTTCTCAAAGAAATTCATAACGGATTATGTGGTGCACACATAGGCACAAGAGCACTAGCAGGCAAGGCAATAAAGCAGTGATTCTTTTGGCCTTACATAAACCTTGATGCAAAGGAGCTAATTCTAGAATGTGAAGCTTGCCAAAGAACAGTGAATCAGCAATACCTGTCGTATATGCCAGTTCATCTGATTCCACCTTCATGGCCTCTGCAAAGGTGGGGAATGGATCTGGTTGCTGCAAGTTCACTGTAGTTGCACTTGACTACTTCACCAAATGGGTGGGAGCAAAAGCATTGGCGAACATCACCGCACCAATAGTTTAGAAGTTCTTCTAGCAAAACATAATTTGCAGATTCGGAGCTCCAAGAGAGTTAACCGTGGACAACAAGAAACAGTTCGGTTGCTATTATTTCAAGGAGTATTGCAAAACTCTTGGTACTCATGTGAAGTTCTCCGCTATTTACCATCCACAGTTCAACGGCGTTGTAGAAAAAGCGAATGGATTGATTTTTTCGGGGATCAAGAAGTGTTTGTATGATTAGAGAAAGGGCAGGTGGATAGATGAGATGCCAAGGTTAATCTGGTCTCACAACACAACAATCTCAAGAGCGACAGGTTTCACGCCTTATTGCTTGCTTTTCGGAACTGAGGCAGTGACACCAAAAGAAATTAGAAACGAAAGCTTGATGGTTCTGAAGACCAAAGAAATTCAAGAAGTAGACATGAAAATAGAAGAAGACATGATTGAGTTCATAATCTTCGAAGTCGCTGAGAACATTGAGAAATACCAAGAAGAAACCAAAGCATGGAGAGACAAAAAGATAGTCAAGAAAGATATCAAAGATGGTGACTTAGTGCTAAAAAGAAAGAAGAATGGGCAAGATCCTAGGAAACTTCAGGAATCTTGGGAAGGACCCTACATAGCAAAAGAGACAAGCATGCTAGGAGCTTTCCTCTAACAGATCAGACAGATGAGGAACTGCCGCATTCGTGGAATGCAGATAATCTCCGAAGGTACTACCCATGATAAAAGTAGTTAGATTTAGTTTTCTGCATTTCTTTTTGTAGATTAAAATTCCATAAGAAAAATGTAAAAGCCCGAGATACAAAACTATATGTGGCTTCCGGAACAAAAGTTTTTACTTCCTGCATTTACCTTACAATAAGAAGGACTGTACTCTTTTCCATGCAAAGGGGGCCCAAAAATAGGGGCAACGTTTTTAACAAGGCGGATCCTATGTAAATACTATTTCTGTCGTATATGAAAAGAGTTTCCCCCCAAACTGTGTGTTGTGAAGTTCCCGATAAGTCGAATGATTTCGTGAAAAGGCTCGGTGATAGCTGAAGTACTGCAGAACTTCTGGAAACCTCAAGATGAGAAGCTCGAAGCACAAATGCCAGAAAATTTCTGAGAAGACAGCAGAATAGTGAAATGAAGTTACCGCATGGAGTTCCTATTTATAGGGGAGAGGGGGTAGTTTCGAGAAGACATCTCGATATAACCGTTGCGCTATCCAAAGGGGGATGCATGTATACTCCGATGCTCTGAGGGTGACGTTTTTTAACACAATTCAAGAAATTTTTCATGGAAACGGATCATCGAAGTCAACCTACTTCCCCGTGGGGCTAGTGTTGGGGAATTGGGTAAAAACCTTTCACCCTCGAATCTTCAGAGATTTTGGGATTCTCATGAATTCAGCGATATAAGAAAGATAGAGTCAAGAGGTGCGTTCTGTCTCGAGAATTCTGAAGAATGTGGTCTTAACTTTCATGAAATGTAACTTGTTCCTAATATTGATGAAAAGTTTTCTAACCTTGTTAAACCTTCAGACAAAATGTTCGTTGAAGGAGCTTTAGTTTGTGACAATGTCCGTGGATTTGTTCGCAGTTTCAGGAAGATGGAAACTTCGAAGACTAATACGACACTTGGCTTCAGTGTAGAGTTCGGATTATCGGGGCGGGAATATGTGCACTAAGTGACCATCACGAACGAAGGCAAAAGCTGTGAATGAGCTAAGTCAAAGGAGCGGTACCACAAGTCCAGGTTCGAGTTGTGAATAGATGGCAGGCTTGTAAATATTTGAAACTAGCTCTGTGAATTACAGGATGTAAAAGACATTCATGTACATGTTTCCATTTGGAATTCTTTAGATCCGAGGGCAATATCGAAATTTAAAAGTCCTTTCGTCTCCCTATAAAATGGGGTCCGAGGGCACATGTAAAGGGGTTCACTACTTTCGGGAAGAAGACAGGATTTCAGAGATTCCTGTCTGCTACTTCCTTAACTCTTTCATGTATTTGTTCTTGAGCTTTCCATTACATGTGTTCGGGGGTCCTGTCCGATTTCTAAATCCCCAACAACGTCATCGGTCTTATCCGCACCGTCCCTGATGCTCTTCCGCTGCTGCTACTTCTCGAGCGTGAACCCCCTCCACAGTTCCACTGCAAGTCGCAAGTACGGGATAGACACCACCGACCGCCCAGGTACCACGCGCTACCTGTGAAACCACCCCGCTTGCGATACGCAGACACAGCACGCCCCCAGCGGCGGGTGGAGCTCCCCCTTGCCTATCCTCCGTGGCCGACAGCCCTCCCCATCCCTGTCGGTGAGGAGCTACGCGCGCATGCAACTACTCGCTGTTGACAGCTGTTAAATACCACTTTTACAGCGTCAACTCCTACATAAAATAATTGAAAAGTGATCATCAACAATAGAATAGGTCTTTATACTGACAAGTTCCACAAGTGTTGGTGCTTCTAGCTTTTGTTGCAGGACACTCCGGAATACATACTAAATTGTACAGTTGAGAACAAGTAAAGCAATGGCTTATAAAGGGTGTCATCATAAACAACCTCAAATTTCAAATTAGACTCGACCATTGCGACGGACTCATCGAGACGATCGAAATGGATATATCATTTACATACATCGGAGCCCGGATGAGAGAGATATGCACAGGACATCATGTGGGCCTGGCCCACACCAGGCCATGTGGCGACGAGCTCGCACACAGGATGCCATGTGCCCATCACACCTCATTCATCCAAGAAAAACACTTCTTGACAAATCAGACGCCGCCACGTGTTCTACACAAGGATTCAAGTGCCCACCACCCGAGCAAACCACCTCCAACCGACCCATACATCGGGAACCGCCTTGGGGACCCACTTGGTAGTCACCCAGACGAAAGGCGCCGCGATCAGAGCCGAACCCACAGTTCGGCCGACCCCACCTTAAGGCGGTTTGCCCCCCTCCCCCATCTTCCATGTGTCGTCTCCCCATTGGGTGCTATGCCCACTACGGGGGTGCTTGGGGAGTTCTCGCACCTGTGTCCGAGCCTATAAATAGAAGTGGAGGGGGTAAGAAATGAGACACACCACTTCGCCCAAGAATGAGAGCTTCCCTTCAAAGGAGAAGCCTCTCCTGGGTAGACTAGAGAGTAGGAGAATGAGAGAGAGTTGTATCTCTATGGATGCTTGTTCTTCAATTAAAGTAAAGTAAGTATTTCCACATTTCCTATTTAGACTAAAGTAGCATTCATGCATAGGTGATATGTTCTTGTGTTCTTCACTTTTTCTTGATTTAGAGGCTTGTGTTCTTTGAACGCAACCTTTCGATCTTGTAGCATAGGTTCATAAGTGCTCATATCCATTTATATGCATGTTCGTCATTTAGAATAAAGTGGATATGCTTGCATGCTCTAATTAGAATAAAGTGTGTTTGTGATTCTTTTCTAATAGTTTATACTAGGTTGCATATGTAGCCTTTTTCCTCTGCTAGTGCGTAGATCCTGGGTTTATGCGTTCGTCTGCTGCAAGTCGTTCGTGTATAATGGAAGCACAATACTGGCCTGAGTGCTCTCTCGTATGCCTTTTGTATAAGCTAGTACTTATAGTTGAGTGAGATCAGTTCTCCTCCTTGTGGGTTCGTTGCTCTATATTTAATATAGAGTGTCGTAGGTTGCTACGCACCGCGAGATAACATAGTCAGGCTACGGTAGTAATCAGTAGCATAGTGTTGACGGTGAATTTCCGTCAACCTAGAGTACTTGTTATACATTGGTTTCGTTTATGATTTGCAACTAACCCTCCACTAGGCATAATAATGATGTAACAAGTTCACACTTGCATGTCGATTTTGGAGTTTGTTGTTTACGCAGGAAATTAACGTTAAAGAGGACACTTTCGGTATAAGTTCATCAAGCACTTCAAGAGAAGATCATGAAACCCGTCAAAAGTCAAGACATGAAGTGAACATGACTCCAAACAACCCAAGGACCAAAGAATCAACACGCAAAACTCCGGGGACTTGGATGTTTACCAACGAGATCAACTCAACCTGATAGATATTCTCGCAGCCCAGGACAGCATAATCTTTCGGTGCAGATTTGGAGACTTAAACGGCCTTCAATGGCAAATGTTTGACTACCAAAGTTACGGGCCTCGATGATACTTTTGATTTGGACATGTGGAAGGCCCAATTCGGATAAGGGAGCTAGGAGGCCCCCGAAATCCCTGCTCCGCAGTTAGTCCGAAATCAGAAAAGATTATCTTCCAAGGCCGATTTGGAGATCTTATCGTCGTTTCCAAGAAAAGAAATGAACACCAAAGTTGAAGATAATTTCGTGGCACATAACCTGGACACCGAATTTGCATTATTTGGAGTCTGGACGTGGGAGATATGGCGCCGCCAAGGAAGGGCTGCGGATCAGGAAAATCTGGACAAGGCTGATTTTATGGAAACCAAGTTCCCTTCTCTCCTAAGAAAGATCTCGTGGATGGCAAGGTGGAGCACGCCCCAAGACTCCCCAAAGGCATAAATATAACCCCCTAGGCACCCAAGGAGAGGTTACCATTCAGATCCAATCATTCTACCAACCTTTATTCGTCATCCGCCGCCACAAGACCGAGAACAAGAATCAGATTGGATCGCGAAGGGAGCACTCGTGGCCTTCATCTACTTCGGAGGATTCTACACCATGATCCGCACTACAATGAGTAACATTATGGGGTAATGTCCTTGTTTGTCCTAGGGGTTGAAGGGGAATCTTGAGTTGTAATCACCGAACCTATGTTTTGAATCTTTTGCTATCATATTAATGTTCATGTTGATGGTGCTTTAATCTTATTGATCGTCCGTCTTGCTTTGGGGATGCATCGCTCGTAGCTTCGCTATCGTGTTCCTTTTTGTTCTTTATGTGATTACCGCGTGTAGTGAAAGTGCGCGAAAGGGAAAACATAATGAACTTGGTTCACACCTTTGATCATGCATGCCTAGAACACATCAACGTCTTGTGCACTTGGTGTTCGATCACGGATTACCCTCGTGTAGTGACTAGTATGAGAGAGGGAAAGGGTTGGACTCCGTGCACTTTTACCTTTGATATATTAGATCGGGTTGGTCTTGCTAGGTGGTTACATCTTCAAGTGATCCTAGATCCCTTGGACAAGCGTTCTACGTTCTTGACATCTCCTTTCCATCGCTCTCTACTTTGTCTTCTTTAACCTAGATTAAAATAGATTAAGTTCCTTACTTACACATATTTGATAAAGAGTTTTAAATCAATAACATTAGTGCTTAGTTGAGCATAGCAATCCACTTGCTCCACGAATTGATTAACCTTGGGGGAATACTCTAAGGGAAAAGCTACAACCGACCCGTGCGCTTGCGGATCGAAACTTGACGCGTTATTTAACCGTCAACACATAGACGTAGTGTCTAGGCTAGGGGTTATCCTTCGTTTGCCCTATATCCCACGAATTGGTAGAGGTAGATCGCAGGTGGTGACAGCCTTGTTTATCCTTTGAAATCCTCCATGTTCTGATATAGTGCAGGTTGAGGTTCCTCTTAGATCTGTAGGCCGGAGTCTCCTAAAGATCAGGGGTTAGCTGGTGCTCAAAGCAAGTTCTCGAGAGATCGACCTTTAATTTCATCTATAGTGCTATCTTTAGGAATCCTCTCCATCCTTACCTCTTGTTTGGGTGTGTCCTTGAACTGACTATACGAAGTTAGTACACACACATTCCCTTGGATTTGATACCCTTAGAATACTCTGAGGTGAAAGCAACAACGGTATCCGCGTGCTTGCAGATTTATTCGCGTGTCGCTAAAATACCCAACACTCGCTGGGGAAGCGGGCGCCTCGGAGGAGGAGGGCTCAGGCACGGTGTGGAGGAGGCCGACCGGTGATGCAAGCACAACGGGGAGGAGGTCGGTCGGTGGCGCTGGCCTAGCAGCGATGAATGACGACTCCGCGTCGGCGTCCTCAACTCCGCGCCTAGTGCTCCCCCGCGAGCCGTCGTCCCAGGCTGATGCCTGCGCTGCTTGCCGCGCTACAGCGCTGGTCCACCGTCGCCAGGGCCGCGGAGAGCACCTCCCTCTCGCGCTTCGCGACCGTGGCTGCATGGCAAGATCCCGCACAGGCGCACTTGAGGCAGCGCTGCGGCAAGCACCGCAAAGATCCGGCCAGCTTGGCAAGCTCGGCGCGTGGCGGGGATGAGGACCCGAGCCTCCGAGGACCAGTGGATGGTCGCTCCTGGCTGTGATGAGTGATTGACAACGTGGTGTGGACTGACTCTTGGCCGAGTATTGCAGGTGCAGGTTGCGGCTTGATTTGCGTTGGTGCAGGTGAAGAGTGGGCGCGAAAGGTCTAAGCCTTGCGGGGCCTCCGAGGAGTGGAGAGACAAGTAGGCCTGACTCGAGGGACCTGGTGGCCAGCGGGGTCAAATGCGGGCCGCATGGTGGCAAGAAAAGCAAGACGAAGTCGTGGACAGGAGCCGGTGCAGGGTAGCGGCTCATAACCGGAGTCTGCACGCAGGGTTTGCGGCGGTTCAACAGAAAACCGTCGGGTTACTTGGTTGAGCCACAAAACCAAGACCGGAGGCTCAGCGGGCAGAGACGGGATCCGGGCGCGCCGAGAAGCTTCAATGCCGGCGGACGCGTGGCGGGATCGCAGGAGTTGCGTCGGGAGGACGCGGTCTGCGGCGACGGCGTGACCATGCGATGAAGAGGAATGCTACATGACCTATTTTCCCCTGAGGGGTTGTATCACAACTTAAGTGCTAGGGGTAGTGTGGTCTTTTGCCTGGCCCGGAGGGGACTCATATATATTAGCTCTAGGGTTTGCAGGCAAACCATCCATCCGGACTGCTTCTCATTTCCTTGCTCTCTAGGGTTAGATTTTTCCTCTGTTTGTAACGAATTTGACCTCCGAGTGAATGGAAGCTTTTATGGTTGCGTCGATTCCCGGTTTGTAGCTCGTTGGATTTTCGTGTCTTTTTCGAGCTATTTTTGTCGGTTTTTCATGCGCGGCTTGTTCCTTCGATTCTAAGGTGTTTGGGCTCAGATTTGTTTGTGGGAATCATCGATAGTTGCTTCGATCTTTGTGCTTGATCTTGATCCCTCAAACTCCGAGTTTGTCCTCCGATTGAAGAATTTCGGTTGGAAACCTAGCTTTGTTCTTGAGCTCGGTAGAATCTCGATTCCTCTCGATACATTGGGTTTGAGGCTACAAATTCGTAGGCATAGCATCACCTAGAGGCGCTTCACCTTCACCTATGATTTGGCAGCAATCCCTTGGTTGATTCGGGAGATCGGGTAGTGGGAAGGAGGAGTTGACCTTCAAGAGGTCGGGTTCAGGCTGCTGTCTACGCTCCACGCGGACGGTCCGCGCGCCCCTGGCGGACGATCCGCAAGGTGGCTTTCAGCCAGCAGTTCGTCGTGTTCTTCGCGTGTTCTTGCGTGCTTTTCGTTCAATCCTTTCTGTCAGTGGATTTTTGTTGCACGAAGTTCGCAGACGATCCGTACTAGATCACTGAACGGTCTGTGTCGAGGCGGACGGTGCGCGGGCCCATCGCGGACGGTCCGTTATTGAGGGTGCACTACTGGAGGTTCGGGGGTTGTTTCCGGACGGTCCGTCGTAGCCTCGCGGAGCAGTCCGCCTAGGCCTCGCGGACAGTCCGCCCGGTGTCTGCGGACAGTCCACCCGGTGTTTGCGGACAGTCTGCCCAGGCTTCGCGGACGGTCCGCCCAGTGCTCCCGGATAGTCCTCCTGGTCCTGTGCTAAGCTGCTAAGCCTTTCGCTCTTTGAGTTTCGCTTTCGCTTCGGGATCGTTTGGGGTTGCTCCTAGGGTTGGTAGGTCCACTGTGACTACGCTACCTTGGCAAACCCGTGTGGGAATCCTTGGTTGTGAATTTGGGGCATAGGCCGAGTTCTCTCTTTGGAGAAGAATTTTTATCGGCTCCCATTCACTCCCCCCTCTGGTCGCCTAATCGTTCCTTCAATTGGTATCAGAGCCGGTTACAGATCTTCGTGATTCTAACCAGTCTAAGTTCCAAAGATGGCGTACTAAGAATGGTGTTTGGGTCCTCCACACTTTGATGGTAAGAACTACCATATGTGGCAAAGGCGGATGGCCGCTTTCCTCCGGGCCAAGGGTCAGATCTTGTGGGATATCACGGTGAACACAGCGTATGTACATCCGATGAACTTCCTTGCTCCAAAATCGAGGGACATGTTCGATGCCAACAATAAGGCGGTCGACTACCTGTACCGTTCTCTGTGTGAGTCGGAATTCGAACGATTTCGGATAGAGGATTTGGCGTGCAGGATTTGGGAGCAGTTGAAGAATGCTCATGCCTGGAACGCTCAGGTTCAGGCTCGTCTCTTTGCGACCTACCGGAGAGAGTACGAGAACTTCACTCATCTCCCCGGTGAATCCATAGATGCCATGTTTCAGCATTTCACGGTGATCGTGAACAACATGAGGGCTAATGTGGTCGTGCTCCCGTATGATGACCATGATAGGTCTATCAAGCTCTTGCATTCTCTGGATCGTACCGTGTGGAGCGGAAAGGTCAAGGCCATCCTAGAGTCGGAGAAGTATGAGACCCGCACGGCGGATGAGCTGTTTTCCAAGCTCAAGTCGTCCGAGGTGGACCGTGGGGCGCGTGCAAAGATCGAGAACCTGACTGATCCCCATAGTCTGGCTCTCGTGTCCGGTTCAAGGACTAATGCTAACATGTCTTCAAGACAATTTTCTTTGTCTTGCCTTGTGTCCATGCCAGATGAGGAGTTCGACGTGCTGGGCAAGGAGGATATCGCGCTGTTGAGCAGGCGGTTCGAGCGCATGTACACGAACCGGAAGAATGCTCGGAGGAGCTCGGGCATGTGCTACCGGTGCGGGAAGCACGGGCACTTCATCGCCGAGTGCCCGGAAGCCATGGAGGTCAAGCCCGAGCACAAGCACCGTTCGAGGACCGACCACAAGCATCGCTCGAGGGATGACTACAAGGGCAAGAACAAGTCCGAGCGGAGGCCGAGGAAGAGTGGTGGTCACAAGAAGAAGGAGCGAGCGATGGTGGCCGGTGCGAGCGACATTGACTCAATCTCCTTCTACTCTTCATCGAGCTCAAGTGATGAGGAAGAGAACCAGCATAAGGGCAAGCGTTCGAGCAAGAACATCAACGGCTTGTGCTTCGCCGCCCAAGGCTTTTGCCGCATGGCACATAGCACCGCAAGCAAGAAGAGCAACAAGGATGACTCGGGCTCCAACTCCGAGGAAGTGGTAAACAATAGCCCATCCTTCTTGATAGTGGAGAATGCTATGTTGAATGACTTGATTGACAATCGTGATGATGTGCTTAGAAAGACCAACAAGGAGAAGAGGGAGTATGGTCTTTGCTTGGAGAGGCTAAGGAGAGGGTGGTTGAGCTAGAGTTTTTGCTTGTTGATGCTAGGGCTCAAATAGATTCCCTTAAGTCTGCTCTCGTTGTGATCAATGAACCTAAATGCACTGATTGTTCCACTTTTCTTGGTGAATTGACTGTGCTTAAGGAGAAGTATGCCTCCAAGGTTGAGGAACTAGATGTGCTTAGGGTTGAGCTAGATGAGATGAAATCTAGGCCTTCCTTGCTTGGTGCTTGGACCTCTTGTCCTGTTTTGCATGAGAAGCTAGATGTTTTGCTTGCTTATGCTAGATCTCTAGAGGCTCAGTTGAAAGTTCCTATTCTACAATTTGTTCTACTTGTGAGGTAAATGTTGTGAAGAATATGGAGCTTGCACATTATGTTGATTGTTTGCATGATGAGAATGATGAGCTGAGAAAGTTGATGGTTGGTTGTCTGGTCATGAGCCTCAGTTGAGGATAATAATTGAGACATACAAGCGCCAGGATGGGGAAGCGCTTGGGGCAAAGAAAGTGGGTGAGGAAAGTGATGAGAATGAGGGGAAGATCGGAGATATCCCAGAGCAACCAAAAACCCACCACAAAAATACCTTTGTTCCTAAACCAAACCATCTTAGGAACCGACTGGACACAACCCCAGCTCCACCCGTGTTTCCTCCACAAACCGACAACTTCCAGAAACCCATCAAGTTCAAGAGTGTCTTGGGGAATGAGTTCTTTGGGAAGGAGGGAGAGAAACCGAGTGAGGAGAAGCCAGAGCCCAAAGAGAACCCAAAACCAAAGCCAAAACCGAAACCCTTCCATTGTGAGCATTGTCGGAGGGATGGGCACCTAGCTGAGTTTTGCTTCAGGAGGAAGCGTGAGGAGAGGTTGGCTAGAGAGTTGGCCAACAAGGACAGGTACTGCCCTTCTCGTGGTGTGCCTGAGCCTAGGTTGGTGCCAAGAGGTGAGGGTATGGTGCGTACCATTTACCCTCGAGAGAGGCGTGAGCTTGTGTCTCGAGGTGAGCCACCACATAGAAAAGGTGGTAGGTGTGTTGGGTTTGGGCGTGGTGAGTTTTATGGATGTTCCTTTGCTCATGGCCAATACGAGTATGGGGGGAACGATCACAGTTTTAGGTCCCAGAGGAGCTACAGGCCACGGTCTCCCCTCTGTGGTACGCGTAGTCCTCCAAGGGGACATGTGGGTGTTCCACCTAGGAGAGAAAGGATGGATTTTGCTAACCACACGTTTGAGAAAATGGCGAGGCACTGGTTTGATTCGTTTTGTACTAACCCTAGTGCTGAGTTCTTTGCTCACTCTCGCTCTCGTTTTTTATTCTGCAAGTGGGAGGCATGGAGGGTTTTTGGTTGATCGACTCCGGTTGCTCTCGACACATGAGCGGAGATCGACGGTGGTTCTCCAACCTCACCCCGGTGATGACCAAGGAGTACATCACTTTTGGGGATAATGGGAAAGGTAGAGTGCTTTCAGTCGGCACGGTGAAGGTCATTGAGTCTGTGACTCTTAGGCGTGTTTCTCTTGTCAAGTCTTTGGGGTACAATCTTCTCTCTGTCTCCCAACTTCTTGATGAGGGTTTTGAAGTCCGTTTCAAAACGGGCTGTTCTCGTGTTTTAGATTCTCGAGGCGATCTTGTGTGCACGATCGTCCCCGAGGTCAAATTTTTTGAGCCAATTTTTCTCAGTGTGTTGGCTATTCTCGTTGTTTAGTTGCTGGTGTTTCGGTGGAGCATTGGAAATGGCATAGGAGACTAGGTCACTTGAGTTTTGACTTGTTGTCACGCTTGAGTGGGCTAGGATTAGTCCGAGGATTGCCAAAGTTGAAATACCAAAAGGATTTGGTATGTGCTCTATGTAGGTATGGTAAGATGGTCGCCGCCTCTCATCCGCCTCTGAAATCCGTTATGACAGACAGGCCATGCGAGCTGTTCCATATGGACTTGGTTGGTCCAGCTCGTGTGTGCTCGGCGGGTGGGAAATGGTATGTCCTTGTGATTGTGGATGACTATTTTCGTTGTGCTTGGGTCTTCTTTTTGGCTGACAAGGGGGAGACGTTTGGTTTTGTGAGAGATTTGATCTTGAGGTTCAAGAACGAGAGACATGGAGATGCTGTTCGAGCTATTCGTAGCGACAATGGCAGTTACTTTAAAAACTCTTGTTTCGAAACCTTTTGTCGTGATTTGGGTCTCGAACATCAGTTTTTTTTCTTCCTATGTGGCTTGTCAGAATGGTGTCGTTGAGAGGAAAAATTGTTCCCTTTGTGAGATGGCTCGAACGATGCTTGATGAGCATAGGACTCCGAGGAGATATTGGGCAGAAGCGGTGAATACTGCTTGCCATGGTGGGAACCAGATCTTTCTGAGGGCCTTCTTGAACAAGACGTGCTATGAGCTTATGCACGGGCGAGCACCTCTAGTGAGCCATTTCAGGGCTTTTGGGTGTCAGTGCTTCATTCTCAAGAAGGGTAGGCTAGATAAGTTTGAGTTCAGGTCTTCCGATGGGATTTTCTTGGGTTATGATAGTCATTCTAGAGCATTTCGTGTGCTCAACCTTGATGCTAACCTAGTCATGGAGACTTGCGAGGTGACCTTCGACGAGACACAACCATGCAATCCGTCTGTCTTTGAGTGTGTTGGTGATGATGAAGTTGGCAAGAAGATCTTTGAGAACGAGGAGGATGATGCTGGAGAGGATGATGGTGATGATGGTGAAGCTCCAGCCACGCATGTACCCTCTACTTCCACTATGACGACTACGATGCAGGATGGTCCATCCCCTACACTGCCTACGATCCAGCAAAATCAAGTGGAAGCAGCTACTGAGGGGGAGGTTGCCTCAAGGCGAGAGGCACCAAGGCGAGTTCAAGTTGATTATCCACCCTCGGTAATCATCGGCGACATCAATGAGCGTATGACACGGTCGAGGTCCATAAATGCTTCTTACTTTGCTCATTCAGCTTTTGTTGCTACCTTTGAGCCGAAAGACATTGGACACGCTCTATCTGATCCTAATTGGGTGAATGCCATGCATGAAGAGTTAGAGAATTTTGAGAGAAACCAAGTGAATTAGTGGAGCCACCACCAAATTGCAAACCTATTGGGACAAAATGGGTGTGGAAAAACAGAGAGGGAGAAAATGTTGAGGTGGTGAGGAACAAGTCGAGGTTGGTTGCTCAGGGCTATAGTCAAAAGGAGGGGATAGACTATGAGGAGACATTTTCTCCTGTAGCCCGTTTGGAGGCAATTAGGATCCTTTTAGCCTTTTCTGTGGCTAAAGGGTTCAAATTGTACCAAATGGATGTGAAGAGTGCCTTCTTGAATGGGTTCTTAAAGGAGGAAGTTTATGTGAAGCAACCACCGGGCTTTAGAGTGTTGAGTTTCCCCACAAGGTGTATAGGTTGAGAAAGGCGTTGTATGGGATGAAACAAGCTCCCCGTGCTTGGTATGGCCGTTTGAGGGGGTTCTTGTTCAGCAAGGGGTTTGAGATGGGCAAGGTAGATAAGGCTCTTTTTCTCCTCAGGCAGGGTAATGATATCCTAATTGTTCAGGTATATGTGGATGATATTGTCTTTGGCAGCTCGTCTCACTCTTTGGTTGCAAGGTTTGCAGAGGACATGAGCAAAGAATTCGAGATGTCTATGATGGGAGAATTGCAGTTCTTTCTCGGTCTTCAGATCAAGCAGGAGAAGGAGGGAACCTTTGTACATGAAGCCAAGTACACGAAGGATATTCTCAAGAAGATCAAGATGGATGACTTGAAGCATCTATCGACACCGATGAGTATTACTACAGCGCTTGACGCGAACGAGGACGGAGAGCCCGTGAACCAGAAGGAGTACCGGAGCATGATCGGCTCCCTCTTGTACTTGACGGCGACAAGGCCAGACATTCAGTTTTCTGTGTGTCTGTGCGCTCATTTTCAGGCGTCGCCGAGGACTTCACATAGGCAGGCCGTCAAGCGGATCTTCAGGTATCTTCGATACACTCATGAGCTTGGTCTTTGGCACTCGGTGTCCTCTTCTCTTTCGCTTCTTTGTTTTTAGGAAGTCGACTTCGGGGACTTGTCAGCTTCTGGGTTCCTCGCTTGTTTCTTGGTCTTCACGCAAACAGTCTAGTGTAGCTCAGTCTACCACAGAAGCCGAGTATGTTGTTGCTGCTAGTTGTTGCTCTCAGCTGCTTTGGATCACATACACACTGAGTGATTTTGGTGAGGAGTGTTCCCATGTACCTCTCATGTGTGATAGCACGAGTGCCATTAGTGTTGCCAAAAATCTCATGCTTCACTCCAGAACCAAACACATAGAGGTAAGGTACCACTTTCTTAGAGACAATGTTGAGAAGGGAAACATCGACCTCATCCATGTACCTACAGAAAAGCAGCTTGCAGATATCCTAACCAAGCCTTTGGACCAAGCTACATTTGCTCGTTTGCGAGGAGAGCTTGGAGTTGTTTTTCCTTTTTGAGCTTTGGTTGGGAGGGTTGATGTACATATGCATGTTGCATTTCCATATATGTATCATATCGTGCTTGCATCTTTGTATCATAGACTGCATTTGTAGCATATGCATTGGAGATGTGCTTCTCTTATATGCTTTGCTCACCATGGTATGCTAGAGATGAGGTTATGACCTTGCTTGTGATGCTCATGAGATGTATAGCTATGCTCTTGGTAGCTTTGGATATATATGCTTGTGGATGGCTTTCTTTTGTAAAAATGCTATATAATCCTCTCTTGTGAGTAGAATGCCTTTCATCTTCATTTTGGGTTCTTATGGCTATATCTTGCTTAATTTGTGCTTGGAATCATGTTCTTTTCATTTGGGATCAAAGATCCATTTATCATCGTGAATGTTTAGTCTACATGCTACCTTGTGGAGAAGCCTAAGCTTCTTTTTTCCGCAAAGGCACTTCATGTACCATGCTTAATTTGTCAATCATAAAAATGGTATGTGAGATGCCTATGCTTGAAAATTTTGCTTCCATGTCATAAATGCGTTAAATTTCTTATCTTAGGTGCTAAACTGTTGCATGATGTTCACCAATGAGAAGTCTCATATCTAGAAGTGGACACATGGCTCGGTGGCTTTGACGTGACATGAGATAGCTTGTAGGTGTTTGTGATGACCGTGTGATGAGAATTTGTGATCTTGCATGAAGTTTGTTAGTTATATGTTGTATGTGCTCTTTTTGCTCATGATTAGGTCCCATGCTCATGAGAGGGATTTTTTTTGTGAAAAATGCTTCATTTTCATCATGTCTATGTCACTTGGTTATATGTCCCATTGTTCTTCTTGGTGATGCTTGTGCTCAAATTGTGGCTATATTGCTTGTCTATGTCTCAATTTTAGCATGTTGTAGTGCTCTTTGTATATTTGAGAAGCACATGCTTGTATTTGTAGACTTGATTCATGCATTACCAACAAGGGGGAGGAAAGTACCCAATTCATGTTTCCAGGGGGAGTGTGCATCGAGGAAAGAAAATTTGGGAGAAATGCATTTGTTCAGGGGGAGCTTGCATTCATGCATTTGCGAGCTCTTTTTCGCCTGAATTTTAGCTGTACTCTTTTGCCGATGGTGTCGAGCCCTTTTGCCTCACCTTGAGGAGTCGGCAATTTTGGAGAATTTTATCTCGGTTGTGTTGAGCCGTTGCCCTTGCCTTAGGGGACTGAGATCTCTCTCACTCAAGTGATCTTTTCTTGGCTTTTGTTTGGCTTTTGTTCACTTGCTTGAGTTTTTCTTTTGTTTCTTTTCTTTTTCTCTTTTCTCTGAATTGGTTACTTGTGTGTGTTGTCAATGCACTCATCAAGGGCGAGATTGAGGCTCTGAGCATCCGAGGACTGGTGGATGGTCGCTCCTAGCTGTGATGAGTGATTGACAACGTGGTGTGGACTGACTCTTGGCCAAGCATTGCAGGTGCAGGTTGCGGCTTGATTTGCGTTGGTGCAGGTGAAGAGTGGGCGCGAAAGGTCTACGCCTTGCGGGGCCTCCGAGGAGTGGAGAGACAAGTAGGCCTGACTCGAGGGACCCGGTAGCCAGCGGGGTCAAGTGCGGGCCGCATGGTGGCAAGAAAAGCAAGACGAAGTCATGGACAAGAGCCAGTGCAAGGTAGCGGCTCACAACAGGAGTCTACACGTGGGGTTTACGGTGGTTCACCAGAAAACCGTCGGGTTACTTGGTTGGGCCACAATACCAAGACCGGAGGCTCGGTGGGAGGAGACGGGATCTGGGCGCGCTGAGAAGCTTCGATGCCGGCGGACGCGTGGTGGGATCGCAGGACTTGCGTCGGGAGGACGCGGTCTGCGGCGACGGCGTGACCGTGCGATGAAGAGGAATGCTACATGACCTATTTGCCGCTGAGGGGTTGTATCACAACTTATTTGCCTAGCCCAGAGGGGACACATATATATTAGCTCTAGGATTTGCAATCAAACCATCCATCCGGACTGCTTCTCATTTCCTTGCTCTCTAGGGTTAGATTTTTCCTCCGTTTGTAAAGAATTTGACCTCCGAGTGAATGGACGCTTTCATGGTTGCGTCGATTCCCGGTTTGTAGCTCGTTAGATTTTCATGTCTTTTTTGAGCTATTTTTGTCAGTTTTTTCGTTGGCAGCTTGTTCCTTCGATTCTGAGGTGTTTGGGCTCGGATTTGTTTATGGGAATCATGGATAGTTGCTTCGTGCATCTTTGTGCTTGATCTTGATCCCTCAAACTCCGAGTTCGGCCTCCGATTGAAGGATTTCAGTTGGAAACCTAGCTTTGTTCTTGAGCTCGGTAGAATCTCGATTCCTCTCGGTTCATTGGGTTTGAGGCTACAAATTCGTAGGCATAGCATCTCCTAGAGGCGCTTCACCTTCACCCATTATTTGGTAGCAATCCCTTGGTTGATTTGGGAGATCGGGTAGTGGGGAGGAGGAGTTGACCTTCAAGAGGTCGGGTTCGGGCTGCTGTCTGCGCTTCACGCAGACGGTCCGCGAGGTGGCTTTCAGCTAGCAGTTCGTCGTGTTCTTTGCGTGTTCTTGCGTGCTTTTCATTCGATCCTTTCCGTCGGTGGATTTTTGTTGCATGAAGTTCGCGTACGGTCTGTACTAGAGTGCCGGACGGTCCGTGTCAGGCCGGACGGTCTGCGGGCCCATCGCAGAGGTCCGTTATTGAGGGTGCAGTACTGGAGGTTCGGGGGTTGTTTTCGGACGGTCCGTCGCAGCCTCACAGACAGTCAGCCTAGGCCTCGCGGACGGTCCGCCCGGTGTCTGCAGACAGTCCGCCCAGGCCTCGCGGACAGTCCGCCCAGTGCTCGCGGACAGTCCGCCTGGTCCTGTGCTAAGCTGCTAAGCCTTTCGCTCTTTGAGTTTCGCTTGCGCTTCGAGATCGTTTGGGGTTGCTCCTAGGGTTGATAGGTCCACTGTGACTATGCTACCTTGGAAACCCGTGTGGGAATCCTTGGTTGTGAATTTGGGGCATAGGCCGAGTTCTCTCTTTGGAGAAGAATTTGTATCAGCTCCCATTCACTCCCCCCCTCTCTGGTCACCTAATAGGTCCTTCAGGGGATGGTGCTGGTGCGGTGGTGCTCGCGTGGGGAATCTGGGATAGAATGGAAAGGAAGAGGGACAGGTGGGACCCACATTTAGGTATTACAAATTGAGTCTATTGCTCTAGCAAATACTATTTTAGAGGCTCAAATTGTTTAAAGGACCCTCGAAATCCTCTTTTGGAGGCTCAAATTTAGGGGTCACTGTTGCGGTCAGGCTAATGAGTGCATTGCGATGGGATACAAATGAAATGTGATGAATGATATCATTGTATATATACGGTGCATAGATTGGCACGATCGAAGCAAGACAACGATCGAAGCTTGACAAAAAGACGGCCAAGGCCCTGATGAAGGATGGAAGGAGGAAGGGAGAACCAGTGCCTATTGCGAAACCACTAGTTCAAGGGCTTCTGCTTCAGCAGCAACACCTGCGTCGCAATGTGTATGAAGGAGAGATTCAACTGGAAGGATCTTGACTAGAAGATACATTAGCTGGACCACATTTCAGTCTTGTGACAGTTCAAGTATTATTGGAGACTTCTCCAAGCAGTACTCGAGGACGCTCAAAAACTACTCGAACAGGCTTCAAAACTACTAGAACTAGTACTCTCGACTATAAAGTGTTTAGGGGCTTGTCGGGCATATTACCGGTACATGGAATAATAGGGACTCCTATCATAAATCTCTGTAATTTCATTAGAACTCGTACTATGTAATACTACTAGGACTCCTACCTTGTACTAATTAGGAACCATTAGAACTCGTACTATGTAAAGGAGGGTCGGGTACCCAGGAGGACAACCCAACGCACAACCGCTCTAGGACAACACCCAAGCACAGGGCGCAATATACACACCTCCAAACAGGATATGGAGTATTACTCTATCTTGGCGGCTCGAACCTGTTTAAAGCTATGTCTCATGTACTCGATTTAACCTTTGGGTTCCAGGTATGGTGATCCCCCGCCGCACAATCTACTATGTCGGGTCAGGGCTGGCCCTAGGGGTAGACCACCATGTGCGACGTCCAAGGTCCCAAGTCGGGTGGAGGCCCAAGGTCAAGTATGTATTTGTACAACTATAGATCAGTCGGTGTCGGGGTTTGATACTGCCGGTAAGTAAATTTTGGTATGTTCATGCGTATGATCCGGATGGTTGGGCTTAGAGACACCAGGATTATACTGGTTCAGGCACTGGGGGTGCCCTACATCCAGTTTGAAGGAGTGTTCTATATGCCCACGGGGGCTTGTAGTAGGGGGTACAAGCTTAGGTCGAGAAAGGGAGGATGTCCAAAGTCTCTGGATGTGGCGGTGAGCAGCAAATGCTCGGTGTGAGTGGTGGTGGGCTCCCCGATCATGCTGCGATCGTTGATCCCTTGTGTGTGTTTCTTGGTTCTGTTGCCTGTGTGTTAGTCATGCTGTTTATGGTGCCACCAACCCCTTTTATAGTCCAAGGAGGGCTGGTGAACAAGGGTTAAGATGGTAAAACAACTTCTTGCTACAATGTAGTAACAGTGTTGAAACAGTGCTGGAACAGTGTCACGCTTGGGCCTTCGTCTCTGGTTGGCGTCGTACACTGTGCTAGCCGCAGTAGCCCATGTAGTGCGGTGTAGCTACCGCTCCCGTTCCAAGGTGGCTTCTCCCAACATAGAGTTGCGCAGGTCTTGCTAGGTCGAGGCTTCTTATGCAATCTGACCTTCCTTCTGATGCCCGCTGGGTCGGGTCTCGCCGTTTGATGTCTTACAGGCGAAGGATTCGCCTGTCCTTTGCCACTATTCAATATCCAGGTGATGGGACACCGGGGCAGTCCGCTTCCCACACCGAGGAAAATCTCATCATGGTCTGGCCGTCTGACATTGCAGATCCGCCCGCCCTACTACTCCTGCACATTCCAGGCGGCGTGGGGCCACTTGTGCCACATTGCAGCTCTTGCCTGCCCCCTCCCCCCGCTAGTTGGCTGTAACGGAAGGAAACTTAGGTTTTGCGTGGCGGAGATGGCTATCAAGGTAGTTGGGACGACCACCTAGGTTGGAGGTGGCCCCGCAAATGTTGTCAGGCTGCCGCCATTGAGAAAAGGGGAAAGAGTAAATTTCTCCCTTAGGATCAGTGATGTTGAGCTTCTTCTTCTGTTCTTCACTTTGGTGGGGGCGCATGAGCGCACCCTCCGGGTGTAGCCCTCAAGCCCGTAGTAGAGCCAAGGGCTCTACTGCGGGGTGTTTATTTTGGCTGCTGCAAGTACCGGCTCGCCTTTTGAGGCCGACATGGATGGACAGGGGATTTGACCCGGCATCACGGGGAACTGTGGCTGGCCTCTGCCGTTGTGACAACAGTGCTCAGCGGGTCTTCAATACGCCACCTGACGAGGTGGGTGGCCATTTTAGCTTGTTTTAGAACCTAAATCGTGCCAATTCCAGTCTTCACATGGTCGGACTGGTGCGGTCCTATAAAAGGAGCTCCACTTCGTCCCGGTTGCCACCCTTCGAGCCTTCAGATATTGATGGGAGTTCAGCGAACGGGGAGGCAAGCTAGAGTTAGGCGTTCGATTTCCCGGAGCGGTTCGTCCAGTCATAGGCCAGGCACATTTGCTCGAGATCAGAATTTCCTGCTCTTATGCCCTGGAATGTAGATCCCTCCTGTGTTTGGTTCGACCACCCGCGTCCCTGCTTGAAGTACCCTCCTTCTGTTTTGAGGAGGATGTTTCATCGTCAAGGTCGTGAGCGCGCCGATGACTTCTCGACCCAGGGGCCATCGGGCGCCCTACACTAGGCGGCCAACAAGAGGATTGCGGCGGGCATTGGATCTCCGAGAGTCCCAGCCTGCCGCCTTGTGCCTGGTCTAATCTTGGGCAATCGCTCCATCACACCCTTGATGTTGCCTCACTCAAGAATTGTGGAGTCATTTGTTCTAGCATCCTGCTCGCCTCATTTTTATTTTCAAGCTTCTCGGTCGTCCTGACTTTTTTCTTATGTATTTTAACAGAGAAGATTCGCCATTGGGACCTTTGAGCTTGGTAGTTTACCGCATTTACCCATGTTGGTCAATCTTTATCGCTGCCCGTCTGAGCGGGTGACACTTGTTGTTTGTTTGGGGCATGATTTGGGTCTAGGCCGGGTTTCGACCGTTCGATGGACGGCTAGGTTGGGAGCCTGCCCCCTCTCCCCGTTGTGGGGCTCATTGGCTTTTTTCGAGTCGTTCGATTAGTCTCGTGGGCTTGGTGCCCGTTTGGTTTTCCTCGCGCATCCCTTTCATTAGGGAAGGAGGGGTGAGCAGTACCATGGCTTACCTTAGTGGCCGAGTCATGGTGCTCGTCGAACTATTAGCGGGTAGTTCGAGTAAGACCCGGGTCCCGTTCGCGGGGTCCCGATAGGATCAGTTGGTGATAGATCTTATCATCCCCTCCAAATATCTCATTTATCTCTAAGGTCATTTGATTGACCTTGGCGGCTCATTGCCTCTCCTCCAATGGGGATTCCATGAGACTTTTCATCTAGGGCTCCAACACGATCCAGGATGCCCGTGGAGCTCGTGCACCTGGGTTTCGGCTGCTTGTGGCCCATCCCTTATCGTACCTCGCTTTGGTGACGATGGCGACTGTTCATAATCCTTTGGTGGGCCAGCCTTTGAACCGCAAGTCGATCCTAGACACCTGGGAGGCTAGTAATGGTTCACGTCCTAGTGATTATTTCTCTCGTGAAAAGACTTTAATCGGCTCGGGCGGCTGTGCCTTTGATCGAGGCGGGTCTTTCGATCGTGGCGATCGTGGGGGGGGGGGGTGCATCGGTCGTGCTCTCCCTGCTGGCGACCCTTTAAATCCCTCCCTTCTCAGATGTTTTCACCTCATTCTCCTCACCGGCTCGTGTAGTAGCTTTTGTGGTGGAAGTGAAAGACTTAGACGGGGATTTGAGAAGGTGTTACCTCGACTCCTTTGTCTGCGATGGAGAAGGGGAAGCATGCCGCGTCACGTTGTGTGCCGCAGCCACCGTAGCCACGTCGCCGGAGGTAGGCTCCGTCATTTGGAAGGATACAGTCGTTCCGTTCTGGCCTCCTGCGTTTGAAGGATCAATTAGGAGACCAGAGAGGGGGGAGTGAATGGGAGCCAAATAAAATCCTAGGAACAAACCCCATGTAGGATCTACGATACCGACTAGAGGGGGGTGAATAGGCAGTTTAAAATCTAAAAGCACAACACTAGAGAAATTTAATTAGAACCACAAGAAGGATTAATTCTCTACCTATTCTATTCTTATGTTGGTGGTTTGCAACCTATGGTGACAAGATACAATTCAATCTCTAGAAAATAAAAGCTCAAAGTAAAGTACTTGAAAGGAAATTGAGCAAAGAAATAACCAAGCACAAGAGACGAATTTTATCGCATGGTATCGATGACTTGCCAGTCACCCCTAATCCACGTTGAGGTGGATTCAATGTTCCACCGCTCCTCTATCAAGGCACTGCTTGATCTTGAGCTGGTTAGAACCAAAGAACCACTCCACACCTCGATTCCACTAGAGTTGCTCTTCACCGCTCCGGTGAGGTGAGCACAAGACCTCTCACAACAAGAAATCCAGAGCCACACACAATCTTCTTGCGAGCTTCGTTGGATTCTTCAACCACCAAGTCGTATAGGAAGTGGCAACTTCCAAGAGTAACAAATCAACCACTTACTCGATGATTCCCGAGTGCCACAAAGATCAAATGATGCAATGCACTAGAAGCTCTCAATCTCACAAAAAATCTAACCACAAAGCCAAGTGAGCGAGAGAGAGGAGAGGGAGATCTCTACAAGGGAGTATGAACCTTTCAAAGTGCCAAGAGAGGCTCTCCCAACCCGGGCATAGAGTATTTATACTCCCCCTTCCCGTTACTAGCTGTTATGTGAAAAACGCGTACCTCGCGGAGTGTCCGCGATGCCCTCGGGGACTATCCGTGTTTGAATTCCGACGGTAAAAACGTGAAGTCAACGGCTGTCAGAGATGCCCATTGGGCCGGGCGGACTGTCCGCCAGGACTTCGCGGACTGTCCGCCTGGGCCCCGCGGACTGTTCGCCGGGAAACCGCGGACCGTCCGCCTGGTCCACCCGAGCTGCACACGTTCTGTCTAGTGTCAAGGTAAATAACGGACCATCCGCCGTGGACTATCCGCCCGGAAGCGCATTTTCTCGAAAAAACTTTGCCAAAAAATCTCAGGTATGAAATAAATCTCAAAAACCCGCAGACCGTCCACCGGAAGGACCCAGACTGTCCGCCCAACACCTGAAAACTGATTTTTCTCAAGATTTTCAACGAAACCCTTTTAACAAATGAAATTGTCACTCATCTAAATGCAATGCATGCAAATCCTTGATCAAAGTGGCACTATGGAAAGTCAAGCCAATGAAATTGACCCCTTTTGATAGTACGACTATCTATCCTATCAACCCAGTCTTTTAGCATCCTCTAATCACCTTATGTCCGGCAAAAATAAAACCCTATCTTTTACATTTGCCTTGAGCTCTTTCCAACACATGCCGTACAAGACTTCCTTGTGCATACCTCATGAGCTCATCATTTCACTGGACTAACCTTTTTTTATAACTCAAATAAAAATTTTAGTCCACAATGATTGTCATTCATTACCAAAACACGAATTAGGGGCCAAGATGCCTTCAATCTCCCCCTTTTTGGTAATTGATGACAACCATTTAAAGGAGTGATATAAGAAAGGTTTTGTGTTTTGGAATCACTTACTCTTCTCAAATAAATTCAATAAATGGATAGAGTGAAAGTCTCCAAACAAGAAAATAGAGAGAACTCCCTCTACATATGTGCATATTATTTTTCATTTGATTTCTACACATATGCATAGATATAGTAATTTTGACGGAGTTTCACATATATATATCCAATAAAATTAAGCAAGGGTTAGCCTCATATCACTACAAGAACTAAAGCAAGCCATAAGATAAGCAAATTGAAATCACACCCGTAGATCATCACATAGGTAACCACAAGGTCTATATCTCAACCACATCACAATACACAAAGTCTCACAAATTATTACAAGCCAACCAAAGTTCAACGAAAGTTCATGCATGACTGAAATTTAAACATGCAAGAGCAATGCAAGAGTTCCAAATGCATGCAAAGAGGTGAGCTCCCCCTAAAGATCACACATATCACTCCTCCAAATTTCTCCCCCTTTGGCATCAAATACCAAAAGGTCTAGTCAATCTGAGGCGGCAGCGGAGGAGGATAGAATGGCGGAGGGGGACATAATTGAGGTGGTGCAGCTGGAGCTGGGTAGCAGTGATAAAAATGATCTCTGAAATCTCCAAAAGCTGTGTTCAAGGCATTGAAGTTGTTCTGAAGCTGATTCTATTGATCATATATCTGCTGGTACTGCTCTAAAGTGGACATCTGGTAGAATCTGTCATTCAAGGCACTGATGTCATTCTGAAGGTCTGTTTGCATATCACCCAACCTTTGCATCATGGGGTCATGCATAGTGTCAATCTGCTGCTGAAAAACCCTGATGTATAGTCTGAAATGTATCATTCATCTGTTACCCATATGCCTCATAGTGGGAGTTGAACCCTGATTGCATCTGCTGAAATTGAGTGTTCATCGACTGCTGAATGTTAGAGAAATAAGAATCAAAGTATCCAGCATGAGGCTCCCATTGTGGCTGCATGGGATGAACTGGAGGAGGAGGGGGTGGCATAGAATAAGCATCCACATCAACATTAGCATGACCCATGTTACCAACATTAGCATTTTCATCATCACTAGCATGGACCTCAACATTTTCCGCAACATTTTGAGCCTCTGGAGCTTGCCCATAAGGTGACAATGGCTTATTGAGAAAAGCTTTAGCATTATAAAAGAGGCGATAAATTTCATGCTTCACATCACGTAGACCATTGAACCCTGTTTTGGTCTTGATCAAGGACATAATATAAGGAGCAAAATAAATGCTATCTCTGACAAGATGCTTTTTGCAAATCATCTGATCAAGAGTAAGCTTCACAACATCAAACCTAGTTTCATGCATGATGTGGTTTATCACATTCCAATAATGCTCTCGGACCTTGTCCTTATTTCCACTTTTAGGCCTGAAGTGTGTATTATGATGTTGTTGATGACAGCCAGATGATGTCTAAGCCCTGCTGCTAGACAATTCATTATAGTTGCATTTGAGGTGCCAAGCTCATAAAATACAATAGTGCTCTCAAGAATATCTTTATTATAGATATTGACACCATGACTAAAAATTCATAATCAAGATAATTGGCTGCTGCAAACTCTGCAAAAGTGGCTTCATATTCAATTTTTCTGGTCATCCACTTAATGTTGTTGACCACAAAATCCATTTCATATGTGGCATAAAATTGTCTAGTAATTGTGTCATTTCAATCACACCTATGCTGAAGGAATGGTTTTAAGCCTAAATTCTCAAGTTTAGTTGCCACGCTAGCTAAGACAGGTTTAAACTCAAGATATCCAAAATCAACCCTATAATGAGCAAATACTGTGCAATCCATTAAACTACTGAAGAAGGCTTGCTCTTGCACAGTGGTACGGAAATACACATTATATGTGTCACGAGGTTGATTCAAAGAATTTGCATCCCTAGCAATAGCAAATTCCTTTTGGGTCCACTGCCTCATAGGAACTGTGTAATTAATCACATCACTGATGTCAGCATTGTTACCTACCACTTGATTTATATCCTCTTCTTCCACCATGAATGAGGCACTAGCACTTTCATCGGTCGGATTAAAATCACTGTCATTAGGATTATCAGGCTCCTCTTCTTCCTCAGAAGTATCATCTTTTCGACGCCTCTTAGATGTGCCGACATCCTTGCTTTTCTTCTTTGAAGTGGCCTTTTTAGTCACCTTCTTGGTGATTGATGCGATAGCCTTGCGAGCACTGTCATACATCATATATTTGAATGAGCATCAACAATATGAAACAATTATTTGAAGAATTGGAATCCTAACCATAAAGCTACTAGACACAAGTGTGGCTGCCAGGGCCGTGCGGACCGTCTGCGAGGAGACGGCGGACAGTCCGCCCGGTCCGGGCCGGCGCAACTGTGAACAGTAGAATCCGATTTTGCAATCCTTGTAACTCCATAAATACTAAGTATTGATTCACCAAATTGTTGCCATAGCACCATGAGAGTATCCCAAACACATTTACCAACTCAAAAACTTGAATCCTTAGACGAATTTTAGATCGCATCATCAAACCGTAATCACCTTCTTGCTCAAAATCCGAGAGAGAGAATGAGATATGCGAAAAAACACCCGGATGATATGGTGGAGAACCTCGTGGAGAGTCCGGGGATGTGCTCAAACAGTTAGGGGAGTGCCCCAAACAAAATCCCCAAGAGGGGGTTCTTCCTTGAGAAAGAGGAAGAGATAGAGAGAGAGAGATGTGGAGAAAGGCTCTTGCGGTTTGGGAAGAACAAGGAAGGGTTATTGACTTATCTCCCCGCGACCTGGACCCACCTGCGGGCAGTCCGCGACGCACCCGCGGGCAGTCCGCGAGGTGAACGGATGATGGTCCGGCACCCGGCGTGGACGGTCCATTATTTGCATCAGAACCTCCAGTACCGCCACAAGCGCTTTCGACCCGCGCGGACGTTCCGCGCCGCACTGGCGGACAGTCCGTGAGGTGAACGGACGGTCCTGCCCACTTAGCTGGACAGTCCGACCAGCCCCTTTTTTTATTTTGGCTTGATATATTTCGAGATAGAGATTTGAATATGAATCTTTTGGGATCATTGCTCAAGAATAATGAAGGAATTTTGCCAAATGATGCAATGTAGCTATCATGCTAGGAAATTATGCGAAAAGCGGGCTTCATAAATATTAGAGAGCAAAAACATAAGATAGGCAAGAAATAGATGATAGATATAAACACAGAGACAAATGCATATGAATAAACACATGTGCTAGCTCTCAAGCCACATTTGAGAAGTCAATGACATTTAGCTCATTCCTCAATTTGCAAAATCGAGATTCATTCAAAGGCTTGGTGAATATATCCGCCAATTGATCATCCGTGCTTACTCCATCAATCTTGATATTCCCTTTGCTCACATGATCTCTAAGAAAATGATGCCGGATATCAATATGCTTGGTTCTAGAATGTTGAACAGGATTGTTGGCAATCTTGATGGCACTTTCATTGTCACATAAGAGAGGAATTTCATTGAATTTCACACCATAATCAAGTAATATTTTCTTCATCCATAACAATTAAGCAAAACAACTTCCCACTGATATATATTCCACTTTGGCAGTAGAAAGGGCAATTGAATTTTGCTTCTTAGACGACCAAGATACAAGAGAACGTCCAAGCAATTGACAACCACCAGAAGTGCTTTTCCTATCAACCTTGCAACCAGCATAATCCGAGTCGGAAAAGCATACCAACTCAAATTGAGCACCCTTTGGATACCAAAGACCAATGTTAGGAGAATACTTCAAATATCTCATTATGCGCATTACAGCGGTCAAATGACATTCTTTAGGTGCGACTTAAAATCTAGCACACATGCACACACTAAACATGATATCGGGCCTAGATGTAGTAAGACAAAGTAAACTACCAATCATAGACCTATAAATCTTAAGATCAACCGGTTTACCTCCCTCATCAAGATCAAGATGTCCATTGGTAGCCATAAGAGTCTTGATAGGTTTTGCATCTTCCATGCAAAATTTCTTCAAGATGTCCTTCACATATTTAGATTGGCAAACAAAAGTGCCTTCCTTCAATTATTTGATTTGAAGAGCAAGGAAGAAACTCAATTCATCAATCATAGACATTTCAAATTCGCTAGACATCATTTCTCCAAATTCTTTACAAAAATCTTCATTTGTTGGACCAAAGATGATATCATCAACATAAATTTGACAAACAAAGATGTCATTTCCAATTTTTTTGGTGAACAATATAGTATCAACCTTTCAAATTTTGAAGCCCTTTGAAAGAAGAAAGTCCCTTAGCCTTTCATACCAAGCACAAGGAGCTTGTTTCAACCCATACAAGGCCTTAGAGAGCTTGTACACATGATTAGGCTTTGTGGGATCTTCAAAACCGGGAGGTTGCTCAACATATACTAGTTCACTAATTTTCCCATTCAAGAAAGCAATTATGACATCCATTTGATATAACTTGAAATTGCGAGAACAAGCATAAGCAGGCAAGATCCTTATGGCTTGAAGTCTAGCTACGGGAGTAAAAGTTTCATCAAAATCCAATCCCTCCACTTGAGTATAACCTTGAGCAACCAATCTAGACTTGTTCTTCACAACAATACAATCTTCATTTTCTTTGTTCCAGTAGACCCATTAAGTACCAATGTCATTGTGATTCTTGGGTCTTTCAACCAACTCCCAAACATCATTTCTAATGAAATTATTTAATTATTCTTGCATGGAAATAACCCAATCCGGATCATCAAGTGCTTCATCTACACGCTTAGGCTCATGAAAAGATACAAAAGAATAATGTTGACAAAATGAAGCAACACAAGATCAAGTTTGAACACCCTTACTAATGTCACCCATAATTTGGTCAATGGGGTGATCTTTGGCTACTTGATGATGAATTCTTGATTGATCAACCGGTTCTTGAGTTGATGTAGAAGGTGTAGTCATAGAGGCCATTTGACGATCTTCTTGATGTGAATCATTGTTGCTTGAGTTACCCTCTTGTTGATTTTGATCATTTGTTGTGGAAGTAGATGGATGTGCTTGAATAGACATTGATGGACCTTCATCATCATCTTCTTCTCTAGGCATGATATCCCCGATAGCCATGGTCTTCATTTCTTTACTCAATTCTTCACTTCTCACATCATCTAAATTTTCTTTCTCATCTTGAGAGCCCATTGTTTCATCAAATTGCACATCATATGCTTCCTCAACAAATCCCTTGGACTTGTTGTATACTCTATAAGCTTTGGAATTTGAAGAATATCCAAGAACAAATCCCTCATCACACTTACTTTGGAATTTAGATAACTGAGAGCCTTTCCTCAAAATATAGCACTTGCAACCAAAAACCCGAAAATATGAAATATTTGGCTTCCTTCCATTGAGAAGTTCATATGGTGTTTTGTTGAAGAATCTATGACAATATATCCTATTTGAGGCATGGCAAGCGGTGTTGATAGCTTCGGCCCAAAAAGAATCTAAAACTTTGTACTCATCTAGCATTGATATTACCATCTCAATCAAGTTCATATTTTTCCTCTCAACTACACCATTTTGCTCTGGTGTATATGTAGTTGAAAACTCATGCTTGATTCCTTTCTCATCACAGAACTCTTCAACATTTGTGTTCTTGAATTCACTACCATTGTCACTTATTGTCGGTGCAGAATGTGGTCCCGACACTAACCAGTAATAAGCGCGAAGGTCTATCCCTCAATGGTCGATGCTAAGCAATCAGAGACACAGAGTTTATCCTGGTTCCGGCCGAGGGGCCGTACGTCCAGCAGTGGTGTGCTCAAGGCACTATATAGCTCAGCACCGGGGGTGCCTGTAGTGGGGCTGCTACAAGCAAGCCGGGAGAGGAAGCGTGGCTTCCAAGTCCCTAGTGTAGTGGCTCAAGATGTTGTGGGAGAATTGGAGAGCAAGTGCGTGGCGCGGCCTGTCTCGTGCTGTGTTGTGTCGTGTGTTCGTCGTCGTGTCCCTTGTCCCTCCCCTGCGCCAGGGGGGTTCGTCCTCCTTTTATAGACCAATGAGAGAGCGAATCACATGCATGCCGCGCTATTTAGCTACGCGAGGGAGCGTGATGTGCTATGCTGTAGAGTAGGCGGCCGCCCGGACGATCCTTGCAGCAATCCGGTCATCATGGCGTGTCTTGTACCCGAACAATGGCGGCTTCGAGGGTAGAAGGGCAGCGGACGGCTGTGATGTCTTTTGACGGGCTCGAGGGAGTTGCTGACGTCGGTCCGTACGAGGCATAGTGGCAGGTAAGGTGGCATCCTGTTCCCACACGCTCCACAGCGCTGGCGTTGTTGCCACAGCGCCCGGCGTGTGCCTGTACGCGCGGGGGCAGCAGCCATGCCGTTAACAGTGGCAGGGATGGCGTCCCACCGGCCTAGCGCCTCCACCTAACCCTACAAGATCGCAAGAAAGCAAGTCGAGGGTGCGGCCGGCCCCCTTCGAGGGCTCGGCGCGTTGGCCGTACCGGAGCGAGCGGCGCGGCGTCACGGGACTGGCACCGCCCACGCTGCATAGTTCCTCCCACGGTGGCGGGGATGGGCTCCCTCCCCGGGGAGTTGGTGCGGCGGCACCGGGCGCGAGCCCCAGGCGCATGATGGCACCGCCCCGCCGTTGTCAGGGCATTAAATGCCCGTGTACGGGAGCAGGCGCGCGCGTGCGGAGCGCCCTCGAGCGAGGCGGACCCCGTTCGAGGACGGAGCGGACCCTCGAGCGAGGCGGAGCCTGCTCGAGGTAAGCGTACCCCCTCGAACGGGATGGAGCCCGCCCGAGGGAGGCGCGCATCCTCGAGCGAGGCGAAGCCTGCTCGAGGGGATCTTCGAGTGGGTTTCCTTGGTGGGCCGTTGGGGCCTCTGCGGCGTGGGCAGTGTCCTGCATGGTTAGGCGAGGCGTGTTTGGCTTTGGCTTTGTTGCGGGTTTTAAGTGGGGATTTCCCAGTTGTTAAAGGGGACCCCTAGGGCTGTCGCCGACAGTAGCCCCCGAGCATCTGTGGGTTTGCCATTGAGTCTCCCGCAGATGCTGGAGCCTACCGATAGGACATTCTTCCCTCCCCGGTCTTGCGAACGCTTTCCGTGGGGCCGCGTCGGCGGACCCGCGGGTCTAGCCCCCCGAAGCCCCGGCGGAGCATAGGCGCTCCAGTAGGGGTTGACTGCGAGACTTGGACAGAGGGCGTGGTACATGTTTCAACCGGCGTCGGCAATGTCTCAGCCGGCTTCGGTGATGCACGCGCTGCTGGCACTATCCCCGGTGGGTGCAAGACAGGGGCTGTAGCCGTGCGTCAAGCCCCCGAGCCTGGGCCCGTTCAAGGCGATCGGGTAGAGCTTTACGACTTGTTTTTTATCGCGCCCTTGCCATCCCTCCGCGGGACGGAGGGTGAGGTTTCCGCAACCCCCATCGGTCGGGTCGCGGATTGCGGATTCCTCATTGAGCTGTTAGTGGGTGGTTCGAGTGGACGCCCATGCCCCGTTCGATAAGGGTAGGCTGCGTGGTCCAGAGACACGTCCATTGAAACGCTTGCGTGGGTTTGCTAGGTGGGGCTCGGTCCCGTTCGCTAGGGACCGAGGGCGCAGAAGCTCTCCCTTGGTGGGATCCCCCGGCTAGCTGCCCTCGCTGGCTCTCGAACACGACATGTGGGGCACCCTCGAGCTGGCGGGCTCGAGGAACAGCTCGAATGCGCGTGCCCTCGTCGTCCCTGACTCTGGTGATCTGGGGCACTTGTTCGAACCCGTCGAGGGTCAGGCTTCGAACCTCTGATCAGTAGGGCTGTGCGGGGTGGCGCCTGGGCGGCCCCGTCTTTGCATCTGCGACCATCGAGGGGCCTGGGCGAGCCAGCTCTCGAGGCGCTGATCAGTAAAAATGGTGTGGGGCGGCGGCTAAGCACTCCCGGCCTGGCATCTGCGACCATCGAGGGGCCTGGGCGAGCCAGCCCTCGAGGCCCTGATCAGTAATACAGCGTGGCATGGGTGCTTTGCGGTGCCCGTTTTGTTTCAAATGAGCCCCGAGGTGACCATCTCACGCCTGTACCCTTTCGAGGGTTGAAATTTTCCCGAGCCAGGAGCCCATGCCACTCGAGGGTTCTCCTTACTTTGTAAGTAACCGGGTCATTAAATGCTCCACAGCCGAGGCTGTGATTTCGCGTCGCGGGCGCGCCTTTTTAGGCACCGCGGCCGCGCGCGTGGTGGTTGGCGTGGGTAGTGGACGTGACCGCCTGCCACGGCCCTCGCTATTCTTCGGCGTGATGATGGCCTGTTTGCGGTGGCGTGGCCACCGCGGTCGTGGTGGGGCCCGCTCGTCAGCGAGAAAAAGGATTCCCTGCAGTTAATGCGCGCGGGACGTCCGCCCCGGAGAGCACGCCCACGGCTTATAAATTTGAGGGGAGGGAAAACGGTGGTTTTTTACCTTAGCGTTCCGCCATTCTTGCCCCCTGCGCTCTCGCCTTCGTTTTGCTCTTGCTACCGCGCCCCTTCGCCATTAGGGCTCTTCTTCTTCTCGTCCTCCGCTCTCGGGTCCTTGTCCTTTCTCATGGCGCCGCTTCCGCCCCTCACGATCCTCGACCCGTACGCCTGGGAGCCGTCGACGGTGACCCGGCTGGCCCTTGGTGACCTGGTCTCCGCCGGCCAGTTGGCGGCGAACGAGGAGGGCCGGCCGGCGGAGTGGATCGTGCCGCCGACGGGGGACCATGCGCCCAACCCGCCGGAAGGCTATGTGGTGAGCTTCATTCGCTTCCATGAGCGCGGTTTCGCCGCGCCGGCGAGCCGCTTCATGCGGGCGCTCTGCCACCGCTACGGCCTGGAGTTGCACAACTTCATGCCGAACGCGATTTCGCAGGCGTCTACGTTCGTGGGCGTCTGCGAAGGGTATCTAGGGATCCCAGTGAACTGGGATCTCTGGGTACACCTTTTCCGCGCGGAGCTGTTCACGCAGCCGACGACGGGGCAGAGGACCCGCCGTGCGGTGCGCGCCGGCGGCATGTCGCTCGCCTTGCGGGCGCAGTACAAGGATGATTACATCCCTTGTACCAAGACGACAAACAATGCCGGCTGGGAGTCAGGGTGGTTCTACCTTCGCAACGCCGAGCCCGGCCTCCCCCCTACACCGGTCTGGTGCTCCGGGAGCGGCCCGACTCCTGGAGCTACGAGGTGTCCATGCCCCAGCATCGGAGGCGGCTGGACTCGCTCCTGGCCGCGCTGAGGAACCTGGCGGTGCGTGGGCTGACCGCGGCGACCGTCCTCGCCTTCCTCCACCACCGGTGGGTCGTGCCTCTGATGGAGAGGCCGCTCTACGTCTTCGAGATGACGGAGGCAGCGGACCCCGTCGCGCTGGCGAGGTCGCGGATGCATCCGAGCCCCCTCCAGCGGGAGTACGCGCTCACACAGGCGTGGAGCGCCGTCAACACCCGGTTCCTGCGCAGCGACCGGTCTCCGTGGGAACTCGAGATGCTCCCCACCGGCCTGCTGGTAAGTAGGATTCCTGACTTCGCCTTTGGCCTCGCTGATACTTCAGGTTGCTGACGTGCTTCGGTGTTTTGCTTGCAGCTGGTAAGTGTGAGTGCCGCGAAGTCCGTCCCGCCCACTCCTGACTCCCGCGCGGTCGGTCGGGCGGCGCAGCAGAGGGAGCGGGAGCGAGCGGCGCGCAAGAAGGAGCGTGCAAGGCGGCACCGCGAGCGTCGCGAGCGCCGCGAGCGGCGGAGCGAGGGAGCACGGGCCGCGCGAGCAGCGAGGGGCTCTCCTCTCCGGGAGAGCGAGGAGTATTCGTCCTCGGAGGAGGACGAGGAGGAAGAAGCCGGGGGGCGGGGCCCCTCGATAGGTGGGAGTCCGCACCCCCGTCGCCGGAGCCGGCTCCGGCGGCAAGGGCGGCATCGCCTAGGGGGCGCGGCGGCGCCCGCCGCCGGGCAATCGACGACGGGAGCGGCGCGGGCCGCGGAGGTGCCGCGCGCGCGCGCGCGAGGTGCGCGCGGCAAGCGGGCCCGCGCGCGGGGCGGGGCCGCGCGCGCGCGCGGGGAGACGTCGGGGAGGCGCGGCGACGGGCGCGTCGGCCGCGCCGGCCTCATCCACCGAGGCCTCGAGGAAGAGGAAGCGCGCCTTCTCCTCTTCGAGGTAAGGGGCTTGCTCTTCTGCGGGGTTTGGTTTTTTGGCGACCAGGCGTTCTGATTTTTTGTTTGTACTTGTGCAGGGTGGTGCCAACCGTGCCTCCCCTCGCACCGGCCAAGGTGTTGAGGGTGGATGCGTCCATTCCCACCCGGCGGCGCTCGTCGAGGGCGCCGCGGGCGGGGGCGAGCACGGCGGCCGCGACGGGCGAGAGCTCGCGGGCGCGCGGCGAGGCTTCGAGGCCACGGTCGGCCGTCAGCCTGCTGCGCCGCGGCCGGCGGCCGCCGAGGAGCGGCGGGCGCCGGTCGTGGCGGAGGCGCGGCCTGCTGCGCCGGTTGTGGCGGAGGCGCGGTCCGCGGCGCCGGTCGTAGTGGAGGCGCAGGCGGCGGAGGCGGCTGAGGAGAGCGGTCGGGCGCCCGTTGTTGACGGATAAAACTCGTATCCACCTACGATCCGCAAGTGTACAAAGAACCGAGGAGCATCTTTATTTTTTTCTTTATTCTATTTCCTTCTCATTTTTCTTTCTTTTTTTTCACTTTATTCTTCCTATTCTTCTTACTTTTCTTCTCATCATATTTTTTTCATTTTTCATTTTTTTTCTTTTTTTTCTTTTTTTTCTTTTGCTCCTCAATACTTTTTGCAACATAATACTTGCATAGCATTTGTGTCAGAGAATGACTCCTCCCCCATGCTTGAACGATGCTCGTCCTCGAGCATAAAAGAGAGGGGAAATGACTGCTAAAGTAAGTATAAATTCCATAATATTGCAGAATATTTGAATCTCCATCGAGGATTTTTACTCCATACTCAAATTGGGTTGTGGACAAGGAGGTGATCACAAAAAGATGTTTTTGGTTTAGGGTGGATGCCAGCGAAGTTTGTGAAATTTTCGATGTGAAAACCCACAATGCATGGACAAAAAGGCTAGCATGAAAAAGTTACACAAAGGAATGACCAGCTTCTTAGTCTCGAACCATAGAAATCAATCCTAATCCAACTCATCAAAACATATGTTTGCAATCTACGGGTTTTGTTATCATAAAACATATATGTATATGGCTTTGGTAGGTAGAACTTTGCAAGAGCATCACAAATATGTAGATAGCATAAAAGTTAAGTTTTCATAAAAACAACAAGTTATCCGGCTATCCATAAACTTAAATCAAAGAGCAAAGATATGTATGTGGGTCTAGAGCATAGTCATTTCACCTCCACAAATAAAAGAGCCGGTATTTAAATTAGTTTCAGATCATATTATAGAGAGCAATTAGCCAAGACATGCATAACTTCATGTAGGTAAAACAAAGCGGCAACTTTCATCATCTTTCCGTAAGCATAGGCAATATAGAACATTGAGGTGAACACATGGTCATGCTTATCTATTGAAGTAAAAAGAAGCCTAGGTTGTCCTCCTAGTAGCCATGTTACTGTTTGAAGAGAAAAACGAAAGGTTGCACCTAGTTGAGGTTGAAGGCATACTTACAAGCATTTGTGTTTGGAAAAGAGAAGGTCCATGGAGATGTTACCATCCTTTGTAATCCTTCGTTGCCTTCTTCCGGCATCTACATGTATCGATGTGGCTTTTTCTTTTGTCTTGATTTATTAATGCTCCTAAACTTCTGAATTTGATCTTGTATGCTCAATGGAGTCATTGGTCACCCTTCTCTTCAATGTTGTCATCACCATCTCCTCTTTCTTGTTCTCATCATCTCCTTGCTGTCTCTTTTTCATGGATTTCCCCCTCTGTCCAGAACAGAAAATATATCGAAATATAGCTCTATTGAAAAGTTTATGAAATTACCTTTCCAACATGTGGTCATTCATCAAAAACGGAGTTCAAACAAGGGAGCTATGTCCATTTTACTTCAGCGTTGTGTGCTGTCAAAACTGATTTCAGGACGTATTGCACTCGGTGATTCGGGCATAACCGCTTGTAGGAACCTCCGATTATCTTGATTCTTGATTTGTTGGAATCGTAACTTCATGGGGCTTCTATCCAAAAATATCCAGTGTTTTCCCTTCAAGACCATGCAGAATTTTGATGAGATTGGTGGCTTCTTGCGCATTGATCCGGAGATGTTAACGATTTTTATCATTCTATCTTCTAGAGTGTCATGTTGCACTTCCGTGTTGAAGATTCAGGGTCTCCCCCATGCTTAGCATTTTTCTAGTCATGGAAGAAGAAGACAAAGCACTTCTTAGTCATCCTTCAATTTCCTTGTAGTGAGAGTCTTTATCTTGTCTGTAAGACGTTTTAAACGCACATTCTACCCCCAAGGTGACGGTTGGGAGTAGATAGAATTGCCAACAATCCAACAATGTCTCCTAAGATTCTTAACTTGTGGCATAATTAGTTTAATGAGGAATAAAAACCTAATGAGTGTACGTGGTGCAAGGTGTGTATGCACATGATAGGAAAGCATATAAACAAAGACAATGTTTTCACCTAGTTGTAAACACCATGTTTACAACTAGGTTGCCGAATTTCTCCATAGCTATAAAGGTTTATATATCTATGGTTAAAACACCATGTCTATCCCTAAATCAATAAATCTTATAGCACAAGAAAAATTAAGCGCATTGCAGAGCTTATAAACTAACCAATGCAACATAAAAACATATGAAAAGCTAGCAAGGTTTAGCGAACTTAATGATGATGGCCCGAAATCTTGTTTAAACACCATGTTTACACAAGATCACAAAAGGAAAATGCTCAGCTGGAGCATTAACATGGATATGAAAGCATACATCATTAAGTATATAAAACAACCAAGCCAACTATGTGCAAAACATATATACACAAAGAAACATCACATTGATAACAAAATGCAATGCATACAAATAAATATTATCATGAACGTGATGGTGGTTCTAAAAAGGAAAACTGAACTTAGATTAATAACCACAAGTTGATCATCATAAGATAGTGCCATTCTTTATTTTCTCTAAGAAAGGAATAAAAACATAAAGAAACGGGTTGCCTCCCGAAAAGCGCTTCATTTAAAGTCATAGAGCTCGACTTTCTCACATACCTTCTTTTCGTTGCATAGCCATGGCCCTTCATGCAAGAATAAAAGGTACCAATGCAGCTTTAATTTACTTCCCATGTTGTGCTTGATCACTTATAGAAGACTTGCCCAAAGCATCCTTTTGTTTCACCATTATCTCCTTCTTTATCATCCTTCGGTGCTGCCTTCACTCCATGATTTTTTTATGTCCAGAACAGAGAGTATACTCAAGCTCTACTCCATTGCACAGTGCACAAAATTTCCTTTCCAACGAGTCTTTATTTGCTCAAATCGGACTCCGGACAAGAGAGTTACGTCCGTTTTACTTCGGCGATGAAATCTGTCCTGAAATTCCAGAACTCGCAACGCTCAATGTTTCCTCCATAACTCCTTTCACAGGTCTTCAAACTTGTTGGTTCTTGATGCATTGGAATGGTAATTTGATGGAGCTTCTGAATATCTCATTTTCTTCATTTGTACACCTCTGAACAAGCTCTCAAATTGATGAAGACAGCAGCATTGTTGACGGATAAAACTCGTATCCACCTACGATCCGCAAGCGTACGGACCTACACCTTTTTCACCACGGGATTCCCAAGGTTCTTATCAATCCGCGGAGCAAGGGGATTACTAGCGCTTAACCAAGACTAATCTAGTTGACTAAGGAAACCTTTAAAGAGAGTATTAATCTAAAAGTAAAGACAATCTAACCTAAGTTAATCTAAGTTAAGTTAATCAAACAAATCTAGGGTTAAACTAGATGATAAAGGGGTGAACACAAGAGAGTGAGGAAGAAAGATAAGCGTTCCCTCCCTAGGATCTAGGATAACATGGTATGCATCTACTACACGAAAGCGGTAAACCAATCTACCGGGGGTTGTGACCACGATTTCGCCCTTTCCCTCCTCTCGTACTGTCACTACGCGAAGGTATTCGTGACTAGACCTATGATGAACACGGTATGTTGATGGAATCTATGTGAGTAGCGGATATCATACACCCAAAAACACGGTGGCCTACCTTAATCATCAAAGCATCATCAACATGAAAACAATAGATTGAAACCACGAATCAAGTAGCGATCACATAGCATGTATCCATCTAATCCTAGGGATGAACGGAGACATTACCCCATCATCTTACACGGATTGAAGCACATAGGGGTGATGGAGACTCCGGAGAACGTCGTCGATGAAGATGGCGGTGATGGAGCTTGGGAACACCCCTAGGCCAGCGGCTTGGAGTCCTCCTCTTGCTTCCTTCTCTCCGCGTTGATCCTTGCGACGAGCTCATCTAACTCTCTCCCTCATCTTGCGGCGGCGGTTTTCTGGTGATTGGCGTCGGTAGGATGATTTGTTCGATGGGTAACCATCTTGGGGCGCCTAAGGGGTTGTATTTATGTCCTTGGGTTCCTTTGGGCGTGCTCCACCTTGCCTTGCACGAGATCCTCCTTGGGAGAGAAGCAAACTTGGTTTCCATAAAATCAGCCAGATTTTCCTGATTCGCAGTCCTCCTTTGCCAGCGCCATATCTCCCACGTCCGGACTCCAAATAATGCAAATTCGGTGTCCAGGTTGTGTGCCACGAAATTATCTTCAACTTTGGTATTCATTTCTTTCCTTAAAAACGAAGATAAGATCTCCAAATCGGCCTTGGAAGATAATCTGTTCTGATTTCGGACTGACTGCGCAGCAGGGATTTCGGGGGCCATATCTCCTAGCTCCCTTATCCAAATTGGGCCTTCCACATGTCCAAATCGAAGGTATCGTCAAGGCCCACAACTTTGGTAGTCAAACCTTTGCCATTAAAGGCCGTTTAAGTCTCCGAATCTGTACCGAAAGATCATGCTGTCCCGAGTGCGAGAATATCTCTCGGGCCGAGTTGATCCCGTTGGTAAACATCCAAGTCCCCGGAGTTTTGCGTGTTGATGCTTCGGTCCTTGAGTTGTTTGGAGTCTTGTTCACTTCGTGTCTTGACTTGTGACGGGCTTCATGATCTTCTCTTGAAGTGCTTGATGAACTTATCCCGAAAGTCTCCTCTTTAGTGTAGATTTCCTGCGTAAACAACAAACTCCAAAATCGACATGCAAGTGTGAACTTGTTACATCATTAGTATGCCTAGTGGCGGGTTAGTTGCAAATCATAATTGAAACCAATGTATAACAAGTACTCTATGTTGACGGAAATTCACCGTCAACAGCTCCCCCATGCTTAAACCTTGCTCGTCCTCGAGTAAGTAATCCTTGCTTAGAAGGGAAATCGGTGTTGCTTTCCAATGTTGTCCCTGCACTTAGTCATTCATGACGAGGCAAATTGCTCTCTCTTAAGAATTTATTTTTAAAGTTCAAGTTGTGACCGGCTTCTTTTTCATTATGGAAGATAGACTAACAATAAAGAACAAGCCACATTTAACACGATGCTCTCAAACTTAAGTGAACTTCTAACCATTACCTTGTCACATGGAAGATTTTCAAAAAGATGCATATCCAACATAAGTGAAAATCTCTTGCAAGAGCTCATGGAACACTCATCTCATCAAGTCACTCAAGCCTATACTAGATTATTTTCAACCTACTCTACTCATATGTGATAATGGAAGGCTTATGTGGAGCTTGAAAGGTTAAAAACAATCCTAGCAAAACATACATCCGAAATATTGTCAAATTAAGAGAGAGGTCTTTTGGAATTATCGAGACTCGTCAAAAAGGCCATGGAAAATAAATGTTGGAAAGAGAGAACGATGAAACACACACATTTAGATAAGTGGACATGTGCAAGTGGCAAATGGATGATCCCGAGGCACGAGTTAAGTCCTCGTTATCGGATTGCACATGGTTAGAAGATTTGAGTATGGATGTGTCATCAAGGCACTTGAGAACTTATGAAGCAAAAAAGAACCGAGGAGCATCTTTATTTATTTCTTTATTTTATTTCCTTCTCATTTTTCTCTCTTTCTTTTTTTTCACTTTATTCTTCCTATTTTTCTTACTTTTCTTTTCTTCTTATCATATTTTTTTCATTTTTCATTTTTATTCTTTTTTTCTTTTGCTCCTCAAAACTTTTTGCAACATAATACTTACAAAGAAGTTGTGTCAGAGATGACTCCTCCCCCATGCTTGAACGATGCTCGTCCTCGAGCATAAAAGAGAGGGGAAATGACTGCTAAAGTAAGTATAAATTCCATAATATTGCAGAATATTTGAATCTCCATCGAGAATTTTACTCCATACTCAAATTGGGTTATGGACAAGGAGGTGATCACAAAAAGATGTTTTTGGTTTAGGGTGGATGCCCAGCGAAGTTTGTGGAATTTTCGATGAGAAAAACCCACAATGCATGGACAAAAAGGCTAGCATGAAAACGTTACACAAAGGAATGACCAGCTTCTTAGTCTCTAACCATAGAAATCAATCCTAATCCAACTCATCAAAACATATGTTTGCAATCTACGGGTTTTGTTATCATAAAACATATATGTATATGGCCTTGGTAGGTAGAACTTTGCAAGAGCATCACAAATATGTAGATAGCATAAAAGTTAAGTTTTCATAAAAACAACAAGTTATCCGGCTATCCATAAACTTAAATCAAAGAGCAAAGATATGTATGTGGATCTAAAGCATAGTCATTTAACCTCCACAAATAAAAGAGCCGGTATTTAAATTAATTTCAGATCATATTATAGAGAGCAATTAGCCATGACATGTATAACTTCATGTAGGTAAAACAAAGCGGCAACTTTCATCATCTTTCCGTAAGCATAGGCAATATAGAACATCGAGGTGAACACATGGTCATGCTTATCTATTGAAAGTAAAAAGAAACCTAGGTTGTCCTCCTAGTAGCCATGTTATTGTTTGAAGAGAAAAACAAAAGGTTGCACCTAGTTGAGGTTGAAGGCATACTACAAGCATTTGTGTTTGGAAAAGAGAAGGTCCATGGAGATGTTACCATCCTTTATAATTCTTCGTTGCCTTCTTCCGACATCTCCATGTATCGATGTGGCTTTTGCTTTTGTCTTGATTTATTAATGCTCCTAAACTTATGAATTTGATCTTGTATGCTTAATGTAGTCATTGGTCACCCTTCTCTTCAATATTGTCATCACCATCTCCTCTTTCTTATTCTCATCATCTCCTTGCTTTCCAACGTGTGGTCATTCATCAAAAACGGAGTTCAAACAAGGGGGCTATGTCCGTTTTACTTCAGCGCTGCGTGCTGTCCAAAACTGATTTCAGGACGTGTTGCACTCGGTGATTCGGGCATAACCGCTTGTAGGAACCTCCGATTGTCTTGATTCTTGATTTGTTGGAATCATAACTTCATGGGTCTTCTAAATATCCAAAAATATCCAGTGTTTTGCCTTTGAGACCATGCAGAATTTTGATGAGATTGGTGGCTTCTTGCGCATTGATCCGGAGATGTTAACGATCTTTATCATTCTATCTTCTAGAGTGTCATGTCGCACTTCCGTGTTGAAGATTCAGGGTCTCCCCCATGCTTAGCATTTTGCTAGTCATGAAAGAACAAGACAAAGCACTTCTTAGCCATCCTTCAATTTCCTTGTAGTGAGAGTCTTTATCTTGCCTGTAAGACGTTTTAAATGCACATTCTACCCCCAAGGTGACGGTTGGGAGTAGATAGAATTGCCAATAATCCAACAATGTCTCCTAAGATTCTTAACTTGTGGCATAATTAGTCTAATGAGGAATAAAAACCTAATGAGTGTACGTGTTGCAAGGTGTGTATGCACATGGTAGGAAAGCATATAAACAAGACAATGTTTTCACCTAGTTCTAAACACCATGTTTACAACTAGGTTGCTGAATTTCTCCATAGCCATAAAGGTTTATATATCTAGGGTTAAAACACCATGTCTATCCCTAAATCAATAACTCTTATAGCACAAGAAAAATTAAGCGCATTGCAAAGCTTATAAACTGACCAAAGCAACATGAAAACATATGAAAAGCTAGCTAGGTTTATCGAACTTAACGATGATGGTCCGCAATCATGTTTAAACATCACGTTTACACAAGATCACAAAAGGAAAATACCAATAGGGCCCTATGAAGCATTAACATGGAAACTGAAGCATACATCATTAATTATATAAAACAACCAAGCCATCTATGTGCAAAACATGTATACACAAAGAAACATCACGAGGACAACAAAATGCAATGCATGCAAATAAATAAATATGAGCATGAACATGATGGTGGTTCTAAAAAGGAAATCTAAACTTAGATTAATAACCACAAGTTGATCATCATAAGATGGTGCCATTCTTTATTCTCTCTAAGAAAGTAGTAAAAATATAAAGAAACGGGTTGCCTCCCGAAAAGCGCTTCATTTAAAGTCATAGAGCTCGACTTTCTCACATACCTTCTTTTCGTTGCATAGCCATGGCCCTTCATGCAAGAAGAAAAGGTACCAATGCAGCTTTAATTTACTTCCCATGTTGTGCTTGATCACTTATAGAAGACTTGCCCAAAGCATCCTTTTGTTTCATCGTTATCTCCTTCTATATCATCCTTCGGTGCTTCCTTTACTCTATTATTTTTTTAATGTCCAGAACAGAAAGTATACTCAAGCTCTACTCCATTGCACAGTACACAAAATTTCCTTTCCAACGAGTCTTCATTTGCTCAAATCGGACTCCGGACAAGAGAGTTACGTCCGTTTTACTTCGGCGATGAAATCTGTCCTTGGCCTTAG
This sequence comes from Cenchrus americanus, assembly GCA_947561735.1. Lineage (NCBI taxonomy): Eukaryota > Viridiplantae > Streptophyta > Magnoliopsida > Poales > Poaceae > Cenchrus > Cenchrus americanus. The sequence continues at coordinate 47,781,574 of OX387241.1, read as the reverse complement.
AGATTTTTCAATAAGAGTGATATTTGGTTCATCAAGCGGTGTTGAAGGCGAATCGATCTCAACAAGTGCAGTTGCCTCTTCATCACCATCTTGCAATTTCTTCAACTCATCATGTGGAACATGTAATCCTTCAACTATGTACGCATTCATCTCTTCTTTGAAGTCTTCTTTATCAACCAGATCTTCATCTTCAAAGACTTGTATGTTGCTTTCTTTATCTTCCATGTACCACATGTCGTCAAGATCGCTCATTGTTGATTCACTCTTTCTTTCATCCTTGACTACTTCCATGTCTTGATTTGCTAGTGTGTAGGCTTCAATAGCATACAAGCTATCATCTAGCTTGAGTCCTATCTCCTCCCATTTATCCTTTGAGTCACTAGGCTCATCATGGTTGTACTCTTCTCTTCCTTCATCATAAATCTTTGAGTTGTCAAACCGGTCGATCCATCCTTCATCTCCTTCTTCTCTTTCTTCTTCAAACATCTTTTGGATCAACTCTCCACTCATCTCTTGATCAAATATATCTTCAATTAGTTTGGCAACGTGTCGGCGTTCCTCCATCCTTCGGTAGTTAATTAGTGGGGAGAAATCAACTTGAACCCAACCGGATTGAATGAACTCTGCCAATGGTCTAGCATTCCACATACTTCGGCCTACATTCATGTTAGTTTCAACATTTTTAACATCCGAAATGATTTCTCTTACCTTGGGAAGTGGATCTTCACTTTCTTGTATGGTCGGTTCATCTTCCTTGACCTTCGGTTCATCTTTTTCAGAAATTTCAGCAAGCACCTTGGGCTTGATTTTGTCATTTTGCTCCTCTCGACAACATCTTTGCCAATCTCGTATTGTTCTTTGTCCATTGCTTATCCTTTGTAAGATTTGTGCGGCTTCACTAATTGTTTTATCCATTATATCACCGCCCGCACACATGCTTACAAAACGAGACGAGTTAGGGGTTAGTGAAAAATAAAAGGTATGCAACATCAAGTCACCGGAAAATCCCAAGTTCGGGCCTCGCTCAAGTAGTTCATTAAAGCGGTCCCATGCTTCATCAATTCCTTCATCCTCTCCTTGCTTGAAAGTGAGCACTTGCCTCCTTACGTCTTGGACCTTGCTTATGGGAAAGAACTTCAAAAGAAATTTCTTCACTAGCTCATCCCAATTTCCTTTTGCTTCAATGGACGCAAGTGTGTACCATCTTCGCGCTTCATCTTCGAAAGAGAATGGAAAAAGATTCCACTTGAACCAAGCGGCCAGAACTCCTTTTTGTTGCACCGTGTTGCATAACATCGTGAATTCCTTAATGTGTCTATATGGGTTGTCATCCTCCAATCCTCTAAATGGTTTTGTCGCCACTAACTTGATGATTCCAGGCTTCACTTCGTAGTGGGTTGTAGCAAACGTCAAATCTGATTTTTGCATCTCAATGTCTTCCATTGACGGCATTGCTAGCTCCCTTAGCGACATCTCTTCGCCTTCCAATGGTGAGATGAACAAATACATCTAGGCACAAGAAAAGTAGAAAGAAAAACAAAAAAGATTTTTTTTTCTTTTTTTAGAAAATAAGGGTTGGGTGTTAGTAATCAACAAAATTAATACTAGATTAAACGTAGCAAACTGGCTTGCTCCCCGGCAACGGCGCTAGAAAAAGGGGCTTGTTGACGGATAAAACTTGTATCCACCTACGATCCGCAAGCGTACGGACCTACACCTTTTTCACCACGGGATTCCCAAGGTTCTTATCAATCCGCGGAGCAAGGGGATTACTAGCGCTTAACCAAGACTAATCTAGTTGACTAAGGAAACCTTTAAAGAGAGTATTAATCTAAAAGTAAAGACAATCTAACCAAAGTTAATCTAAGTTAAGTTAATCAAACAAATCTAGGGTTAAACTAGATGATAAAGGGGTGAACACAAGAGAGTGAGCAAGAAAGATAAGCGTTCCTTCCCTAGGATCTAGGATAACATGGTATGCATCTACTACACGAAAGCGGTAAACCAATCTACCGGGGGTTGTAACCACGGTTTCGCCCTTTCCATCCTCTCGTAATGTCACTACGCGAAGGTATTCGTGACTAGACCTATGATGGACACGGTATGTTGATGGAATCTATGTGAGTAGCGGATATCATACACCCGAAAAACACGGTGGCCTACCTTAATCATCAAAGCATCATCAACATGAAAACAATAGATTGAAACCACGAATCATGTAGCGATCACATAGCATGTATCCATCTAATCCTAGGGATGAACGGAGACATTACCCCATCATCTTACACGGATTGAAGCACATAGGGGTGATGGAGACTCGGAGAACGTCGTCGATGAAGATGGCGGTGATGGAGCTTGGGAACACCCCTAGGCCAGCGGCTTGGAGTCCTCCTCTTGCTTCCTTCTCTCCGCGTTGATCCTTGCGACGAGCTCATCTAACTCTCTCCCTCATCTTGCGGCGGCGGTTTTCTGGTGATTGGCATCGGTAGGATGATTTGTTCGATGGGTAACCATCTTGGGGCGCCTAAGGGGTTGTATTTATGTCCTTGGGTGCCTTTGGGCGTGCTCCACCTTGCCTTGCACGAGATCCTCCTTGGGAGAGAAGCAAACTTGGTTTCCATAAAATCAGCCAGATTTTCCTGATTCGCAGTCCTTCCTTGCCAGCGCCATATCTCCCACGTCCGGACTCCAAATAATGCAAATTCTGTGTCCAGGTTGTGTGCCACGAAATTATTTCAACTTTGGTATTCATTTCTTTCCTTAAAAACGAAGATAAGATCTCCAAATCGGCCTTGGAAGATAATCTGTTCTGATTTCGGACTGACTGCGCAGCAGGGATTTCGGGGGCCATATCTCCTATCTCCCTTATCCAAATTGGGCCTTCCACATGTCCAAATCGAAGGTATCGTCAAGGCCCACAACTTTGGTAGTCAAACTTTTGCCATTAAAGGCCGTTTAAGTCTCCGAATCTGTACCGAAAGATCATGCTGTCCTGAGCTACGAGAATATCTCTCGTGCTGAGTTGATCCCGTTGGTAAACATCCAAGTCCCCGGAGTTTTGCGTGTTGATGCTTCGGTCCTTGAGTTGTTTGGAGTCTTGTTCACTTCGTGTCTTGACTTGTGACGGGCTTCATGATCTTCTCTTGAAGTGCTTGATGAACTTATCCCGAAAGTCTCCTCTTTAGTGTAGATTTCCTGCGTAAACAACAAACTCCAAAATCGACATGCAAGTGTGAACTTGTTACATCATTAGTATGCCTAGTGGTGGGTTAGTTGCAAATCATAATTGAAACCAATGTAGAACAAGTACTCTAGGTTGACGGAAATTCACCGTCAACAAGCATCCATCGCGGGATTCGGAGAGGTTGATGATTTTTCTTGCAACTCTTTTAGGCATGACTTCTTTTTTTTCATTATTCAAGCCTTGTCTACATGGTTAGTGAAAATCGGGCCTTTCCCGACATAAGACTCTTTAAGGTCATTAGCTTGACCAAGCGCAAAGCATGATCGAGATTTACAAAACTTATTGTAAACATACCCGTCCATAATTAACACCACATGTGAATTGTAGCAACAAGTCAAGGTGTAAATAAAAGAAGCATATGTTTCATGCATAGCACTTAGCTCATCATTAGGCAAAGGTTGTTTAGGTGTGAGATTAATTGGATCAACAATAAATGTTTCCTCTTTTTCATTCTCAAGAAAATCTAGCCTATCAACATGATCACTATTTAAACTATCATTCATACTATTGGTTGAGCATGAGTATTTAAATTTATCAACACCAATACCAATAATATCTTGAGATTTCAGCACGTACCTTGGCCTTAGAGATTTTTCAACAAGAGTGATATTTGGTTCATCAAGCGGTGTTGAAGGCGAATCGATCTCAACAAGTGTAGTTGCCTCTTCATCACCATCTTGCAATTTCTTCAACTCATCATGTGGAACATGTAATCCTTCAACTATGTATGCATTCATCTCTTCTTTGAAGTCTTCTTTATCAACCATATCTTCATCTTCAAAGACTTGTATGTTGCTTTCTTTATCTTCCATGTACCACATGTCGTCAAGATCGCTCATTGTTGATTCACTCTTTTCTTCATTTTTGAGTACTTCCATGTCTTGATTTGCTAGTGTGTAGGCTTCAATAGCACACAAGCTATCATCTAGCTTGAGTCCTATCTCCTCCCATTTATCCTTTGAGTCACTAGGCTCATCACGGTTGTACTCTTCTCTTCCTTCATCATAAATCTTTGAGTTGTCAAACCGGTCGATCCATCCTTCATCTCCTTCTTCTCTTTCTTCTTCAAACATCTTTTGGATCGACTCTCCACTCATCTCTTGATCAAATATATCTTCAATTAGTTTGGCGATGTGTCGGCGTTCCTCCTTCCTTCGGTAGTTAATTAGTGGGGCGAAATCAACTTGAAACCAACCAGATTGCTTGAACTCCGCCAATGGTCTAGCATTCCACATACTTCGGCCTACATTCATGTTAGTTTCAACATTTTTAACATCCGAAATGACTTCTCTTACCTTGGGAAGTGGATCTTCACTTTCTTGTATGGTCGGTTCATCTTCCTTGACCTCCGGTTCATCTTTTTCAGAAATTTCAGCAAGCACCTTGGGCTTGATTTTGTCATTTTGCTCCTCTCGACAACATCTTTGCCAATCTCGTATTGTTCTTTGTCCATTGCTTATCCTTTGTAAGATTTGTGCGGCTTCACTAATTGTTTTATCCATTATATCACCGCCTGCACACATGCTTACAAAACGAGACGAGTTAGGGGTTAGTGAAAAATAAAAGGTATGCAACATCAAGTCACCGGAAAATCCCAAGTTCGGGCCTCGCTCAAGTAGTTCATTAAAACGGTCCCATGCTTCATCAATTCCTTCATCCTCTCCTTGCTTGAAAGTGAGCACTTGCCTCCTTAAGTCTTGGACCTTGCTTATGGGAAAGAACTTCAAAAGAAACTTCTTCACTAGCTCATCCCAATTTCCTTTTGCTTCAATGGACGCAAGTGTGTACCATCTTCGCGCTTCATCTTCGAGAGAGAACGGAAAAAGATTCCACTTGAACCAAGCGGCCGGAACTCCTTTTTGTTGCACCGTGTTGCATAACATCGTGAATTCCTTAATGTGTCTATATGGGTTGTCATCCTCCAATCCTCTAAATGGTTTTGTCGCTACTAACTTGATGATTCTAGGCTTCACTTCATAGTGGGTTGTAGAAAACGTCAAATCTGATTTTTGCATCTCAATGTCTTCCATTGACGGCATTGCTAGCTCCCTTAGCGACATCTCTTCGCCTTCCAATGGTGAGGTGAACAAATCCATCTAGGCACAAGAAAAGTAGAAAGAAAAACAAAAATGATTTTTTTTCTTTTTTTAGAAAATAAGGATTAGGTGTTAGTAATCAACAAAATTAATACTAGATTAAACGTAGCGAACTGGCTTGCTCCCCGGCAACGACGCCAGAAAAAGGGGCTTGTTGACGGATAAAACTCGTATCCACCTACGATCCGCAAGCGTACAGACCTACACCTTTTTCACCACGGGATTCCCAAGGTTCTTATCAATCCGCGGAGCAAGGGGATTACTAGCGCTTAACCAAGACTAATCTAGTTGACTAAGGAAACCTTTAAAGAGAGTATTAATCTAAAAGTAAAGACAATCTAACCTAAGTTAATATAAGTTAAGTTGATCAAACAAATCTAGGGTTAAACTAGATGATAAATGGATGAACACAAGAGAGTGAGCAAGAAAGATAAGCGTTCCCTCCATAGGATCTAGGATAACATGGTATGCATCTACCACACGAAAGCGGTAAACCAATCTACCAGGGGTTGTGACCACGGTTTCGCCCTTTCCCTCCTCTCGTACTGTCACTACGCGAAGGTATTCGTGACTAGACCTATGATGGACACAGTATGTTGATGGAATCTATGGGAGTAGCGGATATCATACGCCCGAAAAACATGGTAGCTAACCTTAATCATCAAAGCATCATCAACATGAAAACAATAGATTGAAACCACAAATCGAGTAGCGATCACATAGCATGTATCCATCTAATCCTTGGGATGAACGGAGACATTACCCCATCATCTTACACGGATTGAAGCACATAGGGGTGATGGAGACTCCGGAGAACGTCGTCGATGAAGATGGCGGCGATGGAGCTTGGGAACACCCCTAGGCCAGCGGCTTGGAGTCCTCCTCTTGCTTCCTTCTCTCCGCCGGCGTTGATCCTTGCGACGAGCTCATCTAACTCTGTCCCCTCATCTTGCGGCGGTGGTTTTCCGGTGATTGGCGTCGGTAGGATGATTTGTTCGATGTGGCGGCCGACGGCGGCGGAGGCAATAAATAGACAAACACCTAGGGCAAAGGAGGGACCGAACCGACCCCCGAGTGGGGCTGGGCCGGTCGGCCCGAGCCGGCCGGCCCGAGCCCACTTCGGCCCGGTTCGACCCCGGTTTTCTCCCCGGTTGCTTCTCGCGTGATCCCTTATTCGTGTGCACTTGCATGTGGGCCTTTGACGTCGTTTCCTTCACGGCTAAGGCTTGAATCCTTGCTATGCAAGCTTCGCTGTTTTCTGGTTGAGTCCCTGAAGACTTGCACGTTGACGCTTCGGTCCTTGGGTCATTTGGAGTCATGTTCATCGCGTGTCTTGACTCTTGTCGGGCTTCATGATCTTCTTCCAAAGTGCTTGGTGAACTTATCCCGAAAGTCTCCTCATTAGCGTAGATTTCCTGCGTAAACAACAAACTCCAAAATCGACATGCAAGTGTGAACTTGTTACATCATTAGTATGCCTAGTGGTGGGTTAGTTGCAAATCATAATCGAAACCAATGTATAACAAGTACTCTAGGTTGACGGAAATTCACGGTCAACACCCGTGGTTGCGAGGGTGCGGCCGGAAGCGATGGCCGCGCCGCCGCGGCGGGGGCCCGCGGCTACGGAGGCGCGGGCGGAGGCGTCGACGGCGGCGACGCAGGGCGGCACCCGCCGGCGGCTCCCAGGCGGTGATGGTGGAGATCCCGGACGACGACTCCCCGCCGCCCGGGTGGGACCAGTGGGTGAGCTTCCCCATGCTTTCCCCAGAGTCCCAGGATGGGGCCCTCGTGAGGCGGCGTGAAGGCCACATGGTGGCAGGAGGTCGAGGGCACGGTCCCGAGGCCTCGTCTTCCCGCGCCGGTCACTCCGCTCCGGTAAAGGGGTTCGCTGGCGATCCGCCCGCGTTCGCCGACGCCCAGGGAGAGCAGGAGCTGTGGGGGGAGCTCCGAAACCACGGTGCCACGCTCAACCGAGCGTTGAACGAGGCGCTGAGGGTCCATGGTGGCCCCGCGTGGCGCGTCTTCCAGGTGGGGCATCGTTGCCTGCTTCTTTCCTTTTTTGCTCGTTTCCGTGCGCGATCCTTGCGTCATGGTGCTTACGGGTTTTGACTTGTGGGTGACAGGAGCTCGAGCGCCGCGCCCGCGACAAGTACGGCGCCTTCGACCAGGTGAACGCCGAGCTCCACCAGCTCCGGGAGCGGTGCGACGCCTTCGACGCGCTCACCGACGCCCTCAGGACCCCGGACGGCTGGTTGTCGTACCGGGCCATGGCCCTGCGCGATCAACTCCATGAGAGCGCGAGGCAGGACCCGGCGCGTCCCTCTAGCCTCGAGCGGGTCTGCACAGCCCTCATCGACCTGGATGAGGCGCTGCGGCAGGCCCGCTCGGACTTGGAGAAGATGCGCACGCTGGCGGCCAACTGGGGAGGCGCGAGGTGGCCGGCGTCCGCAACGAGAACCGGGGGCTCCGCTCGTCGCTCGAGGGGGCGCAGCGCGCGCGGCGCCGGGCGAAGAGCAGCGCGCGCGCTCGAGCAAAGGGCCAAGGAGGCCGACGACTTGAAGGCCGTCCTTGACGCCAAGGTCGCGGCGCTCGCCGTCTCGAGGACCAGCTTCTGCGGGAGCGCACTGCCCGCCAGGGGGCCGAGGGGCGGCTCCCGGCGAGAGCAAGCCGCCCTTGCCGACGCCGGTCGGCGGCGGGAGCGGGAGCGCGTCGCTCGCGAGGCGGCGCAGAAGTCGCTGGAGGACCGGAACACCGAGTTCTCCAAGCTCGAGGGCGAGCTGATGGTGCTCGGTATCAACAGCGCGAGCCAGGAGCTGGCCCTCCAGGAGCAAGGCGAGACCATCAAGGGCCTTGAGCAGGCGGTCGAGGCCGGGCGCCGCGCCCTCGAGGTGGAGAGGAAGCAGGTTGAAGGTAAGTCGCTGTTTGACTCATGTTTTGCTGATTTTCTCTCAAGGGGTTCGCACCCTTTTCTGACTTTTTCTTCGCCGGACAACTTCAGGCTTGCGCACCGCGCTCGGGCATGCGGCTGAACGGGCCGAGGCGCTGCAAACCTCCTACAACTCCTCCGAGCAGGAGCTGTTGGAGTTGCGCAATGCAGCCCTCGAGACCTGCCGGGCCGTAGAGGAGGGCGAGGCACAGGCCGGTAGCTCGCTGGCCAGCCGCCTGCGCGCCCTTAGCGGCCACGTCACCGAGCGCATGCACCGGGCGCTACATCTTGGCGTGCAGAAGGCCCTCGGGGTGGTGCGGTCCCACTACGAGGTTAACTTCGAGGCGCTGGCGGAGGGCTACGACGTCCCCGAGGGTGTTGAGGACGAGGTGGCGAAAGAGCGCGTGGATGCGCTCGCCGCCAACGCCGCCGGGACACTTGCCGAAGCCTTCGAGGAGTTCCTCTTCCCGGGCGCTGCTGACGCCGCCGCTCCTCCCGCCTGAAGACAGCCGGGCGCTAGGCCCGTTTTTGTTAATGTATCAGTATGCTGGCCGTGCGGCCCTTGTAAATAAACAAATTACTTTTGCCATAAACATTTGCCAATGTGAAGTGAAGTCTTTCGTTTATTACGCTTTTTTGTTTCTCCTTCTTCCTGAGTAGATTCTAGTTAGGGGAGTTCGATTTTCGCAGGTGTCCTACTGGGTTGGAGGCGAAAGAGAAGGGCCGTATCCTCGCGGAGGCGTAGGCTATCTCTGGCTCGCGCGCTCCTTCCGCTAGGCTACCTGCGCCCTGTTCGAATCTTTGCTCGAGGCCGAAATAGAAAACAAACTTAGCGTGCGTGAGTTGTTTCGTTTTTGCGCGAAAATGGGACCATTTTGGGGGGATGCCCCCCGTAGTAGCCCCCGAGGGTAACTTGGGTTTCCGGGGAAAGCCGAGTTGCCCTTTTCATTAGACTTATGACGTTTACACAGTTGTCACCAACTGGGGCGTTGGTCATGTGATTTTTACAACAAAATAATTGGAAATCCTAGCTAGGGGTAGAAGCGACGTAGCTGTTGGATGTTCCAAGTGTTGGTGAGCTCTTCACCGTCCTCGTTGGACAGCTTGTACGTGCCGGGCTTGAGTACCTTCACCACGACGTAGGGTCCCTCCCATGGAGGCGATAGCTTGTGGCGTCCTCGGTTGTCTTGGCGTAGCCTTAGGACCAAATCCCCTTCGCTGAAGTCCCGTCGGTGTATCTTGCGTGCTTGGTAGCGCCTGAGGGACTGCTGGTACCTTGCAGAGTGCATCAAGGCTACGAGGCGTTCTTCGTCTAGCTGGTCAAGTGAGTCCTCACGGGCTCGCTGGTTGGTACCCTCGTCGTAGCCTCGAACCCTGGGCGACCCGTATTCTAAGTCTGTGGGGAGGACGGCCTCCGTGCCATGGACTAGGAAAAACGGGGTGAACCCGGTGACTCTGCTCGGGGTGGTCCTTAGGCTCCACACGACCGTTGGTAACTCTTGGAGCCATTTCCGACCAGATTTGTTTAGCTGGTCAAAAATTCTAGGCTTAAGGCCTTGTAGGATCATGCCGTTGGCACGCTCTACTTGGCCGTTGGTCTGCGGGTGTGCCACGCTGCGCCAATCCACACGGATGTGGAACTTGTCGCAGAACTCCAAGAATTCCTTGCCCGTGAACTGGGACCCGTTGTCGGTGATAATGGAGTTTGGCACTCCAAAGCGATGGATGATGTCGGTGAAGAACGTCACCGCTTGCTCCGCCCTGAGATTCGTAATGGGGCGCACCTCCACCCACTTGGAGAACTTGTCAATCGCGACCAACAAGTGGGTGAAGCCCCCGGGCGCCTTCCGCAGGGGCCCGACGATGTCCAGCCCCCACACGGCTAACGGCCATGTTATGGAGATGGTCTGCAGGACATGAGCGGGAAGGTTGGACTTGCGAGCGTAGAACTGGCACCCTTCGCAGGTGCGTACGATCTCGCTGGCGTCCGCGACCGCGGTAGGCCAGTAAAAGCCTTGGCGGAAAGCATTGCCAACGAGGGTACGAGGCGCCGCGTGATGGCCATAGATCCCAGCGTGGATGTCTCGCAGGAGCTCGCGCCCCTCGGGGATGGGCACGCACCGCTGCAAGATGCCGGAGGCGGCGCGCTTGTACAGCTCGCCATCGACGAGAGCAAAGGACTTGGCCATCCTGGCGATGCGCCTGGCCGTGGCCCGGTCCGAGGGGAGCTCCCCTCAGGCCATCCAGGCGATATACGGGTCCCCGGGGGTTCCGGCGTCGGGGAACGGTGTTCATCGCTGTTGTAGCGTCCACCCCGTCGAGGGTGGTAGCCTACCGCTGCTCGCGCATCCGCCTTGCTCGTGCGCCGGGCGTTGATGACGTTGCAGGCGTCACCGTCCAGTGCCGTGCGCGTGTCAAGGAGCCGCTCCTTGGCCGGCGCGCGTCCCGAGTTGGCGGGACGCCCCGCAGCTTCACCTGCGTGGACCGAGGGTTCGCCCCCCGTGTGCCCCCGCCTCCTCGCGCATCCCCCTCGCGTTGCAGGTTCCGCGCCTCAGGGGTCGAGGGCGCCGGCATAGCCCGCAGCAGCGTCGCGGTGGCAATGAGCTTCTGACTTGCCCGCGGAGGCGCGTCCGGGTTGTCGACGTTAAAGTCGGCGTTGATGCGGTCGCGGGCCTGTTTGCCCAGCTCCCGCGTGTGTTCGCCGCGCGCGGAGGCTTCTCTAGCCATCGAGGCACGGAGCAGCCGCACCGTTCGATATTCCTCCGCCAGCTTGGCCTCGAGCTCGCGAGCTTGGGCTAGCTGTGCGTCGACGTCGGCCCGGCGGGGGTGCTTGGCCCCGCGGCCGGGCGCGGAGCGATCCCCCGGGGCAGGCGTGACCTCCCCGTCGCCGGCGCCTACCGCGCCGGTGGCGTTGGCCGGGTCGTTGGCGATGATGACGTAGCACTCCCGCACGGGGTCGTAACTCCCGGTGCTGGAGTCATCGGAGCAGCCGAACCAGTTTTCCGTAGCGTCAAGGAAGCACCTGAACATGACCGGGTCCGGCACGCCGGAGAAGTCCCACTCCGTGTACCCATGGAGGTTGGCGGGTGGCAACGCGTCAAGGGAGCCTAGTGACGACTCATCGCCCGCGGAGGCGCCGGGGTCCCTGGCGATGAAGACGTGACGGCCAGGGGGAACCCGGCGCATCGTGGTGTTGACGTTGGCGTTGTAGGCCGCCGCGGCACCACGCAGACCAATGAGAAAGCGCGGTCCGGAGACCGTGCGCTGTCCCGCTGGGGTGGCGGTTGCCGTGGTGACGAGCGCGCCTCGTTGAGAGGCGGTGCGCTCGGCTCGCCGTCGCTCGGACCGTGCCCGGCGCGAACGCCGGCCGGAGCGGCGACGGCGTCGCGGCGTCGACGGGCTGCGGCGTCTACTCCGGCGGGGGTCCGCGCGCGTGGCGGTGCGCGCAGCGGGGACCGGAGCGGACCCGACCTGGCGCCGCGCACGGAGCTCCTCACGGTTGGTGAGGCGCATCAGGTAGCCGTTCCCCCGTGGCCTGAAAGTTTAGGCCCCCGAACTGGATTTCGAATCCGGCGGGGAGGGGGTCTGAGCTGCCCATGCAGTAACGTGTACCGCGGTACTCAGTGCGGATCACCGTGGAGGGAGTTGATGGTGGATTGACCTTAGGCGCTCGATTGCCCCATGGTGGGCGCCAACTGTCGGTGCGGAATGTGGTCCCGACACTAACTAGTAATAAGCGCCAAGGTCTATCCCTCAATGGTCGATGCTAAGCAATCAGAGACACAGAGTTTATCCTGGTTCCGACCGAGGGGTCGTACGTCCAGCAGTGGTGTGCTCAAGGCACAATATTGCTCAGCACCGGGGGTGCCTGTAGTGGGGCTGCTACAAGCAAGGCGGGAGAGGAAGCGTGGCTTCCAAGTCCCTAGTGTAGTGGCTGAAGATGTTGTGGGAGAATGGGAGAGCAAGTGCGTGGCGCGGCCTGTCTCGTGTTGTGTTGTGTCGTGTGTTCGTCGTCGTGTCCCTTGTCCCTCCCCTGCGGCAGGGGGGGTTCGTCCTCCTTTTATAGACCAAGGAGAGAGCGAATCACATGCATGCCGCGCTATTTAGCTACGCGAGGGAGCGTGATGTGCTATGCTGTAGAGTAGGCGGCCACCCGGACGATCCTTGCAGCGATCCGGTCATCATGGCGTGTCTTGTACCCGAACAGTGGCGGCTTCGAGGGTAGAAGGGCAGCGGACGGCTGTGATGTCTTTTGACGGGCTCGAGGGAGTTGCTGACGTCGGTCCGTACGAGGCACAGTGGCAGGTAAGGTGGCATCCCGTTCCCGCACGCTCCACAGCGCTGGCGTTGTTGCCACAGCGCCCGGCGTGTGCCCGTACGCGCGGGGGGCGGCGGCCATGCCGTTGACGGTGGCGGGGATGGCGTCCCACCGGCCTAGCGCCTCCACCTAACCCCCGGAAGATCACAAGAAAGCAAGTCGAGGGTGCGGCCGGCCCCCCTTCGAGGGCTCGGCGTGTTGGCCATACGGAGCGGGCGGCGCGGCGTCACGGGACCGGCACCGGCCACACCGCGCGGTTCCTCCCACGGTGGCGGGGATGGGCTCCCTCCCCGGGGAGTTGGTGCGGCGGCACGGGGCACGAGCCACGGGCGCATGATGGCGCCGCCCCGCCGTTGTCAGGGCATTAAATGCCCGTGTACGGGAGCAGGCGCGCGCGTGCGGAGCGCCCTTGAGCGAGGCGGACCCCGTTCGAGGATGGAGCGGACCCTCGAGCGAGGCGGAGCCTGCTCGAGGTAAGCGTACCCCCTCGAACGGGACGGAGCCCACCCGAGGGAGGCGCGCATCCTCAAGCGAGGCGAAGCCTGCTCGATGGGATCTTCGAGTGGGCTGCCTTGGTGGGCCGTTGGGGCCTCCGCGGCGTGGGCCGTGTCCTGCATGGTTAGGCGAGGCGTGTTTGGCTTTGGCTTTGTTGCGGGTTTTAAGTGGGGATTTCCCAGTTGTTAAAGGGGACCCCTAGGGCTGTCCCCGACACTTATCACTTTCTTCAATTTATGTTCAAATTCATTTTCGGCTCTTCTCACAAAAGTCTTGAAAATGTCACAAGTATGAAATTTGACATGAAGAAAGAATACCCATGTGTATCTTGAATAATCATCCACAACCACAAGACAATAGGTATTTCCACCAATACTTCTATAGGTAGTGGGACCAAATAAATCCATATGTAATCATTCCAATGGCCTTGTGGTTCACATAATGCTCTTGTTGGGATGTGGGTTGGCAACTTGCTTTCCAGCTTGACAAGCACTACATAATTTATCTTTTTCAAACTTGACATCTTTCAAGCCAAGAACTAAGTCCTGCTTCACTAATCAGTTGAGTTGTTTCATGTCAACATGGCCAAGTCTTCTATGCCATAACCAACCCATAGAGGCCTTTGAGAATAAGCAAGTAGTCAAACTAGCCTTCTTAGATATGAAACCCACTAGATATAAGCTCTCATGACAAAAACCCTTAAAAATAGAATCTTTCCCATTAACTGAGGTGACCTCAAAATCATTGCTAGTGAATGTACATTTATAACCATTGTCACAAAGTTGAGCAATAGATACCAAATTGAAATTGAGAGAATCAACTAGCAAGACATTAGAGAGATTATAATCCTTAGACATAGGTACTTCACCAATGCCTTTTACACCTCCCTTGCTATCATCTCCAAAAGTGATGTTGTCAAAATCGGAAATATCGTCATCAAGATGAGAGAATATATTTTTTTCACCGGTCTTGTGGTTTGTACAACCACTATCAATAACCCAATGTCTTCCTCTGACTTTATAGTTCACCTACAAATGAAATTACTTGGTTTTAGGTATCCAAATTTTCTTGGGTCCTTCAATGTTAGTAACCAAAATTTTTGGCACCCAAATGGATTTCTTTTTACTACTACCAATAGAACGACCAACATATTGAGCACAAACAACACCCTTAGAATCTTTCTTAAGAATATAGGAAGGATCCAACGATACGGTCTTCTTGCTCTTGCAATTGTGATTCACATCAACTTTTGCCTTGCACTTATGACACATCTTTACTTTTTCTTCTTCCCCAAAGGGCACATTTGAACTTACAAAAATACTATCCTTAGGAATGAAAGCCTCTTTTCCTTTCTTGGGCAAATAACCAAGAGCATCTTTGTCTAAGGTAAATTTTTGATTTGTCCAAATATGATAAAATCGAACATGACTCCCAAAATACCGTGCAAGATCTTTTGACAAACACTTAATCTCCTTCAAAGATTCATTTTCCAATAATAGAGAATCACAAGATATATCCTCACAAATGCAAGAGCTAATACTTGTGCTACAAGATGAGTTAGTTGCACATGGAGAAATATTCAATATATTACACTCAACACCCATGCTCATTTTTCCTTTGACCTCTTATGCGAGGAGAGAGTTGTGAGCTTCCTTAAGCTCCTCATGCTTTTCTTTAAGAGTTCCCCAAGAAATGTTGAGTGTTTCATGGGAAGTCTTAAGATTTTCATGAGTAGTCTTTAGCTCCTCAAAGGAATTTTGAAGTGAAACATTTTTCAACTCCAAATCCCTCAACTTTGATCTCTCCATGCGCAATTTGTCATCGGACTTAATGACCATGGCAACAAGATCATCATAAGATAAGGCATTATCATCATTATCACTAACACAATCATCGTCATCTTTGTCGATTATTACCTTTGATTCACCTTTTGCCATGAGACAATGTGGCTTGGAGAGGAGTGAAGGAGCTTCCTTGATAGCAACCCAGCAAGACCCCTTGAAGGCTTGTCATCACCATCTTCATCGGAGCTAGCATCGGAATCCCACTCAACAAAGTAGGCTTGGCCATTTTCTCCTTCTTGTAATATTTCTTCCTCTTTGGCACATTCCTCTTGTCTTTCTTCTTACCATATTTGTCTTCTTTCTTGTTTGGACAATTAATTGAGATATGTCCAATTTCACCACAATTGAAGCAATCTTTGCCCTCAAAAGGATTCTTCTTTGAAGATTGTCCCGTCTTGCCAAACTTCTTCTTCTTCATAATTCTATTAAGCCCTTTTACAATAAGAGCCATTTCCTCATCGGAGTCAATTTCTTGGTTCTCATCATCATTTTCTTCTTGAGTAGCCTTGGCCTTGAGAGCAATATTTTTGTTCTCTTCACTCATTGATTGGCCTTGAACTTCCTTTTGTGATTGCTTGAACAAGTCATGAGTTTGCACTTCACGAAGCACTTCCGTAGGAGTCATCTTATTCAAATCGGTCCTCACAAGCAAAGTCACAATTGTCTCATATTTTTTCTGGAAGGCATCTAAGGAAATTATGAGAGAAGTCTTTGTTCGTGACATTGAAATCAAGACACCTAAGTTCATTCACTATATCATTCAACCGGTTGAAAATGGTTGGAACATTTTCATCCTTCTTCATAGTGAACTCATTGAACTTTCCCTAGTACACATAGAGCTTCGCTTCTTTAACGGTTGATGTTCCTTCATAGATTTCCATAAGCTTCTCCCATATCTCATTTGCTTTTTCAAGTCCCTTTACTCTATTGAATTCACTAAGAGCAAGAGCAATGTAGAGTACACTCAAAGCTCTATCATTGAGTTTTTCATTTTTATCATCATCATTCGACTTATTATTCGGGTGCAAAATGACATATCCTTCCATTACAATTCTCCATAAATCTATTCCCTAGGCCTTGAAGTGAACCTCCATTCTTTTCTTCCAATAGTCATTATTGTTCCCATCAAAGACCGGAGGCTTCCCAACATGAAACTTATTTTCCTCTATCGTTTATCCTACTCCGAGATTGTTAAATCTATCCAATAAGGAGTCCTTTGCTCTGATACCACTTGTAGGGTCTAGGATACCGACTAGAGGGGGGTGAATAGGCGGTTTAAAATCGAAAAGCACAACACTAGAGAAATTTAATTAGAACCACAAGGAAGATTAATTCTCTACCTATTCTATTCCTATGTTGGGGGTTTGCAACCTAGGGTGACAAGATACAATTCAATCTCTATAAAATAAAAGCTCAAAGTAAAGTACTTGAAAAGAAATTGAGCAAAGAAATAACCAAGCACAAGAGACGACTTTTATCCCGTGGTATCGATGAATTGCCGGTCACCCCTAATCCACGTTGAGGTGGATTCAATGTTCAACCGCTCCTCTATCAAGGCACCACTTGATCTTGAGCCGGTTAGAACAAAAAAACCACTCCACACCTCGATTCCACTAGAGTTGCTCTTCACCGCTCTGGTGAGGTGAGCACAAGACCTCTCACAACAAGAAATCCGGAGCCACGCACAATCTTCTTGCGAGCTTCAACGGATTCTTCCACCACCAAGCCGTCTAGGAAACGGCAACTTCCAAGAGTAACAAATCAACCACTTGCTTGATGATTCCCTAGTGCCACAAAGATCAAAACCTTGGTGTAATGCACTAGAAGCTCTCAATCTCACAAAAAATGCAACCATTAAGCCAAGTGAGTGAGAGAGAGGAGAGGCAGAGCTCTACAAGGGAGTTTGAAACTTTCAAAGTGCCAAGAGAGGCTCTCCCAACTCGGGCATGGAGCATTTATACTCCCCTTCCTGTTACTTGCCGTTATGTGAAAAACGCGTACCTCGCTGACTGTCCGCGATGCCCTCACGGACTCTCCGCCTTTGAATTCCAATGGTAAAAACGTGAAGTCAACGACTGTCAGAGATGCCCGTTGGGCCGGGCGGACTATCCACCAGGACCCCGCGGACTGTCCTCCTGGGCCCTACGGACTGTCCGCAGGCAGACCTCGGACCGTCCACCCGGTCCACTCGAGCTGCACACGTTCTTTCTAGTTTCGAGGTAAATAGCAGACCGTCCGCCGTGGACCCGCGGATTGTCCGCCCGGAAGCGCATTTTCTCGAAAAAAATTTGCCAAAAAACTTCAGGTATTAAATAAATCTCAAAAGCACGCGAACCGTCCGCCCCAAGGATCTGGACTGTCCGCCCAACACCTGAAAACTGATTTATCTAAAGATTTTCAACAAAACCCTTTTAACAAATGAAATCGCAACTCATCTAAATGCAATGCTTGCAAACCCTTGATCAAAGTGGCACTATGGAAAGTCAAGCCAATGAAATTGACCCCTCTTGATAGTACGGCTATCTATCATATCAAGCCGGTCATTTAGCAACCTCTAATCACCTTATGACTGGCAAAAATAAAAACCCTATCTTTTACCTTTGCCTTGAGCTCTTTCCAACACATGCCATACAAGACTTCCTTGTGCATACCTCATGAGCTCATCATTTCACCGAACTAACCTTTTTTTATAACTCAAATACAAATGTTAGTCCACAATGATTGTCATTAATTACCAAAACACGAATTAGGGGCCTAGATGCCTTCACCCTAAACAATCCCAAAGCGAAAGAGAAACTCAAGGAGCAAAGGACTTAATAGCACTGCGAAACTGTAGGCGGACTGTCCGCGATCTCCGGGCGGACCGTTCGCGTGGGTACGGCGGACCGTCCGTGATGGGCCTGTGGACCGTCTGCCCCGTCACGGACCGTCCGGCACTCTAGTACGGACCGTTCGCGAACTTTGTGCAACAAAAATCCAATGACAAAATGGATCGAATGAAAACCAAACAGGAACACACGAAGTACTCGACGAACTACTGGCTGAAAGCCTCCTCGCGGACCGTCCGCCAGGGGCACGCAGACCGTCCGTGTGGTATGCAGACAGCAGCTCGAACCCGACCTCTTGAATGTCAACACCACCTTCCCACTACCCGATCTCCTGAATCAACCAAAGGATTGCTACCAAATCATAGGTGAAGGTGAAGCACCTCTAGGAGATGCTATGCCTATAAATTTGTAGCCTCAAACCCACTGATTCGAGAGGAATCGAGATTCTATCGAGCTCAAGCACAAAGCTAAGTTTCCAACCAAAATCCTTCAATCAGAGGCCGAATTCGGAGTTTGAGGGGTCATGATCAAGAACAAAGATGCACAAGGCACCTACCCGTGATCCCCACCAACAAATCCGAACCTAAACACCTCAGAATCAAAGGAACAAGCCGCACACGAAAATCCAACGAAAATAGCTCGAAAAAGACACAAAACTCACACGAGCCACAAGTGGAAAATCGATGCAACCGTGAAAACTTCCATTCACTCGGATGTCAGATTCTTTACAAACGAAGGAAAACTCTAACCCTATGGAGCAAGGAAATGAGAAGCATTCCAGAAGGATGGTTTGCCTGGAAACCCTAAAGCTAGTATATATGAGTCCCTCCCGGGCCAGGCAAAAGACCACACTACCCCTAGCACTTCAGTTTTGATACAAACCCCTTAGGGGCAAATAGGTCATGTAGCACTCCTCTTCATCACACGGCCACGCCGTCGCCGCAGACCACGTCCTCCCGACGCAAGCCTTGCGATCCCGTCACGCGCCGTCGGCATCGAAGCTTCTCGGCGCGCCCCGATCCCGTCTCCGCCCGCCAAGCCTCCGGTCTTGGTTTTGTGCCTCAACCCGACGGTTTTGTGGTGAACCGCCGCAAACCTCACGTGCAGACTTCGGTTGTGAACTGCTACCCTGCATCGGCTCCGATCGACGACTTCGTCTTGCTTTTCTTGCCACCATACGGCCCGCACTTGACCCCGCTGGCCACCGGGTCCCTCGAGTCAGGCCTACTTGTCTCTCCACTCCTCGGTGGCCCCGCAAGGCATAGAACTTTCGCACCCACTCTTCACCTGCACCACCGCAAACCAAGTCACAACCTGCACCTACAATACTCGGCCAAGAGTCACTCCACACCACGTTGTCAATCACTCATCATAGCCAGGAGCGACCATCCACCGGTCCTCGGACGCTCCGGTCCTCAATCTCCCACTTGATGATTTCATTGACAACACACACAAGTAACCAATTCAGAGAAAAGAGAAAAAAAAAGAAATGAACAAAAAACACAAACAAGTGATCAAAAGCCAAACAAAAGCCAAGAAAAGATAACTTGAGTGAGAAAACTCTCGGTCCCCTAAGGCAAGGGCATCGGCTCGACACAACCGAGATAAAATGCTCCAAAATTGCTGACTCCTGAAGGTGAGGCAAAAGGGCTCGACACCATCGGCAAAATAGCACAACTAAAATTCAGGTGAACAAGAGCTCCCAAATGCATGAGTGCAAGATCCCCCTGAACAAATGCATTTCTCCCATTTTTTCTTCCCTTGATGCAAGACTCCCCCTGTAAACATGAATTGGGTACTCCCCCCCTTGTTGGTAATGCATGAATCAAGTCTACAAATGCACGCATGTGCTTCTCAAATATACAAAGAGCACTACAACATGTTCCAATTGAGACATAGACAAGCAAGGTAGTCACAATTTGAGCACGAGCATCGCCAACAAGATAGAAAGGGACATACAAGCAAGTGACATAGCCATGACCAAGATAAAGCATTTTTTCACAAAATTTCCCTCTCATGAGCATAGGACCTAAACATGACCAAAAAGAGCACACACAACATATAACTCACAAACTTCATGCAAGGTCACACATTCTCATCACAAGGTCATCATAAACACAAACAAGCTATCTAATGTCATGTCAAAGCCACCGATCCATGTGTCCACTTCTAGATATGAGACTTCTCATTGGTGAACATCATGCAACAGTTTAGCACCCAAGATAAGGAATTTAA
The DNA here is from genome assembly GCA_947561735.1 of Cenchrus americanus. Lineage (NCBI taxonomy): Eukaryota > Viridiplantae > Streptophyta > Magnoliopsida > Poales > Poaceae > Cenchrus > Cenchrus americanus. The sequence continues at coordinate 47,761,588 of OX387241.1, read as the reverse complement.
AGCATTTAAGACATGGAAGCACATTTTTCAAGCATAGGCATCTCACATACCATATTCATGATTTACAATTTAAGCATGGTACATAAAGTGCCTTTGCGGCAATAAGAAGCTTAGGCTTCTCCACAAGGTAGCATGTAGGCTAAACATTCATGATGATAAATGGATATTTGATCCCAAATAAAAAGAACATGGTTCCAAGCACAAATTAAGCAAGGTATATCCATAAGTACCCAAATTGAACATGAGAGGCATTCTACTCACAAGAAAGGATAATATAGCATTTTTACAAAGAGAAGCCATCCACAAGCATATATATCCCAAAGCTACCAAGAGCATAGCTATACATCTCATGAGCATCACAAGAAAAGTCATAACCTCATATTAGCATATCATGGTGAGCAAAGCATATGAGAGAAGCACATCTCTATGACATATGTTACAAATGCAGTCTATGATACAAAGATGCAAACATGATATGATACATAAATGAGAATGCAACATGCATATGTACATCAACCCTCCCAACCAAAGCTCAAAAGGAAAAACAACACCAAGCTCTCCTCGCAAACGAGCAAATGTAGCTTGGTCCAAAGGCTTGGTTAGGATATCGGCAAGCTGCTTTTCTATAGGTACATGGATGAGGTCTATGTTTCCCTTCTCAACATTGTCTCTCAGGAAGTGGTACCTCACTTCTATGTTTTGGTTCTGGAGTGAAGCACGGGTTTTTTGGCAACATTAATGGCACTCGTGCTATCACACATGAGAGGTACATGGGAACACTGCTCACAAAAGTCACAGAACGTGTATGTGATCCAAAGCAGTTGTGAGCAACAACTAGCGGAAGCAACATACTCAACTTCTGTGGTAGACTGGGCTACACTAGATTGTTTGCGAGAAGACCAAGAAACAAGCGAAGATCCCAGAAACTGGCAAGTACCCGAAGTCGATTTCAGATCGACTCGACACCCCGCAAAGTCAGCATCCGAAAAACTAAGAAGCAAAAGGGGAGAGGACGTTGGGTACCAAAGACCGAGCTTAGGAGTGTATCGAAGATACGTGAAGATCCACTTGACGGCCTGCCGATGTGAAGTCCTCGGTAACGCCTAAAAACGAGCGCATAGACACACACAAAACTGGATGTCCAGCCTCGTTGCCGTCAAGTACAAGAGAGATCCGATCATGCTCTGGTACTCCTTCTGGTCCACAGGCTCTCCGTCCTCGCCCGCGTCAAGCGCTGTCGTCGTACTCATCGGTGTCGACAAGGGCTTCAAGTCATCCATCTTGAACTTCTTGAGGATGTCCTTCGTGTACTTGGCTTGATGCACAAAGGTTCCCTCCTTCGCCTGCTTGATCTGAAGCCCGAGAAAGAACTGCAACTCTCCCATCATAGACATTTCGAATTCTTTGCTCATATCCTCTGCAAACCTCGCAACCAAAGAGTGAGATGAGCCACCAAAGACAATATCATCCACGTACACCTGAACAATTAGGATATCATCACCCTTCTTGAGGAGAAACAAAGTCTTATCAACCTTGCCCATCTCGAACCCCTTGCTGAAAAAGAACCCCCTCAAGCGGACATACCATGCACGGGGAGGTTCTTTCAGCCCATACAACGCCTTTCTCGGCCTATACACCATGTGGGGAAACTCAGCACTCTCAAAGACTGGTGGTTTCTTCACATAAACTCCCTCCTCTAAAAAACCCATTAAAGAAGGCACTCTTCACCTCCATTTGGTACAATTTGAACCCTTTAGCCATAGAAAAGGCTAGAAGGATCCTAATCGCCTCCAAACAGGCTACAAAAGCAAATATCTCCTCATAATCTATCCCCTCCTTCTGACTATAGCCCTGAGCAACCAACCTCGAGTTGTTCCTCACCACCTCACCATTTTCTCCCTCTTTGTTTTTCCTGACCCAATTCGTCCCAATAGGTTTCCAGTTTTGTGGTGGCTCCACTAACTCCCACACTTGGTTTCTCTCAAAGTTCTCTAACTCCTCATGCATGGCATTCACCCAATTAGGATCAAATAGAGTGTGTCCAATGTCTTTCGGCTCAAAGGTAGTGACAAAAGCTGAATGAGCAAAGTGAGAAGCATTCTGGACCTCAACCGTGTCGTACGCTCATTGATGTCGCTGATGATTCTTGAGGGCGGATGATCAACTTGAACACGCCTCGGTGCCTCTCACCTGGAGACAACCTCCCCCTTAGCAGCTGCTTCCACTTGATCTTGCTGAATTGTAGGCGGTGTAGGGGATGGACCATCCTGCACCGTAGTCGTCGTAATGGAAGTAGAGGGTACATGCGTGGCTGGAGCTTCATCGTCATCACCATCTTCCTCTCCAGCATCATCCTCCTCGTCCTCAAAGATCTTCTTGCCAACTTCATCGTCACCTGCACACTCAAAGACATATGAAGTGCATGGTTGTGTCTCGTCGAAGGTAACCTCGCAAGTCTCCATGACTAGGTTAGTATCAAGGTTGAGCACACGAAATGCTCGAGAATGACTAGCATAACCCAAGAAAATCCCATCAGAGGACCTCGACTCAAACTTATCCAGCCTACCCTTCTTGAGAATAAAGCACTGACAACCAAAATCCCTGAAATGGCTCACTCTAGGTGCTCGCCCGTGCATGAGCTCATAGCACGTCTTGTTCAAGAAGGCCCTCAGAAAAATCTGGTTCCCAACATGGCAAGCGGTATTCACCGCCTCCGCCCAATATCTTCTCGGAGTCCTATGCCCGTCGAGCATCGTCCGAGCCATCTCACAAAGGGAACAATTTTTCCTTTCAACCACACCATTCTGACAAGCCACATAGGGAGAAGAAAACTGATGTTCGAGACCCAAATCATAACAAAAGCTTTCGAAATGAGAGTTTTGAAATTCACTGCCATTGTCGCTGTGAATAGCTTGAACAACATCTCCATGTCTCTCGTTCTTCAACCTCAAGATTAGATCCCTCACAAAACCAAACGTCTCCCCCTTGTTAGCCAAAAAGAAGACCCAAGCATAGCGAGAATAGTCGTCCACAATCACAAGGATATTCCATTTCCCACCTGCCGAGCACACACGAGCTGGACCAACCAAGTCCATATGGAATAGCTCACATGGCCTCTCTGTCATAATGGATATCAGAGGTGGATGAGAGGCGTCGACCATCTTGCCATGCCTACACGGAGCACATACCAAATCCTTTTGGTATTTCAACTTTGGCAAATCTTGGACCAATCCTAGACCACTCAAGCGTGACAAGTCAAAACTCAAGTGGCCTAGTCTCCTATGCCATTTCCAAAGCTCTGCCAAAACACCAGCAACATAGCAACGAGAAGAGCCAACGCAATGAGAAAAATTGGCTCTGAAAATCTGACCCTCGGGGACGATCGTGCACACAAGATCACCTCGAGAATCCAAAATACGAGAACAACCCGTTTTGAAACGGACTTCAAACCCCTCATCAAGAAGCTAGGAAACAGAGAGAAGATTGTACCCCAAAGACTTGACAAGAGAAACACGCTAAAGAGTCACAGACTCGCTCACCTTCATCGTGCCCACTGAAAGCACTCTACCTTTCCCATTATCCCCAAAAGTGATGTACTCCTTGGTCATCACCGGGGTGAGGCTGGAGAACCACCTTAGACCTCCGGTCATGTGTCGAGAGCAACCGGAGTCGATCAACCAAACCCTCTATGCCTCCCACCTGCAAAATAAAAAACGAGAGCGAGAGTGAGCAAATGACTCAGCATTGGGGTTAGTACAAAACGAATCAAACTAGTGCCTCGCCATTTGCTGAAACGTGGGGTTAGCAAAATCCATCCTATCACTCCTAGGTGGAACACCCACATGTCCCCTTGGAGGACTACGCGTACCACGAAGGGGAGACCGTGGCCCGTAGCTCCTCTGGGACCTAAAGCTGCGATCGTTCCCCCATACCCGTATTGACCACGAGCAAAGGAACGTCCAACAAACTCACCACGCCCAAACCCAACACGCCTACCACATTCTCTATATGGTGTCTCACCTCGAGGCCCAAACTTACGCCTCTCTCGAGGGTAAATGGTACGCACCATACCCTCACCTCTTAGCACTAACCTAGGCTCAGGCACACCACGAGAAGGGCGGTACCTGTCCTTGTTGGCCAACTCTCTAGCCAGCCTCTCCACACGCTTCCTCCTGAAGCAAAACTCAGCAAGGTGCCCATCCCTCCCACAATGCTCACAATGGAAGGGTTTTGGTTTTGGTTTTGGTTTGGGTTCTCTCGGGGCAGGAGTTTCTCCTCACTCGGTTTCTCTCCCTTCTTTCCAAAGAACTTGTTCCCCAAGTCACTCTTGAACTTGATGGGTTTCTGGAAGTTGTCGGTTTGTGGAGGAAACATAGGTGGAGCTGGGGTTGTGTCTAGTCGGTTCCTAAGATGATTCGGTTTAGGAATAAAGGCATTTTTGTGGTGGGTCTTTAGTGGTTCTATGATATCTCTGATCTTCCCTTCATTCTCACCACTTCCCTCACCAACCTTGTTTGCCCCAAGCGCTTCTCCATTCTGGTGCTTGAATGCCTCGATCATCATCCTCAATTGAGGCTCATGACAAGACAACCAACCCATCAATTGTCTCAACTCATCATTCTCATCCTGCAAGCGATCAACATAGTGTGCAAACTCCATATTCTTCACACATTTATTTCACAAGTAGAGAATGATGTAGGAATAGGAGCTTTCAGCTGAGCCTCTAGAGATCTAGCATAAACAAGCAAAACATCTAGCTTCTCATGCAAAATAGGACAAGAAGTGCAAGCACCAAGCAATGAGGGCCTAGATTTCATTTCATCTAGCTCAACCCTAAGCATATCTAGTTCCTCGACCTTGGAGGCATACTTCTCCTTAAGCACAGTCAATTCACCAGGAAAAGTGGAACAATCAGTGCATTCAGGTTCATTGGTCACAACAAGAGCAGACTTAAGGGAATCTATTTGAGCCCTAGCATCAAAGACTCTAGCTCAACCACCTTCTCCTTAGCCTCTCCAAGCAAAGACCTATACTCCCTCTTCTCCTTGTTGGTCTTTCTAAGCACATCATCACGGTTGTCAAGCAAGTCATTCATCCTAGCATTCTCTGCTATCAAGAAGGATGGATCATTGTTTACCTCTTCCTCGGAGTCAGAGCCCGAGTCATCCTTGTTGCTCTTCTTGCTTGCAGCTATGTGCCATGCCGCAAAAGCCTTGGGCAGCGAAGCATAGCCCATTGATGTTCTTGCTCGACCTCTTGCCCTTGTTTCGGTTCTCTTCTTCATCACTTGAGCTCGATGAAGTGTAGCCGGAGCTCGAGTCGATGTTGCTCGCACTAGCCACCATCACTCGCTCCTTCTTCTTGTGACTGCCACTCTTCCTCGGCCCCCGTTCGGACTTGTTCTTGCCCTTGTAGTCATCCCATGAGCGGTGCTTGTGGTCGTTCCTCAGACGGTGCTTGTGCTCGGGCTTGACCTCTGTGGCCTCCGGGCACTCAGCGATAAAGTGCACGTGCTTCCCTCACCGGTAGCACATGCCCGAGCTCCTCCGAGCGTTCTTTCGGTTCATGTACATGCGCTCGAACCGCCTGCTCAGCAATGCGAGGTCCTCCTCGCCCAGCATGTCGAACTCTTCATCTACCATGCACACAAGGCAAGACAAAGAAAAATGTCACGAAGACATGTTAGCATTAGTCCTTGAACTAGATATGAGAGCCAGACTATGAGGGTCAGTCGGGTTCTCGATCTTTGCACACACCCCATGGTCCACCTCGGACAACTTGAGCTTGGAAAAATAGCTCGTCCACCATGAGGGTCTCATACTTCTCCGACTCAAGAATGGCCTCGACCTTCTCATGCCACATGGTACGATCCAGAGAATGCAGGAGCTTGATAGCCCTGTCATGGTCATCATGCAAGAGCATGACCACATTAGCCCTCATGTTGTTCACGATCACTACGAAACATTGAAACATGGCATCAATCGACTCACCGGGGAGATGAGTGAAATTCTCATACTCTCTCTAGTAGGTCACAAAGAGCCAAGCCTGAACCTGAGTGTTCCCGACATGAGCATTCTTCAGCTGCTCCCAAATCCTACACGCCAAGTCCTCTGTCTGAACCCGTTCGAATTCATATTGACACAGAGAACGGTATAGGTAATCGACTGCCTTATTGTTGACGTCGAACATGTCCCGCGATCCTAGAGCATGGAAGTTCACCGGATGAACATAAGCTTTGTTCACTGTGACATCCCACAGGATCTGACCCTTGTCACGGAGGAAGCATCTATCCTCCTTTGCCACATCTGGTAGTTCTTACCATCAAAGTGTGGAGGACCCGAACCCATTCCTGGCACGTCATCTTTGGATCTTAGACTGGCTAGAATCACGAAGATCCGTAACCGGCTCTGATACCAATTGTAGGACCGATTAGGCGACAAGAGAGGGGGGGAAGTGAATGGGAGCCGATAAAAATTCTTCTCCAAAGAGAGAACTTGGCCTATGCCCCAAATTCACAACTACGAATTCCCACACGAGTTTGCCAAGGTCACAGAGTCACAACAGACCTACCAACACTAGGCACAAACCCCAAACAATCCCAAAGCAAAAGCAAAACTCAAGGAGCAAAGGACTTAGCAGCACTGCGAAACCCCAGGCGGACTGTTCGCGACCTCCGGGCGGACCGTCCGCGTGGGTATGGCGGACCGTCCGTGAGCTACGGCAGACTGTCGAAAAACATTCCCGAACCTCCAGTACTGCACCCTCAATAACAGACCGTCCGCAATGGGCCTGTGGACCATCCGCCCCGTCACGGACCGTCAGGCACTCTAGTATGGACCGTTCTCGAACTTCATGCAACAAAAATCCACTGACAAAATGGACCGTCCACCAGGGGCGCGCAGACCATCTGCATGGTACACAGACAGTAGCTCGAACCCGACCTCTTGAAGGTCAACACCACCTTCCTACTACCCGATCTCCCGAATCAACCAAGGGATTGCTACCAAATCATAGGTGAAGGTGAATCGCCTCTAGGATATGTTATGCCTATGAATTTATAGCCTCAAACCCACTTATTCAAGAGAAATGAAGATTCTATCGAGCTCAAGCACAAAGCTAGGTTTCCAACCACAATCCTTCAATCGGAGGCCGAATTCGGAGTTTGAGGGGTCATGATCAAGCACAATGATGCACAAGGCACCTATCCATGATCCCCACCAACAAATCCGAACCTAAACACCTCAGAATCGAAGGAACAAGCCACACACGAAAATCCAACGAGAATAGCTCAAAAAAGACACGAAACTCACATCAGCCACAAGTGGAAAATCGATGCAACCATGAAAGCTTCCATTCACTCAGAGGTCAGATTCTTTACAATCGAAGGAAAACTCTAACCCTATGTATAAAGGAAATGAGAAGCAGTCCAGAAGGATGGTTTGCCTAGAAACCCTAGAGCTACTATATATGAGTCCCTCCCGAGCCAGGCAAAAGTCCACACTACCCCTAGCACTTAAGTTGTGATACAAACCCCTCATGGGAAAATAGGTCATGTAGCACTCCTCTTCATCGCACAGCCACACCGTCGCCGCAGGTCGCGTCCTCCCGAAGCAAGCCTTGCGCTCCCGCCATGCGTCCGTCGGCATCGAAGCTTTTCAGCGCGCCCGGATCCCGTCTCCGTCCGTCGAGCCTCCGATCTTGACTTTGTGGCTCAACCAAGTAACCCGACAGTTTTGCGGTGAACCCCCGCAAACCCCGCGTGTAGACTTCGGTTGTGAACCGCTACCCAGCACCGGCCCCGATCGACAACTGCGTCTTGCTTTTCTTGCCACCATGCGGCCCACACTTGACCCCACTGGCCACCGGGTCGCTTGAGTCAGGCCTACTTGTATCTCCACTCCTCGGAGGCCCCGCAAGGCATAGACCTTTCGCGCCCACTCTTCACCTGCACCAACGCAAACCATGTCGCAACCTGCACCTGCAATACATGGCCAAGAGTCTGTCCACACCACGTTGTCAATCACTCATCACAGCCAGGAGCGACCATCCACCAGTCCTCGGACACTCCGGTCCTTAGCATTTCTCATCGTCTTTGCCTCCTCTCTTTGCACGCAGGGCCCCTAGCGGTACGGCGGCCTCGGGTGCCTGTAACACCCTAACAATTCGATCACTAAATTAATATAAGCAACAAGCAATTAGATTTAATTTTTCTAAGGACCTAATTAAATTATCAAATAAATTTGGCTCTTAAATATTTAAATATCATTCCAGTAATGTTAGAAATAATAAGTGCTTGTGCATCATGATTCGAATGGATGGTTATATTGTATGAGTGAAGTTTGTAAAGTTTGAAAAAGAGTTTGAAAAGAATTTTAAAAAAGAAAGAAAACCCAAACCCCTTCCTCCCCTTACCCTTTCTTGTTTCATGCCCAGCGGGCCTTTCTTCTCCCCAGCCTGTTTCCTTTCTTCTCAGCCCACAAAGCCAGCAGGCCGCGGGCCTCTCCTTGGCCTAACGCGCATCCGCGCAGCCCACAGAACGTCCGTCGGTCCAGCCCTTCCCCTTCTCCCTTTTCTTTTTCGTTCAGCCACTGACGTGTGGGGCCCGACCGTCACGCTCTCCTCCTACCTCCCGCCGCGGGTCAGCCATGCGCCCCTTGATGGCCGCCGGCGTTACCGGCCGCATCCCCCGTACCCTCGCCTTCAAACCCCTCCATCAAGCCGCACTGAAGCCCGGCCTTCACCCTCTCTCCATCAATCTTGCCCGTTACTCCCTTAATCCCCCTTTTGATTGACAATCAAGGTTGAAGGCCATTAATGGCCATGGCGGCCGGGGCGCCGCTCCCCCTCCCCTCTCGGGCCTATTTAAGCTCGGCCGGAGCACCCGCCACATCCCCTTTGCATTCAAACGAGCTCCCACATTCCCTCACACTTGCATGCGCATTGCAACAGTTGGGCTCCGACCGCCGCACCATTGCCAGCCACCGAGCCCCCTCGCCGTCGGTGAAGTACCCTGGACTGCTTCATCTTGTTTCTTCTTTGCACCGATCGCTCAATCAAGCTTCAATTTGACTCGCAGGGTCCTCTTCCTCGCCAACCGAGCGTCTCCGCTGTCATCTCCAACCTCCGTTCGCCGGTGCCGATCTCCTTCACCGCCGCATCCCCGCCGCCCAAGCTTTCACCAATATGTGTTCGTGTGGTGAGCAAACTGCCGCCCTCCTCCTTTTCGTTTTCCCCAAGCCGCAGCTAGTGCCGCCACTTGTCGTCCGCTCGGCATCCGCCCCCATGGACACCGTGCCTCGGCCGCCACCCGAACCACACGTGTGAGCTCATGTTTAGGTTCGCCATCATTCTAGCTACATGTAGAAGCTTTTCCTGTGCGAAACTGTGGCCGAGAGCCGTTTTCCGACCAACTCCGGCGACCCCGCCATCGTGCGCCGCCGCGCTCCCACCGGCTCCGGCGCGGCCAATGCCGCTCGGGCGTGCACGTGCGTTGCCAGCCGTTGAATCGGGCGTGGATGGCCGCCTACCGGTCAGCCGGGCGAGTTTTGTTTAAGAGCCCCACAGCTTTTCCCTAATTGCAAGCCGGTCCTTCCACCTTCAAATACTCATTCAATTCGGACCTTTAATTCATATTTTAGCCCCTGTCTTTATTAGATTTTAATACCCGAGGTCCAACCGAACCATTTTTTTATTTAAACCTTCTGTTTTTAAATGTAATCAGTTTTTGGCCCCTGGTTTCTTGCTGTTAGGTCCCTGAAAAGTTTAGTTCTTTGCAGATTAGCCCCTTGTTTTTAGCATATCTTTGTTGTTATAGCTCCGTTTTTAGCGTTTTAGCCGTCTATGTGATCGTGTCAGCGAGCCCGTCGCTCTAGTAGCATGTCTTCAGCCCTTAGACTTGATTGGTGAATTTTTTTTATTTAGTGTATGCTTTATCTGTGCAATCGTAGATATCGTGCTCGTTTTGGCTGAGCAACCCCTTGGAGTCGATCAGGAACAACTGTTTGAACAAAAAGATTTTCCCGTAGTTGATAAAGGCAAGTGGTCTTCTCCCCCTGCATAATTCTTTTTATCATATATAACTGCATGCTTGTTAAGTTTACTTTTATTATTTTATTGCATTAAATTGATAGGAACACCTTTTTAAGGACATACCTAGCTTTTTACCCTTGATCCTTGGCACAACCCGGTTGATAACGCTAGTAGCTCAACTTGGGTTGGATAAATGGTCTTTTTATGGAAATGCTTAATGCTTAATGATAAATGTTTTGGGTTAATACAAGAATACTTGATTTAATCGGAACATGGAGAACCACCCAAGAAAACATGTGCAACTACAGTGTCACATGGCTATGAACTTAGCCAATTAATTCGGTGAGCGATCGAACTAGTGGCCCTTTTCCGAAAGGAGCAGAGGGGGATCCAGGTTGCAGGGGTATAGCCCAGTCCTCTTGGGATAGCAGCCTTTGCTAAGGTGCTGACCACTAGGGAGGGTTATGGTCCACCCTGATCCGTAACTATGCGAGTCATTAGTCTTTTGCATGCCTTTGTAAAGGCTTCATAGCGTCCCTATGCGATCAAACCTCAGAAGTGTGGTATGGTGCTTGGCCAGCATCGCATGGTTGGGTTTAAAGTTCTTCGGGGCTTTTAAGCGAGCTGTGGGTAAAGTGTGCAAACCTCTGCAGATTGAAAAACTGATCGATCAGCTGGGCTCACGGTCAAGAGTGGCTTGTACCCTCACATGTTTAATAAACATAAAGATGAAATTAAATCGTGGTTCGATGAGTTTTGAGTTGTTTTGCGTATAAGTTTCTTAAGTGGGATGGTATAAACTGACACCTAGTAAATATGTGTTCTTTAATTAAAACTTGACAAACATTGAAATGCTAACCGATGCAAAACCTTAGCCTACCCTTGATAGCCTTGCATTTCCCCCCCACTTGTTGAGTACCAACCATAAGTGTACTCAACCTTGCTTACCGCTGTTCAAAAGAGAACAATGGTGACGAGTACTTCGATGACTATGAGGAGTTTTCAGGCTCGCGGTCCCCCAGTCAAGTGCCTGTGGGAGCGGAAGACGAAGACTCTTCAAGTAGTTATCGTTTTCCGTTGTTAGAGACCTTCGTGTCTCATGCCTGAGTGTAATAAATGGTTAAACTCTATGATACTCTTTTAAATACTGTTAAAGATATTACACTCTTTTGTCTATCATATGTGTGTAACTTGATCCTAGCGCACATATGAGATGCATTTGGTTTCTCTCCGGAAATCAAGTGTGATAGTGCTGAGCCTCAAATTGGAGGTGCGGCCCCCGCTTTTCGGGTGTCTCTGGAGGACATTCTCTTCCTGACGACACAGGTGGCGGAGACGAGTAGCCTGGAGGAGGTTCTGCGTGATCGCCGTCGGCTTGAGGAAGCGTTAAAAGTTACCCAAGCGGCACTCAATGCCATCAAGGTGGAGGTCGAGGCGGCTTGTCCTCCTGCCGACAGAGCGGAGGCTCGCCGCATTGGTATGTACTTTGGACAATTCTTGTTCCTCCGGCTACCTTCCAGAGGGGTGGGGGTTCCCTAATTTCCATCACCTTGCATACATCAAAGAGAGAATCCTCGACCTCCGGTGGAAGATGGGGTCCTGCGGCGTTGAGAGTTTGACGTGGAGACGCGCCTCGACATCCTCACATGCATGGCGCACGCGACCGTCGACATTGTGGCCTCTCCCCCGGCCCTCCTGGTGGATCAGCTTCGACTGCTGCCCGACCGTGTTAGGGGGTGCGTGCCTGGGTGCACTGAGGGGCGTCGGTGTTGGGGGGATTCGGAATCGAGCCTTCGCACACCCAAAAAATAGAGAGCGGCCGTGCGAAGGATGCCGGCAGCAAAACCCCAGAAGTAGCGGATCCCACTTCCATCCTCCAGGCGTCGCGTTTTGGCAGGCACCCTTCATTGACACCGAAGCCATCAACACGAATCCAACTTAGCACCGGGCGTCAACATCTCGCCTGGCGATTCATGCCATGACGAAACCCCTAGGGCGAATATTATCCACCCAGAGAGCCTCGGCCTGGGATTCGAACAGGGGGTTTCGTCGTTCCTAACACTTAATAAGTTCAAACTTGAGTGTGGTTTTTGTTTCAGGTGACGATGAGCGCTAGGTGAAAGGGGGGATCTCCAAGAGGCTCGGGGGTTTTCTTCCCGACAGGCGCACGTGATGAAAGCTGGAAAGGCGCCGCGATTTGCGGCGTGACATCATGAAGCGCCGATTACGTGGAGACCCAATTGGAGATTACCCGAAGATAGCCTAGCACATTCTGTTTTGATTCGTTTTACACGAGGGTGTTCTCGGAATGTAAAAAGTCCGCCCGCCTCCCTATAAAAGGAGACGGACCGGCACTTGTAAAGGGGATCGACTTTTGAGAAATCAACTATTGAGAAAAGAGCTTTCGGTTGTCCTTTGTCCTGAGTTTTGGTTTTGGTTCTTGAGCTTTTGTTTTCTCTCATTGTTTGTGTGCTGAAGCTTCGGCTATCACCACAACAGTCGGAAGCTTTGGCCTCGACCGACACGTAGTTGGACGAGCCGTGGCTTTCCTTCGTCACGCCGGGGTGGCCCAATGACTATGACGTGGACCGTCGTCTCCTTCACTCAGTGGAGTTCACCAGAGCTACCGACGCCATCTCCGATGGAGTCGATGTCGGTGAGATCCTTCGCGGTGAAGATGTTGGTGGCAGGGGCGTAGCCAGGATTTGATGATCGGGGGGCCAACTGGCACCCTAACGAATCCGTAAACGCTAGTTGAAGTATGTGCAAGTATACTGATAAATGAGATCATAACTAATTTTTCTTATATAGTGCCATGCATTAAGACTTTATGATGTAGAGAGGAAAGATGATGGTGGGAAAAAATATTTCTGTTATTTTTCCGTGAAATAATCATCTTATAATAACTATGATACTTCACGTGGTTTAAAAATTAGACATAACATACAACATTAATATTTGAACCCAAGATAATATAGTTAATTTTCTAAAAAGTGTCCGTAGATATTTGTTTGGTGGTATAAAAATGACTATCACAATTAATGAGATTATGGGAAGAAAATTCAATGAATGTTTCAAGAGTTCATGGCTTCATGGGTCTCGAGTAGCAAATTACAAATAATGGCTCACAGTGCCAATGAGAATTACTTGGTGTTATGGACAGCAAGCAAGGCCCAAAAGTCAACAAGTTTCACTAGAAGGTACTTCGTATGTGTCTATGTGCTAGATTAGCTGTTTGAGAGAGATTTCGCCGTAGAGAAACAGATTCATTAGGGGGGGGGACAGGCCCTTACCCGCCCCCCTGTGGCTTCACCCCTGGTTGGTGGAGCCAGTGGTGTGTAGGTGGCGTTGGTCGAGGCCACCAGTACGTACCTTAGCCATGTCCACCATACTGGGCCTTTTGTTTTTAATGAACTTGAAGTGTTTTCTTTCCTGTCTCTTTTCCATTCCCTTTCTTCGCTGCATCGAAGTACGAGCATTTTCTTGGGTTCTAGAAAAGAGGGAAGAAAAAATGCCATTTTCCCAGATGGGGGGCCCGAGCTACAAGGGATTTATTGGGGTGACAAAAAAAAGTCTTGTGGCTGGAGAGGGAAAACTAGGCTATTCTTTCTTCAGGGAACATGAGAACTTTTTTCTTAAGGGTAGAAACGACATAGTTGTTTGATGTTTCAAATGTTGGTGATGAGTTGGCCTTCCTCGTCATTGAGCTTGTAAGTGCCAGGGCACAGGACATGGTCAGCGATCATGGGACCCTCCCAAGGCGGTGATAGCTTGTGGCGATCCTTGTTGATCTGGACTCTGCGTAGCACCAGATCCCCGACTTGGAAAGCCCTTTCCCGAATGGTGCGGCTGTGATAACGTCGCATCGCCTGCTGATATCGGGCGGAGTGTAGTAGTGCGACGTCACTACTAGGAATCGACCCTTATAGCACCAAATTTTATGGCAACACCAGGTATTTGGTTGCAATAGTTGGTTTTATAGCAACCAACGTATTAATGCGTTGCAATATCTGGGTGTTATGGCAACCAAAAATGTGGGTTGCGTCTGTTGAAACAGTCGTTGCAACAGGTTGGTGTTAATGCCACGGTGAAAATGGTGGTTGCCTTTATGGGTAGCTATTGCCACAACTGATTGTGCATTGCGATAGTATCGATTTAATGTTGCGATAGATATGTGTTTGTTGCCACGAATATTTAATTGGTTTCGATAATGCATGCCTATGGCCACAATGAAATTTCGTTGTGTAGAGTGCAAACTTTGTTGCGATAGCTGATGTGCCTGTTGCATCCAAAAAATCATTCGTTGCGTTAGATGTGTGTTTGTTGCCACGAATATTTAGTTGGTTGCGATTATGTCGGCTTTCAACCACGATGAATTAACGTTGCCTAAAACTTAAACCTGGTTGCGATAGGTCATGTGACTGTTGCATCCAGAAAATAAATCGTTGCATCAATTAGGTTTTATTTCCACGATAAATTTGGTGAATTCATTAGATTTTTTTTGTTGCGCTAAAAGATTTTATGATGATGTAATTAAACCCACCTGCACTTTTGAAGAAAGAAAAATAAGCAAGCCTAATTGGAATGTATTGTTGTGGCCGGCTTGCTAACAAAATTAGGAAAAAAATCATGCCTCTAACCCAGCCCACCGGTGCATGAGGAGAGGGAAAAAAGACCTGAGAAGAAAAAAAGGCCGACTCATGCCTGCGTATGCGCCCTGTGTAGGTCGGACCTCGGCCAGCCGGCAACAGCATGGTTGCAGAAAAAAGAAAAAAAACTTGTCGGCAACAAGAATTGAACCTATGACCAACCACTTGGGAGATAGAAACGTTACCATTGTGCTACTTGGTTGTTGATGCCAAATCTTAATATTTATTTATTTTGAATAACTCCTATAGGTACTGTTGTTTGCCACGCGAGCCGCGCCACCTCACCTGACCATGTCATCAGTTAATAAAAATTTGAAAAAATCAAACCACGCAAATGGGGGGAGTGTGGTTCGAGCCCAAGACCACAAGGTCTCAAGAGATGGAACGACTACCACTGCACCACTTCACTGCGTGTGATGATTTGATTGTAGTTCTTTTTATATAAATCGAGGTTTGGGATCACGTGGCAGCACTGGGATGGTCGAGTTGCTTCGTCGGGACCACGTGGCGCATGATGAGCTCGTTTCCTCGTCGTTTTTTTAATCTACAATTACAATTTGTAACTAGTGTTTCTAGGTCGTAGTAACTTCAAATTCAGTGATTCTTTTTTTCTAATTTTTTGTAAAATCATGATCTTTCCTGTGACATTGTTTGTTTGCATACTAATTGCTATTCCATTTATCTTTTTATATAGCTTCTATTCTTCTACCGAAAGAGGATGAATAAAAGATATTTTTGCATAATAAATGGTAACTTAACTTCCTATTTTCTAATGTTATGATAAACATAAGGTTGTAGGTAAGTTTGAGATGCATACAACTTTGAAAATGTAAATAGCCACTCAAATCTCAAAGTTTGTGTTGAGTTATTAGAAACTATGTTAGAGAAGTTTCCATTTGTGAGCAGTGTATATTATCACTTTCTTGAAACTACTTAAAATTTTTATGGCAGGATTGTGGACCAAAAACATGTTCTTATGCAAACATTACGACAATTTGTTAAATTCGTCGCAATTCGGCCCATAATGCTGTGACGTTTTAGCAGATTCGTCGCGATCAACAAATAACAAATAGTCATGTTAGGAATGAAAAAATGATAAATTTAAAAATCTAAAAATGATAAATTAAAAAAAAATCCTAAAAGTTAACAAATAACAAATATAGTCATGTTATGAATAGAAAAATTTGGAAGTGGAAAAAATCTAAAAATATCAACTAATAATAAATAGTCATGGAAAAAATTGAAAAAGGAAAAAAGGCAGTAGGTGACAAGATTCGAACCGTGACCTCATCAGAGAGAAGGAGAGCACTTACCATTGAGCTAGCAATCGATTGGTGATGTCTATGTCTGTGTGGCCTATTTATTCAATGAATTTTTTGGTTGTAATTTAATCCCGCCCAAAAAAGGGGCCTGATGAGACTCAAACCCAACACCTCCAAGTTCGCATATGCACGTATTACCACTGAGCTACTCACTGTTTTGCGTACTTTGTTAACATTTTAGTTTATTTATAGATTTATTAGTAGGAATAAAACCTAAAACAAAAGAAAGGGGTGGAGCTACGGAAGAGGGGTTCGAACCCGCGACCTGTGGTATTGAAGAAAGGTGTGCTACCACTACGCTACAAGTGGAAGCTGTGTTTGTTTGCAGACGTTTAGTCTTATATATAGTTTAAAAACTCCTTGGTTAAGGTTGAATTTTATAGACAAAATGGTTCATCTTTCTCTTTTTAATCCTGAATTAAAAGTTGCATTTGGTTTTTCTCTTTCATATGAACTCAAAACTTGGTGTTTCTTTTTTCCAATTTTCCTAAAATCACGTTCTTTCATTTTGTTGTGTTGTTTTGTAGGTCGGTTATTGTTTCTTTAATCTTATTCACATGGCTCTTTTCATGCATTTATGTAGAGAATATAAATAAATGCATTTTGAACAAACATTGCTAATGTAACTTCGTATTTTGCAATAATAAGCTAAACACAAGGTTATGGCAAAGTTTGAAGTGCGTATGAATTCGAAAATTTCGAAAGGTATAATACACTTCAATGTTCAAGTAATGTTTCATGAAACTATGTGAGACATGTATCCATTTCTAAACAACGTCGGTTCCGATGTTACCGAAATCATTTGAAATTTTGATCACAAATTTCTGGACCCAAATTATATTACCACGTCAATTCATAGAACCATCAGAGCATTTTATGATATTATTTGAATTATGATAGTGTAAATTCGAGATGTAAGTTTGAATTATCCTTAATAAACTGCTATTGAAATCATTTTTTTCATTTGTTAAAGTTGTAGATCTTGGTAGAGCATGTTTTCAGAAAACTTTAGAAAAAAAATCATCCAATTTGGAGTTAGTATGTGGAATACAAACTAGTTACAAGTTTTAGTCAAAGATTAAAAAGAGAAAACACACTTGTTCATCTCAGTTCATAACAAGTGCAATTTCTGTTTTTAATCTTTTGATAAAACTTGTAAACTATTTTTTCCTCATAAGAACTCCAAATCGGTTGATTCTTTTTCCTAATGTTTTCTAAAATTAATTTCTACAAGTTTCGTTTTAGACCACATAGTGCAACCTTACAGTTATTTTAAATAAATGCAGAAATTCACTTAAATGAAAAAAATACCAAAATCTAAAAAAAATTCCCCGCGCGGCAAAAAATTTAGAGTCCCCGCACGCGGATAAACTCTCTTTATGGCGAAATGACTAAAATGCCCTTAGGATTCCGACACTCCTTGCCACCACGTGAAGGTCAAATTGGTCATTTGCATAGCAGCGTACATATCGCGTTTCAGTCGCAGGGGAAACCCTCGCCCCAATTTCCCCACCGCGCAGCCGCAATTCCCCACCCCTTCCCTTCTTCTCGCCGTTAAGGCTCCTCTGCAGATCCACTGCCCTCCTCCCCTCCCAATCCCGCCAGCCGCCACCACCTCTCCCCTCTCAGTGCGTCGGCATGGCCATCACGCAGACCATCCTGACACATGACCTCGCCGACGAGATCGCGCTGGTGGACGTCGTCCCGGACAAGCTCCACTGGGAGGTGCTGGACCTGCTATCGTCACCGCGGGGGCGCGCCCGGGGGAGACGCGCCTCAACCTGCTCCAGCGGAACGTCACACTATTCCGGAAGATCGTGCCGCCACTGGCGTAGCATCTCCTTTTCTCCCGCATGCCGCCGGCCGTATTCCTCGACACATCTTTTTTTTCTCACTGCTGGCGGCTATCCATCGATCCCCAGGGAACGGATCGCACCAGGGAACGGTCGCGGCTATCGATCGATCACCAGGGAGACGTGCACTTGCCGATCGCCAGGTATGATCCCAATTTGTTGCTCTGGTTGCTAGGGTGGATGCCGACCAGCCGCTCGATCGGTGCAAGGTCGTTGGTGCTAAGGCAAGGCAAGGTTGCATTGATCGGTAGAGTTCCAGTTTTAGGTTTGATTCGGTCGGTATTCGAATGTGGAGGAATAGAATTCTCTGGTAGCTTATTGAATCCACCACCATCTGTTGCAGTCGAGTATGATAGCAGCACCTACATCAACAATTTTCCTGTTCCAGTTCATTGGACCTCTCCTTGTGTTGCATTAATTTTCAGAAGTTTCAGGAGATCGCAGCGGCGGCCTATGGCGCGAGCGCGAGAAGCAGGCGTGCCCTAAGAAAATTTTGGCGCGGGAAGGCAGGGATCACGGGAAAAAATTAGTAGAGTGGGCCCAAATATTGTTTTACCAAGTGAATTATGAGAAACTGTTGGAGATCAACATTTTTTCCTTTGCCATAACATTTGAGGAATTGCCAAAAAGTAAGATTTGCCAAACAAATTATACCAAACTGTTGGAGTTGCTCTTAGTGCCCATGTTTACTTGAGTGCTATTATTGGGGGTAAATTGCATGCTTCAGGTTGGTTTCTTGCTCGGTGATGAAACGGGGCCAAGTGAGATGAGTGTGATAGTTCAGATCATAATCTAGGCACCAGTTGTGCTACTGTTTTCATCTGCTAGCATCCCTGTCTTTATTATAAGCATAATATTGTTAGCTGTTCAAATTTGAAGTACTTCTTTCCACCTTGATTATTGAGTACTGAGAAACATAATATTGTTAGCTGTTCGATACCGGATCTGTCCATTGATTATTGAGTAGTATTATACTGTCCTGCACATCTTCTATTTTCTCCTGTCTTCCATTGTCCATCGTCTTCCAGTATCTGTAATGATGTCCAACCTTTATTGATGACTACAATTCACATGTATGCATAAATGCAATTGGTTAATGAAGGGATGGTTCTTGCTCAAAAAAATGAAGGGATGCAATTCACATGTATGCATAAATGCAATTGTTTTCTCGAGCTAATATTTCCATTGATTTTTGCAGGCATTCCTGCTGAGCTCTTGGGGATAATCAGGAGCAGAAGGAGCAACTGAATTGGCTCAAGGGCGATTACCCGATGTTGATCCAATTAAACAGATTTGAAGTACTTCTTTCCACCTTCCGGTCACTTGCCTATCCAACTGCAGTTTCTCTTTCACTAGGCTAATACTTAAAGCCATCTTTTTATTTCATTAAATGCTATACTTTGATGATAGGTTCCATGATAATCTAAATTTTAAGGCAAATAAAGTATTATGCAAACACTCAATGTATGTAGGAAGATTTTATTTGTTCAAGGTATATATAGAGTTAGTGTTATATTGGGTCTATCACTTCTAAGATATTTTCAGCCTATGTTTTCTGTGCAGGTTCACATTCACGAGTTCCATTTACTACAGTGAGAGCTCTGAGTTTACACTTTTATTTATAAGAATAGCAGGTCAATAGCATGGCTGAATGTGCTTGGAATTGTTTGATCTCAATTGCACTTGTCCAACGATTGCTAATTGCTCCATGATTTTAAACATATTTGTTTTCATGAATCACAGAGAAACTCAAGGAGCCAAAACAATTAGAGAAAGCTTCTATGGCTGCAAGTTGATGGACGGCACCAACAAGAATGACAAGTTGCTGATGGGCAATGGAGCAACCAACGAACCCATTTCTAGATCAATTATTTGTATGCTAAACAATGCAGTGAACTTAGTTAAATATGATGTCCTTATTTTGTTCGTTGTGGTCATGTTTTTTAAACCAGAATGTTAGTCATTGTGTGATACTTCAGTTTGAGACAAAATTAATATTAATGAATGTATCAATTATTATTTGTGATATTCTCTACCAGTGAAAATAATTAAAAACTAATTTTATTTTCACCTCATTGAACTTTAAGTGTTGCGTTATCGTATTATCTATTACTACCAACAATTGTTTGTTGCATGTGCCCTCTATTGCCACCAACACAAATACGTTGCAATCTAGATATATTACCTCGAAGACTAGTTCGTTGCATTAACATATCATCTATTGCCACCATATCTGATTTGTTGCAAAAGCATTGTAATGCAATGGATCAGAATTCGTGGTAATAAGACTATATGCCTACGTAGCTTTGGAGTGGCAATACTTTTCTATTGCAACACATTTGGTCGTGGCAATCATGAACTATTGCATCCTATAGTTTGGTCGCAATAAAACTTGAGGCAACCAATAAAGTCGTTGCAATATTTACTCTTGCAACCAAAAATTGGTTGCATTTCCTTTTTTGTTCGTTGCCATATTTGTTATTACAACCTAGTATAGGTTGCATTAGGCTTCTTTTGCGTTGCAATATTTTTTGTAGCAACCAACTATTGGTTGCAATAGGATTTTTTGGTCATTGCATTAACAAACTCTATTGCAACACATCATCTTACGGTTGCCTCAGGCTATTACACCGTTCCAATTGCAACCATTTATCAACCACCTCACTTCGATGCAACTGATTCCAGATGCAACCAAAACAGCCATATTGCAACCATATATAGGTGTTGGCAAAGGGTTGATTTCTAGTAGTGCACCTTGCGCCTCGTCGAGCTGGTCGATAACATCTTTGAGGGAGACTTGGTTCCCTTCGTTGGTGTAGGCTCGCACTCTTGGGCTTCCATAGTCAAAATCCGTTGGAAGGACTGCTTCCGACCCATGGACCATGAAGAATGGTGTGTAGCCGATGCCGCACATCGGGGTGTTCACAGACTCCAGAGCACCGAGGGCAGCTCGGCCACCCACCTGGCTTTAAACTTCTCGAGCCTTTTGAAAATGTGCGGCTTTAGTCCCTACAGGATCATCCCATTTGCCCTTTCGACCTGCCCATTGGTCCTTAGGTGTTTGACTGTTGCACAGTCTATCCGGATGTTGTTTTCATCACAAAAGCAGAGGAACTTTTTGACAGTGAAGTTTGATCCGTTATCGGTGATGATGGCGTTCGGGATTCCAAAGCGGTAGATAATGTCAGTGAAGAACTCGATGGTCTCTTCCAATCTGACACTGCAGATAGAGCGTGCCTCAATCCACTTGGAAAACTTATCGATCTCCATGAGCAGGTGTGTGAAGCCCATGGGCGCTTTCCTCAGTGGTGCCACCATGTCGAGCCCCCACACAGTGAAGGGTCAGGTGAGGGGGATAGTCTGGAGTGCCTGTGCCGGGAGGTGCGTTTGCCGAGCGTGGAACTGGCAACCTTCACAGCTTCGTACGATGCTCTTGGTGTCGGCGATCGATGTGGGCTAGTAGAAACCCAGCCGAAAAGCGCTACTAACGATCGATCTGGGACCGCATGATGACCGCAGGCCCCCGTGTGAATGTATCGTAGCAATTGGTGCCCTTAGTCGGTGAGGATGCAGCGCATGAGTATCTCGGTTGCACCTTACTGGTAAAGGTCCCCGTCAATGAGCCTGAAGAACTTGGCTCGACGTGTGATGCGTCGGGCCTCAGTGCTATCTGTTGGGAGCTTCCCTTCCACCATCCATTCTAGAATTGGGATCCTCCAGTCAGGGTCCTCAAAGTTGGGCTCTATTGAGTTTCATGCTCCAACCAGTTCAACCCAAAAGCTTAAGCTGATAGGGAAAGGTGGACAATTCACTTATACTCCAACACTCCCCCTCACGTGCAGGCTCCCCCAGGCTGCATACGTGGAATATTGGAGTGGGTTGTAATTATTTTAATTAACGTGCCCGCCAGGATTCGAAATCAAGACATCTGGTCTGGTACCATATTGAGTTGCATGCACCAACCAGTTCAACCCAAAAGCTTAAGCTGATGAGGAAAGGTGGGCAATTCAATTATACTCCAGTAGGCTCGAGGGCCTCTCCCAGCGCCATGATTTTTTGAAGATCTAGCGGCGACCGATGGTCATACTCACCATAGCAGACGGAGGGCTCTCGCAGATCGCTCGTGAACACACCATTGGGGACTGGCGTTCGGTTTGAGGCTGCCTTTGCGAGAGTGTTGGCCGCCTCATTGTACTTTCAAAGCACATGTTTGATCTCGAGTTCATAAAACTTGTCCTCTAGCTCCCTGACGGCCTTGTAGTAGGCCGTCATTTTGGGGTTGATGCAATTTGCTTCCTTCATCACTTGATTGACAATAAGCTCGGAGTCCCCCAGGACCTCGAGGCATGGAACCCCTATCTCAAGAGCAATCTAGAGCACATTGAGGAGGGCCATGTACTCTGCGTTGTTGTTGGATACCGGGAAGTGGTACCGGATCATGTATTCTATATGCACGCCCAGAGGCGAGATGAAAACGAGTCTGCCCCCTTCCCTCTCCTTCATGAAGGATCCGTCGAAGTACATGACCTATGTCTCATATTCAATCATAGCTGCAGGCGTCTGGATTTCCGTCCATTCAGCAACGAAGTTGGCTAAGACCTAGGATTTGTGAGAGCCATGTGTGGTTCGAGGATCGGTGGATGGTCGCTTCCTGGTGTGATGAGTGATTGACAATGTTGTGCGGACTGATTCTTGGCTAAGTATTGCAGGTGTAGGTTGCGGCTTGACTGGTGTTGGTGCAGGTGAAGAATAAGAGCGAAAGGTCGTTACCGGTGAGGCCTCCAGTTGTGGAGAAGACAAGAAGCCCTGATTCAAGGGACAGGGGTCAAGTGCGGGCCGCATGGTGGCAAGAACGGCAAGATAAAGTCATGGACGGGGTTTCTTGGTTAAGCCTCAAAACCAAGGTCGAGCCGAGATTACGTGGGAGTCGAGTCATGAGTGGTGATTGGCGGAGGCTACACCGAGTTCGCAGGGTTTCCAGTGGTTCACTAGAAAACCACAAGGTTCCTTGGTTGATCCATAAAGCCAAGACCGAAGAACCAAACACGAAGATGCAACGGCATCAGACCGGTCTGACCGGTGGTTCTGATCGGTCTGACCAGTGTGCGACGATGCAGTCCGGAGACTATGAAGCGGAGGACACGCGTCGGGATCGCACGGCTTGCGTCGAGGCTAAGCAAGTTTGCGGTCGATGGGCATCCATCCGATGGTGCGAAGACAAATACTTCCAAATTCGCTGTTGAGGGGCATGTATCCCTAGTTAGCTAGTAAGGGTATTTTAGTCTTTCGGTTGCCTCCATATAACCTAAGTGGTGAGAGGATGGCAGCCATCTCTTGGAATCCTAGCACATTTGTTTTCCTATTTTCCTTAGGTTTTCCATAGGAATAGCTTGAGAGCTTCATGGTGAGATCTTGTGAGAGGGAGAAGGATGATCGGATGGCAATCTAGACCTTGTATGAACCTCTTTGGTATGTATAGATGATTCGGCGTGGTTCCTCAAGGCTTCGATGTGTCTTTCTCGTTTCTCCTTTTTGGTGATTTTTGGAGCCCTTTCTTGGTGATTTCTTTGGAGCAATTTAGAGGACTTTCTCTCTGGGATTGGGTGGGGGTGTATTCTTGAACCATTCGTGATTCTTTTCCCTTTGATTCCCCTCCCAAATCTGTGAGCAAAGGGGCTCGATTTTGGGGTTTTCTTGGCTCTAGGGTTAGAGGCATTCTTGCTGGGATTTCTTCGATTCCTCTCGTTTTAGCAAGTTTTGGAGGACCAAATCTTGGCTATGGAGTGCCCATGAAGTGTTCCTACTATCCCCAAAGTCTTGTGCAAAACCGTGGAGCGATTCGGGAGATCAGGAGTTGGATTTAGGGAGTTGACCCACGGGCGCTGTTCATCCTGAGAGCTCAGGTCACACCGGCCTGACCGATGCCTCAAACCGGCCTAACCCGTGTAGACTCGCTATTGAGTTTTGCTCGGGTGAATGTCTTGGTGAGTTCCCTGTTGTCTCGTGTTGCTGTTGTTTCGAGTTTGGTTCAGTTTGGAGTTGGGTAGGTTTGTTTGGTGGATTTGGGATTTCTTGGCTTGGACTGGTCTGATCGGCAAACTACACTGGCATGACCGGTGTAGAGGCCTTATGTGGAAGTTCTCAGATTTTTCCAGTAGGGACCGGTCTGACCAGTGTTGCTCATCGGCCTGACCGGTGTAGTCCAGTGGTGCTCGAGTTGCTAGTTCTGCCGCGTTCTCGAGTCGGTGTAGGTGGTTGTTGGTTCCTAGGACTAGTAGCACTCCAGTGGTTGTGTGGTCTTGGCCAACTTGGGTAGTTGAGTCGGAGACGTGTTTTCAAAGTTGCATTCGTCTTGTTGGAGTTTCCATCTTTTTCGAGAAGAATTTTTATGGGCTCCCATTCACTCCCCCTCTCTGGTTCGCCTAATCAGTCCTTCAACTTGATGGTGTTGTGTGGAGCATAAGTGATGCTTTTCCCCATGAGCTCCAGGGCCCATTTTGCGATCCTTCCCTCCACTTCTGGGCTCTGGATTACCTTTTTGACTGGGTACTTCGATACCACCGTGATGGAGTGTGCGTCGAAGTAGTGTCTAAGCTTCCTTTTGGAGATTAGCATGATGTTGATCAACTTTTGAATCTGCAGGTAGCGGGTCTTGGAGTCGGAGAGTACCTAACTGATGAAGTAAACAGTCTGCTACACTTTTAGTACCCTGTCCGGCTCATCGTGCTCGACCACCAAGGTTGCGCTTACGACCTGAGTCAGAGCTGTGATGTATAGCAACATCGGCTCCCTAGGCGCTGGCATCGTGAGGATAGGTGGTTTCTCGAGTAGCTTCTTGAGGGACTCTAGTGCTTCTGAGGTCCAGGTGAAGTGCTCTGACTTATTCTAAAGCTGATGGAGGGGTAAGCTCCATTTGCCTAGTCAAGCGATGAATCGGTTGAGGGCTGTTAAGCACCCCATTACCCATTGGACCGCCTTGATGTTCAGAATCAGCCCCATGCTAGTGATGGATGTGATCTTCTCTGGGTTAGCCTCTATACCATGCTCCGACACGATGAAGCCGAGGAGCATGCCTCGCAGGACCCTGAAAATGCATTTCTCAAGGTTGAGTCAGACCTGGAATTTTCTGAGTTTCTCGAAGACGACTGCAAAGTAGGGGACCAAATCCCCCATTCGCATTGACTTCACATTGATGTCGTTGACGTACGCCTCGACTAACTGTCCAATGAGCTCATTGAAGACGCGTCGCTTACACCTCTGGTAGGAGGCACCTGCATTCTTCGACCCGAAGGGCATGGAGGAATAGCAGAAACAACCAAAGTGGGTGATGAAGGTCGTGGTGAGCTGATCGTCTGAGTCCATCGCGATCTGATGATGCCCAGAATAGGAGCCTAGGAAGCAAAGGGTTTCACACCCCGCAGTTGAGTCCACAACTTGGTCTATGTGTGGCAGAGCAAACAGATCCTTTGAGCACGCTTTAATGATACTGGTGTAGTCGACGCACATCCTCCAATTTACGTTCTTCTTTTTCACCAACACAGGATTGGCCAACCACTCAGGGTGGTACACCTATCTGATGAAACCCAACATGAGGAGCTTCTTTATTTCTTCTTGGATAGCCTTGCACTTGTCACCATTGAAACACCACAGCTTCTGTTTAACTGGCTTGGCGATCGGTTTGATGTTGAGCTTGTGTTCAGCGACTTCTTTTGGGATGCCTGGCATGTCGGATGGATTCCATGCAGAAATGTCGAGATTGGCCCTAAGGAAGAGTGAGAGTGCCTCCTCTTGCTCCGGCTTGAGTATCGTGCTGATGCGGAGGGTGCGCCTGTCGTTGGACACGAGTACCTCCTTAGCATCTTTCGCGGGCTCAAATGAGCATGTCGCTCGTTTGGATGTTTCTAGAATGTCGAGCACCTCTGGGATTGGTTCCACAGCGAGCTCGTTGGAGCAAATGAGGGAGTCCGCGAAGTGGAAGCACTCAGTGTCACACTCGTAGGCATGCTAGAACTTGGTGCTGATGGTGATCACCACCTAGGCCAAGGCATCTTCAGCTTGAGGTAGGTGTAGTTGGGGACCACCATGAACTTCGTGTACGCCAACCTTCCGAGAATCGCGTGGTACGTTCCTGGGAAGCCATCCACCTCGAAGGTGAGCGTTTCCTTGCAGAAATTTCTCTCATCACTAAAGGTGACCGGTAGGTCAATTTGTCTGAGCGAGACTTCCTCCATCCCGGATACGACTCCGTAAAATGGGGTCGACGATGGGCGGAGCTGAGATCACTAGATCCCCATGCTGTCGAGGGTGGACATGTAGATGATGTTGAGGCTGTTGTCCCCATCTATGAGCATCTTGTGCACTCGCTTGGTGCCGAAGAGGTGTTCCACCACGAGGGGTAAGCCCCCGGTTGTGGAATGTGATCGGGGTGGTCCACTCGGTCATATGTGACGGCCATCTAATACCACCAGAGATACGAGGGCACGACCGACTCGTTGTGGTAGATCTATTGCAGGATGCGCTTGTGCTTGCACCTCGGAGGTTGAGCGGGTGTCCCACCGAAGATCAACATGATAGCACCATCTTCCTTGAGGAATTCGTCATGCTCGACGTTCTGAGCGACACCGGCTTTGGTCGCGTCCTGTGGCTTGTTCTTCCCACCGAGATAACTCTTCATGAGGTTGCAGTCCTTCAAGGTGTGCTTGACCGGACCCTCATGGTAAGGGTGAGGTACCTTGAGCATCTTCTTGAAGTGATCCCTTGGGGGACTAGCCTTTGGCTTGGGCGGCAGCTTGTTGGCTACCGCCACAAGGTTGTTGCTGTGGAGCTTGCAATCTTTCTTCTTATGCTTCTCTGGCCGGGTGACTGGAGCCTCACCCTGTTCCTCCTTGGGCTTCCTCCTGTTGAAAGCGATGGCCTCCTCCCCATGAGCGTGGTCAGTGGCCAGGTCAAGGAGTTTCTGAATGGTCTTCGACTTGACTCGCCCTATCCGGTGGACAAGGGTCCCGCACGTGGTACCATTTTGGAAAGTTGTGATGACCTAGTTGTCGGTCGTATCGGGGAGCTCGGCGTAGCGCTTGGAGAAGCGGCGTATGTTGTCGCGGAGACTCTCCTCCTTCTTCCGCCGACGATGGTGAAGCTCGCAGGCATTGCCGGGCCGGGCGTAGGTGCCCTGGAAATGCCCTATGAAGCCATCTCAAAGCTGAGCCTAGCTATTGATCCTTCCCAGGGGGAGGTGCTCGAGCCAGGTACGTGCTGAGTCAACAAGGTACAACGGGATGCTCTTGATGATGAACATATCATTGGTCGCCCCGCCATTGTGGCAAGCGAGATGGTAATCCTAGAGCCAGACACTCGAGTTGGTCTCTCCATCGTACTTCACGGTCGTGCTCGGAGCGCAATATCGAGCTGGTGGGGCTGCAGCGAGAACATTGACATTGAAAGCCTGCGGACCCCAAGGTTCAGGCGTCAGACTCCGACTTCGGTCTTCGCTGCTACCGTAGCGGCCCCCGCGCCTTTGGTTGTACTCCCTTTGCGACTGGCGTTCGCCGCCGGAACCGCCGCTGGTCATCATCCTTCCACGCTGTCGTGGGGTAGCGAAGCTACCTGGCACAAACAATGAAAGGTAACTACAGCTCAAGAACCAAAACCAGAACACAAACAAAAGGAAGACCTAAAGCTCTTTGTCAACAGTAGATTTCTCAAAACGTGATCCCTTTTACAAGTGTCGGTCCGTCTCCTTTTATAGGGAGGCGAGCGGACTTTTTACATACCGAGAATACCCCCGTGTAAACCGGACCAAAACAGAATGTGCTAGGCTATTTTTGGGAAATCTCCAATTAGGTCTTCACGTAACCAGAGCCCCGTGACGTCACACCGCATGTCGCAACGCCTTTCTTGCTATCATCACGTACTCTTGTTGGGAGAAGACCTCGAATCTTTTGGAGAGCCCCCTTTCGCCTGGAACATCCCTGAAACGCAAATCACAGCCAAACTTAAATGTATTAACCGTTAGGGATGACGAAACCCCCCGGGCGAAAACCAGGTTATAATAAATTGGGTAAGTGGGATTCACCCTTGGGGTTTCATCTAAGAGAAAAACGAATAGCCTAACCAAAACTCCAACACCTTGCATCGTTGCGCTAACTTGGCCATTCTGCTACCGACGAAAGGTCCTGGCCGAAAGGTAGAGTCAGGAAAATGAAAACGGGCTTATGGGCTACCGTGGCTTTGCTGTTGAGCCTTTCGAATTGATCCTAGCTAACTTAAATGATCTTTCGATTCGTCGTATGAAAAGCCTGATTCCGAAGCCCCCCAATAGAAGCCCCTCGATGGCGAGGCGCTTGCCTTGATGCAAACCTAAGCCAGCGAAATCCGGGGATTGAGAATCGAGGTGGAAGAAAACATATCCCCCAGCGTCAGTTCCCGAGACTCCCGCTTGAATTACCCAAATGCCCTCATTTTTTACCGTTGGGTTCAAAAATTTTGACTGTTGCGTTTCACTGTGTATAAATCGAAGGGGCCGACGCCGCTGCAAACTTGCTGCCACTTTCACCCCCTCTTCTCTCATTTAGATTTTGCGGTTGCCCTCCTTGCCTTCGCTCCCCGTGAGTCGCTCCAGCGGAAGCTTCGGTCGACTTGAGAGGTTAGCTTTCTCCCAGTTCCGAATGCATGTTTTTGCTCTTTGACTTCCGCGATGGAGCACTCGAGTTCTAGTTTTCGTAGATGTATGGCTCGCGTCAGGCACACTACTGCGGTCATGGAGGACAAAGGGTCGTCATCAAATAGTGGAGAACAGGCCGCGCCGCTGGAAGCTGCGGAGGCCATCGCAATTCCACTTCAACATCCAGCACGGAGTCTGGTAAGATCTCTGGCATGGATTGGTCTGCTAGCTCCCGCGAGAGTGGCAGTACCTCATCCACCTCTAGTAGCGATGAAAGTAAAAGTTCGGGTGATGGGAGTTATGTCGAAATAATGCTGAGCAGCACAGATGTTGGAAAACGTGATGCCGACGTGGAGGAGGGAGAGATTGGAGAGGAAGATGATTCAGCCGCTGAGGAAACTGCAGAAGGGTCTGGAGAAAACCTGACAGGAGTGAAAGCTGACCTCCGAGACCTAGTCAAGGCCCGGACCTGTTTTATTGGACGATCCTTGATGACACAAGCAGATCTGGATGCCCTGCGACTAGAAGGTTGTTTCGAGCCTGGGATCTGTCTGTTGCCTGGGAAAGAGACCACGCCGAAGCCTAGAAAAAATGAGAGCGTGGTGTTTCAGGATTTTTTCACTATGGGGCTTCGTCTGCCAGTCTCAAAGAAATTTGCTGATGTCTTGGCAGCCTACAATGTTCAGATTCATCAGCTGACACCCAACTCCATTCCTCAAGTGCTGAAATTTCTGTGAGCCCGTCGCACCTTCGCCGGGGATAATGATGTAGAAACTTTCGTTCGCCGTTTCGAAATCCACTGGGCGAGGAACACTGTAACAATCAATGACGAAGAAAAGAAGCTCAGTATGGCTACTGTACTTTTCAGACGCGGCGCTCCGGTAAAAACCAAGCCCCGGTGGAGCTAGCCCCAACGTACAAGAATAAGTGGGCTAACCGATGGACCTCCTATTGGTTTTACGCCCCTATTGCAGTGGTAGGACGAAACTCGAAGCAAGAGGAAGTAACGTCATATGACTTGTCCAGTCGCATGATCGACTTGGAGGTTGAGCTCTCGCCGGAACTGACAAAAGCGAGCCGCACATCTGCTAGCACAAGCACGTTTTACCAGGCGACTCGCGCGATCACTACGCGGGACGTCCTCGAGGAATTTGTGGCTACCGAAATTTGGCTGTGCCAGCCCCGATGGGGCTCGTGGGCATTCAAAGTGCAATGGCTGCCCGGGCTAGACCAAGATGTGCGAAGCCCTATATTCAATGTAAAACACCCTGCAAACAAAACTGACGAGGAGATTATGGCCGATGTCGAAAAGAGGGTTGTCCAGATGATTGGCAACTTCACTCACAAGGAGTGGGAGTGCGCCCAAAGGATTCTGAAGCATCAAGGCCGGGTTAACCGTGTTTTTGACGAGATGAGCGTCACCTATTCTCCTCGACCAGTGCCCCTGACGGCCAGCAAGAAGATGCTGCCACCGGGCAACCTTGGATCGGAGCCCGCCGAAACCTCGAGGAAAGGCAATTCGAGCAAGGCGGATGTGACGACAGAAGGCGCCCCGAAAAGCACTAAAGCCCAATACATCTTGGCCAAGCGGAAAGCGGATGCTGCAAAAGCTACCCTGCCTCCGCTTGTAGAAAAATCTTCCAAGCTACTAAAGATTAATGAAAACTTGGCTCGGCGCAAGACCGAGGCGGCGAAGATGGCTGCCGCCGAGATAGAGAAAAAGAAAGTTCATGAGTCTTCCCCCGTTGCTGATCTTGAGAAAAGGGTGATTTCAAAGAAGAGGCCTGCAAGTGCCTCCAAAAAGGAAAAGCGTGTTGTCGCTAAAGAGAAGGGTCCCGACGACGATGAGCCCGCAGAAAAAAAGGCGCGCGCCAATCCGGTCGCGGAGACAGACGAAGACGTTGATATACTGTCGACGCCTCAGATTCAGCCTTGCACATCTTACCCTCTGAAGGGGACTGCGCGAAAAGCGGTTGAAGACTTGCCATTAGCAGCTCTGGCCGATCCGGAGGAACTGGAGGCACGTGACGCCAGGAGCAAACGCATGGCTGAAATGATACATAAGCAAATCGCAATGGCCAACACAGTCCCGAAGGAACACGTGGCTGGTCTCGTGGATGTCATGGACGAGACTGAAGAGTTGTGCTATATTGATGACGATGCACCTTCGGCGGCCAGAGAATCATGCTTTAGGACCCTGAGATAACCGGAAAGAGACTACAATGGGTCTGAGCGAAAACTCGGGGCTGAAGGCCCATGATCCAATCGATTTGGACCCTCCAATTGAGAAATCCGCGACGAACGTGTCTCGTTCACCACCGCCGATGTCAGATGACATTAACCAGGCGGCTGCGAAAGCTGCTGGAGAAACTGCACCACTGCTGGCAATGGAAACCGATGTACTCCAACTTGAGGACGCCGGTGTGTTACTTTAACTTGACTATGATTTTTCATGTCCTCCCTTGGGAACTTGATTTCTGTCAACTGACAACTTTCGATTTTGTGTTGTTTTTAGCGGCCAAAACTTTGGTTACTCTGAGCAATAAGGAGAAACAATTGTTGACAGATAAAGCCTGCCCTTCGGCATCAGGAATGCGTGTTGACTCTATGCTGCTGGAACCCGGTACGATATCACACCGACTAATTTGTTTATGGCATCTTGACTTGTTGTTTCGACTTTGACAAGTGAATGAAGATGCCCAAGTGAATAATGCATTTACTGGTTATTTTTCATTTTCAGATTTCGATTGACCCCTGGAAGGTTTGACTGCGGAGGATTTATGAAAACGATGCGATCCTTTCTTTCGAAAGGTGTCGCCGCTTGTCAAAGGGGGTTCGAGAAAGCGGCTGAGGAGGCTAAAGCATCCCTTGAAGAAAGAAAACTTTTGGAAGACGAGAACCGAGGCCTGAGAGAAGAGAACGAGAAATTAAAATAACAGTCTCGCAACCTGGCTGACCAAAACTCGAAACAACGAGATGTTATGGATGCCTTGAAGAAGGAATTGGAATCGAGCTTAAAATGCTATGAGGAATGCCGCACCGAATTGAAAGACATGGTCACCCAATACGATGCCCAACAAGTCCTTCTCGAAGCTAATGCCAACCTCATTGCTGAATTGAAAAGGGTAAAAGGTGAGCTTGAAGACACCTTGGAGAAAAATGAAGCTTATTGCCATCAGTCGGGGTCGTATTTGTCCACGGCGTATCGCCGTGCTCTAGAGAGCTTTCATGCCGAAGCCCAGGACTTCAAAATCACCGACAATATATCGAGCTTCGTGGAATGGTTGCACAACGAGCTGAAACTTCTGCCTGACACCATGAGCAATATTGGAGATTATGGAGCGGCGACCTGCTCTGTAATGTTGTTGCACCTTCTTGAGCAACAAGGCTGCGATCAATTCAAAGCTTTCGGACGTCGAAGCTTTGAATTCCCTACCCCCGAGGATGTGCCAGCCCCAAGCAAAACTATTGATCTGATTAACAAGATCATTCTTCACAACTTTTGGGCCAAAAGCGGGCGAGCACACTCTCAGAAAAAGGTTGTGGATCGATTGGACAGAGTAAGACATTTCAACTTGCTTCAGCTACAATCATATCTGTTGAGCAATCTTTACACTAATGCTTAATGTTTTCTTCCTTCTCATAGTTCTATTTTGGACAAGCGAAACAAACCTTGGAGCTTCGTGAGCACCGGGCGACCCATGGACCTGACGCAACCCTTGGACCTTACGGACCCTACCGGGACTGGCCGCCAAAAACAGGAGCTGATGCTGATGACCAAGGAGTCCCCGGAGCCCCTATCCATGGAGCGTCTAATGCCGAAGGTGGCCTCGTGGATCCTGCCCCCGAGGAAGCTCTGGCTCCTCCTCGTCACGAAGGATTGCCCCGTGATTTTGCCGCTGATCACGCTGCGGAGGTTTAGAATAAACCCGAACTCTTTAGGGAATTGGCGTAGTAGCCATTCAAGCTTTTGGTAGTTGAAGTGTAAATTTGTATATATTGTTTTGACAGATGCCGTACGAAGGCGTGGCGCTGGACGTGCTTCCTAAAACCTTCAACCGCGCCAACACTTACGTTAGCGGGGCTTCTTGGAACGCTTTCCGGTGTCGCCAACCCAAGAAAACTTTCGAAGAATTTTGGGAATTTTGTTGTCAATACCAATCATTGCATAGTTACCCCTTCGCTTTTTTATGACTAGGAATGATAATAGTGAAATTGCGCTGTTGAACCGGGAGGCTCACGAATCCCCGTTGGTGAAAGAGGAACTGCCCGCTGAAGACGATGCCAACCACTGCTTCGTATATGACTTGGCCAAGAATCGCGGAGGGCGATACTTGGATGGCAGCTGCATAGAATTGCCTTTTTCATGAGGACTGAATGTTTTAAGCTGGAGTTCTCACTGCTTTCGACTTAGATTTTTTGAAAGAAAACGTCTTCCCCCCTTCGGAAGCGGGGAGAGCGAAAGCTAACTCATGTTCACCTGTACCCGTCGAGTTTGTGTAATTTCGACTTTGCTAGACTATAAATCTTTGTGCGATATGACGAAATGAATTCATTTGCTTTTCAATTGCGATCTTACGTTATGAACCAACACCTAGGCGTAAAACGCATTGCAGGACTAGACGTTGGCTACCCCTATCAAATTTTACAGCTTTTGAGCTGTTTTTTGATAACGTACACTCTTTTTTTGGCTTAGAATAGATTTCTCGTTGTGACGCTGAGTGTCGCTTGTGCGAACGGTTTTGCAAAAAACAACGGTTGTAGTGACTTGTTCAAGATTCTTCGATTCGAAACCGAATCGCTTTCGCACGCCCTTTTCAGACAGGCTGCCATGAAGGTAGCTCTTTAATAGATTGATTCTTGTGAATCATTTTGACTGCACCAGTTGTGGGTGGGCTACCCTTGAGTAGCACTTTGATGCACTCGCTTTCGGAGTGGGCTATTTGAAGATAGCAGTTCAGTTCATCCTCTTTTGGGATGGGCTATCTCAAGATAGCACTTTAAATTATCCGAACGAAAACTAAAGACAACAAAACATAGGGAGGAATTATCTCATTCATTGGAAATGAAATTTTACATCAAGGCTGCCTCGTTAAAAACCTCACGCTCCAGGATAGAGTCCTCCCTATGTGAGGAAAAGAGTACCCGGCTTGTTATTGAATTTAAAATGCGCGAAAGTAAAGACTGAAAATGCAAATCTAGCTAAATTCTTCGCACTTAGTTCTGTGCGATGGACTCCTACTGAATCAAACTACGGGAAAAATTTACACAAGTTGTCCACATTCCACGAATGTGGCAACTCCACACCCATCTCATCCTTGAGATGAAAGGTCCTATCTCGAACACAGCTTGACACCACGTACGGTCCTTCCCACGCGAACTGGAACTTGCCTACCGCGTCGGCATTCTTCTTTCTCTTCAATACGAAGTCTCCCACCTGAATATTTTTGAGGGATACCTTCTTGTCTCTCCACTTCCTTGTTTCTAGACTGCATCCAGTCTGTCAATTCCCACTAAGTCCTTGTTGACTTGTTCATTCTCACGAGAGCTACCCACCAAAACTCTAGCGCTTTCGTTGGGAAGCTCTTCGGGGCACATTGCTTCAGCCCCATATAGCAGCCTGAACGGAGTAAACTTAGTAGTTCTCGACTCTGTGGTGTTGTGTGACCAAATGACTCTTGCTAACTCGTCCGCCCATTTTCATTTCTTCTGCTCAAAAAGGCACTTCTTTATGGCTGAGAAAATTTGGCCATTGGCTCTTTCTACTGCGCCGTTGGACTGAGGGTGGTACACGGATGAAAAACAAAGCTTCGTTCCGATTGAACGACAATACTCCCTGAAATCTTGACAATCGAATTTCTTCCCATTGTCTACAGTGAGCTCTCTAGGCACTCCAAATCTACAGAGATTTGTTACCGAAAGAATTTTCAGACGGTGGTTGAGGTGATAGTAGCGAGGGGTCTTACCTCAATCCACTTGGTGAAATATTCAACCGCGACCACAGCGAACTTGAAGTTGCCTTGGGTTGTTGGGAGCGGCCCAACGATGTCCATTCCCCAGCGTTGTAATAGCCAAGTGGGCGTGATGAGCTGTGATGGAGCCCCAGGCCTTCGCTGATGCTTTGCTGCGAACTGGCAAGCTTTGCAAGTCTTGACGATGTGATCGACATCTTTTATCGCCATTGGCTAATAGAAACCCTGCCTGAAGGCCTTTTCGGCTAAGGCTCTCGCTGCTATGTGAGATCCACACATTCCTCCATGAATTTCCTTCATAAGCTCCATGCCTTGGTCCTGAGTGATGCACTTCAACAGCGGTGCACATACTCCAAACTTCAACAAATTGTTGTCCTTAAGGATGTAACCCCTCGCTCGGGCCTGCATCCTTTTGAGGTCGTGGATTTCGACCAACTCATAATGCCCGCGAAGAAAAGCAATGATGGGGGCTCTCCAATCCAAGCAGGCAATTGCATTGACTATGCTGAGCGGCTGTTTGTCTGGCCTTGTGGAAGGAGCAGTCAAGATCTCAAAAAATATATCCGGAGGCATCGCCTCCCCCCTTGCAGCTTTCTTTGCGAGTTCGTCGGCTTCACCATTGTTTTATCTTGGCAGGTGTTCGATGGTGAACCCCCAGAAATGCCTATCCATCTTGCGTACCTCCGCGAGATACTTGACCAACTCCGGCTCTCTAGACTCACTATCTTTTTCCACGTGATCTTTGATGATCTTGGCGTCGCACTTGACCAAAAAATGCTAGCCCCTAGAGCTTTCACCTTCCGGAGACCCAGCAGTAATGCTTCGCACTCGGTAGTGTTGTTGGTGCATCTGTCGGATGGGTCTTTGTAATCTAGCCTTGCGGCGTATCTTAGCTTGATACCCGTCGGTGAGGTGATGATGGCTGTGATGCCAGCTGTTGACGGATAAAACTTGTATCCACCTACGATCCGCAAGTGTACGGACCTACACCTTTTTCACCACGGGATTCCCAAGGTTCTTGTCAATCCGCGGAGCAAGGGGATTACTATCGCTTAACCAAGAACTAATCTAGTTGAATGGAAAACCTTTGAAAGAGAGTATTAATCTAAAGGTAAAGACAATCTAACCTAAGTTAATCTAAGTTAAGTTGATCAAACAAATCTAGGGTTAAACTAGATGGTAAAGGGTGAACACAAGAGAGTGATTAAGAAAGATAAGCGTTCCCTCCCTAGGATCTAGGATAGCAT
The DNA here is from genome assembly GCA_947561735.1 of Cenchrus americanus. Classification (NCBI taxonomy): domain Eukaryota; kingdom Viridiplantae; phylum Streptophyta; class Magnoliopsida; order Poales; family Poaceae; genus Cenchrus; species Cenchrus americanus. The sequence goes on along the minus strand of OX387241.1, from coordinate 47,725,856 downwards.
GGTATGCATCTACTACACGACAGTGGTAAACCAATCTACCGGGGGTTGTGACCACGGTTTCGCCCTTTCCCTCCTCTCCTACTGTCAGTACGCGAAGGTATTCGTGACTAGACCTATGATGGACACGGTATGTTGATGGAATCTATGGGAGTAGCAGATATCATACGCCCGAAAAACACGGTAGCTAACCTTAATCATCAAAGCATCATCAACATGAAAACAATAGATTGAAACCACGAATCAAGTAGCGATCACATAGCATGAATCCATCTAACCCTAGGGATGAACGGAGACATTACCCCATCATCTTACACGGATTGAAGCTCATAGGGGTGATGGAGACTCCGGAGAATGTCGTCGATGAAGATGGCGGCGATGGAGCTTGGGACCACCCCTAGGCCAGCGGCATGGAGTCCTCCTCTTGCTTCCTTCTCTCCGCCAGCGTTGATCCTTGCGACGAGCTCATCTAACTTTCTCCCTCATCTTGCGGTGGCGGTTTTCTGGTGAATGGCGTCGGTAGGATGATTTGTTCGATGTGACGGCTGACGGCGGCGCAGGCAATAAATAGACAAACAACTAGGGCAAAGGGGGCACCGAACCGACCCCGGAGTGGGCTGGGCCCAGTCCCATTTCGGCCCGGTTCGGCCCCGGTTTCCTCCCTGGTTGCTTCTCGCGTGATCCCTTATTTGTGTGCACTTGCATGTGGGCCTTTAACATCGTTTCCTTCACGGTTAAGGCTTGAATCCTTCCTATGCAAGCTTCGCTGTTTTCTGGTTGAGTCCCTGAAGACTTGCACGTTGACGCTTCGGTCCTCGGGTCATTTGGAGTCATGTTCATCGCGTGTCTTGACTCTTGTCGGGATTCATGATCTTCTTCCAAAGTGCTTGGTGAACTTATTCTGAAAGTCTCCTCTTTAGCGTTAATTTCCTGCGTAAACAACAAACTCCAAAATCGACATGCAAGTGTGAACTTGTTACATCATTAGTATGCCTAGTGGCGGGTTAGTTGCAAATCATAATCGAAACCAAATGTATAACAAGTACTCTAGGTTGACAGAAATTCACCGTCAACATCTCCCCCATGCTTAAACCTTGCTCGTCCTCGAGTAAGTAATCCTTGCTTAAAAGGGAAATCAGTGTTGCCTTCCAATGTTGTCCCTGCACTTAGTCATTCATGACGAGGCAAATTGCTCTCTCTTAAGAATTTATTTTTAAAGTTCAAGTTGTGACCGGCTTCTTTTTCATTATGGAAGATAGACTAACAATAAAGAACAAGCCACATGTAACACGATGCTCTCAAACTTAAGTGAACTTGAAACCATTACCTTGTCACATGGAAGATTTTCAAAAAGATGCATATCCAACATAAGTGAAAATCTCTTGCAAAAGCTCATGGAAACACTCATCTCATCAAATCACTCAAGCCTATACTAGATTATTTTCAACCTACTCTACTCATATGTGATAGTGGAAGGCTTATGTGGAGCTTGGAAGGTTAATAACAATCCTAGCAAAACATACATCCGGAATATTGTCAAATTAAGAGAGAGGTCTATTGGAATTACCGAGACTCGTCAAAAAGGCTATGGAAAATAAATGTTGGAAAGAGAGAGAGGGATGAAACACACACATTTAGATAAGTGGACATGTGCAAGCGGCAAATGGATGATCCCGAGGCACGAGTGAAGTCCTCGTTATCGGACTGCACATGGTTGGAAGATTTGAGTATGGATTTGTCATCAAGGCACTTGAGAACTTATGAAGCAAAAAGATCCGAGGAGCATTTTTATTATTTTTTACTTTTATTTTATTTCCTTCTCATTTTTCTCTCTTTCTTTTTTTTCACTTTATTCTTCCTATTTTTCTTACTTTTCTTTTCTTCTCATCATAATTTTTTTTTCTTTTTTCATTTTTTATTTTGCTCCTCAAAACTTTTTGCAACATAATACTTACTAGCATTCGTCAGAGATGAATAACTCCCCCCCCCCATGCTTGAACGATGCTCGTCCTCGAGCATAAAAGAGAGGGGAAATGACTGCTAAAGTTAGTATAAATTCCATAATCTTGCGGAATATTTGAATCTCCATCGAGAATTTTACTCCATACTCAAATTGGGTTGTGGACAAGGAGGTGATTACAAAAAGATGTTTTTGGTTTAGGGTGGATGCCCAGGGAAGTTTGTCAAATTTTCGATGTGAAAACCCACAGTGCATGGACAAAAAGGCTAGCATGAAAAAGTTACACAAAGGAATGACCAGCTTCTTAGTCTCGAACCATAGAAATCAATCCTAATCCAACTCATCAAAACATATGTTTGCAATCTACGGGTTTTGTTATCATAAAACATATATGTATATGGCTTTGGTAGGTAGAACTTTGCAAGAGCCTCACAAACATGTTGATAGCATAAAAGTTAAGTTTTCATAAAAACAACAAGTTATCCGGCTATCCATAAACTTAAATCAAAGAGCAAAGATATGTATGTGGGTCTAGAGCATAGTCATTTCACCTCCACAAATAAAAGAGCTAGTATTTAAATTAATTTCAGATCATATTATAGAGAGCAATTAGCCAAGACATGTATAACTTCATGTAGGTAAAACAAAGCGGCAACTTTCATCATCTTTCCGTAAGCATAGGCAATATAGAACATCGAGGTGAACACATGGTCATGCTTATCTATTGAAAGTAAAAAGAAACCTAGGTTGTCCTCCTAGTAGCCATGTTATTGTTTGAAGAGAAAAACAAAAGGTTCCACCTAGTTGAGGTTGAAGGCATACTTACAAGCATTTGTGTTTGGAAAAGAGAAGGTCCATGGAGATGTTACCATCCTTTGTAATTCTTCGTTGCCTTCTTCCGACATCTCCATGTATCGATATGGCTTTTGCTTTTGTCTTGAATTATCAATGCTCCTAAACTTCTGAATTTAATCTTGTATGCTTAATGGAGTCATTGGTCGTCCTTCTCTTCAATGTTGTCATCACCATCTCCTCTTTCTTGTTCTCATCATCTCCTTGCTGTCTCTTTTTCATGGATTCCCCCTCTGTCCAGAACAGAACATATATCAAAATATAGCTTTATTGAAAAGTTTATGAAATTACCTTTCCAACATGTGGTCATTCATCGAAAATGGAGTTCAAACAAGGGAGCTATGTCCGTTTTACTTCAGCGCTGCGTGCTGTCGAAAATGATTTCAGGACGTGTTGCACTCGGTGATTCGGGCATAACCGCTTGTAGGAACCTCCAATTGTCTTGATTCTTGATTCGTTGGAATCGTAACTTCATCAGGCTCCTAAATATCCAAAAATATCCAGTGTTTTCCCTTCGAGACCATGCAGAATTTTGATGAGATTGGTGGCTTCTTGCGCATTGATCCGGAGATGTTAACGATCTTGATCATTCTATCTTCTAGAGTGTCATGTTGCACTTCCATGTTGAACATTCAGGGTCTCCCCCATGCTTAGAATTTTGCTAGTAATGGAAGAAGAAGACAAAGCACTTCTTAGCCATCCTTCAATTTCCTTGTAGTGAGAGTCTTTATCTTGCCTGTAAGACGTTTTAAATGCACATTCTACCCCCAAGGTAACGGTTGGGAGTAGATAGAATCGCCAATAATCCAACAATGTCTCCTAAGATTCTTAACTTGTGGCATAATTATTTTAATGAGGAATAAAAACCTAATGAGTGTACGTGGTGCAAGGTGTGTATGCACATGATAAGAAAGCATATAAACAAAGACAATGTTTTCACCTAGTTCTAAACACCATGTTTACAACTAGGTTGCCGAATTTCTCCAAAGCCATAAAGGTTTATTTATCAAGGGTTAAAACACCATGTCTATCCCTAAATCAATAACTCTTATAGCACAAGAAAAATTAAGCGCATTGCAAAGCTTATGAACTAACCAAAGCAACATGAAAACATATGAAAAGCTAGCTAGGTTTATCAAACTTAACGATGATGGTCCGCAATCCTGTTTAAACACCACGTTTACACAAGATCACAAAAGGAAAATACTCATAATGCCTTATGAAGTATTAACATGGAAAAAGAAGCATGCATCATTAAGTATATAAAACAACCAAGCCAACTATGTGCAAAACATGTATACACAAAGAAACATCACGAGGACAACAAAATGCAATGCATGCAAATAAATGCATATGAGCATGAACATGATGGTGGTTCTAAAAAAAGAAAACTAAACTTAGATTAATAAACACAAGTTGATCATCATAAGAAGGTGCCATTCTTTATTCTCTCTAAGAAAGTAGTAAAAATATAAAGCAACGGGTTGCCTCCCGAAAAGCGCTTCATTTAAAGTCATAGAGCTCGACTTTCTCACATACCTTCTTTTCGTTGCATAGCCATGGCCCTTCATGCAAGAAGAAAAGGTACCAATGCAGCTTTAATTTACTTCCCATGTTGTGCTTGATCACTAATAGAGGACTTGCCCAAAGCATCCTTTTGTTTCATCGTTATCTCCTTCTTTGTCATCCTTCGGTGCTGCCTTCACTCTATGAATTTTTTTAATGTCCAGAACAGAAAGTATACTCAAGCTCTACTACATTGCACAGTGCACAAAATTTCCTTTCCAATGAGTCTTCATTTGCCCAAATCGGACTCCGGACAAGAGGGTTACGTCCGTTTTACTTCGGCGATGAAATCTGTCGTGAAATTTCAGAACGCGCACCGCTCAATGTTTTCTCCTAACTCCTTGCACGGGTCTTCAAACTTGTTGGTTCTTGATGCGTTGGAATGGTAGTTTGATGGAGCTTATGAATATCTCATTTTCTTCATTTTTACACCTGTGAACAAGCTCTCAAATTGATGAAGACAGCAGCATCCATCGCGGGATTCGGAGAGGTTGATGATTTATCTTGCAACTCTTTTAGGCATGACTTCTCTTTTCATTATTCAAGCCTTGTATACATGGTTAGTGAAAATCAGGCCTTCTCCCAACATGTGCTTCGTTAAGGTCATTAGCTTGACCAAGCGCAAAGCATGATCAAGATTTACAAAACTTATTGTAAACATACGCGTCCATAATTAACACCACATGTGAATTGTAGCAACAAGTCAAGGTGTAAACAAAAGAAGCATATGTTTCATGCATAGCACTTAGCTCATCATTAGGCAAAGGTTCTTTAGGTGTGAGATTAATTGGATCAAACATAAATGTTTCCTCTTTTTCATTCTCAAGAAAATCTAGCCTATCAACATGTTCATTATTGGAACCAGGCATAGAATTTAAACTATCATTCATACTATTAGTTGAGCATGAGTATTTAAATTTATCAACATCAATACCAATACTATCTTGAGATTTCAGCGCGTACCTTGGCCTTAGAGCTTTTTCAACAAGAGTGATATTTGGTTCATCTAGCGGTGTTGAAGGCGAATCAATCTCAACGAGTGAAGGTGTCTCTTTATTACCTTTTTGCACCCCCTCCATCTCATCATGTGGAACGTGTAATACATCAACTACATTTGTATTTGTCTCTTCTTTGAACTCTTCATTGTCATCCCAGTCTTTGTCTCAAAGTCTTGTATGTTACTTTCTTTATCTCCCGTGTACCACATGTCGTCAAGATCGCTCATCGTTGATTCACTCTTTTCTTCATCCTTGAGTACTTCCATGTCTTGCCTTGCTATTGTGTGGGATTCAATAGAACATAAGCTATAACCTTCTAACTTGAGTCCTTTCTCCTCCCATTTATCCTTTGAGTCACTAGGCTCGTCACGGTTGTACTCTTCTCTTTTTTCATTGCAGATCTTTGAGTTGTCAAACCGGTCTATCCATCCTTCATCTCCTTCTTCTCTTTCTTCTTCAAATATCTTTTGGATCGACTCTCCACTCATCTCTTGATCAAATATATCTTCAACTAGTTGGCAATGTGTCGGCGTTCCTCCTTCCTTCGGTAGTTGATTAGTGGGGCGAAATTAACTTGAACCCAACCGGATTGCTTGAACTCCACCAATGGTCTAGCATTCCACATACTTCGGCCTACATTCATGTTAGTTTCAACATTTTTAACATCCAAAATGACTTCTCTTACCTTGGGAAGTGGATCTTCGATTTCTTGTATGGTCAGTTCATCTTCCTTGACCTCCGGTTCATTTTTTCAGAAATTTCAGCAAGCACCTTGGGCCTGCTTTTGTCATTTTGCTCCTCTCGACAACGTCTTTGCCAATCCCGTTGCATTCTTTGTCCATTTCTTATCCTTTGTAAGATTTGTGCGGCTTCACTAATTGTTTTATCCATTATATCAGCTCCTGCACACATGCTTACAAAATGAGATGAGTTAGGGGTTAGTGAAAAATAAAAGGTATGCAACATCAAGTCACCGAAAAATCCCAAGTTCGGGCCTTGCTCAAGTAGTTCATTAAAACGGTCCCATGCTTCATCAATTCCTTCATCCTCTCTTTGCTTGAAAGTGAGCACTTGCCTCCTTAAGTCTTGGACCTTGCTTATGGGAAAGAACTTCAAAAGAAACTTCTTCACTAGCTCATCCCAATTTCCTTTTGCTTCAACAGACGCAAGTGTGTACCATCTTCGCGCTTCATCTTTGAGAGAGAATGGAAAAAGATTCCACTTGAACCAAGCTGCCGGAACTCCTTCTTGTTGCACCGTGTTGCATATCATCGTGAATTCCTTAATGTGTCTATATGGGTTGTCATCCTCCAGTCCTCTAAATGGTTTTGATGCCACTAACTTGATGATTCGAGGCTTCACTTCATAGTGGGTTGTAGTAAGTGCCAAATCTGATTTTTGCATCTCAATGTCTTCCATTGATGGCATTGCTAGCTCCCTTAGCGACATCTCTTCGTCTTCCAATGGTGAGGTGAACAAATCCATCTAGACACAAGAAAAGTAGAAAGCAAAACAAAATGAAAAGATTTTTTCTAGAAAAATAAAGGTTAGATGTTAGTAATCAACAAAATTAATACTAGATTAAATGTAGCAAACTGGCTTGCTCCCCGGCAACGGCGCCAGAAAAGGGGCTTGTTGACGGATAAAACTTGTATCCACCTACGATCCGCAAGCGTACGGACCTACACCTTTTTCACCACGGGATTCCCAAGGTTCTTATCAATCCGCAGAGCAAGGGGATTACTAGCGCTTAACCAAGACTAATCTAGTTGACTAAGGAAACCTTTAAAGAGAGTATTAATCTAAAAGTAAAGACAATCTAACCTAAGTTAATCTAAGTTAAGTTGATCAAACAAATCTAGGGTTAAACTAGATGATAAAGTGGTGAACACAAGAGAGTGAGCAAGAAAGATAAGCGTTCCCTCCCTAGGATCTAGGATAACATGGTATGCATCTACTACACGAAAGCGGTAAACCAATCTACCGGGGGTTGTGACCACGGTTTCGCCCTTTCCCTCCTCTCGTACTGTCACTACGCGATGGTATTCGTGACTAGACCTATGATGGACATGGTATGTTGATGGAATCTATGGAAGTAGTGGATATCATACGCCCGAAAAACATGGTAGACAACCTTAATCATCAAAGCATCATCAACATGAAAACAATAGATTGAAACCACGAATCAAGTAGCGATGACATAGCATGAATCCATCTAACCCTAGGGATGAACGGAGACATTACCCCATCATCTTACACAGATTGAAGCTCATAGGGGTGATGGAGACTCCAGAGAACGTCGTCGATGAAGATGGCGGTGATGGAGCTTGGGACCACCCCTAGGCCAGCGGCTTGGAGTCCTCCTCTTGCTTCCTTCTCTCCGCCGGCGTTGATCCTTGCGACGAGCTCATCTAACTCTCTCCCTCATCTTGCGGCGGCGATTTTCTGGTGAATGGCGTCGGTAGGATGATTTGTTCGATGTGACGGCCGACGGCGGCGCAGGCAATAAATAGACAAACAACTAGGGCAAAGGGGGCACCGAACCGACCCCGGAGTGGGCTGGGCCGGTCGGCCCAGGCCGGCCGGCCCAGGCCCATTTCGGCCCGGTTCGGCCCCGGTTTCCTCCCCGGTTGCTTCTCGCGTGATCCCTTATTTGTGTGCACTTGCATGTGGGCCTTTGACGTCGTTTCCTTCACGGTTAAGGCTTGAATCCTTGCTATGCGAGCTTCACTGTTTTCTAGTTGAGTCCCTAAAGACTTGCACGTTGACGCTTCGGTCCTTGGGTCATTTGGAGTCATGTTCATCGCATGTCTTGACTCTTGTCAGGCTTCATGATCTTCTTCCAAAGTTCTTGGTGAACTTATCCCGAAAGTCTCCTCTTTAGCGTAAATTTCCTGCATAAACAACAAATTCCAAAATCGACATGCAAGTGTGAACTTGTTACATCATTAGTATGCCTAGTGGCGGGTTAGTTGCAAATCATAATCGAAACCAATGTATAACAAGTACTCTAGGTTGACGAAAATTCACCGTCAACACCAGCGCCCTTGCACCCCAGGCTCCATCACATCTAATCTTCCAAACTGGCACCAGTTCTTCGTCAGTAGTGATGCTGATTTGTGAAGTCCAGTCTGCAATGAAATCCTCTAAGACCTGCGACTTGATTGCCGACCTCTTTCCAAAATCGATTGTACGCTCGGACAACTAAGTCGCCCACTTGGCTATTCTAGACGAGGCCTCCTTGTTGATGAACAAATCGTTTAAGGGTTGATCTGTGAGCACGGTGACTTTGTGTGCCTCAAAATAATGCCTGAGCTTTCGCGCGGCCATGACTACCGCATAAGCAATTTTCTCCAACTCAGAATATAACAGTTTGGAGCCTGATATGGCTTCGGAAACGAAATAGATAGGACACTGAAGCTTTCCTTTTTCAGCCTCCACCTCTCGCACTAGAGTAGTGCTGATCGCAGCTTTGGAAGCAGCCACGTACAAGAGAAGCGGCTCCGATGGCGAGGGTGGTGAGAGTATTGCCATCTTCTCGATGTACTCCTTGAGCTCGGCGAAAGCTTTGCTTTGCTCAGAACCCTACTCGATCGTGCCCTTGCCCTTTAGCGCTTTGAAAAACGGGAGGCTCCGCTAAGCAAATCTCGAAATGAATCTGTTCAAAGCTGCTACCCGACCGTTCCATTTCTGAATGTCTTTCTTAGTCTTGGGCTCTTCCATTTCTCTGATTGCCCTTATCTTATCTGAATTAGCCTCGATCCTTTTGGCAGAGATGAGGCATCCCAAAATTTTTCCTTTCGTAACTCCAAACACACACTTCTCTGGGTTTAACTTCAAACTGGCTCGTCTCATGTTGGAAAATGTTTCCGCCAAATCGCTCACGTGACTGGCCCGGTCGCTGCTTTTGTTGATAAGATCGTCGACATAAGTCTGGATGTTCCTGCCAATCTACGGCTTAAACACTACCCCGGTCATTCTGGTGAAAGTTGGGCTAGCATTTTTCAAACCTTCTGGCATTCACACAAAACAAAAAGTTCCAAAAGGGGTGATGAAACTGGTTTTTTCCTCATCCTCCTTCGCCATCCAACACTGATGATAGCCAGAAAAACAATCCAGCAAGGACATAACCGCCGCGTTGGCCGCAGAGTCCACAACCTGGTCCATCCTTGGCAGTGGGTAGTTGTCTTTTGGTGTGGCCTTGTTGAGGTCGGTGAAATCGATACACATCCTCCATTTCCCATTCTTTTTCTTGACAGGCACTGTGTTGGCCAACCACTTGGGGTACATGACCTCGCGTGTGACGGTGGCGTCAAGCAGCCTCTGAACTTCTGACTTGACGGCTACCACTTTGTCGCCGGACATCTTTCTTAGCTCCTGCCTTCATGGCTTGACCGAAGGGTCAGTGTTCAATCGGTGCTCGATGAAACTTCGATCCATGCTTGTAAGATCCTTGGCGGACCAGGCAAACACATCTTTGTTCTTCTGGAGGAATTGAACTAGGCTCCCCTCCTCGTCAGGCGAAAGATCGGATCCGATGACGACGGTCTGATCCAGAACCATTACATCCAGTAGGACCCTTTTGGTGTCACAGTCTGGTTGCATGTTAACTTTTTCTCTGCCTGCTTTCAGCTGCTTCTCTACCTCATTGCTCTTGACTGCTTCGTCTAGAGCATGCACATTTCGCTGTCCTGGGGTGCGGCCTCTTTAGAGATTGCGGCCATCGTTTTGGTGACCCCAGATTGTGATGACCCCTAGCGTCGCCAAGATTTTCATGCACAAGTAAGCCTGGTGGATGATAGCCTCGAACTTGTTGAGAAATCCTCTGCCCAGGATGCCACTGTAAGGATAATACATCTCCACCACATCGAAGGACAAGTATTCTATTCTGGCATTTTGGACTATTCCGAAAGACACCTGGAGAACCACTTTGCCAAGCGCGTGGATCACCCGTCCTCCGAATCCATACAAGGGTGTGTCTGGGGGCTGTAACAGATCTTTGCTCAGCCCCATCTTGTCGAAAGCATCAGCGAAAATAATGTTAGCTGACAAACCATTGTCAACCAAAAGCTTCCCCAAAGTCCAGCTTGCGATGTTTGCTTCTATCACTAGAGCGTCATTGTGGGGAAAACCTTGCAACCTTACATCTTCCTCTGAAAAGGTGATTGGGATGTGGGACTGTGACAGAACCACCCAAAATAATTCTGTATTATCGCCTAAGCCGGTCCACGTGGCCATTAAGCAATAATAAAGAATCATTAAGTCGCTTCCGCCGGGTAAAGCCCGGTAAATCACATACAACAGGATCGCTGATATGCGCTATGCCCAAACGAAGGCGGGACCAGAGTACAACATTACATTACATAAAAGTTCACAAGTTCATAAGTACTTAGTATTACAAACCAGGTTTTTCGTACATAAAAGTAAACATGGTTCAGAGTTTAAACAGCGGAAAGTAAACTACACGCATGATACACATAGGAGGCCATCCATGCATATCACTCATCATCATCGTTCTCCCATTCAACCTCCCATCCCTCTGGAATAACACCAGGCCAGATAGGATTACCTGAAATCAACATATTAAGCAAGGCTGAGTACGAATACTCAGCAAGACTTACCCGACAAAAAAATAAAGTAAGACTAGACATGCAAGGCTTTTTGGCTTGTGGGTTTGTTTTGCCAAAAGCGACTAAGAGTGGATCCTTATTTTCAAGTTTTAGCTCATATTCTAGTATGTTAATCAGTTTAGGTGAGCACCTGCACTAAACAAGCATGTTGTGCAAACAATATTAAACAGGTAACAATATTAATCCAAAATATTCCATAAATAAACATGGGGTAGCCAGTGGTCAAGCCGACTCAGATAACGGCGAGTGACCGACGATCGATCGATTTATATCCTTGCAAGGTAAACCCAAGATGCACCGAAGTAGACCCCAAGAATTCAAATAAAAGAAAATGCAGGGTCTACCCCGACCAGGCGGTTCCCAACATCCCACAGTTTGGGATCAGACGCTACAAACTCTGGTACACGGTTATCCGGAGGGTCTAACCTGACCAGTCCGGACTCACACACTATACCACGGGTAGCTAGCCCGGAGACACATCCCAAGCGGGTAGCTAGAAAGATCCCGCCTCAGTTCAGAAGGTACTAGGCTTACCAGTCCCATTCCCGACAAGCACTTGGTACGTTCAATAGCTTAGGACTAGCACCATTCTACTCGGTCGAGACCGAACCCATTGCTCTTACCACATGAGCGAGTCAATTTAACCAACTTATGATTCCAACATAAGCATCCTATATCTCGCGAGCAATGAGTCATTACTCGACTTCTACCGTATCCTTAGAGCATGGCACTAGCGTTCCTAACATACTAGTAAAAGAGCATAGGAGTCCTAAGGATCATGCAACTAGGTTTCAAAACAACTCCTGAAACTTCAATGCACAAGTAAAGCAATAAAGTGCTGAAAAGTAAAGGACATGATTTTCATTTATAAATTGGGTTAGATGAAACTGGTGCTTGCCTTCCTCAAACTCAGTACCAATACAAGCCTTGGGCTCTTCTGGACTTTGGTCCAGGTCTTGCTGCACACTAACTTGATTCAACTCTCCGCTAGCTGCCCCCTCCTCCTCCTGGGTGAGCGTGTACGTCCTGTCAGGAAGATCTACACGTTTACATGCACATGCATTAGATTATGGTGAAGGTGGGAGAATTACCACAAAACCAACTCTTGTTGGACACATTCATCCAAACAACATTATTTTCTCACAGAAATTATTAGGGTGTGTGATGATAAACAAAACACTACTTTGATGGCAATTGTGTGCACATCTAAGCAATTTAAGTTACTTAACTTCACCAAACAGCAAGGGGGTGTGTTTAAATTAATAAAAATAGAAACAAACATGATTTCAATATTTAACACATTAATTTCCATTTCTTTCTATAATTACTCAAAACAAGCCTTTCAACCATAAATCCAAATTAAATTAAAAACACTTCAAATGAGCCTAATCTTTTGCACACAGCAACATATGCCTATTTTAAGCTCTCAAACTAAAATTTGGCTTAAGATCATTTATACATTAATTTATATGAAAAAGACAAATTTCAGCCTATTAAATCACCATTAATTCATATAAAAAGATTTAATAAACTTTTTGATCTCAACTTTCTCCTACAGGTCATGTATACCAAAAATGAGCTTCTGACCAAAGTATGAGTGCAGATTCAAATTATTTTTCAGATTTCGAATTTAAACTCCTACACACGATTAAATCCAAATCACCTATTAAACAATTCCCTAAAATCACATTCATCCTACCAGAGGTACTAATCATCAAGGAAAAGTCCTAGGGTGCACATGTGGTTACAGAAAAGTTCATTAAAGGGGTTATAAAAAGCATCAAACTTAAATTAGCATAAAGTTTACAAAAAACATAACTGAAAATATATACATCAAAATCATTCAAACTTTTGCCATAGATCTAGACATGCCATAAAGAGTAACATATCCAAAAATAAAATCCATAGCATGTGTATATTTTAAATCACACTAAAAACACTTCAAACTGAGTTTGAATTTTTAATTTAAAAACTGTACAGAAAACCCTATTCATGTGTTCTAGAAAAGATAGATTTCTTCACCACGAATCCAACAAAATTGGTTCTGTATTTTTCTGATTTTTCTACGATTTTTAATGATTTTTCGAAGTTGCTGCTGTAACCCTAAAACTGCTTTTACAGGGGGACCCTCGAAAGAATTTTCGGAAATTACACAGAGGTCCCTGGTTTACGGAAACAACCCTAGAAAGAACGAAATCAATGCAATGTGGCCCTCGGGTGGACTGGACCTCCCCGGCGGCGAGATTGGCGGCCGGCGGCGGCCGGACTTGGCCGGAGGGGCTGCCCTGGATGGTAACTGACCTTGCTAGGGTGGGTGGCTCGCCTTGGCCGGGTTGGAAACGGGGTCGCGGCTGGTCTGCGGCGTGGTGCCCCTGTGCGCTCGTTGCGGCACCCTGCAGGCCAGCGGCAGCGCAGTTGGGCAGCCCGGCGACGATGTGGCGGGTTCAGGGAGGAGCAAGGAAACTTTAAGAGGGAGGAGGAAGGGTCGGCCGATGCTGGATGGGTGGTTTGGCGTGGGGAGGTGGCCTGGCGGCCGCACGGCTATGGTGCTGGCGGTGGCGCAAAAAATCAGACGACGACAGTGGTGTTTGGCTCCGTTTTTGGCAGGGCGACAGCGTCGACGATGTCGCGAACGAGGCAGTGCCACTGTCCTTAAGGCCTCGCGGGCCAGCTGGCCGCCTTGCATGCGCCAGGGGCGCCTTGCGTTGCCGCTCGCGCCGACGCGTGGACGCTCGGGCCCGCGGCTAGGGCCGCGACGGCCCCTCCCCTGGGTGCGGTGCACGGTCAATAGGCGGACGGAGGCTCCATGGCTCGGTCTTGGGTCCACCACGGAGTTTCACCGGCTTCCGTACATCGGCGCTCGCATGCTTCGACGCGTGGCAGGACGGGCGGCGTGCCTGCCCTGTTCTGGAGCGCGGTGACGCCGGCACCCAGTGCGTGTTTTAATTCGGTTTGGCCCCCTTCGAAAAAGCGAAACGCGATTTTCTTGAATAGAACTTGAAAATCTCCAAAAACAAAAGTTGTAGAGGAACTATAGACCTGCAACTTTCCCAAAGGGCGACATATGTTTTGATCAACGGTTTGTCCGGGAACGTCGGCCGAAGTTGCAGTTTTTCCACGGCTCGAGTTACTGTTCACAGCGCAGTCAACTCGATTTTTGGCCAATTTGCACTCAAAATTGGAATGTCCGCCAATTACGAAAAAAGTGTTCCCAGAAATAACGAACAACTTTCGTATTGGCCGATTTTGAACTTCTATAGTGAAATTTGGAGAACGCACAAGAAAACCATTTCAGCCTTAATGGAGATCTAGGGTTTCACCGTGATTTGGGATTTTGACCAAGGTCTTTTGTGCAACTAGGTGACAATACATGCCAAGCATGCTTAGAAGTTAATTAACCTTGATTAACTCATCTAATTAATGTCATTAGCGCACTTAAACATCAGGGATGTTACAGCGTACCCCCCTTAAAAGAAATCTCGTTCTGAGATTAGGATTTAAAAGATGGAAGTAGGGGGAAGGAACTTACGTTGCCTTGATTCAAGAAAACCCGGAAAATTTTCATTGAGATAATGTTCAGTTTCCCATGTAGCTTCTTCTACGGTATGATGACTCCATTGGATTTTATACATCTTTACGGATTGCCTTCGAGTTTTTCTTTCTTTACATTAAGAGTCCTCAAAGGATGTTCCACAACAGAGAGATCAGGTTCAATCCAAGCATTGGCTTCTTCAACCACTTCTCTAGCCGGTTCATGTGCACATTTCGTCAATTGTGATACATGAAACACATTGTGCACGGCAGAGAATCGTTCGGGCAACCGAATACGGTATGTCACTGGCCCACATACTTGAATGATCTCATAAGGGCCAATGTAGCGAGGAGCTAACTTCGCTTTTACACTGAATCCGTGGACACCCTTGGTTGGCGACACTTTTAAGTACACAAAGTCACCAACTTTGTATTCCCTAGGTGCCTTTCCCTTGTCATAATGAATCTTTTGTCTTTCTTGAGCAATTCTCAAATTTTCCTTGATTACCCTCACTTTTTCTTCGGCATCGTCAACTAAAGCTGGACCAAAGAATTTCCTCTCCCCGGTTTGTGACCAGTTCAAGGGAGTACGACATCTCCGTCCATAAAGAGCCTCGAAAGGTGCCATTTTCAAGATGGCATGATAACTATTATTGTAAGAAAATTCAGCCAAGGCGAGACACTTGTCCCAACTCTTATCAAAATGAAGCACGCATGCTCGCAACATGTCCTCTAGAATCTGGTTTACTCTTTCAGTTTTACCATCAGTTTGAGGACGATAAGCTGAACTGCGTATGATTTTTGTGCCAAGTGACTTATGTAATTTTTCCCAAAAACGTGCCACAAAGAGAGATCCCCTATCAGAAATGATGGTCTTAGGAACACCATGCAAGCGAACAATGTGCTCAATATAATGGCTTGCATAATCCTTGGCACCATATTTAGTGTGAACTGAAATAAAGTGAGCTGTTTTTGTCAATCTGTCAACGATAACCCAGATGGAATCATGTTTCCTAGATGTGAGTGGCAATCCGGACACAAAGTCCATACTTATGTCATCCCACTTCCATGAAGGTATGGGTAGGGGTTGAAGAGTACCAGAAGGTTTCAAATGACTTGCTTTAATTCTTTAACAAGTATCGCATTCCGACACATATTTGGCAATGTCCACCTTCATATTGGACCACCAAAAATTCTCCTTTAAATCTTGATACATTTTATTACTCCCCGGATGGATAGAGAATTTAGAGAGATGACCTTCATCAAAGATTTCCTTTTTCAATTCCCGATTATCTGGAACAACAAGGCATTGCCCAAACCAGACTATGTCTTTCTCATCCTTCCGGAAGCAATCATGCTTAGGATCCTTTTCTAGCAATTTTTGTTTAATTAAAACAATACCCTCATCTTGAAGTTGAGCCTTAACAATTCTATCAAATAGGTTAGACTCCGCAGAAAGAGCATTTAGGCTTCCTTGTTCAACAATTTCCAAGTTTAGCCTTCTCAAATTCTCACATAGAGTGTCACTGTAAAGTTCCATCGATAGGCAATTGCAGTGAGCCTTGCGGCTTAGAGCATCTGCAACTACATTCGCCTTTCCTGGATGGTAATGAACCTCAAGATCATAATCTTTGATTAACTCTAACCATCTTCTTTGCCTCATATTTAAATCAGACTGGGTGAAAATGAATTTGAGGCTTTTGTGGTCAGTAAAGATATTGCAGCGGGTTCCCATAAGATAATGTCTCCACATTTTTAAAGCATGAACAACCGCTGCTAGCTCTAAGTCATGTGTGGGATAATTCCTTTCATGAGGGCGAAGCACTCGTGAGGCATAGGCAATAACCTGATTTTCTTGCTTAAGAACACAACCAAGACCCGTGCCTGAAGCGTCACAATAAACTTCATATGGCTTTGAATTGTCTGACTGCGCTAGCACTGGGGCTGAAGTTAAATGTTCTCTTAATTTTTGGAAAGCTTCATCACAAGCCCCACTCCACACAAATTTCACGCCTTTCTTTAGCAACTCAGTCATAGGCTTAGCAATTCTAGAGAAATCCGGAATAAAACGGCGATAACAACCAGCCAAGCCTAAAAAGCTACGGATTTGATGAGCTGATTTAGGAGGTTGCCAATCCATAAGCTCTTGCACTTTGCTTGGATCGATAGATATTCCTTCGCTGGAAATAGTGTGCCCCAGAAATTTAACACTATCCAGCCAAAACTCACACTTGGAGAATTTAGCATAGAGTTTATGCTCTCGCAAGCGTTGTAGGACAATGCGAAGATGTTCCGCATGTTCTTCCTTGTTCTTGGAATAAATAAGGATGTCATCAATGAAAATCACGATGAATTTATCCAACTCCGTCATAAATACGGAATTCATAAGGTACATGAAGTAGGTTGGTGCATTTGTGAGACCGAAAGACATAACCAAGAATTCATATAGGCCATAGCAAGTAGAGAAGGCTGTCTTGGGAATATCACTAGGCCGTATTTTAATGTGATGATAACCAGACCGAAGATCGATCTTTGAGAAGACCTTAGCTCCAGCCAACTGGTGAAATAACACGTCAATGCGGGGCAACGGATATTTGTTTTTGATAGTCACCGCATTGAGAGGTCAGTAGTCCACACACAACCTCAGGCTACCATCTTTCTTTTTCACCAAGAGGGCAGGACAGCCCCAAGGAGAAGATCCTGGGCAGATATAGCTCTTATCAAGCAACTCTTGAAGTTGTTTCTTTAATTTAGCAAGTTCTTTGGGTGGCATTCTATAAGATCGCTTAGAAATAGGAGAGGTGCCAGGCTGTAGCTCAATGACAAACTCAAGATCTCTGTCTGGTGGTAAGCCAGGCAATTCATCAGGAAAGACATCCACGTACTCACATACTACTGGAATGTCCTCAAGTTGAGTAGTTATGGCTGCATACACACATAAGCCTTTATGGCCTGTTGGGGGAAGGTAAAGAATTGAATTCCCGACCAAAGGTGAGTTGATTTCTAACATTCTTTCAGAAATATCCAGGACAACTTTGTGCTGAGTCATCCAATTCATGCCTAGGATAACATCTACCCCTTCTAGGTACATAGTGACCAGATTAGTTGGAACAGTTTTGCTACCTATCTCAAGTGGTACGCCTAAGGCTACTTGATTTGAAGCAACCTTTCCACCCGGTGTGGCAATCATATAGGCCTGCTTAGTATGACACCACTTCAAGTCCAAATTACTCATGGTTTTCACATTAATAAAGCTATGAGTAGCACCAGAATCAAATAATATAGTAACTAGACGACCACGGATAGAAAATGTACCCGTCAAGACTGCTGCTCCCTCTGGTAGATCAACCACTGTGGTGAAGTTTAAACGGCCTTGCTTCACTTGCACAGTTTGTTTCTTTCCCTGATTTCCATCCTTAGAGCCTTGCACCTGACTTTGCTGATGTTGCTGTCGAGGGCGTGTGCACTTGTTAGCATAGTGCCCCAGCTGTCCGCAGTTAAAGCACCGACGATCATCATTGTTGCGGGCAGGTGGGGGTGCACTAGGCCTAGGAGCGGTCTGCTGAGTGCTGCGATAGTCAAAGTTGCCAGACGGCTTAGACTGAGATTGTCTCATCACCCAACGTCCAGCTGATGATGGCTGGGTGGCACCCTGCACATTCTTCTTCACAAATTTAAATTTCTTGCCTTGGCCACTGCCTGAAGCTTCATTGAATTTCCTCTTTCTATCCTGTTGAGCTCTCTTCATGGCCTCCTCCTGAGAGATGGCCAAATTCACTAGCTCAGGATAGCTATCAATTTTTATTAAGTTCAACCTCTCATAGAGCTCTCCATCCAGCCCCTCACGGAATCGCTCAATCTTTTTCTTATCAGTATCAACATGATAGTCCCCATACTGACAGAGACTATTAAACTTCTAGGCATACTGACACACTGAGTCAGAGCCTTGCTTGAGATTCATTAGCTCTCTTATTTTCCTATCAACAAGCCCCTTAGGAATGTAATGCTCTTTAAGGGCTTTCTTGAATTCTGCCCAAGTAATCTGGTGACCCTGTGGCTGCATGGATTTGAAATGCTCCCACCAGATTAATGCTTCACCCCTCAGTTGCTAAGCAGCATGGCCTGCCTTATGTTCTTCTGAGCAAGGCAGTGTGAAGACGGAAAACATGGCCTCTAGGGCCCTGATGAAAGCATCAGCCTCTAGGGGCTCCTCTGCCTCTGGTGAAGAGAGGTGGTCTCATTGCCCTGAATTTTTCATAAGACATGACTGCATTAGGCCAATCCTGAACATGGCCTTGATTGTGCACAGGCTGCTGCAATCTTTGTGCCATTTGCTGTTGAGTCTGAAGTATTTGGCGAAACACCTCAGTCTGAGCAGCAATGAAAGCTTCTGCGGGGGTCATTGGTGGAGGTGGAGGAAGAGGAACATCACCACTGCCTCCCACACCCCGAGAGTCATTCTGTGTGTTATCAGACATCTGAAAAGTTGAAATTTCATTAGATACATATTCAAAGCTTGCTTAAAAGAATACAAGAAAAATATGCATACGAAAATTCAGACTTATAGAAATTTCAGAATTCAGACAACATCACAGTCCTGAGTAAATAAATCATAACTCTCTGTACAGAAGTCAAAAAATCATAAAATTTGGTCAGCATGTGTAGAATTTTATAAGCTTCAACTTTTGTATTCAACTCCAGGTCAGATTCATCCATTACAGGGGTCGAAAAATTCAGTTTCCAAAGTTCTGTCTAGCAGTTTGGACAGCAGCCAGCAGCTTACTAAAAATTTGATATTTCTTAAACTACACATGCAAAAATGCTGAATTTTGGTGAGCATGACCATTATAAAATTTCAAACAACTTCGGTAGTCATTGCAAAATCCAGAAATGACCATAACTTTCTTCATTTCATTTCTTAGGCAGATTGCTGCCGGAAAGGTGTTTTTCCACCATAATTACAGATTACAAAATTTGGTGGATCACCATTACATAGGGGTCACTATGTAGCTTCTAGCTACACAAAAGAATACTCTAAGTCAGCCAAAATCCAACCAAAAAGGCTAACAAAGAGTACATGTCAAGTTTTCCTACTACAACATCTAGGATCTAGGTCCTATGTACAAACTATGGAGAGTTTCCCGCGACATGTAAGAATAGAACACCAAGCTCCTATAATCGAGTCCGGGAACGTCCTGAACCTCTTCTGGGTCCAGCTGGATCTCCATCTGCTCATTGTCAACAATAGCCGGTGGGTGGTGCACCTGCTGGAGCATAACCACAACACCCTCCAAGGCCTGTATATCGAGCTCGAGGTCCCCAACCTGCTCCTGCAAATCCTGGATGTGCTCAAGGTGCACAAGCCTCTCAGCATCCCTATCATCCAGCCGAGCTCGCACCCCGCCGCCCACCGTAAGTCCAAAATCTGCTGCAAGTGGTCACCTCGCTCAAACAGAAACTGGTGTGCCTGACCCTGGAGCTGCTGTATCTGATCCTGAAGGTCAGCAATAGTCTGCACAGCCTGATTGTACTTAACATACTGCTCGGTGAATAGACCGACAACCCAGTAGATGTACCAAGTAGCTCCAGTGAGACGACCAGCCAAGTCATCCGCGATAACTCGACGAAGGTCCTGTAGAGCGTACAAGGCCCTCAAGCACGTGCCCAAAGTCTGTACGGTGTCGTAAGGTGGCACCGTCTCGAGAAGTGTGGCTATATTGGCTATCCGACCTAGCCACAAATGATCGTTGGGGTCCAAAGCTGGAACCAACTCCAACGGTGTCTGGAGCATCTCCTGCGGTCTGTGGGTGGAGAGAGTGTGGAGCACCATCAAGGCTGCCAACTCCACTGCCTCGGCAGCGCGGAAGCAGAGGAGCTCCATGCTCAAGTCTGCCCACTCGAGGTGGCCCGGGTGGTGGAGCACAGTCACTCGAACTCTGCAGCTAGGTACACCCAACTCCTCGTACTCCACCCCCTCGTAGAAAGGAGGGTTGGTGTAGCCGACAGCACACAAGGCTCTCCACGCAATGCGTGTGAAGCCCTCCCACTGCAAGCCAGTGGTGGCAAACGTGCCATCAGCGCCCACCGCAACAAACCCAGGGGCAGCCATCTGTAAAATAATTACAAACACATGTTAGAACCCAAAAATATGAGTTTAACATGCAATATGGCAAAACTGGCAGTTCTGAACAAAAATTCATAACTGAAAAACCAGTACCCCAAAAATTCCAAATTTTTGTGAGCAACTCGACAATGTTATAACTCACATTTTTGGTATTCAAATGTCGAACCAATTCAGATTGGAAAAGGGTGCAAAGGTCCATTTTCAGAGTGCTGTTGCCCAGAAATTCAGCAGGGCAGAGCTTCACTAAAAAGACCATAACTCAATACATGAGTACCCAATTACCATGAAATTTTTACAGCACGATCTATGCTAGATAATGAACAATTTTGCTGTAGATTCTCAGGTCAAATTCTTTTTGGAACTATATGTAAAGATTCGAGTTTTCTGCCTAACTCAGAATTATGACAGCAATTCAGCAAGTCTTAGGCTAGCCATTTTGATCCTAACATCATTTTTAAACTGAGGACCAGGAGCGTCTCGGTGGTCGATGGATGACCGCTCCTCAGTGATGAGTGATTGACAACGGGTGTTGGACTGACTCTTGGCTCAGTGCGCAGGTGTAGGCTGCGGCCTAGTTCGTGTTGTTGCAGGTGAAGAACGGGCGCGAAAGGTCTTCAGCCTTGAGGGGCCTCCGGGAGATGGAGAGACAAGTAGGCTCGGTTCGAGGGACCCGGTGGACGGCGGGACTAGGTGCGGGCCACATGGTGGTGATACGAGCAAGACGAAGTCATGGACGATCGAGCCGGTGCACGGTGGCGGTCGAGTCAAGAGGCTTGGCGGGAGGCCGGGCCGAGCACGCGAGGTTTGGTGGTTTGCCCACAAAACCATCAGAGGACGGTTTCTTGGTTTGGGCCTCAAAACCAAGTCCGAAGGCCCAACATAACGGAGACGGGATCCGGGCGTGTCGGGAAGCTTCGAAGCGGAGGACACGCGGCGGGATCGCAAGACTTGCGTCGGGAGGACGCGGGGTGCGGCGAAGGCGTGGCCGTCCGATGGCAAGACCCACAAACATTACATAAATGCCCCTGCATGGGTTGTATCGCCAGTAGTTGAGTTACGGGTAGTCGAGTCATTTCCCACACCGGCGGGACCCGATATATAAGCCATGAGTGTGTGTGGATGGCTCTCTCTCTCCGCGACTTAGGGTTTCATTTCCCCCCTCCCATTTCTCATTTTCGGTAGACATTTTCTTCTCCATTTTTTCTAGGCTAGCATGAGAGCTTCAGTAGAGATTTGTTGAGAGGGATGGATGCTAGGGCGGCATGCTAGACCTTGTTAATCTTTCCTGGTTTGTATAGAACATTCGGCATTGTGGTTCCCGTGATGTATTTCGGAGTCATTTTTGTGCTATTTTCATGCTCGTCTTGATTCTCATTTTCTATGCGGTTTTGGCTTGGATTTGTTTGGGGGATTCTTCCTTGAGTGCCTTGTGCCTCTTTTCCCAGTGATTTCTTGCCCCCAAACTCCTCAAAATCGTCCTAGATTCGTGATTCTTTGGATGAGCTCGTGAGTAGGACTTGAGCTCGTGTGATCCGCGACTCGTGGTTTGGAGATGAGATTTTTTGGGGTATAATCTCACCTAGGGGTGCCTAACATCTCCCCCAAATCTTGTCTCAAGAACTTGAACCGTTTGGGATTTCTGGTGATGAGTTGGTGGGGTTGACTTCGCGAGCTCGGGATTTTTCTGCTCTGTTTGACCTGGCGGACAATCCGCCCCCTCTCCGGGGACCGTCCGCGAGGTGTCTGTTCAGCCCAGTTCGTCGTGGTGTTCTTCGTGTTCTTGTTTTGCTTCGGGTTTATCCGGTTTTATTTTAGGTTTTCGTTGCAACCAGTTTGCGGATGGTCCGAGCTTCAGTAGCGAACGGTCCGGAACCCGCGCGGACGGTCCGCCTGGTCTTCGCGGACGGTCCGTTTTTCTCAGGTCGGTTCTGGTAGTTCTGTTGGCTTTAACGGACGGTCTGTGGCTCCTGGCCGGATGGTCTTCGTGGCCCTTGCGGACTGTCCACGGCACCTGGCCGAACTGTCCGCGTGGCCTTTGCGGACGGTCCGCCCCACCTAGCCGGACAGTCCGCCAGTGCCTGGCAGCTTTGTTCTTTGGTTCGATTCCTCCCTCCTCTCGTGCCTCCGCGTGTGCTTCAAGGAATCGTTCCTAAGACTTGAGGTTGATCCATAACCTTGTTGTCTTGGCGGTTGGTGTGTGATTCGATCCATCGCTCGTGTGTGACCGGGATTTGTCTAGGGTATAGGCTGGGTTCTTTGAGAAGAATTTTTACCGGCTCCTATTCACTCCCCCCCTCTTTAGTCGCCATCCGATCCTTAAATTGGTATCAGAGCATGGTGTCAGATTCTTTGTGACTTTGACAAATCTTGAATCCTAAGATGGCGTACGTTGAGCGGGGCGGTCCGCCGCACTTCGATGGGAAGGGTTACCACAAGTGGGCGGCCCGAATGATGATCTTTCTTCGTGGCAAGTTATTGGATTTCATTGTGCTTGACAAGACCTATGCTATTCCGGCAAACATCCATACTCTTATGATAACCGATGCCGGTGCTAAGGCCAAGTATGAGGCAAATGCAAAAGCCGTCGATCACTTGGTTCGAAGCTTGTGTGATCCTGAGTTTGAGCGTGTTCGCCATTTGAATCTTGCTTGGCAAATTTGGGAGAAGTTGTTGGTTGCTCACGGTGGTGATAAACATGTGAAAGGCTTGCCTCTTTGTCTCTTACCGGATGCAATATGAGAACTTCACTCAACTTCCCGGTGAGGACATTGATGCGATGTTTCAGAGGTTCACCTCCATCGTGAACAACATGAAGGCCAATGTTGAGGATTTCCCTTACACTGAGCATGATCAAGCTTTGAAGCTCTTGCATATCTTGGACCCAAATGTTTGGGGTGCTAAGGTTGAGGCCATCAAGGAGTCCGGGCAATACTTGACTATTGAGTTGGATGACCTCTTTTCTAAGCTCAAGTCGGCTGAGGTTGACAGGAAGTTGCAATCCAAACATGAGGGCTCGACTGATCATAGTTGCTCTTGTGGGCGGATCAAAGGGCAAAGCTAATACTAACCCTTCCAGTCGACAGTTTTCCTTGTCTTCTCTTATGTCTATTCCAGATGAGGAGTTTGATGTGTTGGGTGAGGAGGAACTGGCCTTGCTCTCGAGGAGGTTTGATCGACTACATGAGAGCCGGAGGAATGCAATGCGGAGCCCGGGGACATGCTACAAGTGTGGCAAGCGTGGACACTTCATCGCCGAGTGCCCGGAAGCGGAGGAGAACAAGTACAAGATAAGCGAGTACAAGGCGCACCCAAGGTGTGAAGACAAGTACTCCTCAAAGGGCAAGCACTACAGCAAGTCCAAGAGCAAGGACAAGGACAAGCGGCGATCGAGCAAGGGCGGCCACAAGAAGGACAAGGCAAGAGCCATGGTGGCCGGTGCAAGCGACGTCGACACAAGCTCAAGTGATGTGCATTCAAGCTCAAGCAGTGAGGATGAAGACGCCGGGAGGTGCAAGGGCAAGAAGAGTGCAAGCTGGATCCTCAGTGGATTGAGCTGTGTGGCGCTTGAAGGCTTTTGTGGCATGGCCCATAGCTCAAGCAGCAGGAAGAGCGAGAAGGAAGACTGTGACTCCGACTCGGAGGACGAGGTAAACCGTGACCCCGACTCTTTGCTTGCTGAGATCACTAGGTTGAATGTCTTGATTGACAACCGTGATAGTGTGCTAAGAGATGCCAAAAAGATGAGGAAAGAACTTAGGGCTCAACTTGAGAATGCTAGTGAGAAAGTAGGAGAGTTAGAGTCTAAATTGCTTGAACTGAAACTTGAGAATGACTCTTTGAAACTTGCTCCTACCATTTCTGATGATGTTGAATGTCCTGAATGTGATGCATGGTTGAATGAGATCATGTTGCTTAATGAGAAGAATGCTTCCACTTTGGCTAAACTAGATGCTCATAGGACTGAGTATGATGAGCTCAAGAGTAGATACACTTTGCTTGGTGCTTGTAAATCATGTCCTACTATGCATGCTAAGCTTGTTGATTCTCGTTCTACCATTAGCACTTTGGAAGCTTCTTTGAAATCTTCTGTTGTCAATGCATGCACTAGCTGTGATGAAGTTACTTTGCGCAATCTTGAACTTATTTCCCGTTTGGATGTCATCTATGAGGAGAATGACTATTTGAGGAAGGTGTTGGGTTGGTTGTCTGGGCAGGAACCTCAATTGAAAATCATGATTGAGGAGTTCAAAAGAGTGGATGGTCGTGGTTTGGGTTTTGAGAAGTTGGGTGAGAAATGGGGAGAAAACAGTGGGGAGAGTGTGTATGAGAAGTGTGTTGAGTCTAACCCCGAGTTTGAGGTGATCGGAGACATCCAAGTCCCACTTCCAAAAGCACCCAGGAACTCTTTCACACCAAATCCCAACCACCTTTGCAACAAGCTAGACACAACCCAAGATCCACCCAAATTACCACCTAAAACAAATGACTTACAGAAACCGGTGAAGTTTGTGAGTGAGAAGGGTGTGAAACCTAGAGAGAAGTCAGAGCCAAAACCAAAACCCATCCCCTTCAGGTGTGAGTATTGTAGCAAGGAGAGGCATCTAGCAGAGTTTTGCTACAAGAGGAAGAGGGATGAGAGGCTTGCTAGGGAGCAAGCAAACCAGGACAGGTATCGCCAGTCTCATGGTATTCTTGAGCCTAGAGTGCCACTTCCACAGGGTGTGGGAAGTGTAAGGAGTGTTGGTAGAGTTGGAGCTCAGGGTGGTAGGTTCCCACAGAGAGGTGGTGGTGAGAGGTTTGATAGGAGAGATGATGGTGTGCGTGCTAGTGAGAGGTTTGGTCGGGCTCGTGGTGGTTTTGCAGGACGTCCCCCTACTCGTCCTCAATACGGGTTTAGGGGAGATGATCGTAGCTTTGGGTTCCAGGGGAACTACGGACCACGTTTCCCCCCTCGCGGTGCTCGTACTCCTTCCATGGGACATGGGAAGTTTGGTGGCAATGGAATGATGTTTGCTAACCCCTCTTTAGAGAAGATGGCTCGACACTGGTTCAACTTTCTGTGTGCTAACCCCAGTGTCGAGTCGTTGGCTCATTCTCGTTCTTGTTTCTGACTACAAGCAGGAGGCTTGGAGAACATTTGGTTGATCGACTCCGGATATTCCCGACACATGACCAGACACAAGAAGTGGTTCTCCAGCCTCACCCCAGTGAAGGAAAAGATGTACACCACTTTTGGGGACAACGGACGAGGAAGGGTGATTTCTGAGGGTGTAGTGCATGTGAGTGAAAAGGTAACGTTGAAGAGGGTTGCTCTTGTGAAGTCTTTTGGTCTCAATTTGCTTTCGGTTTCTCAGTTGCTTGATGAGGGCTTTGAGGTGCGTTTCAAGTCTGGTGAGTCTTGTTTGCTGGATTCTTGAGGTCATCTTGTTTGTATGATCATCCCCGAGGGTCAGATTTTCATGGCTGATTTCTCTCGTTCTTTTGGTCTTGCTCGCTATTTGATGGCCGGTCCTTCTGATTTGTGGAAATGGCATAGGCGGTTGGGTGACTTGAGCTTTGATTTGGTTTCCCGCTTGAGTGGTCTTGACCTTGTCCGAGGATTGCTGAGGTTGAAGTTTGAGAAGGATTTGGTTTGTTCTCCGTGTAGGCATGGCAAGATGGTAGCCACTCCCCATCCACCCCTAACTGATGTCATGACCGAGCGTCTGACAGAGCTGTTGCATATGTACCTTGTTGGGCTAGCTCGAGTTCGCTCGGTGGGTGGGAAGTGGTATGTCCTTGTTTTGGTGGACGATTACTCTCGCTATGCCTAGGTGTTTTTCTTGGAAGACAAGAGTGAGACATTTGGTTTTGTTCGAGATCTGATCGTGAGGTTGAAGAACGAGAGGCATGGGAATTCCATTCGAGCTATCTGCAGTGATAATGGCTCAGAGTTCAAGAACTCTCGTTTTGATGCCTTTTGTCATGATCTAGGTCTTGAACATCAGTATTCGACCCCTTATGTGCCCCCTGAGAATGGATTCGTGGAAAGGAAAAATCGGACTCTTTGTGAGATGGCTAGGACGATGCTCGATGAGCACAGGACTCCTAGGAGGTATTGGGCTGAGGCGGTCTCCGACAGGATTTTATTGCGAGCTTTCAAGAGGAAGACCTGTTATGAGTTGATGCATGGTGGGGCACCCAAGGTGAGTCATTTCCGAGTCTTTGGCTGCAAGTGCTTTATTGTTAAGAAGGGAAAACTCAACAAGTTTGAGGCTAGGTCTAGTGATGGGATTTTCTTTGGATATGCTAACCATTCTAGGGCCTATAGAGTGCTTAATCTTGAGACTAACAAAATCATGGAGACTTGCGAGGTAACCTTCGACGAGACAATGCCATGTACCTCTCTTGGCTTTGAATGTGCAGGTGATGAAGAGATGGCCGAGGACCTCTTTGAAGAGAAGAAGGATGAAGCTGGAGATGATGATGGAGAGAACCATGCGCCTGAAGCCGAGTGTGTACCCACTACTTCCCCTACGACCACTACGGAGGGTGGACCGTCTACTTCATGGACAACGACGGTGCGACAAGAGGACCAGGCGAGAGAAGGCCGAAGTTGAGGGGGAGGTAGTCTCGAGGCGTGAGGCTCCCCGGCGGATTCAAGAAGTGCATCCCCTATCGAAGATCACTGGGGACATCGACGAACGTACTACGCGGTCAAGGTCCAAAAATTCCTCTCATTTCGCTCATGCTGCATTTGTTGCCACTTTTGAGCCCAAGGACATTGGACACGCTTTATCTGATGCAAACTGGGTCAATTCTATGCATGAGGAGTTGGAAAACTTCGAAAGGAACCAAGTGTGGGAGTTAGTTGAACCACCTCCAAATTTCCATCCTATAGGAACCAAATGGGTTTGGAAGAACAAAGAGGGTGAGAATGGGATGGTTGTGAGGAACAAGTCCAGACTTGTTGCTCAGGGATATAGTCAGAAGGAGGGGATCGACTATGAGGAGACCTTTGCTCCTATGGCCCGTCTTGAGGCAATTCAAATCCTTCTAGCCTTTGCCATGGCTAAAGGGTTCAAGTTGTTTCAAATGGATGTGAAGAGTGCTTTTCTGACTGGGGTCATAGAGGAGGAGGTGTATGTGAAGCAGCCACCGGGGTTCGAGAGTGAGAAGTTTCCACATAGGGTGTACAGGTTGAAAAGGGCTCTGTATGGGTTGAAACAGGCACCTCGGGCTTGGTATGGGAGATTGAGAGGTTTTCTGTTGAGTAGAGGGTTCGTGATGGGTACTGTGGATAGGACCTTGTTTCTCCTTAAGCAAGGGAATGACTTGTTGGTTGTGCAGATATACGTGGATGATATTGTCTTTGGTGGACCGTCACATAACCTTGTTGCCAAGTTTGTAGATGAGATGAGCAGGGAATTCGAGATGAGCATGATGAGCCAGTTGCAGTACTTTCTCGGGTTGCAGATCAAGCAAGTGAAGGATGGAACATTTGTACATCACACCAAGCACACGAAAGACATGCTGAGGAAGTTCCAGATGCAAGATGTGAAGCCTATGTCGACACCCATGGGGAGTACGGCTACTTTGGATGCGGACGAGGACGGAGAACCAGTGGACCAGCGGGAGTACAGGAGCATGATCGGCTCCCTCCTCTACCTGACGGCGACGAGGCCAGACATACAGTTCAGTGTGTGTCTGTGCGCTGGTTTTCAGGCTTCGCCGAGGACATCACATCGACAGGCCGTCAAGAGGATCTTCAGGTACCTACAGTCTGCCCCTGGTCTTGGTCTTTGGTATTCTTCACACTAAATACACCATAGAATACTAGCTACCTGAAAGAACCCAAAATTCCCTCTAGGGCCTCTCGGACTAGATTAAACCTTAACGTCCTACTCTTTTAGCAAGATTATTAATCTTGGCAAATTTTATTCCAAAAACAAGTTTGTTAAGGTATTTAATTACTCTGGTGCATATCATCGCTCTAGTACCAGTTGTGACAGAACCGCCCAAAATAATTCCGTATTATCGCCTAAGCCGGTCCACATGGCCATTAAGCAATAATAAAGAATTATTAAGTCGCTTCCACCGGGTAAAGCCCGGTAAATCACATACAACAGGATCGCTGATATGCACTAAGCCCACACGAAGGCGGGACCAGAGTACAACATTACATTACATAAAAGTTCACAAGTTCATAAGTACTTAATATTACAAACTAGGTTTTTTCTACATAAAAGTAAACATGGTTCAGAGTTTAAACAGCGGAAAGTAAACTACATGCATGATACACATAGGAGGCCATCCATGAATATATCACTCATCATCATCGTTCTCCAATTCAACCTCCCATCCCTCTGGAATAACACCAGGCCAGATAGGATTACCTGAAATCAACATGTTAAGCAAGGCTGAGTATGAATACTCAGCAAAACTTACCCGACAAAAAAATAAAGTAAGACTAGACATGCAAGGCTTTTTGGCTTGTGGGTTTGTTTTGTCAAAAGCGACTAAGAGTGGATCCTTATTTTCAAGTTTTAGCTCATATTCTAGTATGTTAATCAGTCTAGGTGAGCACCTGCACTAAATAAGCATGTTGTGCAAACAATATTAAACAGGTAACAATATTAATCCAAAATATTCCATAAATAAACATGGGGTAGCCAGTGGTCAAGCCGACTCAGATAACGGCGAGTGACCGACGATCGATCGATTTATATCCTTGCAAGGTAAACCCAAGATACACGGAAGAAGTAGACCCCAAGAATTCAAATAAACGCAAATGCAGTGTCTACCCCGACCAGGCGGTTCCCAACATCCCACAGTTTGGGATCAGACGCTACAAACTCTGGTACACAGTTATCCGGAGGGTCTAACCCGACCAGTCCGGACTCACACACTATACCACGGGTAGCTAGCCCGGAGACACATCCCAAGCGGGTAGCTAGAAAGATCCCGCCCCGGTTCAGAAGGTACTAGGCTTACCGGTCCCATTCCCGACAAGCACTTGGTACGTTCAATAGCTTAGGACCAGCACCATGCTACTCGGTCGAGACCGAACCCATTGCTCTTACCACATGAGAGAGTCAATTTGACCAACTTATGATTCTAACATAAGCATCCTATATCTCGCGAGCAATGAGTCATTACTCGATTTCTACCGTATCCTTAGAGCATGGCACTAGCGTTCCTAACATACTAGTAAAAGAGCATAGGGGTCCTAAGGATCATGCAACTAGGTTTCAAAACAACTCCTGAAACTTAAATGCACAAGTAAAGCAATAAAGTGCTGAAAAGTAAAGGACACGATTTTCATTTATAAAGTGGGTTAGATGAAACCGGTGCTTGCGTTCCTCAGACTCAGTACCAATACAAGCCTTGGGCTCTTCTGGACTTTGGTCCAGGTCTTGCTGCACACTAACTTGATTCAACTCTCCGCTAGCTGCCTCCTCCTCCTCCTGGGTTAGCGTGTACGTCTCGTCGGGAAGATCTACACGTTTACATGCACATGCATTAGATTATGGTGAAGGTGGGAGAATTAGCACAAAACCAACTCTTGTTGGACACATTCATCCAAACAACATTATTTTCTCACAGAAATTATTAGGGTATGTGATGATAAACAAAACACTACTTTGATGGCGATTGTGTGCACATCTAAGCAATTTAAGTTACTTAACTTCACCAAACAGCAAGGGGTGTGTTTAAATTAATAAAAACAGAAACAAACATGATTTCACAATTTAACACTTTAATTTCCATTTCTTTCTGTAATTACTCAAAACAACTTTTCAACCATAAATCCAAATTAAATTAAAAACACTTCAAATGAGCCTAATCTTTTGCACACAGCAACATATGCCTATTTTAAGCTCTCAAACCAAAATTTGGCTTAAGATCATTTATACATTAATTTATATGAAAAAGACAAATTTCAGCCTATTAAATCACCATTAATACATATAAAAAGATTTAATAAACTTTTTGATCTCAACTTTCTCCTACAGGTCATGTATACCAAAAATGAGCTTCCGACAAAAGTATGAGTGCAGATTCAAATTATTTTTCAGATTTTGAATTTAAACTCCTACACATGATTAAATCCAAATCACGTATTAAACAATTCCCTAAAATCACATCCATCCTACCAGAGGTACTAATCATCAAGGAAAAGTCCTAGGGTGCACATGTGGTTACATAAAAGTTCATTAAAGGGGTTATAAAAAGCATCAAACTTAAATTAGCATAAAGCTTACAAAAAACATAACTGAAAATATATACATCAAAATCATTCAAACTTTTGCCACAGATCTAGACATCGCATAAAGAGTAACATATCCAAAAATCAAATCCATAGCATGTGTATATTTTAAATCACACTAAAAACACTTCAAACTGAGTTTGAATTTTTAATCTAAAAACTGTACAGAAAAACCCTATACATGTTTTCGAGAAAAGATAGATTTCTTCACCACGAATCCAACAAAATTGGTTTTGCATTTTTCTGATTTTTCTACGATTTTTAATGATTTTTCAAAGTTGCTGCTGTAACCCTAAAACTGCTTTTACAGGGGGACCCTCGAAACAATTTTCGGAAATTACACAGAGGTCCCTGGTTTACAGAAACAACCCTAGAAAGAACGAAATTAATGCAATGTGGCCCACGGGTAGACTGGACCTCGCCGGCGGCGAGATTGGCGGCCGGCGGCGGCCGGACTTGGCCGGAGGGGCTGCTCTGGACGGTGACTGACCTTGCTAGGGTGGGTGGCTCACCTTGGCCGGGTTGGAAACGGGGTTGCGGCTGGTTGGCGGTGTGGTGCCCCTGTGCGCCCGCCGCGGCACCCTCGCGGGCCGGCGGCGGCGCGGTTGGGCGGCCGGACGATGATATGGCGGGTTCGAGGGAGGAGCAAGGAAACTTTAGGAGGGAGGAGGAAGGGTCGGCCGGCGCTGGATGGGTGGTTTGGCGCGGGGAGGTGGCCTGGCGGCCGTGCGGCTATGGTGCTGGCGGTGGCGCAAGAAATCGGACGGCGGAGGTGGTGTTCGACTGCTTTTGGCAGGGCGACAGCATCGACGACGTCGCGAACGAGGCAGTGCCACTGACCTTAAGGCCTCGCAGGCCAGCTGGCCGCCTTGCATGCGCCAGGGGCGCACACGTTGCCGCTCGCGGCGGCGCGTGGCCGCTCCGGCCCGCGGCTAGGCCACGACGGCCCCTCCCCTGGGCGCGGTGCACGGTCAACAGGCGGACGGAAGCTCCACGGCTCGGTCTTGGGTCCACCACGGTGTTTCCCCGGCTTCCATACACCAGCGCTCGCGTGCTTCGACGCGTGGCAGGACGGGCGGTGTGCCTGCCCTGTTCTGGAGCGCGGTGACGCCGGCACCCAGTGCCTGTTTTAATTCGGTTTGGCCCCCTTCAAGAAAGTGAAACGCGATTTTCTTGAATAGAACTTGAAAATCTCCAAAATCAAAAGTTGTAGAGGAACTATAGACCTACAACTTTCCCAAAGGGTGACATATGTTTTGATCAACGGTTTGTCCGGGAACGTCGGCCGAAGTTGCAGTTTTTCCACAGCTCGAGTTACTGTTCACAGCGCAATCAACTCGATTTTTGGCCAATTTGCACTCAAAATTGGAATGTCCGCCAATTACAAAAAATGTGTTCTCGAAAATAACGAACAACTTTCGTATTGGCCAATTTTGAACTTCTATAGTGAAATTTGGAGAACGCGAAAGAAAACCATTTCAGCCTTTTGTGCAATTAGGTGACAATACATGCCAAGCATGCTTAGAAGTTAATTAACCTTGATTAACTCATCTAATTAATGTCATTAGCGCACTTAAACATCAGGGATGTTACAGAGACCATCTTGTTTTTTGAACTCTTCCCTCCACACAAATGTTCCGCACCTCACGAAAGTAGTGCTTCTGTTCCTTCTTGGTTTCGAACTCCAATGCGGATCCCCCCTAGAATTGGCATTATGGTTCCGACAGATGGTAGAGGATCGTTTTAACCCTCAAGCTTCGCTGGCACTGGCGGAGCTGATGGGCCTTTGAAAGGAGGGAGCAGAGGAGCGATGGGGTGCTGCTCAATGGGTCTGCGCTCGATATTCTGAGCTTGGAAAGCTTGTGATTTCGAAGGTGGAGGTTGGGGATAGGTTTAGGGAGGTGGCTGGAACTGAGGTGGCTGAAAAGGGTTAGTGAAAGAGTTTCTCCCGAAGCTAGGGTTTTGCCACGTTGGAGCAGAGTGGCTGACGGCGCTAGCTCTCTCCTTTTCCTTCCTATCCTCCTCAAGGATGGCCTCAAATCTTTTCTTGTCTGGACAGTAATTTGAGCTATGGTCATCATTCTCCTTATGGAAGATGTAGTACCATTTTCTTTTCTCATGATGGCCTCGGCCCCTGCCGTGAGCTCTGCCCGTGCCGCCGCCTCTTCCGCCTCTGCGGACGCCCACTTGATTCGAATGTGGTGGACTAGGCGGGCTAGAGACCAGGCTTTGGGAGTCAGCCTGTGGATTGGGATTCTCCTGGGCATTCTCGCTGTCAAGGCCAAAATGCTCCGAGGGTTGGCATGCGAGGCGTTTCTGGGATTTGACCATTCCCTCTCGCTAGATTGGTTAGCTTTTGCGGACTTTTTTTGCTGAGATTGCTCTTCCATGCACATCCTGAAGTCATTGTCTGAGCGACAATACTTCTCGAACTCTTCGTATAGACGCTGGATTGTCCTGGGCCTTTCACGCATGTGATGTGAACGAAACTAGCCGGCTCTCAAGCCCACAATTGCAGCGTTGATAGCGACGGCGTCCAGCACATTTGGTGCCTGGGCTCTGAGATGAACAAACCTCCTAAAGTAATTTTGGAGAGTTCTTTGTCCTTCTGCTTGCATGAGAAAAGGTTGCTCTCTGTAAGTTCTGGACGCTAAAAACCATGGAAGTTGGAGAGAATCCACTGCTTCACATTGTCCCATCCGTGAATTACTCCCGGACTTACGAGAGAATACCACTGCGTTGTCGCCTCATCGGTAGCAATGATGAAGGATTTCACCAATACGGAATCATCACCGCTAGCTGATAGGATAGCGGCTTCGTAACTCATTAGGAATTGTCTTGGGTCGGATTGGCCCGAAAATCTGGGGAGTGGGACTGGCATGTATGTTTGTGGCCATGGGGTGATCTGAATTTCTTGAGACAAGGGAGACTTAGGATCCCAGGACCTCGTGCGAATGGTATGAAAGTCTTGATGCGAAGGACCAGACTCGAAAGAGTTGACGAAAGGATTACGGCTGAAGGTAGTGTGAGGTAGTGTGCGGAGGGGGCTGGGTGAAAAACTCGGTGCGCTCAGTGAAATTGGACTGACTGGGGACGGTATACTCGGGTGAGGGTTGATTGAAACTTAAGGACTGCTTTGCTCTTAGGGCGCACAACTCCTCCTATAATTTGGCAATCTCTGCCTTTTGTTCTTGGATCTCAGCTTCGTGCTACACCGCTAGCAACCTCTTTTTGGTCTTAGCTAGTTCTTCAACCTCCCTACGCAGTTTGGCCAACTCGGTTTCGTGTGCGGTTCTGGCCGTCGTAGCGCCAGACTCCGGGAGCTCCTCTCCCTGGGTGAGCACGGTGGAGGCATGAAGGACCGAAACGGTGAACCAAAGAGGGGGGAGTGAATGAGAGTTGATAAAAATTCTATTCAAGAATTCGGCCTATGAACCCGATTTCACTCGTGCACCTCTGCAAGCTTCTCTTGCCAAGTTCACGCAGCCATTGAAGTGCTACTGAACCTAGGAGCAAGACCCAACCAACAACCACAACACACACACAGCGGAAACACACACGACACGGTTGCTGGCAGCCTAAATCGGTCAGGCCGGTTTCTGAAACCGGTCAGACCGCTTCTGTTGGACTTAGCCTCACACAGGCAGGGGAACCGGTCAGACCGGCTTGGCAAATCGGTCAGACCGACTTTGTCGAGAAACTCCCCAAAGACCCAAAACACCTCAAGAGCCTTTCCACATCTGAACAAACGAAGCCATAGTGCAACAGAGACTTCCTTGCTTAAAAACCCTTCTCGACAGCCCACAGGGCGAAACCGGTCAGGCCGGTTTGGGAAACCGGTCAGGCCGGTTTTGGCTTGGACAATCGGGAAGAACACAACCCGCGAGAAAAACTCAAACCTTCCACCAATCGATCTCCCGATTCGTTCCACGATTCAAAGTGAGACTTTGGGGATAGTTGGGGTACCTCGTGGGCTACCCTTGGCTAGAAGCTCGGTCCCCAAAACCCACTCAATAAAGAGGAATAGAAAGTCAACCCTCAAGAACATCTCTAACCCTAGAACTCCGAAAACCCCAAAATGGAGCTCCTTAACTCACGGATTTGGGAGGGGAATCAAAGGCAAAAGAATCACGAAGGGTTCACACAAATCTCCCCCGTCTAATCCCTAAGAGCAAGGTCTCAAAAACACACCAAGAAAAACCACCAAGAGAGGGCTCCGAATATCACCACTAAGAACAACCGGGAACAACACAACAAAGCCTTGAGGAACCATGCCGAATCATCAATACATACCAAGGAGGTTCATACAAGGTCTAGCTTGCCGCCCAATCATCCAACCCTCTCACAAGATCTCACCATGAAACTTTCAAGCTAGTCCTATAAGAAAATAGGAAGGAAAATAGGAAAACAAATGAGCTAGGGTTCCAAGAGTTGGCTGCCATCCTCTCACCTCTTGGGTTATATGGAGGCAAGCCTAAAGTCTAAAATGCCCCTAAGGCCTAAACTAAGATACACGCCCACCAAGGGCATTTTGGGAATTTGTCTTCGTAACACCATCGGACGGATTCCTGGCGACCACACTTCGCGTCACCTCGATGCAAGCCTTGCAATCCCGACTCGTGTCCTCTGCCTCGAAGCTTCCGGCGACCCGCGACCCCAAACCGGTCATACCGGTTCTCCAAACCGGTCAGTCCGGTTTTGGCCTGACAGCCACGCCCGGTCATCGGCCTCGGCTTTGTGGCTCAGCCGAGTAACCCGGTGATTTTCTGGTGAACCACCGCAAACCCCGCGAACTTGATGTAGCCTCCGCCAATCACCACTCATGACTTGGCTCCCACAAAGTCCCGGCTCGACCTTGGTTTTGTGGCTCAACCAAGAAACCGTCCACTGACTTCATCTTGCTGTTCTTGCCACCATGCGGCCCGCACTTGACCCCGCTGGCCACCGGATCCCTCGAACGGAGCCTACTTGTCTTCTCCACACCTGGAAGCCTCACCGGCAACGACCTTTTCACGCTTGTTCTTCACCTGCACCAACACGAGTCAAACCACAACCTGCACCTGTAGTACTTAGCCAAGAATTAGTCCACACAACGTTGTCAATCACTCATCACACTAGGAAGCAGCGACCATCCACCGGTCCTCGAACCACACATGGTCCTCAATCTCCCCCTTGATGAGTGCATTGACAACACACACATTTGGTAATCAGAGAAAAGGAAAAAAGAAAAGAAACGAATAAAAAGAACCTTCAACAAGCGATCGAACGATAAAGGCGAAGAACAAGATCACTTGAAGAAGACAAGTCTCGGACCCCTTAGGCAAGGGCAACAACTCGACACATCCAAGACAAAACCATGCTCAAGCAAACAGCACAAACCACCAAAGCTTACAAGAGCCCCCCCCTGCACATATGCAAACTCCCCCTGAACAAGTGCCAACTCTGGGCACAAACCGGTCAGGCCGGTTCCCAGAACCGGTCAGACCGGTTACCAAAACCGGTCAGGCCAATTTCGTACAGCAGACCACACCCCCCAAAAGCCAAGAATGCAAAAGAAATGCATAAGCTCCCCCTTGACTCTTGGGATAGGTTCTAGGGATGCAATGCAACTTTTCTCCACCTTTCTTTCTCCCCCTTGTTGCCAATGCATGAATCAAGGATCAAATTTGAAAATATGCAACCTAGAGCTTCTCAAGTATATAAAATTCATCACAAGATGCTACACATGTCCAAATGAGCAAGTTAGATACTCTACAGCTTCGTAATGACATCAACTTCATGACTACCAAGTTTCACAACCATTGGACGAAGCTAAGATAGAGTTGAGCAATTTTGCGAAAAGTTACCCTCTCATGAGCAAAGTCCTAAACATGAGCAAAACATGTCAAAATGGCAAAGCCACACAAACTTCATGATAGGACAACCATTCTTCATAAGACCATCACAAACACCCACAAGCACCTCATGTCATGTCAAAGCCACTGAGCCATGTGCCTACTTCTATGTATGAGACTTCTCATTGGTAGGCATCATGCAACGGTTTAGCACCCAAAGCAAATTAAATTTAGCACATATGACATGGGAGCACATTTTCCAAGCATTTTCCATTTCATTTTCAGATTCATATTTGGTACATGAAATGTCTTTGCGACAAAAAGGAACTTATGCCCCTCCACAAGATAAAGCAAAAGGGCTAAACATTCATGATGGCAAATAAGCCTTTGGCCCCATATGATCAATAAACTAGCTATACAACCACAAATTAAGCATAACCAAGCCACTAAAACATGTCAAGATCATATAAAGGCATTTACACATGAGAGAGCATATATGTGACATTTTTCAAAAACATAGCCATCAACCATGGATATAGATTAAGATCATCAAGAGCTAAGCCAAACTAACCATAGCATACCAAACTAGCTCACAAGATCATATATAGCACATCATGGTGAACAATGTATATGAAAGAAGCTTTTCCTATAAAAATGCATATGATGCAAAATGCATGCAATCTAAGATACAAGGATGCTTATACATCATGTTACATATGCCATGCCAAATGCAAAAAATGTACAAAGGAAAGTATACATATGCTACAAAGGAGCTCCCACACACCAACTCAAGAAATCAAACACACACCAAGCTCCGCCCTCAAACGAGTGAAATTTGCTTGATCTAGGGGTTTTTTTGGTGAAAATATCGGCTAGTTAGTCATGTGTGGGTACATGGATCAAAGCTATCTTCCCTTTCTCAACATTGTCTCTCAGAAAATGATACCTCACTTCTATGTGTTTGGTTTTGGAATGGAGCACTAGGTTTTTTGCAACACTTATGGCACTGGTGCTATCACATTGAAGTGGGACATGGATATACTCCTCACCAAAGTCACTCATGGTGTATGTGATCCAAAGGAGCTGAGAGCAACAACTAGCAGCGGCAACGTACTCTGCCTCGGTAGTGAATTGAGCAACACTCGACTGTTTGCGGGAAGACCAAGACACCAAAGAAGATCCCAAAAACTGGCAAGTCCCACAAGTGGACTTCCTATCCAATCGACACCCGGCAAAATCCGCATCCGAAAAAACATGAAGAGCCAAAGAAGAGGACGCGGAGTACCAAAGGCCGAAGTTAGGAGTGTGACGCAAGTACTTGAAAATTCGCTTTACCGCTTGCCGATGCGAAGTCCTCGGACACACTTGAAAACGAGCACACAGACATACCGAGAATTGGATGTCCGGCCTCGTCACCGTCAAGTAGAGGAGTGACCCGATCATGCTCTAGTATTCCTTCTGGTCCACGTGTTCACCTTCCTCATCCGCATCAAGAGCTGTAGTCGTACTCATCGGCGGCGTCATAGCCTTGGAATCCTCCATCTTGAATTTCCGCACAACGTCCTTGGTGTACTTAGCTTGGTGCACATATGTTCATTCCTTTGATTGCTTGATTTGTAGCCCGAGGAAGAACTGCAACTCGCCCATCATGCTCATCTCAAATTCCCTGCTCATATCCTCTGCAAAACTTACAACAAGAGAATTAGACGAGCCACCAAAGACAATATCATCCACGTACACCTGCACAATCCGGATATCTCTGCCGTGCCTAAGTAGAAACAAGGTCTGATCAACCTTCCCCATCTCAAAACCTCTCTCAAACAAGAACCCCCTCACCTACCATACCAATCTCTAGGCGCCTGCTTCAACCCATACGACGCCTTCCTCAACTTGTACACCCGGTGGGGGTACTTCTTACTCTCAAACCCCGGCGGTTGCCTCACATACACTTCTTCCTCCAACACACCATTCAGGAAAGCACTCTTAACATCCATTTGGTGCAACTTGAACCCTTTAGCGACGGAAAAGGCTAGAAGGATCCTTATCGCCTCCAAACGGGCTACGGGAGCAAAAGTCTCCTCGTAGTTGATCCCCTCCTTCTGACTGAACCCCTGAGCAACAAGCCTTGACTTGTTCCTCACCACTTCACATTTCTCTCACTCTTTGTTCTTCCACACCCACTTTGTCCCAATCGGCTTACACCCTGGAGGAGGGTCAACCAATTCCCAAACCTGATTCCTCTCAAAGTTCTCCAACTCCTCATGCATCGAATTAACCCAATTATGATCAGATAGTGCGTGTCCAATGTCTTTGGGCTCAAAAGTAGAAACAAATGCAGCACAAGTGAAATGAGAATTGTTTCGAACTCTCGATCGTGTAGTACGTTCATTCATGTCGCCGATGATCCTTGAAGCTAAGTGATCCACTTGTACTCGCCGGGGAGGTTCTCGCCTCGATGCTACCTCCCCCTCAACAACAGCTTCTCCTTGATCCTGGTTTGTCGTCACAGGTGTGGGAGAGGGCCCGTCCACCACCGTAGTCGAAGTAGTAGGTACATGTTCAGCCGGAGGCACCACACCACCATCTTCATCGTCTCCATGTTCATGCTCCTCCTCCTGAAAGATCTCCTCGCCAAGTTCATCATCATTTGCACACTCAAAGACAAGTTGACTACATGGCTGTGTCTCGTCGAAGGTTACCTCACAAGTCTCCACGATTTGGTTAGTTTCAATATTGAGCACACGTTATTCTCTAGAGTGAGA
This sequence comes from Cenchrus americanus, assembly GCA_947561735.1. Lineage (NCBI taxonomy): Eukaryota > Viridiplantae > Streptophyta > Magnoliopsida > Poales > Poaceae > Cenchrus > Cenchrus americanus. The sequence goes on along the minus strand of OX387241.1, from coordinate 47,686,353 downwards.
TGCATAACCAATGAAAATACCATCGACCGACCTAGCCTCAAACTTATCCAAGTTCTTCCCTTTCTTCAGAATAAAGCACTTGCAACCAAAGACATGGAAGTGACTCACCTTGGGTGTGCGACCGTGCATCAACTAGTAGTAGGTTTTCTTCTTATCCACTCTGAGGTAGATCCTGTTTGACACATAGCACGCGGTGTTCACCGCCTCAGCCCAGAACCTTCTCAGAGTCCTATGCTCATCAAGCATCGTCTGAGCCATCTCACACAAGGTCCTGTTCTTCCTTTCCACAACACCATTCTGGGGAGGCATATACGGACTCGAAAACTGGTGTTCAAGACCCAAGTCATGTCAAAAGGTTTCAAAATGAGAGTTTCTGAATTCTGAGCCATTGTCACTGCGGATTGCTCATATGGCATCTCCGTGCCTCTCGTTCCTCAACCTAAAGACAAGATCTCGAACAAAACCAAACGTCTCCCCCTTATCCTCGAGAAAGAACACCCACACATAGCGAGAGTAGTGGTCCACCACAATAAGGACGTACCACTTCCCACCCGCAGATCGCACACGAGCTGGGCCAACAAAATCCATATGGAGCAACTCGCATGGATGCTCAGTCATCACATCGGTGAGAGGCGGGTGAGAAGAGGCTACCATCTTGGCATGCCTACACGGCGCACAAACCAACTCTTTCTCAAGCCTCAACCATGGCAATCCTCGGACCAAATTGAGTTTACTCAAGAGAGACAAAAGGTCAAAGCTCAAGTGACCCAACTGTTGGCGCAAAATCTGCACCCTGCACCAAGCACACAACAAGTCGAACAAAGCTGGCTTAACACACGAGCAAATTCCAAAGCGTGCCAGTCAATTTTCCTGAAATTAACAAAGGATAAAGCAGTTAAATACCAAAGCTTGGAACTTGTCGGGTGGTACCAGACAGTTCCATATCTGCGGCTAGAAAGCCATGTAAGATGACATATAGCTATGAGAAGCTATCTGTCAACAGGTTGAAAATCATTCGGGAGATTTAGAACATAATACAGAACATAGCCGAATGGATGACGTAAGCGTGACAAAAGATCGGTCTTTGTTTACATAACGTTGCTCACACATGATCATGACCGATTTTTATGATAAACAACAAATAAAATAAATAAAGTAAAGCATGATCAGAGATATGAGATAAAAAGGCATACATAGGCCAAAAGCACTAGTCTACCGCATGTCTAGGTACTTTAAAACCCGTCAAGTATGAAGTCAAACAAGTTAATCCACCGCATGATACAGCTTGTTTCAAATCACACCACCAACCATAAAGAGATCAATCCACCGCATGATACAATCTAAATATGGAAAGCTAAAGGCATGCATTATTTAAAACATAACTTACAAGCACATTTTACTCATGGAAGCACAACCGAATACAGCTATACAGCCGAATCGAGTTCCGTGGAGAAGGAACGATCATTGCTAAAGATGATAAACCTATCAGATTGAATCGAAATCTAATCCACCGGATGATTAGCTCTAAAACAACCCAAAAACCTGCATCTACCGCATGATACCTGGTTCTGACAAGATTTACACAAGATTAACAAGCTTGAACCCGCAACACGTGACAACTTAGATTGATTCGGGTTCGGCTATTAAAGAACACGTCCTCCATGTGCCATATTAAGCCAAAGATATGGACATGTAACATAAGGATCACCGAACAAGATAAAGCCGATTCAAACCAATCTAAATTGGGCAAAAGAGTGTTACATGAATTTAAACATAAAGTAAAAAACTCAAAGCAACACGAGGTAACTTAATGAATCTATTAGATCTTGCCAAATCTAATAGAGCCGATAACTAGCTCCAAGCTAGATCTTAGTCCACCGCATGGCTCGTGATCTAACAAGAAACCCTCTTGAACCAGGCTTAAATCCACCACATGATACTAAGCATGGTAACAAGACTACTTGCATCAAGATCTAAATCCACCGCATGATACTAGACATGATACAAGGTTGCCGGTACTTACGGAGGTCGACGGATCGATGAACCCTCTCGAAGAACTCGATGACACGACTAAAGGACTCTAAAGTTTGGCGTAAAGCCGGTTTGTTATGAGAATTTTCGATTACAATTACATAATCCAGGGATCATATTTATACCCTGTCCTAACATGACTCCTGGTGGACTACGAGCACAATATTTGATACATAATTTAATGCCCAAGTGCGAATGCCTATCCATCCATTCGTCCCCTCCTTCCATTCGGGCCACGTCATAACGCGATCCCGCGAATCCAGCGCAAACAGTCCTTTTGCCGAACGGAAACATACTGCCGACCGCAGGCATTTCTGCCAAATCCTCTGAAGAAATCTTTCTCTGCCGAACGGAATTTGTTACCAAGTTCGGCCCATAAATCAGCCTCCTTCCTGTACCAATTTTTGGTGTTAACATATGCCCCTTCAATTACGGGATAAAAGTGATTTTATTCCGAAATTGACTGTAAACGCCAACGTCTTCAAGCCAAATCTATTCAACACCTATTCTCTCCCCCTTCAATCCATCGGAGCCTCCGTTCAGATCCAAACCCTAAGTCATCTTTTCCCCATGCTCAAATCTTCAATGGCGGATCAAAATCAAGCTGCTCAGGTAAATTTCATCCCTTTAAGGTCTATTCGGCATTATTATTTTGAACTCCTACCTCAGATTTCTTCTTCCGTCTTTTCTTGATAGGAGCTTTCCACCGAGCTTTTGATTCACACCGAGGCCAACTCAACATCCTATTTCCTCGGTCCTGTGGGAACTTCTGATCCCCGTGAGTTCATTGAAGCCGAATCCAGGAGAATCCCCTTCAAAGCGGCTTTATCAGGGCCTCCTCTGTGGCAAGATGCTTTCAAAAACTGGCCTTTCCCCCAATCGCAGGCTGGAGAAATTGGTACAAGAGGACACTTGCAGATAACAACGCCAAAACCAGCAATTGGGACAGCCTCCGTATCGCCTAGTGCTTGGAGTTATCTCTAGCCGAGACCCCCAAGAATGAAAATCTTTTGATAGCAGCCTGCCATTTCTGGTCAAATGGTGTCAATGCTTTCCTCTTTGGTCACAGCCCAATGTCTCCTACTTTGGCCGATGCATACATGATGACCGGCCTTGATATCTCAGGACCTATGTATCCCTTCCAATACAAAAACTCCACCAGGTAGAAAGGAGTGAAGACAGGAAGTGAATACAAGTCATATATCCAGAATCACATGAAAGACGGCCCTCTAGGTGAAGTTGAATATAGGGCGTTCCTGAACATGTGGCTGTGTAGATTCATCTTCTGTGGTAAAGCCAATGAGCCAACTTTGAACCACATTGCAATGGCTACAGATTTGGCTACTGGTCATCGCGTCCCCCTTGGAAAGTATCTCATAAGGAGTGTGTATCATATGCTCCATCAGACCATTTCTCAAATGCACACCGGCCAGAAGATATCATGTGTCAACGGCCCTTGGTGGTTTGTGCAGATGTGGCTGCAACTGTACATGCACTAGATTGTTAACATCAATCTCAACAATCGGCATTTCCTTTCATCCAGCCACAAGGAAGGAGAAGCTAAGATTACCAGAGGATGCCAAACCCACGGAGAAGCTGCTTCAACCATATTCATTGACCAAAATGACAGACAGCTTTTTGAGCTCTTCTTCAGAGGTTTCATCGATCCCCTTTGGCTCCCCTATCTGAACAATGATAATTTGACCCTCCCCTTTGAATTCTCCATTGAAACTGGATTCCATGATGCAAGATCTATAGAAATCTTCAATATCTTCATCCATCCATGCGCCTTGCCAGCAAAATTTTGTGGGGGAAGGTTAAATCACAGCACTTGTGAATATTATTAGCCAAATATAATGGCTCGACAGCTAGGATGTGGCCAAATGCCCCCATGGATATTTCTTCATGAATTCCTCAAACCCAGAGAGGAAATCAAAGAGAGCATACAAGCCAGAAGGGTCTTTGAATACCAATGTAGCCCAACCATGTATACCTGGCTCTTTACACCAACAACAATAGCTCATCCTCTCTTTATCTCCTGATGGCAAGAGTTCCATGACCATATCTTCAGTGAGCCAGTACACTCATTCTGTCTTGAGTTGATGCCTGACTTTCATCCAACTTCAAAGGTAACACACTTATCTTTCCCTTTGACCAGGCATACCCTTCACTACTAATCATGATTGTGGTCACCTCTTGCAGAATACAATACCTGCCCCTCGAGCCAGGACAATTGCTTATAATGTTGTAGGTCCAATTTCAGCTCTGGGATTTAAATCCACAACTCTGGCTCAGCTGATGTCCAGATGTGCCACAATGGACCCAAACTCTCATCAGCTCAACCTCTGACAAGAGAAAAGCTCTAACCTTGGTTGCACCTCCAGCTGCCAAGAAGAAAAGAACCACTAAAAAGGTCCCCATTGAGGTAAGATCTCTTCTCTCCTGAACACAAGATCATTCTTTATCTGACAAATTTTATTTTGTGCAATTCCAGGCCAGAACCCAGCAACCATCAACAGCTTCAAAATCTGCCAATGCTCCACTTGTTGGTATGACCTTTATTGCTTCTTTCTCTTCAAAGATCATCATTTACACTGGCATTCACTCTTCATCTGGTATTTGCAGAAGAAACACTGGTGAACCAACCTGTGGAGATCTCCTCCCCTCAACATGCTTCAAGTCCAAGTTCACCAAGGGCTCAACCATCTCCTGCTCAAGCAGAAACTTTAACTTCACCAAGGATCCAATCACCCCCTCCTCAAGCAGAAGTTCCAGCTTTACCAGAAATGAATCCACCTTTAGTCCAACCAGAAGCTTCAAACTCTCCAAGGATTCAATCTCCCCCTTACCAGGCAGAAACTCCAGTTTCACCAGGGATGAATCCACCTTCCTTTCAGCCAGAAGCTTCAAATTTACCAGGGACTACGCCAGCTTCCCCTCAAGTAGAAGCTTCAGCTTTGCCAGAAACTCCTCAGACTCCTCTTCCACTGGTCGCCCAAGAAATTCCCCTTGAACCTGGACAAGCCACTGCCCCAATTCAGGTAATCAGGCATGAGGTAAGTGCAGGCACCCAACTCTGTTATCTCCTTTCAATAAACCATTCCTAATTTGGCAATCCTTCTTTCTCAGGATCAAACTTCATCACCACCAAGCTCTTCGTTTATGGTGAATGATCCAACTGCCGAAACAAGGGATGAAGAAACTCCAAATCAGGTTCTGTCGGAGGAAAACCATGCAAGGCTCAGGAAAATCTTTTCCTGGCTGCAAAAAGATGCCCGAGATCAAGTCAGAGATGTTGATCACTTCAAGGAAATGCTTGAATCCATCGATCAAGAGCTCCCCGAACACATCAAGGCTTCCTTGGAGCCTATCTCAGATCTGGATATTCATTATGTGGCAATAAGGCGAGCCTTGAAGAGCCAATCCGCTCAACCAGTTCTTGAGCAAAAGAAAGCCAGAGCTGAACAAGCTGTGAAAGGATCACAAGCCCAAATCGAGAGCAACAAGGAAATGCTGGTCAAACTGCAATCCGCTCTTGAGTTGAAAATTGTCAGAAAAGCTGCATTAGAAGCTGAGTTGAGGATTTTTTCAGCCGAAATTGAAGCTGATGAGAAAAAGATAGCCGAGCTCCCTGGATTAACAGAGAAATTCCAAGAGGAAGCATCGGCGGCCATGACTGAAGCAAACCAGCTCGAGGCACAACTCTTCGCCCTGTCTAATACTCAGAGAGATTACCAGGAACGGCTGGAGAATATCAATCAGATAATATCAAATGCCTCTAATGTAATTGCAAAGTACTTGATTTGATTGTACTAAGCAATGTGTAACCGAACCGATCACCCTTGTAACCTTGCCTTTTATAAACTTCATTTCCTTTTTTTTGTATTACCATGTTTGCAATTTTCTGGACGATTCATTCGAAGAATCGCGGTCAAACGATGCCATACCCGAACAAAGACACTCCGACCACAACTCGACCGAGCCGACCAACCGAATATGACTCAGCTTGAATTCCAAACGACCCGACGGCGATTCGGTTAAGGAAACCTCTCCACTTTCCAAGTTTCTCGGGATATGCACCATGATCCAGGGCCACGATCTTTTTTCCATCCCTATAAATAAAACCGTAGGTGCCCCCTGTCTTTTACCAAGTCTTTAGCCTTAAAACCTTTGCCAATCTAGGTTTCTTCGTCTATCACCAGTACACCTCCAAAACCAATGGCGGGCAGTGGCAACAGGCACCGTGCCGCTAATGAAGCAGAAGGAAGTCGCGCCGGTGCGCGTCAAAGGTAGTGATCGTCAACTCCTCTAATGATTCTTCCTAGATTTCCTTCTGTCCCTGTCGATCTTCTCTGTTTTAGGCTCATCCAATGGAACCCGGCCCCTGCGCCGGCCATGAATCTGGCTCTGCCGGACAACTCCTCGGAGTCGAACAACTACTCCCCCGTGCCCTATGGGGAGCTCGACGCCCTCCGTTTCAAGGCAGAGCTTGAAGAAGCCCAGCGCGAGCTGGAGGATGTCTCCAAGAAGGCTAGAATCGCCGAACTCGAGTGGGAGGACCAGCGCAAACAGTTGCTGGCAACTATCGACGGTACATCCCTTAGATTAACCTCCAATCCAATTCAACTTTTGATATTAACCATCATTGCCTTGCAACTTTGCAGCCCGCGACGCCGAGCTTGACCAGCTGAAAACACTGGTGAAGCAATTGGCTGACAAGGTGAACGCTCCTGGAGACACGCCAGCGGAGTGCCTCACCGCGGTAGAAGACCGCGTGGACGAGGTGGCTATGCACGGCATTCGCCTTGGCACCACCCTGGGCTTAGCTGCCATGGCGACGCACACCAGCGTCGACTACTCCATCCAGCCACGCGGCTTCCAGGGCGACGCACCAGAAGACATCGACGAGACCGAAGTCATCTTGGAGCGCCTCGATGGACACGGCGATGCCATTGCCGAACTCACCCATCCCCAGTCTATGCTAAACAGGCTTTTCGATTAGATTGTACTAGGGATGCTTGATTTTCAGCAATAAATAAAGAATTTTAATTTCCATGCTCATATTGTGATGATCCCCTCCTGCTTGTAGATGCGAACTTCACTGTTTTCAAAAGAATTCGGGACCTTTACTTGAGCCGAATACGTGAAAACAACAGCCCCTTGGCGCAAAATCCGCAGAAAATCCTCAGTTCGGGAACCATAAACACTGTTCAATGAAAACCCTTCGCATTCGGGAAGAAAACCCTGCCGCTTGGTATTCCAATAACGTACGCCAACCAGTCATCACTCCCAATGCGCTCTCAAAGTCAATAAAATAGCCCCCTGGGTGCCCTGCAAATCCACTCGCATACTCTTCCATCACTTCACATCTTCTCTCCCCTGCTCAGAGGAGAAAACCCCAAGGCCATGGCGGACAAGGGAAAGCAACCCATCAAGGAGAACAACACTCCACCGAAGAAGCGTACCATTCGAGAGTGAGTTTTCTTTTAACCCATTTCTTGCTCTCATTCGCAATCTCATGTTTACCCCTTCTTTTTTTTCAGCCTTGATCTGCTCCCTGAAAAAATCTTTGGGACTGAAGAAATGCCCGAGTACATCTCCTCTGACTCCTCCCTTGAAGAAGAGGACGCCACGCCGGAACAGAGGGTCAACCACCAGCTGCGCCGCCGCATTCGTCATCTGGAGCACTATCTGCGAGACATCACCGCTCGCTGCAATGCCGAACGTGAATGCCGCATGAGCTTGGAGGCATCGGTTGGGGGTAAGATCATCATCTTCATTTGACTCCCGTACTCAATCTCAAACTTTCACTTGACAACTGTTCCCTTTTTCAGACTTCTCTGATAGGTACAGTAACTTGAAGGCTTCTTGGGACAGCCTAATGGAAGCTGCAAGCCATGGCAATCCCCGAAGCTTCCAGGTTGTTGTTACGGTGGTCCTGAAACAGTTGAAGAGGGAGGAGCTAAGGAAGAAAAACAAGAAAAATGAATGAAGCATACTTTCGCTTCTTCCTCTAGGCCTTCTGCTTCCCACCCCCTTGTAATCTTGAGTAGCCGGATTGTCAACTAAAAGCCTGCAAGAAACATCTGTAATGTTATGTATTTTTGTGCTAAGGGCAATACTTCTTAGTATTGGCCATTTCCCCTGTTCAGGATTTTTTGTTCTAAAGGCCGCTTCTCTCTTAAACGCCGGCTATCCCTGTGTATCAAATGCTTGTAATCCTGGTGTTCGTACTCAATGATCAATTTCAATGCTAGGATAATATTTCTTCAAATATCTTGCATTTATAGCCGCAGTAAATTCCTCTCCTAGCAAAGTTTTCAATATGTAAGCATTGCCAGGTACACATCTGACTACCCGAAAAGGGCCTTCCCAATTTGGGGACCATTTGCCGAACGCACTGTACTTAGTCCCGATCGGCAGTAACGCCTTCCAAACCAAATCTCCTTCTGCAAATTGCTTAACCTTTACTTTCTTGTTGTAATATTTAGCAACTCGCATCTTGTTCTTTTCAATGTTTTTCAGGGCTCTAAGACGAATCATATGCAAATCTTCTAACTCATCCATCATTAAGCCACTATAATCTTTGGAGCTTAAATCCTTTTGCAAAACCACTCTCCTAGAATCTGATTGCATTTCCCAGGGCAAAACAGCATGATGCCCATAAACTAACTCATAAGGAGAAGTTTTTGTAGCTCCATGAGGAGCCATTCGGTAAGACCATAAAGCCTCGTTGAGTACCGAATGCCACCTCCTTGGCTTCTGGTCAATCCTCTTTTGTATAAGCTTGATCATGATCTTGTTAGAAGCCTCTGCTTGACCATTAGCTTGGGCATAATAAGGAGAAGAATTAAACAATTTGATTCCCATGCTTTCGGCAAACTCCCTGAACTCCAAAGATACAAACTGAGCTCCTTGATTAGTTGTAATTGTTTGAGGAATTCCAAACCTGTAAATGATGTGTTCTTTAACAAACTCAATCATGTTTTCTGATGTTACTTTCTTCAGTGGAATTGCCTCAACCCACTCAGTGAAGTAATCTGTTGCCAAAAGCACAAATTTATGCCCCTTGCTAGATGGAGGATTTATTTGGCCAATCAAATCTATACCCTATCCTCTGAATGGCCATGGCTTGATAATTGGATTCAATGCTGACGCTGGAACCCTTTGAATATTTCCAAACTTCTGACAATCTTGGCATCCCTTGTAATACTCAAAGAAATCTTCCAGTATCGTCGGCCAAAAACATCCAGTATGTCTGATAACCCACTTCATACGATAGGCTGATTGATGCGCTCCACACAGCCCATCGTGCACCTCTCTCATCATTTTCTTTGCTTCTTCTGGACCCAGGCATTGCAGCAACACCCCATCTAATGATTTGTAAAATAAACATCCATCCAGAAGAACAAATTTTATAGCTTTATACCTGAGCTTCCTAGAAACCTTTCGGGATGGATTTTCCAGATAATCAATAATTTCTTTTCTCCAATCATCCCCTGCAAGATTACTCCCGAAAGCACATACCTCCATGGCAAATCCTTCTTGATTCTCTCTATAACCTGAAGCACTTTGAGCCAACCTGTTTGCCTCTTCATTGTGTTCTCTAGGAATATGCTGTATAATTACTAACTGAAAACTCTTTAAGATTTCCCTGCATTCTTCGTAGTAATTCCTCAGGGTATCACTTCTACATTCATATTGGCCGTTCAATTGTCTTATAACCAGCTCTGAGTCTCCATAAATTTCAACTGAAACAGCACCGGCTTCTCTCAGGTATTGAAGCCCTCTAAGTAACGCCTCGTACTCAGCTCGATTGTTTGTGACAGTAGGTTGAATAGGGATAGCAAACTCAAACATCTCACCCCTGGGTGAAATTAATAAAATCCCTACTCCTCCACCTTTACCACATGAGGATCCATCAAATAACAAAGCCCACGGAGTAATTTCAAGCAAATCAATCGATGGATCATGATGCTCAGAAATAAAATTGGCAATAATCTGACCTTTTACAGCTTTTGCCGATCTGAACTTCAGCTCAAACTCAGATAAGGCCAAAATCCACTTGCCAATCCTTCCATTCAAAATTGGCATAGATAACATATGTTTTATTACATCAAACTTGGAATATACAACGCATTCGGCATTCAACAAGTAGTGCTGAAACTTTGTACACGAGTAGTAAACACATAAGCATAGCTTCTCCGCAGCCGAATACCTGGTTTCAGGATCAAGTAATTTTCGGCTAAGGTACGCTACTACCCGCTCCTTTCCTTCAAATTCTTGTATAAGGGCCGATCCATTGGTTTGGGTATCGGCCGCCACGTACAACTTAAAAGGCTTGTTCAACTGTGGAGGCACCAGCACTGGTGGTTCCTTCATGTATCGCTTGATCTCATCAAAAGCCTTTTGTTGTTCGTCACCCCATACAAATTTTTGGTTCTTCTTGAGCTTCAACAGCGGAGAAAAAGGCAAGACCTTTTGTGACAAATTTGAAATGAACCTTCTCACAAAATTGACCTTGCCAAGCAGTGATTGCAACTCCTTGAGATTGCTTGGAGGAACAACTTCGTCAATAGCTTTCATGCTTTTCTTGCCAACTTCAATCCCTCCTTCATGTACCAGAAATCCCAAGAATTATCCTGCTGACACATCAAAGGCACACTTGTTTGGATTCATCTTTAACCCATGCTTTCGGGTGCACTCCAGAGTTCTCTTTACATCCATTAAGTGTGAGTCATGATTCAAAGATTTGATCACGACATCATCAATATAAATTTCAACAATTTTGCCGATCAACTCGTGAAAGATATAATTCATGGCTTGTTAATAAGTTGCACCGGCATTTTCAATCCAAATGTCATGACAATCCACTCAAACAGGCCTATATGACCAGGACATCTGAAGGCTGTCTTCGATATGTCTTCTATTGCCATAAATATTTGATTGTACCCTGCATTACCATCCATAAAACTGATAACTTTATGTTCAGCAGCAGCATCAACCAATAGATCAGCAACAGGCATTGGGTATCCATCCATAGGAGTGGCTCTGTTCAAATCTCTGAAGTCTATGCAAACCCTCATCTTCCCATTTTTCTTGTAAACAGGAACGATGTTTGAGATCGACTCCGCATATCTGCACGGCCGAATGAAATTTGCATCAAGTAATGTTTCAATTTCCTTTTTCACGTCGGCCAATACTTCATCCTTGTAAATTTTTCGGGGAGGCTGCTTATATGGTTTAAAACCAGGCTTGATGGGCAACCGATGCTAAACAATAGAATGATCCAAACCAGGCATCTCCGAATAATCCCAAGCGAAGCAATCTTTATATTCCTTTAATAGCTTGATTAGTTCCTTTCTGAAACCTGACTCCAAGTTAGCACTGATAAATGTCGGCCTTGGCTTGTCACTATCTCCAATATCAATTTCTTCTAATTTATCAGCCGACATAAATCCACGTCCCAACTTTCCATCAGTTCCATCTACTAGATTATCCATTTAAAAATTACTATAAGAGCCGACTGCTTGAATTTGTTGTTGATCGCTGTTGACTGGTTAAAGAGGACCTTCACCCTAGTCCTTTCCTGAGAAGCAATCAATGCCTTGATACTCCCAGAAGGCTGGCTCGACATTAGCTACGCTCACTGAATCATCTGCTTGGACTACTTCAATGTCATCATCTACCCATTAAACAAGCTGTTGATGCATGGTCGATGGGATGCAGCAGTTGGCATGGATCCAGTCCCGTCCAAGTAGCAAGCCGTAAGCTCCTTTACCCTCAATGACAAAGAAGGTTGTGAGCAATGTTTTGGACCCAATCATCAAGTCCACGTGCACGCAGCCCTTAGTATCTGAAGGATTTCCAGCAAAATCATTCAGAATTATGCTTGTTGGCGTTAAGTCCCTGGGGCCCATGCCAAGCTTCCTGAATGTGGTGTATGGCATCACGTTGACCGCAGCTCCGCCATCAACAAACATCTTGGTCAATGGCTTGCCATTGACGTATCCCTTCAAATACAACAACCTCATGTGTCGATTCCTGGCCGGCTTGTCAAAGGTAGCCTGCTTAGGCAATACCAGTTGCGCCATTAATCCCCCAAGTTGCTCATCCTCATTGACATCTGGAGACACCTCCCCCTGCACAACTTGGTTAGCGGGTGCCATGAACTCATTCGGCAGAAAATACACCATGCACGTTGGAGCCAAACGACCAGATCCATTGGGCTTATCTTTTGGGCGCCATACTTGTTTCCTCTTGATTCCCGCCTGCTTTAATTCTTGTTTCCTCGAGCGTTGAACCCTTCTCTTTTGGCTTTTCCTCAAGCCAGGCGGGCACCACTGTCCTTTTTTCCAGATGTACTCGCGCACCTTTTCTTCTTGATCAACCCACCTTTGGTCAGCTTGCCTTTTCCTCGGGTGATCAATGACCTCATTTATTTTTAGACGCCGACCGTCATTAGGATGCATCCTTCCAATTCTTTCATGGACGGATCGGCGATTGACAGCTTCCTGCCTATATTCAGTATACTTGTCACTGCACTCAGGGCAATTCTTGAATGTGGGGAGCTTCAAGCCTTCGTTCCAGCAGTGTCTAAACAATGCGCATCCCCAATGTGCACGCTCCTGTTCCCGCACGTGCTCTTCTAGTTCTCTTCTGCGCGCCTCTTCTTCAAACTTGCGCCTCTCCTCTTCATATTGTTGCTTCTGGTAGCGTTCCTTTTCCTGCTGACGCTCCCATTTGTTAAGGAGAATGCGTGTGGTAACCCTGGGCTTGGTCCTGGAGGACTCCCCAACTTCAATCTGGCTCTTGAGGTTGCGGGGAGCTCTCTGTGGACTTGCTCCACCGTCACTTGTCGTGTAGGGTCCACTGATCCATCCTGTTTTGCTCTAGCCGAAGTCAGGACCTTTACTTTCCCCTTCTCCTCGGCAGTTACCATGTTGACAGAAAAGCCAACCATGTTTTGAGGGAAAGGGTGTCCATCCAGTTTCATCTTGTTATCAAATTTCAAATGCCCTTCCTGGATAGCCTTTTGGATCCACATCCTGAAGACCCTGCAATCATTAATGGAGTGAGAGTTTCTATCATGAAAACCACAGTAACGTTTCTCTTTAACTCCATCGGGCCGAAGCATAGAATGCCCTTAAGGCAACTTGATTCGGCCTTCCTTCACCAAGAACTCAAAGAGCTTGTCAGCTTTGGTGACATCAAAGTCATACGTGCCCTTGGTTTGCTTTATCCACCGTTGGTTCACAGTCAAAGGCTCCTTGCCCCACTTTTTTTCAGCCGCGGCCACTTCCTCATCAACATCAAATTCCTCCACTTGATCAGCCTTCTCGAGGAACTAGTTGTAGATATCAGCTATGTCATGGTGCTTGGCAAATCTGGAATCCTTCTTGAACCCGTAAGCTTGATTGCTCATCAATGACAGTCTCTAGGACAACTGACCAATATTGTCAAATTCTATGCCAAACAACTTCTCCCAAATAGCTGGTAATATCCCCGCAACAGCCGTGTCAGCCAGTTGATCATCCGGTAGGGTTAAAGAGAAGTACATGCCCTTGACCTCTCTAAATCTTCTGAGAAATTCCAGAGGCGTTTCATTATGTCTCTGTTTCAAGGTAGCCAGATCAATAAGCTTCTTCTTAGTGCTGCCACTAAAGTAATGAGCATGGAACTTCTGCTCTAAGGCTTTCCAGGTGTTGACTGATTGAGGAGGCAAAGAAGTAAACCATTGAAATGTCGGGCCTGTCAATGATAAAGGAAAATATCTGACCCTGAATGCCTCATCAGCTGAAGCTTCACCAATCTGCATTAAATATCGGGCAATATGCTCTACAGTGCTTGTATCATCCTGCCCAAAGAACTTTATGAATTTCGTAGGAGGCTTTACCCTTGGCGGCAAGATCACCCTATAGTACCACTCTGGGAAAGGAGGTGTATAAGCTGGTCCTTGAATTTTAGGTTTAAGGCCGAATTGATTTTGCATCACATCGACCACTTTCTGTACCAGAATATCATTATCTTGCATTCCTGCAGCTGTACCATACCCAGGATTTGGGAGAGCATCTATAGCGCCATAATCCATAACCTCATGATATCCCCCACCATACATATTTTTCTGCAACCTGTTATTGGCCGGGGCTATCTTGTAAGTAGAATTAGGCGGCATTCCAGACGAACCGAACGCCAGGTCCCCATATGTAGGCCTATTGGGCATCGCCTGATATGGGTTCGGCTGTTGAACTGGTTGACCTCCATTGTTTTGTAGAGGTGGCTAGACTGGCTGACTCCCAATGCTTTGTGGAGTAGGTTGGATCGGTTGGCTTTGCAGTGGTGGTTGAGCTCTCGTATCTCGAGGTGGTTGAGCAGAACTGATCTCTCCAACCTCTGCAGAAGATGTATGAGGGGACACTCGACCAAGCATTCTCTCCATGCCTGGGCCAAATACGCCGATCACCATCTGCTTGAACATATGCAGGAAAGCAGTATGATGCTTGGTCATCACAGTTTCTATAGCCTCCCGGAAAGCATTCAGGGCCTCTTGTTTCTCTTGAAAAGATGTGGTATCAGGCTCCCCTGGTAACAGAACCCTGGGCATGTCAGACTTAAGGTACGGGATGCCACTTCTGTTCTTGCTAAACGACATCAGGCACTTCTGCTGGAATTGGTCAATAGCATCCTTTAGCTGCGCTTGTTGTTTCGGAGACAGGTCATCAATGGTGACGTCCATGACATCGCCAATTTCAGGCATCTTGATTCAATTAGATGTGTCCCACTGGGCGTGCCAAAAAGTGTGTTGGCGCAAAATCCGCACCCTGCACCAAGCACACAGCAAGCCGAACAAAGCTTGCTTAACACACGAGCAGATTCCAAAGCGTGCCAGTCAATTTTCCGGGTGGTACCAGATAGTTCCATATTTGCGGCTAGAAAGCCATGTAAGACGACATATAGCTATGAGAAGCTATCTATCAACAGGTTGAAAATCATTCGGGAGCTTTAGAACATAATACAGAACATAGCCGAATGGATGACGTAAGCGTGACAAAAGATCGGTCTTTGTTTACATAACGTTGCTCACACATGATCATGACCGATTTTTGATGATAAACAACAAATAAAATAAATAAAGTAAAGCATGATCATCAATATGAGATAAAAAGGCATGCATAGGCCAAAAGCACTAGTCTACCGCATGTCTAGGTACTTTAAAACCCGTCAAGTATGAAGTCAAACAAGTTAATCCACCGCATGATACAACTTGTTTCAAATCACACCACCAACCACAAAGAGATCAATCCACCGCATGATACAATCTAAATATGGAAAGCTAAAAGCATGCATTATTTAAAACATAACTTACAAGCATGTTTTACTCATGGAAGCACAACCGAATACAGCTGTACAGCCGAATCGGGTTCCGTGGGGAAGGAACGAACATTGCTAAAGATGATAAACCTATCAGATTGAATCGAAATCTAATCCACCAGATGATAAGCTCTAAAACAACCCAAAAACCTACATCTATCGCATGATACCCGGTTCTGTCAAGATTTACACAAGATTAACAAGCTTGAACCTATAACACGTGACAACTTAGATTGATTCGGGTTCGGCTATTAAAGAACACGTGATCCACGTGCCGTATTAAGCCAAAGATATGGACATGTAACATAAGGATCACCGAACAATATAAAGCCGATTCAAACCAATCTAAATTGGGCAAAAGAGTGTTACATGAATTTAAACATAAAGTAAAAAACTCAAAGCAACACGAGGTAACTTAATGAATCTATTAGATCTTGCCAAATCTAATAGAGCCGATAACTAGCTCCAAGCTAGATCTTAGTCCACCGCATGGCTCATGATGTAACAAGAAACCCTCTTGAACGAGGCTTAAATCCACCGCATGATACTAAGCATGGTAACAAGACTACTTGCATCACGATCTAAATCCACCGCATGATACTAGACATGATACAAGGTTGCCGGTACTTACGGAGGTCGACGGATCGATGAACCCTCTCGAAGAACTCGACGACACGACTAAAGGACTCGAAAGTTTGGCATAAAGCCGGTTTGTTATGAGAATGTTCGATTACAATTACATACATCTAGGATTCATATTTATACCCCGTCCTAACATGACTCCTGGTGGACTACGAGCACAATATTTGATACCTAATTTAATGCCCAAGTGCGAATGCCTATCCATCCATTCGTCCCTTCCTTCCGTTCGGGCCACGTCACCACGCGATCCCGCGAATCCAGCGCAAACAGTCCTTTTGCCGAACGGAAACATACTGCCAACCGCAGGCATTTCTGCTGAATCCTCTGAAGAAATCTTTCCCCGCCGAACGGAATTTGTTACCAAGTTCGGCCCACAAATCAGCCTCCTTCTTGTACCAATTTTTGGTGTTAACACCAACTTCCTATGCCACTTCTACAACTCACTCGAAGAACCAACCAAGAAACAACGCTCAACACCAGAAGACAGAAAAATTAGCTCGAAACACCTAAACCTCGGGAACGACCATATAGACATGGTCCCGTCGAGAGTCCAAAATCCGAGAACCACCAGGCCGAAACAACACCTCAAAACCCTCATCCAACAGCTGGGACACAAAAAGCAAATTGTACCCAAGTGATTGAACAAGAGCAACATGCCTAAGAGTGATCTTGTCACTCACCTTAATCTCACCTTCTGAAAGCACACGCCCTCGCCCATTGTCCCCAAAAGGTGATGTACCTCTTTGTCACCACTGGGACGAGACTTGAGAACCACCCCTTGTCTCCGGTCATATGCCTCGAGCAACTGAAGTCAATCAACCAAATGTTCTTCAAGTCTCCCACCTGAAATTCAAAAATGAGCACGTGAGCGAACAAACGACTCAGCACTGGGGTTAGTACCAAAAGAGTAAAACTAGTGCCAAGCCATTTGCTCAAAAGTGGGGTTAGCATGATCCAAAGCACCTCTCCTATCAAAGCTACCTCCATGAACAACACCACGGTTACCACTCTGAGAAAACCAACTCTCTCTGCCTGGAGGAGGACCAAAACCATGAAAGGAGAACCATGGATCGTCCCTCCTCTCCATCTCAAAGCTACGACTCCTCCCATCTCCGTATTAAGCACAAGAGGGTGAACGCCTAGCAAACTGACCACCTGCAGACTCTCCAAAGCAATCACCAGAACCACGACCATCTGTGACAAACCGAGACTCCTCACGAGCACGAAAACCAAACTTGCATCCTGCAGACCCCAAACCGGTCTGACCGGTTTCAAAACTGGTTTGACTGGTTTCACACCTCCAGCAGCACTTCCTGCAGCCTTTCGCTCTCCCCAAGCTGAAACTATTCTCACACTCGCCTTAGCTTTGGGCATCTACACACGAGGCTCAAGTACACCACTAGAGGGGTGGTACTTGTCCTTGTTAGCCCACTCCTTCGCCATTCTCTCCTTACGCTTCCTCTTGAAGCAAAACTCATCTTTATGGACATCTCTTCCACAATAGCCAGAATGAAACCTCACAAGCTTGGGTTTAGGCTTGAGTTGGGGCTGATCATTTGGTTTCTCTCCACTCGGCTTCTCAACCAGTTTCTCCTCACTAGACTTCTCACTCTCTTTCCCAAAGAACACTTTTCCCGAAGTGCTCACAAACTTGATAGGCTTTTGGAACTCATTTGTTTGTGGAGGAAACACAAGTGGAGCTGGGGTTGTGTCTAGTCGGTTCCTGAGATGGTTAGGTTTAGGAGGGAAATCATTTGTGGGTTTTTGGTGGCTCTGGAATGTTTTCTCCACTTCCCCCACCAACCTTGTTTGCCCCAAGTCCCTCACCATTCTACCTCTTGAATGTCTCGACCATTATCCTCAACTGAGGCTCATGACCAAACAACCAACCCATCAACTTTCTCAACTCATCATTCTCATCCAGCAAACGATCAACATAATGTGCAAGTTCCAGATTCTTCAAAGCATTCAATTCATATGTAGAGCAAGATGTAGGAATTGGTTCTTTCAATTTAGTCTCAAGATAAACAGTATAAACATGCATCTCATCAATCTTCTCATGCAAAACAGGGCAAGAAGTGCAAGCACCTAGCAAAGCAGATCTAGACTTAAGCTCAGCCACTTCAACCCTAAGCACATCTAGTTCCTCACACTTGGCGGCATGCTTTTCCTTAAACAAGGCAAGATCAGCAAGGAAAATAGAGCAATCAGCACATTCAACATCATCAGAAACAACAGGTGAAGCTTTCAGAGAATCAATTTCCAGCTTAGCATCCAAATTCTGTATTTCTAGCTCAGTCACTCTAGTCCTAGCATCCTCGAGTGAAGCCCTAAGCTCTTTCCTCATTTTCTTAGCCTCTCTAAGCATGTCATCACGATTATCAAGCAACAATTCAAGCCGTTCATTCTCCTGACGCAAGAAGGGGAGTACATCACGCACCTCGCCGTCAGAGTCAGAGTTCGAGTCGCTCTGTGTGCTCTTCTTGCTGCCGGAGCTCAGGGCCATGGTGCAGAAGCCGTCTCTAGCGAAGCAGCTCAGCCCGCTCAGGTTCTTGGACGACTTCCTACCCTTGCGATGATCACCTTCATCTACATTGCTGCTTGAGCTCGAGGTTGAGTACGCGAAACTGGAGTCGACGTCGCTCGCTCCAACCATCGCTCGGGCCTTGCCTCAGCTCTCTTTCTTCCTCGATCGTCGCTCGTCCTTGTGCTTGTTCTTGTGCTTGCTCTTGTGGTCACGCCTCGACCGGTACTTGCCATCCGTCCTTGACTTGTGCTTGTAGCTATCCTTGTTCTCGACCTTCTCTGGGCAGTCGACGACGAAGTGTCCCGGCTTGCCGCATTGGAAGCATGTCCTCGTGTTCCTCCTCATGTTCACCCGGTTCTCGTGCAGCCTCTCAAACCTCCTCGTCAGCAACGCCATCTCGTACTCTCCAAGCACGTCGAACTCCTCATCTGGCATAGACATCAAATAGGACAAAGAGAACATCCTGGTGGATGGGTTAGTGTTAGCCTTTCCTTTCGAACCACCGACGAGGGCAAGACAATGATAGTCAGTCGGGCCCTCGAGCTTGGCTGTCATGCACCTATCCACCTCAGCCGACTAGAGCTTCGAGAATAGCTCGTTCACCGTCAGAGTGTCATACTTCTCCGACTCGACAATGGCCTCGAACATTCCGCCCCAAATCGTACGACTCAAACAGTGTAAGAGCTTGACGGCTCTATCATGATCATCGTACGGGAGCACGTACACATTGGCCCTCATGTTGTTCACAACCACCGTGAACCTCTGAAACAAGGCATCCATGGACTCACCGGGGAGATGAGTGAAGTTCTCGTACTCTCTCCGGTAGGTCGCATACATCCAAGCCTGAATCTGGGCATTCCCAACATGAGCTTCCTTCAACACCGACCAGATTCTACAAGCCATGTGCTCGGTGTGCACCAGATCGAACTCATGCTGACACAAAGCACGAAACAAGTAGTCGACCGCCTTATTGTTGGCGTCCAACATGTCTCTCGATCCTGGAGCGAGGAAGTTCATCAGCTGGACATAGTTGTTGTCCACCGTGACATCCTAAAGGATCTGACCCTTTCCACGGAGGAACGCCGCCATCCGCTTACTCCACATCTGGTAGTTCTTTCCATCGAAGTGTGGAGGACCCGAATCCTATTCCTGGTACGCCATCCTTGGATCTTAGACTGGTTAGAGTCAATAAAGACCCGAACCGTCTCTGATACCACTTGAAGGACCGAAACAGTGAACCAGAGAGTGGGGAGTGAATGAGAGTCGATAAAAATTCTATTCAAGAATTCGGCCTATGAACCCGATTTCACTCGTGCACCTCCGCAAGCTTCTCTTGCCAGCTTCACGCAGCCACTGAAGTGCTACTGCACCTAGGAGCAAGACCCAACCAACAGCCACAACACACACATAGCGGAAACACACACGACACGGCTGCTAGCAGCCCAAACCAGTCAGGCTGATTTCTGAAACCGGTCAGACCACTTCTGTTGGACTTAGCCTCACACAGGCAGGGGAAACCGGTCAGACCAGCTTGGCAAATCGGTTAGACCGACTTTGTGCAGAAACTCCCCAAGGACCCAAAACACCTCAAGAGCCTTTAGACATCTGAACAAACGAAGCCATAGAGCAACAGAGACTTCCTTGCTCAAAAACACTTCTCGGCAGCCCACAAGGCGAAACCGGTCAGACTGGTTTGGGAAACCGGTCAGGCCGGTTTTGGCCTGGACAGTCGGGAAGAACACAGCCCGCGGGAAAAACTCCAACCTTCCACCAATCGATCTCCTGATTCGTTCCACGATTCAAAGTGAGACTTTGGGGATTGTTGGGGTACCTCGTGGGCTACCCTTGGCTAGAAGCTCGGTCCCCAAAACCCACTCAATAAAGAGGAATCGAAAGTCAACCCTCAACACCTCTAACCCTAGAACACCGAAAACCCCAATTGAGCCCCTTAACTCATGGATTTTGGAGGGGAACCAAAGGCAAAAGAACCACGAAGGGTTCACACGAATTTCCCCCCATCAAATCCCCAAGAGAAAGGTCCCGAAAACACACAGAGAAAAACCACCAAGAGAGAGCTCCGAAAATCACCACCAAGAACAACCGGGAACAACACAACAAAGCCTTGAGGAACCACGCCGATTCATCTATACATACCAAGGATGTTCATACAAGGTCTAGCATGCCGCCCGATCATCCAACTCTCTCACAAGATCTCACCATGAAGCTCTCAAGCTAGTCCTTTGGAAATCCTAAGAAAATAGGAAGGAAAATAGGAAAACAAATGAGCTAGGGTTCCAAGAGTTGGCTACCATCCTCTCACCTCTTGGGTTATATGGAGGCAAGCCTAAAGTCTAAAATACCCCTAAGGCCTAAACTAAGATACACGCCCACCACTAGCACTTTGGGATGTTGTGTTCGTAGCACCATCGGACGGATGCCCGGCGACTGCACTTCGCGTTGCCTCAACGCAAGCCTTGCGATCCCGACGCGTGTCCTCCGCCTCGAAGCTTCCGACGCCCTGCGATCCCAAACCGGTCAGACTGGTTCACCAAACCGGTCAGGCTGGTTTTGTCCTGACAGGCTCAGCCGAGTAACCCGGTGATTTTCTGGTGAACCACCGCAAACCCCGCGAACTTGATGTAGCCTCCGCCAATCACCACTCATGACTTGGCTCCCACGTAGTCCCAGCTCGATCTTGGTTCTGTGGCTCAACCAAGAAACCGTCCACCGACTTTATCTTGCTGTTCTTGCCACCATGCGGCCTGCACTTGACCCCGCTGGCCACCGGGTCCCTCGGGAACGAAGCCTACTTGTTTTCTTCACACCTGGAGGCCTCACCGGCAATGACCTTTCACGCTTGTTTTTCACCTGCACCAACACGAGTCAAGCCGCAACCTGCACCTGCAATACTTAGCCAAGAATTAGTCCACACAATGTTGTCAATCAGTCATCACACTAGGAAGCGACCATCCGCTGGTCCTAAAACCACACGTGGTCCTCAAGGCATTCAACTCCTCATCGAGGGATGACGAAGCCCCCCTAGTGGAATTAGCGATAGTTCTCTTCTTCCTTGTGGACATTCTGGGTTTGTTACTCGAGCCAAGCACAAACGGTGGGCACCAATTGTTGTCGGGTAGCGAAGCTACCTGGCACAAACAATGAAAGGTAACTACAGCTCAAGAACCAAAACCAGAACACAAACAAAAGAAAGACCCAAAGCTCTTTCTCGATAGTAGATTTCTCAAAAGGTGATCCCTTTTACAAGTGCCGGTCCGTCTCCTTTTATAGGGAGGCGAGCGGACTTTTTACATACCGAGATTACCCTCGTTTAAACCGGGTCAAAACGGAATGTGCTAGGCTATTTTTGGGAAATCTCCAATTAGGTGTTCACGTAACCAGTGCCCCGTGACATCACGCCGCAAGTCGCGGCGCCTTTCTTGCTATCATCATGTGCGCTTATCGGGTGAAGACCACGAATCTTTTGGAGAGCCCCCTTTCTCCTGGTACATCCCAGAAACACAAATCACAACCAAACTTAAATGTATTAACTGTTAGGGATGATGAACCCCCCCCCCCCCCGGGCGAAACCCAGGTTGTAATAAATTGGGTAAGCAGGATTCACCCCCGGGGTTTCGTCTCAAAGAAAACCAAATAGCCTAACCAATATCCAACATCGTTGCGCTAACTTGGCCATTCTGCTGCCGACGAAAGGTCCGGGCCGAAAGGTAGAGTCAGGAAAATGAAAACGGGCTTATGAGCTACCGTGGCTTCGCCATTAAGCCTTTCAAATTGATCCTGGCTAACTGAAATGATCTTTCGATTCGTCGTACGAAAGGCCTGATTCTGAATCCCCCCAACACATGCGCCGAGGATGCACCCAAGGCTCCACGGTTGGGATTAACCTTGTGGTTGTCAGGTGAGTGAGCACTCTCCACGTGGCCCGGCTGTCCCGATGGGTGTGAGGACTCGCGGTGGACCGAGCGCTCCAGGGCCGGAGCCTGTGTCTCCCATAGACAGGACTGTTGTGGGGTAGCGAAGCTACCTCTCACCAACAATGAAAAGAATCCCAAGGCTCAAGAACCAAAACCCAAACTTGGGCACAAACAAAAGAAAACCAAAAGCTCTTTTTCAATACTGAATTACTCAAAAGTCGACCCCCTTTACAAGTGCCGGTCTGTCTTCTTTTATAGGGAGGCGAGCGGACTTTTTACATACCGAGAATACCCTCGTGTAAAATGGATCAAAACAGAATGTGCTAGGCTATTTTTGGGAAGTCTCCAATTAGGTCTTCACGTAATCGGTGCTCCGTGACGTCATGCCACAAATCGCGGCGCCTTTCTCGTTGTCATCACGTGCGCTTGTCAGGAGAAGACCTTCAGTTCTTCGGAGGCCTTCCTTTCGCTTAGCGCATTCTTCCACCTGTAACACATGCCAAAGCAAAACACAAGTTCATTAGACGTTAGAGGTGATGAAACCCCTGAGCAAAACCCAAGGTGCAACTAGCCGAATGGGTAAGATTCGCTGCCGGGTCTTCATCCGACGCATCCCTTCACTTGAAATGCAAGCCAAAGCTGAAGACCTAAATGCATTAGATATAAAATGTTGACGAACCCCCCCCAGGTGCAACCCAAGATAAAACCAGCTGGATGAATATGATTCGCCCCCGAGGTTTCGTCACTCTGAAAACCAAGCTCCCTCGCCGCGGCACTAACATTTTGAACTGCTGGTGACTAAAGGCGCCAACCGAAAGGTGGGTTCTGAAAAATGAGAACAGACTTAATGGCTCCTAGGGTTTCGAAACTGGACCTTTTCAATTACACCTGGTTGACTAGAACAATCTCGCGACTTAACATGAGAAAGGCTAGATTCCGAATCCCCCAACAAAAGCCCCTTGATGGCGAGGCGCTTGCTTTGATGCGAACCCGAGCCAGCGAAACCCGGGGATCAAGAATCGAGGCAAAAGAAAACGTCTTCCACGGCATCGATTCCTAAGACTCCCCTTCGAATTACCCAAATACCCCCGACTTTTCACCATTGGGTTCAAAAATTTTGACCATTGCGTTTAACTTCCTATGCATAGAGGTGGCCGACGCCGTTGTGAAACTGCTGCCACTTTCACCCCCTCTTCTCTCGTTTAGATTTTTTGATTGTCCCCCTTGCCTTCGCTCCCCGCGAGTCGCTCCAGCGGAAGATTCGGTCGACTCGAGAGGTTAGTTTTCTCCCTGCTCTGAGTACATGTGTTTGTTTTTTAGCTTCCATGATGATGCGCTCGAGTCCATGTTTTCATAGACACATGGCTCGCGTCAGGCACATCGCTACGGTCATGGAGGACGAAGGGTCATCATCAAACCGCGGAGAACAAGCCGCTCCACCAGGAGCTTCCGAAGCTAAAGCGGTGTCTTTCTCTTCAACATCTAGCTCGGAGTTTGGTAGGATTTCTGGCCTGGATTGGTCTGTTAGATCCCGTGAGAGTGGAAATACCTCATCCACCTCTAGTAGCAATGTAAGTAAAAGTTCGGGTAATGGGAGTTATGTCGAAATAATGCTGAGCGACACAGATGTTGGAAAACGTGGTGCCGACGTGGAGGAGGGCGAGATTGGGGAGGAGGGTGATGCAGCCGCTGAGGAAGCTGCGGAACGGTCCGAAGAAAACTTGGCGGGAGTGAAGGCTGATCTGCGAGACCTAGTTAAATGCAGGACCTATTTCATTGGACGGTCCTTGATGACCCAAGCCGATCTAGATGCATTGCGGTTAGAAGGTTGTTTCGAGCCTGGGATCTGTCGCTTACCTGGGAAAGAGACCACGCTGAAACCCAGAAAAAATGAGAGTGTTGTGTTCCGAGATTTGTTAACTGCGAGGCTTCGTCTGCCGAAGAAATTTGCTGACATCTTGGCAGCCTACAACGTTCAGATTCATCAGCTGACACCTAACTCCATTCCTCAAGTGCTGAACTTTTTGTGGGCCTGTCACACCTTTGTCGGGGACAATGTCGTGGAAACTTTCGTTCGTCACTTCGAGATTCACTAGGCAAGGAAAATAGTAACGAGTGAAGACAAAGAGGCTCAATACGGCTACTGCAATTTTCAGACGCGGCGCGCTGGTAAAAACCTAGCTCCGGTATACAAGAACAAATGGGCTAACTGGTGGACCTCCTATTGGTTTTATGCCCCTATGCAGTGATAGGATGAAACTCGAAGCAAGAGGAGGTAACATCATATGAGCTGGACAGCCGCATGATTGACTTGGAGGTCAAATTGTCACCTGAACTGACGAAAGCAAGCCGCACCTCCGCCAGTACGAGCGCGTTTTACTGAGCAACTCGCGTAATCACTACGCGAGACGCCCTCAAAGAATTTTTGGCTGCTGAAATTTGGTCGTGCCAGCCTCGGCGGGGCTCATGGCCATTCAAAGTGCAGTGGCTGCCCGGGCTGGACCAAGACTTGTGAAGCCCTATATTCAATGTGAAATGCCCTAAAGACAAAACTGACGAGGAGATTGTTGCTGATATTGAAAAGAAAGTTGTCCAGATGATCAGCAACTACACTCACATGGAATGGGAGTGCGCCTAGAAGATTTTGAAGCATCAGGGCTGGGTCAATCGTGTTTTTGACGAGATGGGCGTCACCTATTCTCCCCGACCGATGCCCCTGATGGCCGGAAAATAGATGCAGCCACCGGGCAACATTGGATCAGAGCCCGCCGAAACCTCAAGGAAAGGTAAATCGAGCAAAGCGGTTGGGACAACAAAAGGTGCACCAAAAAATGCTAAAGCTAAAGATGTCTTGGCCAAGCAGAAAGCAGACACTGCAAAAACTACCCTGCCTCCGCTTGCAAAAAAATCCTCCAAGCTACTGAAAAGTAATGAGCATTTGGCTCGGTGCAAGACCGGGGCAGCGAAAGTGGCTGCCGCCGAAAGAGATAAAAAGAAAACTCATGAATTCGCCCCCGTTGTTGATCTTGAGAAGAGGGTGGTTCCAAAGAAGAGGCCTCCTGGTGCCTCAGAAAAGGAAAAGCGCATTGCCGCTAAGGAAAAGGGTCTCAACGACGACGAGCCCGCAGGGAAAAGGGCACGGGTCGATCCGGTCGCAGAGACAGACAAAGACGTTGATATTTTGTCGATGCCTCAGATTCAGCCCTACACATTTTATCCTCCGAAAGAGAGTATACAAAAACTGGTTGAAGAATTGCCATCTGCAGCTCCGATCGATCCGGAGGAACTGGAGGCACGTGATGCCAGGAGCAAACGCGTGGCTGAAATGATACAGAAACAAATTGCAATGGCTAGCGCAACCCCGAAAAAACACGTCACTGGTATCGTGGATGCCGTGGACGAGACAAAAGAGTTGTGCTATATTGATGACGATGTGCCTTTGGCGACCAAAGACCAAGAGATCTCCTCTTTGGGACCCGAGACAGCCCAAAGAAAATTACATTGGGTCCGGGCGAAAGCTCGGACCTGAAACCCCAAGATCCGATTGACTTGGACCCTCTAGAAACTGAAAGGCCCGTGGAAAACGCCTCTCGTTCGCCTCCATCGGTGTTGGGTGACATTAACGAGACGACTGCGAAAGCTACCGGAGAAAAAGCGGCACTGTTGGCTATGGATGCTAATGTAATTCAACTTGAGGATGCAGGTGTGTTACTTTGACTTGTCGACGATTTTCCATATCCTCTCTATGAGGCTAGCTTTCTGTTTACTAACGACTCTTGGTTTTGTATTGTATTTTTGGCGGCAAAAACTTTGGTTACATTGAGCAGTAAGGAGAAAGAATCGCCGAGTACTGAAGCCGGCCCTTCGGCGATGAGAATGGGTATTTACTCTAGACTGCTGGAACTGGGTATGAGGTCGCGCTAGCTGACTTGTTTAAGACATCTGGAATTATTGTTTCGATTTTGAAAACTGAATAAAACTGTATTGCTGATCCAACGTGTGTACTTGCTATTTTGCGCTTTCAGATTTCGATCAATCCTTGGAAAACTTAGGCGCGGAAGAATTGATGAAAGTGATGTGGTCCTTTCTTTCAAAAGGCGTTGCCGCTTGCCAGAAGGGCTTCGAAAAAGTGGTTGAAGAAACAAGGTCGTCCCTTGAAGAAAAGAAGCTCTTGGAAGGTTAAAACTGACGCCTGAGGGAAGAAAACGAGAGCTTGAAACCGCAGTCTCGTCGACTGGCGGACCAGAGCTCGAAGCAACAGGCTGCTATTGATGCCTTGAAGAAAGAACTGGAATCATGCTTGAAGTGCTATGAAGAGTGTTGCACCGAGCTGAAAGACATGGTCACTCAATATGATGCCCAACAAGTTCTTTCGGAGGCTAACGCTAACCTTATTACCGAACTGAAGAAGGTATAAGGTGAGCTTGAAGACACTCTTGAGAAGAACGAAGCTTATTGCCATCAATGGGGGGCATATTTGGCCACAACATATCATCGTGTTCTTGTAGGCTTTGGTGCCGAAGCCCAGGACTTCAAGATTACGGAAAATATCTCGAGCTTCGTGGAATGGTTGCACAGTTAGCTGAAACTTCTGCCTGACACCATGAGCAAAGTTGGAGACTATGGAGCGGTGACCTACTATGAAATGTTGTTGCACCATCTTGAGCGACAAGGCTGTGATCATTTCGAAGCTTTCGGAAGCCGAAGCTTTGAATTCCCTACACCCGAGGATGTGCCAGCCCCAAGCAAAACTGTTGATCTGATTAACAAAATCATTCTTTGCAACTTTTGGGCTAAAAGTGGGCGAGCACACTCTCGGAAAAGGCAGTGGATCGATTAACTAGAGTAAGACCTTTCGACTTGTTTCAGCTACGATCCGATCTGTTAAGCGATCTTTACGCTGATGCTTAATGTTTTCTTCCTTCTCATAGTTCTATTTTGGACAGGCAAAACAAGCCTTGGAACTTCGTGAGCATCTAGCGACCCATGGACCTGACGCGACTCTTGGACCTTACGGTCCCTACAGGGACTGGCCGCCAAAAACAGGAGCTGGTGCTGATGAACAAGGAGTCCCTGGAGCCCCTATTCGTGAAGCAGCTGATGCCGAAGGTGGCCTCGTGGATCCTATGACCAGTGAAACCCTAGCTCCTCTCTGTCACGAAGAGTTGCCCCGCGATTCCACTGTTGATCCTACCATGGAGGTTTAGGATAAAACCGAACTCTTTAGGGAATTGGTGTAGCGGCCATTCAATTTCTTGGGAGTTGAAGTGTAAATTTGTGTACACTATTTTGACAGACACCGTGTGAAAACGTGGTTGTGGACGTGCTGCCCAAAACCTTCAACCGCGCCAATACTTGCATTAGAGGGACTTCTTGGAACACTTTCCGGCATCGCTACCCCGAGAACTTTCGAAAATTTTTGGGAATTTTGTTGTCGTTATCAATCGTTGCATAGTTATTCCCTTCGCTTTTTTATGACTAGGAATGATAATAGTAAAATTGCGCTGGTGAGCCGGAAGACTTGCGAAGCCCCGCTGGTGAAAGAGGAACTGCCCGCTGAGGGCGATGCAAGCCACTGTTTCATATATGACTTAGCCAAGAGTCGTGGAGGGCGATACTTAGATGGCAGCTGCATAGAGTTGCCTTTTTCATAAAAATTGTATGTTCTAAGCTAAGGTTCTCGCCGCTTTCAAGTTAGAGTTTTTGAAAGAAAACGTCTTCCCCCCCCCTTCAGAAGCGGCGAGAATGAAAGCTAGCTCAAGTTTACTTGTACCAGCCTAATTCGTGTAATTTTAACTTTTCTAAAATGTAAAACTTTGTGCGAGAAGACGAAACAAATTTGTTTGCTTTCAAATTGTAATCTTACATTATACACAAGCTAGCCTGCAATGCGACGCCTAGGCGTGAAACACATTGCAGGACTAGAGGTTGTTTACCTCTGTCAAATTTTATAGTTTTTTGAGTTGTTTTTTGCAATGCGAGCTTTTCTTTGGCTTAAAATAAGCTTCTGATTATGATTCATTTACAACTCTTTGATTCAAAATTGAATCGCTTTCATACGCCCCCTTTCGGACAGGCTACCACGAAAGCAGCTCTTTGATAGATTGATTCTTGTGAATCATATTCACTACACCACTTGTGGATGGGCTACCCTTGAGTAGCACTTTGATGCACTCGCTTTTGGAGTGGGCTATTCAAAGTTAACACTTCAATTCATCCTCTTTTGGGATGGGCTATCTTAAGATAGCACTTTAAATTATGCGAACAAAAATAAAAGACAACGAATCGTAGGGAGGAATTATCGCATTCATTAGGAAAATGAAATTTTACATCAAGGCTGCCTCGTTAAAAACCTCATGCTCCAGGATGGAGTCCTCCCTATGTGAGGAAAAGAGTACCCGCCTTGTTATTGAATTTAAAATGCTCAAAAGTAAGGACTAGAAATGTAAATCTAGTTGAGTCCTCCGCACTTATAGTTCCGTGCGATGGACCCCTACAAAAGAAACAACGGAAAAAATTTGCACAAGTTGTCCACATTCCACGAATGTGGCAGATCTATGCCCACCTTGTCTTTCAGACGAAAGGCCCCATCTCGAACACAGCTTAATACCACGTATGGTCCTTCCCAAGAGAACTGTAATTTGCCCACAACGTCGGCATTCTTCTTTCTCTTCAAGACGAAGTCTCCCACCTGAATATTCTTGAGGGATACCTTCTTGTCTCTCCACTTCCTAGTTTCCTCTTGGTATTTCAGTAGGTTTTGGACTGTATCCAATCTGTCAATTTCCACTTGGTCCTTGTCGGCTTCCTCATTCTCACGAGAGCTACCCACCAAAACTCTTGCGCTTTCGTTGGCAAGCTCTTAAGGGCACATTGCTTTGGCCCCATACAGTAGCCTGAACGGAGTAAATTTAGTAGTTCTCGACTCCGTGGTGTTGTGTGACCAAATGACCCTTGATAACTCATCAACCCATTTTCCCTTCTTCTGCTCGAAAAGGCACTTCTTTATGGCTAAGAAAATTTGTCCATTGGCTCTTTCTACTGCGCCGTTGGACTGAGGGTGGTACACGGATGCAAAACAAAGCTTCGTTCCGATTGAACGACAGTACTCCCTGAAATCTTGGCAATCGAATTGCTTTCCATTGTCTATAGCGAGCTCTCTGGGCACACCAAATCTACAAATAATTTGCTGCCAGAAGAATGTTCTGATTGTGGTTGAGGTGATAGTAGCGAGGGGTCTCTCCTCAATCCACCTGGTGAAATACTTAATCGCGACCACGGCGAACTTGAAATTGCCTTGGGCCGTTGGCAGCGGTCAACGATGTCCATTCCCCAGCGTTGTAACAGCCAAGTGGGAGTAATGAGCTGCGATGGAGCCCCTGGCCTTTGCTGATGCTTGGCTGCGAACTGGCAAGCTTTGCAAGTATTGACAATGGGCTCGACATCTTTTATCACCATTGACCAATAGAAACCCTACCTGAAAGCCTTTCCGGCCAGAGCTCTCACTGCTATATGGGATCCACACATTCTCCCATGAATTTCCCTCATTAGCTCCATGCCCTGGTCCTGAGTGATGCACTTCAATAGTGGCGCGCATACTCCTAACTTGAACAAATTGTTGTCCTTTAGAATGTAATCTCTAGCTCGAGCTTGCATTCTTTTGAAATTGTGGGTTTCTACCGGCTCATAATGCCCGTGAAGAAAAGTGATGATCGGGGCTCTCCAATCCAAGCTAGCGATTGCATTGACTGTGCTGAGCGGCTTTTTATCCGGCCTTGTGGAAGGTGCAGTTATGATTTCAAAAAATACGCCTGGAGGCAATGCTTCCCCCCTTGCGGCTTTCTTTGCGAGCTCTCGGTTTCGCCATTGTTTTTTTTCTTGGTAGGTGCTCGATGGTGAACCCTCGGAAATGCCTCTCCATTTTGCGCACCTCCGCGAGGTACCTGACCAATTCCGGCTCTCTGGCCTCACTTTCCTTTTTGATGTGATCTTTGATGACCTTGGCATCGCACTTGACCAAAAAACTGCTGGCCCCTAGCGCACGCACCTTCCTGAGACCGAGCAGTAATGCCTTGTACTAAGTAGTATTGTTGGTGCATCTGCTGGATGGGTCTTTGTAATCTAGCCTTGCAGCATATCTCAGCTTGATACCCGCCGGTGAGGTGATGATGGCTGCAATGCTAGCACCTTTGCACCCCAGGCTCCGTCACATCTGATCTCCCAAACGGGCACCAGCTCTTCGTCAGCAATGATGCAGCTTGGTGAAGACCAGTCCACCACAAAGTCCGCTAAGACTTGCGACTTGATTGCCGACCTCTTTCCGAAATTGATTGTGTGTTCGGATAACTCGGTCGCCCACTTGGCGATCCTGGATGAGGCTTCTTTGTTGATGAACAAATCATTCAAGGGTTGATCATTGAGCACTGTGACCTTGTGTGCCTCGAAATAGTGCCTGAGTTTTCGCGCGGCCATGACTACCGCATAAGCAATTTTCTCCAGCTCCGAATATAGCAGCTTGGAGCCTGAAAGGGCTTCGGAAATGAAGTAGACAGGATTCTAAAGCTTTCCTTTTTCACCCACCACCTCTCGCACTAGTACAGCACTGACCGCAGCCTTGGAGGCAGCCACGTACAAAAAGAGTGGCTCCGATGGCGAGGGTGGCGAGAGTATTGCCATCTTTTCGATGTACTCCTTAAGCTCAGCGAAAGCTTTGCTTTGCTCGAGACCCCACTCAATTGTGCCCTTGCCCTTCAGTGCTTTACAGAATGGGAGGCTTTGCTCAGCGGATCTCGAGATAAATCTATTCAAGGCTGCTACTTGGCCGTTCAATTTATGGATGTCTTTCTTTGTTTTGGGCTCTTCCATTTTCACTGATCGCCCTTATCTTATCTGGATTAGCCTCGATCCTTTTGGCAGAGATGAGGCATCCCAAAATTTGTCCTTTCGTAACTCCAAACACACACTTCTCTGGGTTTAACTTCAAACCTGCTCTTCTCATGTTGGCGAAAGTTTCCGCCAAATCGTTCACATGACTGGCCCTGTCATTGCTTTTGACGACGAGATCATCGACATAAGCCTGAATGTTCCTGCCAATCTGCGGCTTGAACACCACCCTAGTCATCTTTGTGAAAGTTGGCCCTGCATTTTTCAAGCCCTCCGGCATTCGCATGAGACAAAAAGTTCCAAAGGGTGTGATGAAACTGGTTTTTGCCTCATCCTCCTTCGCCATCCAACACTGATGATAGCCAGAAAAGCAATCCAGCAGTGACATAACCACCGCTTGGCCGCAGAGTCCACAACCTGATCCATCCTTGGTAGTGGGTAGTTGTCTTTCGGCGTAGCCTTGTTGAGGTCTATGAAATCAATGCACATCCTCCATTTCTCGTTCTTCTTCTTGACAGGTACCGTGTTGGCCAGCCATTTGGGGTACATAACCTCACGGATGACGGTGGCATCAAGCAGCCTCTGAACCTCCGACTTGACAGCTACCACTTTGTCATCGGACATCTTTCTTAGCTTCTGCCTTCGCGGCTTAACCGAACGGTCAATGTTCAGACAGTGCTCGATGAAACTTCGATCCACGCCTATAAGATCCCTAGAGGACCAAGCAAACACATCTTTGTTCTTTTGTAGGAATTGAACTAGGCTCCCCTCTTCGTCAGGCGAAAGATCAGACCCGATTACGACGGTCTGATCCATAACCATTGCGTCCAATAAGACCCTTTTTGTGTCACAGTTCGGTTGCATGTTAACTTTTTCTTTGTTTGCTTTCGGCTGCTTCTCTAACTCATTGTTCCTGACTGCTTCATCGAGGGCATGCACATTTCGTTGCCCTGGGGTGCGGCCTCTTTCCACATTGCGGACGTCATTTTGGTGACCCCAGATTGTGATGACCCCTAGCGTCGCTGGGATTTTCATGCACAAATAAGCCTGGTTAATGACTGCTTCAAACTTGTTGAGGATTCCTCTGCCCAAGATACCATTTTAAGGATAATACATCTCCACCACGTCGAAGGACAAATATTCGGTTCTGGCATTTTGGACTGTTCCGAAGGACGCCGGGAGAACCACTTTGCCAAGCGCGTGGATGACTCGCCCTCCGAATCCATACAAGGGTGTGTCTGGGGGTTGCAACAGATCTTTGCTCAGCCCCATCTTGTCGAAAGCATCAGCGAAAATAATGTCAGCTGACGAACCGTTGTCAATCAAAAGCTTCCCCAAGGTCCAACTTGTGATGTTTGCTTCTATCACTAGAGCGTCATTGTGGGAAAACCTTGCAACCTTACATCTTCCTCTGAAAAGGTGATTGGGATGTGAGACCATCTTGTTTTTTCAACTCTTCCCTCCACACAAATGTTCTGCACCTCACGAAAGTAGTGCTTCCATTCCTTCTTGGTTTCGAACTCCAATGCGGAGCCCCCTGAAATTGGTATTATGGTTCCGACGGATGGCAGATGATCGTTTTGACCCTCGAGCTTCGCTGATACTAGAGGAGCTGACGGGCCTTTGAAAGGAGGAGGCGGGGGAGCGATGGGGTGTTGCTCAATGGGTCTGCGCTCAATATTTTGAGCTTGGAAAGTTTGTGATTGCCAAGGTGGAGGTTGAGGATAGGTTGAGGGAGGTGGCTGGAATTGAGGTGGCTGAAAAGGGTTAGCGAAAGAGTTTCTCCCAAAGTTAGGGTTTTGCCACGCCGGAGCAGAGTGGTTTACGGTAGTAGCTCTCTCCTTTTCCTTCCTCTCCTCCTCGAGGATGGCCTCAAATCTTTTCTTGTCTGGACAGCAATTCGAGCTATGGTTGTCGTTCTCCTTGTGGAAGATGCAGTACCATTTTCTTTTCTCATGATGGCCTCGGCCCCTGCCGCGACCTCTGCCCCTGTTGTCACCTCTTCCGCCTCTGCGGCCACCCCCTTGATTCGAATGTGGTGGACTAGGCGGACAAGAGACTAGGCTTTGGGAGTCAGCCTCTGGATTGGGATTATCCTTGGCGTTTTCGCCGTTGAGGCCAAAAACGTTCCGAGGATTGGCGTGCAGGGCGTTTCTAGGATTGGACCATTCGCTCTCGCTGGATTGGTTAGCTTTTTGCAGACTTTTTTTTTGTTGGGATTGCTCTTCCATGCACATCCTGAAGTCATTGTCTGTGCGACAATACTTCTCGAACTCTTCGTATAGACGCTGGATTGTCCTGGGCCTTTCGCGCATGAGATGTGAGCGAAATTGGCCGGCCCTCAAACCCACAATTGCAGCGTTAATAGCAACGACATCCAGCACATTTGGTTCCTGGGATTTGAGATGAACAAATCTCCTGAAGTAATTTTGGAGAGGCTCCTTGTCCTTCCGCTTACACGAGAAAAGGTCACTCTCTATAAGTTCTGGACGCTGGAAACCCTGGAAGTTGGAGAGAATTCGCTATTTTAGATCGTCCCATCCGTGAATCATGCCGGGACTCAAGAGAGAATACCATTGCGCTGCCGCCTCGTCAGCAGTGATGATGAAGGATTTGACCAGTACGGAGTCGTCACGGCCCGCTGAAAGGATAGCAGCTTCGTAACTCATTAGGAATTGTCTAGGGTCGGATTAGCCCGAGAATCTGGGGAGTGGAACTGGCCTGTATGTTTGTGGCCATGGGGTTATTTGAATTTCCTGAGACAAGGGAGACTTACGATCCCAAGACCTCATACGAATGGTATGAACGTCTTGATGCGAACGGCTAGACTCGAAAGGGTTTACGAAAGGGTTACGGCTGAAGGTGGTGTGCGGAGGGGGCTGGGTGAAAAACTCAGTGCGCTAAGTGAAGTTGGACTGATTGGGGACAGTATACTCGGGCGAGGGTTGATTGAAACTCAGGGATTGCTCTGATTTTATAGCACGCAACTCCTCCTGTAATTTAGCAATCTCTGCCTTTTGTTTCTGAATTTCTTTGGCTGCCTCAGCCTCGTGCTGCACCGCCAGCAACCTCTTCTTGGCCTTGGCTAGTTCTTCAGCCTCCTTGCGCAATTTGGCCAGCTCAGCCTCATACGCAGCCTCAGCCGTCGCAGCACTGGACTCCGGGAGCTCCTCTCCCTGGGTGAGCAAAGTGGACGGGTTCAATTCCTCATCAAGGGATGACGAAGCCTCCCTAGTCGAATTAGCGATAGTTCTCTTCTTTCTTGTGGACATTCTGGTTTTGTTATTCGAGCCAAGCTCAAACGGTGGGCGCCAATTGTTGTGGGGTAGCGAAGCTACCTCTCACCAACAATGAAAAGAATCCCAAAGCTCCAGAACCAAAACCAAAACTTGGGCACAAACAAAAGAAAACTAAAAGCTCTTTTTCAACAGTGAATTACTCAAAAATCGATCCCATTTACAAGTGTCGGTCCGTCTCCTTTTATAGGGAGGCGAGCGGACTTTTTACATACCGAGAATACCCTCATGTAAAACGGATCAAAATAGAATGTGCTAGGCTATTTTTGGGAAGTCTCCAACTAGGTCTTCACGTAATCGGCGCTCCGTGACGTCATGCCGCAAATCGTGGTGCCGGAGAAGACATTCAGTTCTTCGGAGACCTTCCTTTCTCCTAGTGCATTCTTCCACATGTAACACATGCCAAAGCGAAACACAAATTCATTAGACGTTGAGGTGACGAAACCCCCTGAGCGAAACCCAAGCTGCAACTAGCTGGGTGGGTAAGATTCACTGCCGGGGCTTCGTCTGACGCATCCCTTCACCTGAAATGCAAGCCAAAGCTGAAGACTTGCATGCATTAGATATTAAAGGGTGACGAAACCCCCCGGGCGCAACCCAAGCTAAAACCAGCTGGATGAATATGATTCGCACCCGAGGTTTTGTCACTCTGAAAACCAAGCTCCCTCGCCACGACGCTAACATTTTGAACCGCTGGTGACTAACGGTGCCAACCGAAAGGTGGGTTCTGAAAAATGAGAATGGACTTAATGGCTGCTGGGGTTTCGAAACTGGGCCTTTTGAATTACGCCTGGTTGACTAGAACAATCTCGCGACTTAACATGCGAAAGTCTAGATTTCGAATCCCCCAACAAGGACGCCGAACTCTCTACCTGCGGTACGGCGGCTGCATCAAGGATCATCTGGAGGTGCTGACGGAGCTTCTTTTCTTCCAAGGTCGTCAGCTTGGAGCCATCTCGGATGAGTACAGCCGCTGCAGTGAGGTTATGGGAGGCCTGTTTGGCAAAAGGAGTCTCGTGAATGTCGTCGATGATGCAATGATGTACTTCCTGCGAGCGTTCACGTGCGGGTGTGGTCGCAGCATCCATGCTGAGCGCATGGTGGAGCCTTGATTGCTCTTCCTCGAGAGCCTTCTGAGCCTCGTCGATGCGAGCACGCTGCGGTTCACGATTGTCCCTGGTCTGCGGGGGCTCCTCGCTAGCGTAAGCGTCGGGTGAAGTGGGCTCACCTTCCGCAGAGATCTCGTCGTAGCGGGTGGAGTGGATCGCATCAGCTTGCTACTGGAGGACGAAGCACTCGCACCTCGGGTCGTGGGGCATCTGGGCCTCCTTTTAGAGAGGTAGCTCGCTCTCGACCTCGTCGTAACTCGCTTGGGATGCTTCCGAGGGGACCGGACGTGCATCGCCCATCGCGGTAGGAGCAGTTGTCCTGCCGCAGGGCAACCACGTCTGGCCCTCGGGGTACACGGAGTCGTAGTTGAGCTTTACCTCCTGCAAGCCAAAAATGAGCATAGAGGTGGCGAACGCCGCCAAGCGGAAGAGCTCCTGAGATGGGTTAGGCTCCAGGGTGACCGCCATGATGTGGCCGACCAGGTCCCAAACCCGGTCGGTGGCAGACTTCACCGACCGCGGTTCCTTAGGCGACTAGCCCTGAAGAAGCGCAAGTGCTTCGAGTTGAGACCGCAAGAACACGGCCCCAGTGGGCGGCTCAAATGGACCATCAAAGACGAAATCCAGGGAGCCAAAGCGTAGAACAGTGGTGTGCACCAGCTGCTCATCGGAGTGAGCCATCCGGACCCTTGTTGGCATCGTGACACATGAAGTGCCCCTACTTGGCGTGCCAACTGTCATGGTTTGATATCGCCGGCAAGTAAATTTTGGTATGTCCGTGCGTCTGATCTAGATGGTTGGGCTTAGGACACCGAGATTATACTGGTTTAGGCACGGAGGGTGCCCTACGTCCAGTTCGAAGGAGTGCTCTATATGCTCACGGGGGCTTGTAGTAGGTGTTCCAAGCTTAGGTCGAGAGAGGGAGGATGTCCCAAGTCTCTGGATGTGGCGGTGAGGAGCGAATGCTCAGTGTGAGTGGTGGTGGGCTCCCTGATTGTGCTGTGATCGTTGATCCCTTTATTGTGTGTGTTTCTTGGTTCTATTGTCTATCTGTTGGTCATGATGTTTATGGTGCTAGCCTCCTCGTTTATAGTCTAAGGAGGGCTGGTGTACATGGGATAAAATGGTAAAACAATGTCCTGCTACAGTGTAGTAACAGTACTGGAACAATGCTGGAATAGTGACACACCGTAGGCCTTCATCTCCGGTTTGCGCCGTACACTGTGCTAGCCGTAGTAGCTGAGGCTCCCGTTCCAAGGTGGCTGCTTCCGACTTAGAGCTGCGCAGGTCTTGCTAGGTCGAGGCTTCTTGTGCAAGCCTCAACCTTCCTTCTGATGACCACTGGGTCGGGTCTCGTCGTTCGATGTCTTGTCACCGTTCAATATCACAGTAATGGGATGTCGGGGCAGTCCGCTTCCCACGCTGGGGAAAATCTCATCATGGAATGGCCACCTGACAGCGCAGATCTGTCCCCCTGCTGCTCTTGCACATCCTAGGTGTTGTGGGCCGCTTGCGCCACGTTGCAGCTCTCGCCTAGGGGTCCCCCGCTAGTGGGCTGCAACGGAAGGAAACTTAGGTCTTACGAGGTGGAGCCGACTGTCGAGGTAGCTAGGAAAACCGCCTAGGTCAGAGGTGGCCCCATAGATGTTGTCAGGATGCCGCCTTAGAGAAAGGGGAAATGGGCCTGGCTTGCTGGTTGTTGATGTTGGGCCTTCATGGATGCAGCCTGTCATTTGCCTTCGTGATTTCGGGGATTTAGGGGCTAAAATGATTACCCCAAGTTTATCCCCTCTTCAGCCGGTCTATCTAATCAAGCAGCTAAATTTATTCAATGTGAACATCGGAGATTTTAGAGTTTGTTATTATTGTTGCATATTGCTATTCAAATGTTTGGGTTGCCTGTCAAATCCTCTTCATTGTACCTATGATGGTAACTTCGGCTGAAAGAAGTTTCTTAAAATTGAAATTGTGCAAGGATTAGACCAACTACGTCACAAGATTAAATTGCTCGGCTATGTGCACAACACGGAGAAGGCTATTTTGAATAATATTGATCTCAATATTGTAGTTTGCATCAAGAAGTATATTTTATGATTCTGCAACATATGAATTCAAGAAGTACTATTATTTTAATTTATAATGTTTTAGATAATTATCAACACATTAAATTAAAAATATATCAATACATTTATTTTCAATTTGCAAGAAAAAATAGTGTGTATATATTATAAGATTTTATACAAGGTTCAGATTTCAAAGTGCCATTGCAAAAAGTTTGCCAGAGGGTCCATGAAATCCTAGGGCCACTACCGCCTCGAGTACCCCTTGGTAGGTTTGCCAGGTTAAAACATCGATAACCACTAGCCAGCCCCTTAGTGGGCACTGCCTCCCAATGCCATCACCGGACTCCTTGTAACGTCGTTGCGTCGTGCGCCCGCGGCCCTCCTACGCTGCTGCCAGCCATCGCAACTGGCCAGCCCTACCACAGCTTTCCTGTCCGCTGCCCCGTGACCTTCCTACTCCGCTACGGTGCGGCCTCTCTATGTCGTCACCCCGTAGCCTCCTATGCCACCGCCGACCGTTGGGGCTGGCCGACCCCGCCCTAGCTTCTTTACACTGTCGCACGACTGACGAGCCGTCGGGGACTTAGGGGCCGGCCAGCTTCCGTGTGCCATCGGGCTGGTTGGCCTCCCAACTCTGTTGTTGGAGCTCACCGGGCCGGTGGTCGCCAGAGCTTTTGGGGGAAAAGAGAGAAAATGTAGATCCAACATTTCCTAAAAAATGTTGACCAATCACTACAAGAAACTATTTAATCCGTGACGCAATCATTCTGTCGCAGATCGTTGAAAATTTGTCGCAAATCTGTGTCCGCAACAATTTAAGTTTTCGTGGTGGAATGAGCATCATTGATTAAATCAGTCGACATTTATTAAGAAACATCACAGTCTGTCACGTATCTGGAACGTCATGGAGTAGCCCGAGGCCCATACAACCCAACCCCTAACCCACTATCTGTGACAACATAAATCGTCACGATTGTTGTTGAGTTGGCAGCTGACATGGATGATGATGTGGCATCCTAAGTGGATAATTACGTGGCATTCCTACATGGACAATGACCTGGCATCCTACTTGGACGATGATGTGGCATCCTACATGGACGATGATGTGGCATCCTATGTGGACGATGACGTGGCATCCAACGTGAATGATGATGTGGCCACAGTTTTAGCCCAACACAAACATTCTAACCCACCACATCCCGGTTTAGATTCTATTCCAGCCCACAAAGCCCATTTCACAATTGTATTCCAACACAAAATTAGCAAAATTATGCATCTTCAGCCATTTATGAATTATGATACAGTTTTCCAACCCATTTAGCAAAATTCAATGAACAGAACTTACATCATCAAATAAGATACAATCTCTGTAAAAAAACCCAGTAAACACAATCAGGAATTGAAACAGATAACACATGGTGGTCGCTCCTGGCTGTGATGAGTGATTAACAACGTGGTGAGGATTGACTCTTGACCGAGTATTGCAGGTGCAGGTTGCGGCTTGATTTGCGTTGGTGCAGGTGAAGAGCGGGTGCGAAAGTCTATGCCTTGCGGGGCCTCCGAAGAGTGGAGAGACAAATAGGCTCAGCTCAAGAGACCCAGTGGCCAGCGGGGTCAAGTGCGGGCCGCATGGTGGCAAGAAAAGCAATACGAAGTCGTGGACAGGAGCCAGTGCAGGGTAGCGGCTCACGACCGAAGTCTGCACGCAGGGTTTGCGGCGGTTCACCAAAAACCGTCAGGTTACTTGGTTGAGCCACAAAACCAAGGCTGGAGGCTCGGCGGCCAGAGCGGGATCCGGGCGCGCCGAGAAGCTTTGATGCGGGCGGACACGTGTCGGGATCGCAGGGCTTGCGTCGGGAGGACGTGGACTACGGCGATGGCGTGGTCGTGCAATGAAGAGGAGTGCTACATGACCTATTTGCCCCTGAGGGGTTTGTATCTCAACTTAAGTGCTAGGGGTAGCTTGGTCATTTACCCAACCAGAGGGACTCATATATATTAAGTCTAGGGTTTCTGGGCTAACCATCCTTTCAGACTACTTCTCATTTCCTTGCTTTATAGGCATAGATTTTTCTTCATCGTTTTGTAGAGAATCTATCCTCCGAGTGTATGGAAGCATTCATGGTTGCGTTGATTTCCTTCTTGTAGCTCATGAGATTTTCATGTCTTTTTCGAGCTATTTTCCTTCGATTCTGAGGTGTCTGAGTTCGGATTTGTTGGTGTGGATCATGGATAGATGTCTCGTGCATCTTTGTGCTTGATCTTGAGCCCCAATCTCCGAATTTGGCCTCCGATCGAAGGATTTCGGTTGGAACCCTAGCTTTTTGGTAGAGCTCGGTTGCAATTCGATTCCCTGCGATTTAGTTCATTTGAGATCTCAAGTTTGAGGACCATGTGTGGTTCGAGGACCGGTGGATGGTCGCTTCCTGGTGTGATGAGTGATTGACAACGTTGTGGGGACTGACTCATGGCTAAGTATTGCAGGTGCAAGTTGTGGCTTGACTGGTGTTGGTGCAGGTGAAGAACAAGCATGAAAGGTCATCGCCGGTGAGGCCTCCAGGTGTGGAGAAGACAAGTAGGCTTGGTTCGAGGGACCCGGTGGCCAGCGGGGTCAAGTGCAGGCCGCATAGTGGCAAGACCAGCGGGACAAAGTCACGGACGGTTTCTTGGTTGAGCCTCAAAACCAAGCTCGAGCCGGGACTACGTGGGAGCCGAGTCATGAGTGACAATTGGCAGAGGCTACACCGAGTTCGCGGGGTTTGTAGTGGTTCACCAGAAAACCACTGGGTTACTCGGTTGAGCCACAAAACCGAGGCCGAAGACTTGACGAGGAGGTGCGGCAACCCAGGCCGGTTCAACCGCCCAGAAGGGGCGGTCAGACCGCCTGGGCCGGTCAGACCGCCCAGGGGGGCGGTCTGACCGCCCTGGTCGCTGGCGCCGAAAAGCTTCGAAGCAGAGGACACGCGTCGGGATCGCAAGGCTTGCGTCGAGGCTAAGCAGCTTGCGGTCACTGGGCATCCGTCCGATGGAGAAAATCTGAAGACTTCCAAATTCACCCTTGAGGTGCTTGTATCCCTGGTTATTAAGTAAGGGTAGTTTAGTCTTTTGGGTGCCTCCATATATACTCCTTAGGGGATGGATGGCAGCCAACTCTTGGAACCCTACCTCATTTGTTTTCCCATTTTCATTCATATTTTCTCTAGTTTTCCTAGGACTAGCTTGAGAGCTTCATGTGAGATCTTGAGAGAGGGATGAATGTATGGGTGGCAAGCTCGACCTTGTATGAACCTTCATGGTATGTATAGATGATTCGGCGTGGTTCCTCAAGTTCTTGTGTTGCCTTTTCCCGTCCTCCTTTTTCATGATTTTCAAAGCTCTTTGTTGTGATTTTCGTGGCGGAGTTTTGAGGACGTGTTCTTGCAAGTTTCTTATTGGGTGTCACGTATGAGGACCTTGTGCCTCGTTCGTTGGTGAGTTTTCCCTAAGAATCCCCTTGAATCGGACTCGATTTGGTGGTTTTTCGAGTTGCTCGAGTTCTTGGCCTAGAGAGACGATTTCTTCGGTTCCTCTTGATTGTGAGTGATTCGGGTCGATTCCTTTGAGGGAGAGGTTGCCCAGTAACCCAGCTATTTCCTAAGTTTCACTGCAATCCGTGTAGTGATTCGGGAGATCGAGCAATGGGAAGTTGAGGTTTGACCCGCGGGTTGGATTTCTGGAATGGGCGGTCTAACCGCCTGGGGGCGGTCTAACCGCCCTGGGCCTTCCAGGTGAAGGTTTTGGTTTTGCCGGATTTTCCTCTGTGAGTTTGTTCGCCTTGATCAGAGAAGCGTTCTGGTGAAATCTTGGGTCATTTTCATGCAGTTTGCTAGGAGTTCTTGCTTGGAGTTCTTTGCAAGGTACAGGAGGTTAGACCGCCCCTGGTAGCCGGTCTAACCGCACCTCGGCCCCTTGCTGAAGTTTTTGTTTTCGCCAAGATTTCCTGGTAGCTAGCTTGGCCTTGACCAAAGATCTCTGTTGGTGAAACCGTGGTGCGTTTTTGTGCTTGGAAGAGGTGTTTCGGAGGATTTTTTGGTTGCCTGGTGGAGGCGGTCTAACCGCCCCCCATACCCGGTCTAACCGCCCCCCCCTCTGAATAGCCGGCTCTCGAGTTGTTTCCGCTGTCGTGGGTGCGTAGGAGTTGAGGTTGCTGGTAGTGTTTGTTCCTAGGACCAGTAGCACTCCAATGGCTACGTGGTTTTGGCAATCGGAAGGTAGAAGTGCGGAGCGTGTGATTTTGGGGGTCCCACCGAGCGAGTTCATCTTGGTTGATTTCAATCTCCTTCGAGAAGAATTTTTATCGGCTCCCATTCACTCCCCCCTCTCTGGTCGCTAAATCGATCCTTCAAGTGGTATCAGAGCCGGTTCGGGTGTTTATTGACTCTAGCCAGTCTAAGATCCAAAGATGGCGTACCAGGAATGGGGTTCGGATCCTCCACACTTCGATGGGAAGAACTACCAGATGTGGAGTAAGCGGATGGCGGCGTTCCTCCGCGGAAAGGGTCAGATCCTTTGGGATGTCATGGTGGACAATGGCTATGTCTAGCCGATGAACTTCCTTGCTCTAGGATCGAGGGACATGTTCGACGCCAACAACAAGGTGGTCGACTACTTGTTTCGTGCTTTGTGCCAGCCTGAATTCGATCGAGTGCACACCGAGCACTTGGCTTGTAGAATCTGGTCGGTGTTGAAGGAAGCTCATGTTGGGAATGCCCAGGTTCAGGCTCGAATGTATGCGACCTACTGGAGAGAGTACGAGAACTTCACTCATCTCTCCGGTAAGTCCATCGATGCCTTGTTTCAAAGGTTCACAGTTGTGGTGAACAACATGAGGGCCAATGTGGACGTGCTCCCATACGATGAACATAATAGATCTATCAAGCTCTTACACTCCTTGGATCGTACGGTTTGGGGCGGAAAGTTGGAGGCCATAGTTGAGTCGGAGAAGTATGATACCCTGACCGTGAACGAGCTATTCTCGAAGCTCAAGTCTGCTGAGGTGGATAGGGGCATGACAGCCAAGCTCGAGGGCCCGACTGACTCTCATAGTCCTGCCCTCGTCGGTAATTCAAAAGGAAAGGCTAACACTAACCCATCCACCAGGATGTTCTCTTTGTCCTCTTTGATGTCTATGCCAGATGAGGAGTTCGACGTGCTTGGAGAGGACGAGCTGGCGTTGCTGACGAGGAGGTTTGAGAGTCTGCACGAGAACCGGGTGAACATGAGGAGGAACACGAGGACATGCTTTCAGTGCGGCAAGTCGAGACACTTCGTTACCAACTGCTCGGAGAACGTCGAGAACAAGGACAGCTACAAGCACAAGTCAAGGACGGATGGCAAGTACCGGTCGAGGCGTGACCACAAGAGCAAGCACAATGGCAAGCACAAGGACGAGCGATGATCGAGGAAGAAGGAGAGCCGAGGCAAGGCCCAAGCGATGGTTGGAGCGAGCGACGCCGACTCCAGTTTCGCGTACTCCACCTCGAGCTCGAGTAGCAGTGAAGATGAAGGCGATCGTCGCAAGAGCAGGAAGTCGTCCAAGAACCTGAGCGGGCTGAGCTGCTTCGCTAGAGACGGCTTCTGCACCATGGCGCTGAGCTCCGGCAGCAAGAAGAGCACACAGAGCGACTCGAACTCTGAATCCGACGACGAGGTGCGTGATGAACTTCCCTTCTTGCGTCAGGAGAATGAACGACTTGGCTTGTTGCTTGATAATCATGATGACATGCTTAGAGAGGCCAATAAGATGAGGAAAGAGCTTAGGGCCTCGCTTGAGGATACTAGGACTAGAGTGGCTGAGTTAGAAACACAAAACATGGATGCTAAGCTTGAAATTGATTCTCTGAAAGCTTCACCTGTTGTTTCTGATGAAGTTGAATGTGCTGATTGTCCAATTTTCCTTGTTGATCTTGCTTTGTTTAAGGGAAAGCATGCCTCCAAGTGTGAGGAACTAGATGTGCTTAGGGTTGAAGTGGCTGAGCTTAAGGCTAGACCTGCTTTGCTAGGTGCTTGCACTTCTTGCCCTGTTTTACATGAGAAAATTTATGAGATGCATGCTTATACTGTTTCTCTTGAGGCTAAATTGAAAGAACCAATTCCTACATTTTGCTCTACATGTGAATTGCATGCTTTGAAGAATCTGGAACTTGCACATTATGTTGATCATTTGTAGGATGAGAATGATGAGTTGAGAAAGTTGATGGGTTGGTTGTCTGGTCATGAGCCTCACTTGAGGATAATGATCGAGACATACAAGAGGCAGGATGGTGAGGGACTTGGGGCAAACAAGGTTGCTGAGGGAAGTGGTGAGAATATTCCAAAGCCACCAAAAACCCACCACAAAAATGATTTCCCTCCTAAACCTAACCATCTTAGGAACCGACTAGACACAACACCAGCTCCACCCGTGTTTCCTCCACAAACAAATGTTTTCCAAAAACCTATCAAGTTTGTGAGCACTTCGGGGAAAGTGTTCTTTGGGAAAGAAAGTGAGAAGGCGAGTGAGGAGAAGTCGGGTGAGAAGCCTATTGAGGAGAAACCAAGTGAGCAGCCCCAACCCAAGCCTAAGCCTAAGCTTGTGAGGTTCCAGTGTGGCTATTATGGGAAAGATGGCCATAAGGATTAGTTTTGCTTCAAGAGGAAGCGTAAGGAGAGGATGGCAAAGGAGTGGGCGAACAAGGATAGGTACAACCCTTCGCATGGTGTACCTAAGCCTCGTATGCCACTGCAGGGGTAAAGCGGTGGTGAGAAGTATTCCGGCATGGGGAAATGCGAGTTCCCGCAGCCGAGTAGCTTTTCTGGAGAGGGCGGTCAGACCTGCTTGGCTAGGCGGTCAGATCGGCCCTCCCAGAGGGGGATGGTTAGACCGGCCTGGCTAGGCGGTTCAACCGCCCCCAAGAATTTTGGGCGGAGTGGTTTTCGAGGTGGTGAGTCGAGTGGTTTCAGGTGGTCGAGGTGCTGTTGGTTGGTCTGGAGAG
Source organism: Cenchrus americanus (assembly GCA_947561735.1). NCBI lineage: Eukaryota > Viridiplantae > Streptophyta > Magnoliopsida > Poales > Poaceae > Cenchrus > Cenchrus americanus. The sequence goes on along the minus strand of OX387241.1, from coordinate 47,641,486 downwards.
TCAGCAGGTGGTCAGTTTGCTAGGCGTTCTCCCCCTCATGCTCAATATGGGGATGAGAGGAGCTGTAGCTTTGAGATGGAGAGGAGGGACGGTCCACGGTCTTTCTTTCGTGGTTTTGGTCCTCCTCCAGTTAGAGAGGGTTGGTTCCATCATAGTGGTTACCGTGGTGGTGTTCGTGGAGGTAGATTTAGTAGGAAAGATGGTTTGGATGGTGCTAACCCCACTTTTGAGCAAATGGCTCGGCACTGGTTTTACTTTTTTGGTACTAACCCTAGTGTTGAGTCGTTTGTTCACTCACGTGCTCGTTTTTGAATTTTAGGTGGGAGGCTTGAAGAACATTTGGTTGATTGACTCTGGTTGCTCGAGGCATATGACCGGAGACAAAGGGTGGTTCTCAAGTCTCGTCCTGGTGGTGACAAGGAGGTACATCACTTTTGGGGACAATGGGCGAGGGCGTGTGCTTTCAGAAGGTGAGATCAAAGTGAGTGACAAGATCACTCTGAGACGTGTTGCTCTTGTTCAATCGCTAGGGTACAATTTGCTTTCTGTGTCCCAGCTATTGGATGAGGGTTTTGAGGTATTGTTTCGGCCTGGTGGTTCTCAGATTTTGGACTCTCGAGGGGATCTTGTCTGTATGGTTGTTCCTGAGGGTCAGGTGTTTCGAGCTGATTTTTCTCAGTCTTCTGGTGTTGAGCGTTGTTTCTTGGCTGGTTCTTCGAGTGAGTTGTGAAAGTGGCATAGGAAGTTGGGTCACTTGAGCTTTGATCTTTTGTCTCGCTTGAGTAAACTCAATTTGGTCCGAGGATTGCCGCGGTTGAGGCTTGAAGAAAGAGTTGGTTTGTGCGCCGTGTAGGCATGCCAAGATGGTAGCCTCTTCTCACCTGCCTCTCACCGATGTGATGACTAAGCATCCATGCGAGCTGCTCCATATGGACCTTGTTGGCCTACCTCGTGTGCGATCTGCGGGTGGGAAGTGGTACGTCCTTGTTGTGGTGGATGACTACTCTCGGTATGCGTGGGTGTTCTTTCTCGAGGATAAGGGGGAGACGTTTGGTTTTGTTCGAGATCTTGTCTTGAGGTTAAGGAACTAGAGGCACGGAGTTGCCATACGAGCAATCCGCAGTGACAATGGCTCAGAATTCAGAAACTCTCGTTTTGAAACCTTTTGCCATGCCTTGGGTCTTGAACAGCAGTTTTCGAGTCCGTATATGCCTCCCCAAATGGTGTTGGGGAAAGGAAGAACAGAACCTTGTGTGAGATGGCTCGGACGATGCTTGATGAGCATAGCACTCCGAGAAGGTTCTGGGCTGAGGCAGTGAATACCGCATGCTATGTGTCGAACAGGATCTACCTTAGAGTGCATAAGAAGAAAACTTGCTATGAGTTGTGCACGGTCGCACACCCAAGGTGAGTCACTTCCATGTCTTTGGTTGCAAGTGCTTTATTCTTGAGAAAGGGAAGAAGTTGGATAAGTTTGAGGCAAGGTCGGTCGATGGTATTTTTCTTTGGTTATGCATCTCACTCTAGAGCATAGTGTGTGCTCAATCTTGAAACTAACCAAATTGTGGAGAATTGCGAGGTAACCTTCGACGAGACACAACCACGTAGTGAGCTTGTATTTGAGTGTGCAGGTGATGATGAATTTGGCGAGGAGATCTTTCAGGAGGAGGAGCATGAACATGGAGATGATGAAGATGGCGGTGTGGTGCCCGCGGCTGAGCATGCACCTACTACTTCGACTACGGTGATGGACGGCCCCTCTCCCACACCTACGAAGACAAACCAAGATCAAGGAGAAGCTGTTGTTAAGGGGGAGGTAGCATCAAGGCAAGAACCTCCCCGACAAGTACAAGTGGATCACCCAGCTTCAAGGATCATCAGCGACATGGATGAACGCACTACACGGTCGAGGGTTCGGAACAATTCTCATTTCACTCATGCTGCATTTGTTGCCACCTTTGAGCCCAAAGGCATTGGACATGCAGTATCTTATCACAATTGGGTTAATTCAATGCATGAGGAGTTGGAGAACTTTGAGAGGAACCATGTTTGGGAATTGGTTGACCCTCCTCCAGGGTGTAAGCCGATTGCACAAAGTGGGTGTGGAAGAACAAAGAGGGAGAGAAAGGTGAAGTGGTGAGGAACAAGTCAAGGCTTGTTGCTCAAGGGTTCAGTAAGAAGAAGGGGAATGACTATGAGGAGACATTTGCTCCCGTAGCCCGTTTGGAGGCGATTAGGATCCTTCTAGGCTTTTCCGTGGCTAAAGGGTTCAAGTTGCACCAAATGGATGTCAAGAGTGCATTCTTGAATGGTGTGTTTGAGGAAGAAGTGTATGTGGGGCAACCACCGGGGTTTGAGAGTGAGAAGTACCCCCACCGGGTGTACAAGTTGAGGAAGGCGTTGTTTGGGTTGAAGCAGACACCTAGAGCTTGGTATGGTAGGTTGAGGGGGTTCTTGTTCGAGAGAGGTTTTGAGATGGGGAAGGTCGATCAGACCTTGTTTCTACTCAGGCAGGGCAGAGATATCCTGATTGTGCTGGTGTCGTGGATGATATTGTCTTTGGTGGCTCATCTAACTCTCTTGTTGCAAAGTTTGCAGTGGATATGAGCAGGGAATTTGAGATGAGCATGATGGTTGAGTTGCAGTTCTTCCTCATGCTACAAATCAAGCAATCAAAGGAAGGAACATTTGTGCACCAAGCTAAGTACACCAAAGACATTGTGAGGAAGTTCAAGATGGAAGACTCCAAGGCTATGACGACGCCAATGAGTACAACTACAGCTATTGATGCAGATGAGGAATGTGAACACGTGGATCAAAAGGAATACCGAAGCATGATCAGGTCACTCCTCTACTTGACGGCAACGAGGCCGGACATCCAGTTCTCGGTATGTCTATGCGCTTGTTTTCAAGCATCTCCGAGGACTTCACATCGGCAAGCGGTGAAGCGAATTTTCATTTACTTGCGTCACACTCCCGACTACGTCCTTTGGTACTCCGCGTCTTCTTCTTTGGCACTTCATGGTTTTCAGACACGGATTTTGCCGGGTGTCGGTTGGATAGGAAGTCCACTTCTGGGACTTGCCAGTTTTTGGGATCTTCTTTGATGTCTTGGTCATCCCGCAAACAGTCTAGTGTTGCTCAATCCACAACCGAGGCAGAGTACGTTACCACAGCCAGTTGTTGCTCTCAGCTCCTTTGGATCACATACACCATGAGTGACTTTGGTGAGGAGTTTACCCATGTCCCACTTCAATGTGATAGCACTAGTGCCATAAGCGTTGCAAAGAACCAAGTGCTCCATTCCAAAACCAAGCACATAGAAGTGAGGTATCATTTTCTGAGAGACAACGTAGAGAAAGGAAAGATAACCTTGATATATGTACCCACACATGACCAACTAGCCGATATTTTCACCAAACCCCTAGATCAAGCAACTTTCACTCGTTTGCGGGGGGAGCTTGGTGCATGTTTGATTTCTTGAGTTGGTGTGTGGAGCTCCTTTGTAGCATATGTATAGCTTTCTTTTATGCATTTCTTGCATTTGGCATGGCATATGTAACATGATGTATAGGCATCTTTGTATCTTAGGTTGCATGCATTTTGTATCATATGCATTGTTTAGGAAAAGCTTCTCCTATATACATTGTTCACCATGATGTGCTATATATGATCTTGTGAGCTAGTTTGGTATGATATGGTTAGTTTGGCTTAGCTCTTGATGATCTTGATTTATAATCCATGGTTGATGGCTATGCTTTTGAAAAATGTCACATATATGCCCTTTATGTGTAAATGCCTTTATATGATCTTGATATGGTTTAGTGGCTAGGTTATGCTTAATTTGTGGTTGGATAGCTATTTTTGATCATATGGGGCCAAAGGCTCATTTGCCATCATGAATGTTTAGCCCTCTTGCTTTATCTTGTGGAGGGGCATAAGTTCCTTTTTGTCGCAAAGACATTTCATGTACCAATTAAGAATCTGAAAATGAAATGTAAAATGTTTGGAAAATGTTCCCCCATGTCATATGTGCTTTATTTAAATTTGTTTTGGGTGCTAAATCGTTGCATGATGCCTACCAATGAGAAGTCTCATATATAGAAGTAGGCACATGGCTCGGTGGCTTTGACATGACATGAGGTGCTTGCGGGTGTTTGTGATGGTCTTATGATTAGAATGGTTGTCCTTGCATGAAGTTGGTGTAGCTTTGCTATTTTGACATGTTTTGCTCATATCTAGGACTTTGCTCATGAGAGGGTAACTTTTCGCAAAATTGCTCAAATCCTTTTTAGCCTTTTCCAATGGCTATGAAACTTGGTGATCATGTAGTTGAGGTCATTACGAACCTGTAGAGTATCTAACTTGCTCATTTGGACATGTGTAGCACCTTGTGATGAATTTTGTATATTTGAGAAGCTATATGTTGAAACTTTTCGCATTTTCCCTTGATTCATGCATTGTCAACAAGGGGGGGGGGGGTTGTGCATGTTTTGGGCACCTGGGAGCATTTGGAAGGTGTTCAAATTGGTTCGGGCAGGTTTTGAAAAGTTTGGTGCAGGGCCGGTCTCTTGGGGCGGTCTAACCGCCCCCAGGCGGTCAGATCATAGAGGGGCGGTCTAACCGCCCAGGACAGGCGGTCTAAACGCCCTAGGCAGTGTGAGCAGAAATTTGCCCTTTGTTGCATTCCCGTGTTGCATTGCTGCAATGGTTCAGGGGGAGTGTGTTTTGGCTCAGGGGGGAGCTTGCATATGTGCAGGGGGAGCTCTTAGTGGTGTGTTCGAGCTTTGGATTGGTGGTTTACGCTCTTTGCTTGAGCATGGTTTTGTCTCGGATGTGTCGAGCCGTTGCCCTTGCCTAAGGGGTTCGAGACTTTTCTTCTTCAAGTGATCTTGCTCTTTGCTTTTCTTTGGCTTTCGATCGCTTGTTGAGGTTTCTTTTGTTCGTTTCTTTTCTTTTTCTTTTCTCTCTAGTTACCAAATCTTGTGTCTTGTCAATGCACTCATAAAGGGGAGATTGAGGACCATGTGTGGTTCGAGGACCTGTGGATGGTCTCTTCCTGGTGTGATGAGTGATTGACAACGTTGTGTGGACTGACTCTTGGCTAAGTATTGCAGGTGCAGGTTGTGGCTTGACTGGTGTTGGTGCAGGTGAAGAACAAAAGTGAAAGGTCGTCGCCGGTGAGGCCTCCAAGTGTGGAGAAGACAAGTATGCTTGGTTCGAGGGACCCGGTGGCCAGCGGGGTCAAGTGCAGGCCGCATGATGGCAAGAACAGCGGGATGAAGTCATGGACGGTTTCTTGGTTGAGCCTCAAAACCAAGATCGAGCCGGGACTACGTGGGAGCCGAGTCATGAGTGGCGATTGGCGGAGGCTACAACGAGTTCACGGGGTTTGCAGTGGTTCACTAGAAAACTATTGGGTCACTCGGTTGAGCCACAAAACCGAGAACGAAGACTCGACGTGGAGGTGCGGCCACCCAGGCCGGTTCAACCTCCCAGGAGGGCCGGTCAGACCGCCTGGGCCGGTCTAACCGCCCAGGGGGGCGGTCTGACCGCCCTGGTCGCTGGCGCCAAGAAGCTTCAAAGCAGAGGACACGCGTCGAGATCGCAAGGCTTGCGTCGAGGCTAAGCAGCTTGCGGTCGCTGGGCATCCGTCTGATGGAGAAAATTTGAAGACTTCCAAATTCGCCCTTGAGGGGCTTGTGTTGACGGTGTATTTTGGTACACCAAACATGTTCATTACACTTTGGTTTGGATTTGATTATGGAACTAACCCGCCACCAGGCAAACTAATCATATAACAAGTTCATCTTTGTGCATGCATTTGGAAGTGTTGTGTTTATGTAGGAAAACATGGACATAAAGGATGGATTCACAACAAGTTCAAAGGAGAATTTACGGAGTATTGTTCGTGTTCATGAGCTTGATGAAATCACTTCCAATGGTGGCAAGGACCGAAGTGCTACGTAGGAACACCCCTGGGGATTGAAGTATAAAAGATCGAACTTCATGCAAAGAGAACCTCCATCTTGGACACGAGGATGACATTGTCAAAATAGTGCAAGTGGAGGGGGCAAAGTGCATAATCAACTGAGGACCCACAGGAGCGAAGGGGCGACCGAACCGGGCCGAAATGGGCCTGGGCCGGTCGGCCTAGGCCGGCCGGCCCAGCCCACTCCGGGGGTCAGTTCGGCCTGGAGGCGCCGCCATTCGCGAGGGGGAGAGCCATTCGCACCAGGAGGCCATCCACAAGCTAGAGAGAGAGGAGGGAGATCTCCTGAGGGGGATCGACCACCTCGAAGGAAGCACCCACAAGTGGAGAAGAAGGAAGACACCGTCGGAAGGGTGACCATGATCAACGGTGCTATGTCTAGCATCTTGATGGGATAATCTCCTTATTTGTCCATGGCTTGTAATCGATCTGGAGATGTAGTCGTACTTTGTTGGATTATCTATCTATCATGTTGTGTTGAATATACTTTATTGCTTAAGGTTAGCTACCATGCAGTAAAGGGAGTAGAGCTCCAATGCTCCCTTGGATCCATTCAATACACCGTGTCCATCATAGGTCTAGTCACGATTACCTTCGCGTAGTGACAGTACGAGGGGAGGGAAAGGGCGAAACCGTGGTCACAACCCCCAATAGATTAGATTGGTTTTCTTGTTTAAAGTGATTGCATGTTCTAGTATTGTAGACCCATGGGCGAGTGTCTCCTATCTTGATAGCTTAATCATTCTCTCTAGTGTAGTTTAGTCGTTTTCTAGTTTAGTCATAGTTAGGGTTTGAGTAGCTAGTTGGTAGAGGTAGATCAAACGCTTGTAATCCCCTTGCTCTGCGGACTGACAAGATCCTTGGGAATCACATGGTGAAAAAGGTGTAGGTCCGTACGCTTGCGGATCATAGATGGATACGTCTTTTATCCGTCAACAAGCCCCTTTTTCTGGCGTAGTTGCCGGGGAGCAAGCTAGTTTACATCGTTTTAGTTGCATCTAACTTAGTTTTATATTTAGTTTATCTTTTGTTTTCTAATATCTAACACATATTACCTAGAAACCCACTTTGTTTTGTTGTCGTTTTTGTTTTTATCTTGTTGTCTAGATGCCGTTCGTCAATCAACCCGTGCAAGAACCGGAGAAATCACTAAGGGATTACACTAGCCCTCGGTGTGAAGACATAAGAGTACAAGAGTCGGATTCAAAGCTCGAAGCGACCATGTATGAAATCAAATCCAAGATCATAGTGATGGTGGCGGCAAACCTGTTTGAAGGCATGGTTTCGGAGAACCCATATAGACACATAAGGCATTTCACGACGCTATGCAACACGGTGCATCAAGAAGGAGTTCTCGATGAATGGTTCAAATGGAATCTCTTTCCCTACTCACTTGCCGGTGAAGCAAAGACATGGTACTCGTTTGCATCCTTTGAAGTTGAAGGCAATTGGAACAAGTTGACAAAAAAATTTTGCGAGAAATTCTTTCCAATTAGCAAGGTTCAACATCTAAGAAGGCAAGTGATCACTTTCACGCAAGGAGAAGAGGAAGGGATAGACCAAGCTTGGAATAGGTTTAACGAGTTGATCGAACAAGGACCAAGACTCGGCTTCTCCGGTGACGTACTCTTGCATACATTTTTCTTTTCCCTAACCCCTAGTTGCATGCAACACGTCTAAATGTGTGCAGGTGGGGATCTCATGGAGAAAACACTCATGAAAGCCGCTCAACTTCTACAAAAAATTAGTAAAGCGGCTGCTATGCAAAGAGATTGGGAAACAAGACTTGCGGAAGAGCCAGAACATAACTCAAAGATGAAGAAGTGTGCTGAATTTTCTAAAGAGGCAACCCTGGAAGTCACAAAAGAGGAGCCAATCCCGGAAAATCTAGAACAAGAACACATCAAGTCAAGAACTACCCTGAGCGTTGACTTCGCCGTATCAAATGAAACAAACAAGAGAAGCATGTCAAGCGCGAAGTCACTAAGGGAGTTCGAACCAATGGATTAGGTTCCAATCAATTACGGATAAGTATTCGATAAGAGAAGATCGTTCCCTAACCAAAAGGGGATGGCAAGAGCATTGGTGGTGGATTTCCCACCGGAAAAGAAAGTGGAAGATTCATACGACCTTGAAACCACCAGTGAGATCTTTCAGAAGCTCTTTGGAGATGATGAAGTGGATCCGGAACACATGGCCGAGGTGAAGAGGATCATGGGGATCAAGCCCGAAGAATCGCCATACGCTCGCCTCGCCGAAGTTTACGCGATAGGATCCGAAGAAGAAGAGAAGATGGCACCACACTTGAGTTGTGAGATCAACGTAGTTCAATGCAAAGCTTTATGCGACATCGGAGCCCAAGTAAGTGTCCTATCTTCTAAAATTTATGATAAAGTTCAAGGCCACAACCTAGACTTAGCTCCAACATCAACGAAATTAATTATGGAGATGGTAGAACTATTAGACCTCTAGGTATTGCTTGCAACATGAATGTAAAAATCTCTGGAAAATGTATACCAACCGATTTCTTTGTTATTGATGCTTACAATAGTAATCATGATCACATAATCCTAGGTAGGCCCTTTCTTAAGTTGGTTGATGCCGTGTTGGGTGTCGGAAAAGGCAAAGTAACAATGAACCTTAATGGAAATAAGTACACATATAACTTTCTTCGCGTTTCTAAACACCCTACACCCTTTCCTCCCGAAGACGAGGTAAAGGAGGTAGATAGTCTTTGTTTTGTTGAAACCCTTAGAGACCTGCTGCAAAGAGCGATGGAAAATCAAATTAATGATCAACAAGATGAAGAGCTAGAAGAAGCAACAAAAGGCTTAGAACCACAAGATGGAAGCGTGGAGGAAGAAAAATTCGAGGACATAGGAGAAATTAAACCCAAGGAGCCACAAGTGCCCGAGGTAGACCCTAAACCTTTGCCCAGAGGATTAAAGTATGAATTTTTGGGCCCAGACAAGACTTATCCAGTCATTCTGAGCGACAAGTTGAGTCCCGAAAAAAATGAGAAGTTGCTGATTTTATTGAAAAAACATAGGAAGGTGTTTGGATATTCTATTAATGATCTCAAAGGTCTTAGCCCAGCCTTTTGCACTCATCGTATACCAATGGAAGACCAATGTAAGCCCGTAGTGGACCACCAAAGGAGGCTAACTCATGCCATGCGAGAGGTAGTAAAGAAAGAGGTAATCAAGTTACTTGATGCCGGAATCATCTACCCGGTTCCACATAGCGAGTGGGTGAGCCTGGTACATTGTGTACCGAAGAAATGAGGTTTAACCGTGGTGAAGAATGAGAAGAATGAGTTGATACTACAAAGAACCGTGACCGGGTGGCGGATGTGTATCGATTAACGAAAGCTAAACAAAGCAACGAAGAAAGATCACTTCCCCCTGCCGTTCACTGACGAGATGCTCGAGAGGTTAGCGAACCATGCTTACTTTTGCTTTCTCGATGGGTACTCGGGGTTCATGCAAATTCCCATTCACCCGGATGATCAACACAAAACAACGTTTACATGCCCTTATGGAACATTTGCATATAGAAGGATGCCCTTCGGTCTATGCAACGCTCCAGCCTCTTTACAAAGTTGCATGATGGACGTATTCTCGGAATTCATCGAAGAAATTGTCAAGGTGTTCATGGATGATTTTTCCGTTTATGGGAAGATGTTCATGGATTGCTTGGCAAACTTGGATAAGGTCCTCACGAGGTGTGCGGAGGTAGACTTGGTGTTAAATTGGGAAAAGTGCCACTTCATGGTTAAGCAAGGCCTAGTGCTCGGACATGTTATATCCGAGAGAGGCATTAAAGTGGACAAGGCTAAGGTGGAGATGGTTGAGCAACTCCCACCTCCGACGGATGATAAGTCTTTGAGGAGCTTTCTAGGCCATGCCGGATTTTATAGAAGATTTATTAAGGACTTCTCAAAGATCACTAAGCCTTTAACGCATCTCCTTCAAAAGGATGTGGCTTTTGACTTCGATGAGAAGTGCCTAGCGGCATTCCGGACCCTGAAAAGTGCGTTGGTGAGTGCTCCCATTATTCAACCTCTGGATTGGAGCCAACCTTTTGAGATCATGTGTGACACAAGTGACTACGCCGTAGGCGCGGTTTTGGGTCAAAGAAAGTAAGGCCGAGTTCACGCCGTTTACTACGCTAGCAAAACTCTTAATGAGGCACAATTAAACTATGCCACCACGGAAAAGGAGTTGCTAGCGGTGGTATTCGCATTCGAAAAATTCAGATCTTACATCGTGAACTCAAAGGTCATTGTTTACACCGATCACGCAACCATCAAGTATCTCTTGGCTAAGAAGGATGCTCAACCACGATTGATTCATTGGATCCTTCTTCTCCAAGAGTTCGATGTTGAAATTCGTGATAAGAAGGGGTGGAGAATGTTGTGGCTGATCATCTGTCTAGGATGAATCGTGGACAAGATGATAAAGAGCCCATAGAAGACAAGATGAGAGATGACCACCTCTATCAAGTGCTCGATAAAGACACTTGGATGATTGATATCATTCGAGCGATTCGGAAGATGCCTCTTGACCATCTAGATAGAAACTCTCAAAGGAGGATAATCTCCGAAAGTAAGAAATACTTTTGGGATGCACCATACCTCTTCAAACTTGGCAATGATGGAGTCATGAGAAGATGTGTGCCAAGAGATGAAGGACCGATTAGGCGACTAGAGGGGGCAGTGAATGGGAGCCGATAAAAAATCTTCTCAAGAACTTGGCCTATTGTCACACCCGATTTTCCGAAGGAAACCAAGTGCATACCTATATGCATGCCAGGATCAAGTTTCATGCATATAGTGACATAAAAGTGAATACAGAAACAGTATCACGTAAGAAAAAGAAAGATTATCAGAGATTTACGCTTAATCCTGGAAACGAAGGCTCCAAACATCACAGGCAGTCGACTGGGGGTTGCGTACACCTAGCACCAGCAACATCTTCACAAGACTTCAGAGCGGCTTCCGCCTTCTGAGCAACATTGTTTATAGCAAGGGTGAGCACTTGTCGTACTCAGCAAGTGTGGAAAAAGATGTGATGCAAAGGCTTTATAGTGGACTAGGCTATAAGCATTTAAGCAATTTTAGTTGGTCAAGTTTTATTAGCACCTGATTACTAATAAAGTATAAGTTTATACCAACCCACAATTAAGCATAAGGTAAGAAATACGCCATAAGCACATGGCAGCATCACCAGAGAACACGATTTAAGTCCATCTTCAAGTTTAATTATCATGTGAGGGTCCAGGCCGCCCGTGACCGTGGGCACGGCTAATCGATCAGTTTTACACTCTGCAGAGGTTGTACACTTCACCCACAGTTCGTGTTCCCCATGTCGCCCGGGTTTGCAAGGCCCTTAAACACTTCCGAGGTGAGTGGCTAGGGGTACACTACGAAGCCTTTACAAAGGAAAGAAGAGAAACCAACAGCCCGCAACAGTTACAGCAGCGGAGCGGACCATAACCCTCCCTAATGGTCAGCACCTTAGCCGAGGCTGCCACCCCAAAAGAACCGGGCTATACCCCTTCATCTTCGGCCCCCTGTGCCCCTCTCGGAAAAAGGCTATCAGCTAACCCACTCTCCTAATTACTTGGCTAAGCCAGAGCCATGTGGACTGTGGTTGCACTGTTTTCCTGGGTGGTTCTCCATGTTCCGATTAAACCATATGATCTTGTTATTAACCAGAGATATATAGCATCAAAGTAAAGTATGTTCATCATTGTTGTTCATTACAACCACCATAACCCAGGTATAGCAACTAAGCATAGCTACCCAACATAAATGTAAACCCCGGGTTAACAAGGAGTGATCATAAAGACTAGGTAATCCTTAATAGGAACCCATCAAATTTAATGCAAGCATTGCAATGAGTGATTAAGTATAATTCTTAGGACAAAAGATCAAGGACACACTTGCCTTTAACCAAAGTAATGTCGTTGCTCATAATATCTTCAACTTCAAGCTCTTCCAAGCTTCTCAAACGGCGTTCACTCTAAGCGCATCAATCATCGAGCACAAACATACACAAAGGAAACAAACAAGCATACTAAGAACAAAACACCAATCATAAGAAAGCTTTAAAAGAACGCACTAAAGGATAGGCTTGATTAGATGGATCACTAAAGAACACAAAGGGTGCTTGGAAAGGCTTGGTTAACTTTAAAGAGATGGTCGCGGAAGATTGAGTAAGGACCGGAAAGATCACACTGAGATAGAGCTCGATTCTATGGTTACATAGGCGCAAGAAACACTGAACACAAAACTAAGTTCAAAACTATCGTGAGATCATCAACAAACAACAAGAGACTACGCTTGGCATATTTTAATTAAGAAATCATGTGAAAGAATATTTCAGAGAAATACTCTATGTTACCATTAAACAAGTTACATTTAATTAAAGAAATCATGATAAACCTAATCATGTTTTATTTAGAACATTCGAGTAGAAGTTATGTCAAATTAACAACTACTTTAGAAAGATGAAGCAAGTATAAGATATCTAAACGAGTAACTTTATGTCACGTGTTCAACTAAACATATTTAATATTGAAAAGGCATTTATGAAGTCATTAGGCATTTTAACTTTATTATGAAAACCGATGTTTAACTCTAACATCTTTTACTTAGAAAAACTAGTTATAAATAGGGATTAACCAATTGCATCATGATTAAAGAAAACCGGATTAGAACCTAATCACTTTTTATTTATAAAAGCATTAGAATAAGAATTAGTCGAGATTAACATGCATCTTTTAATATTAAAACAAGTAACGGGTGATACACATGCTAACGCATAAGTTATGGCGAAACGAACTAGAACGGCACAAACGAACTATCAACGCACAAGAGAACCTTAAGGTGGGTTTAGGAAAACTAGTCTACGTGGAGAACTAGACCGAAGGGCAACAACTGAGCAAAAAGGTAAGCTAAACTAGTTGATAAAGGAACTGATAACGAGATTAGCTCTGAAGAAAGGTATATCTACGAAAGGTTGAGCATAAGAACATAGCTGATTTATGAAAAGACAACCTAACAGAGATGGGATAGACATCAACTAGCTAGATGCTGATATACAAGATTCATGAAACAAGAGTGATAAGATTATTTGATAGGAAAATGAGCGTGCAAACTACTCACACGGACAAAGCTACGAGCTAAACGAAACTCTAAGGCTTGATTAGATGCACACGGTTTAGCTTGGGGCTAACACTAGAAAGGTTTAGAGCCTCTGACAAACTTGATCAAAAGAGATACTAAGATAAAGCTGACATCGAACGTCTAACGAATTATTTGCATTTATGAGAGAACAAGGCTATGAGCTAGGTTCATTTTAATTAACAAAACAAATATAAAGGATATTTCAGAAATACAATACTCTATGTTGGCATTAATGCAATATTAAACTTTGTTTACGAAACCGGTGTAAAGAACTAGTCAAGTTTTATTAATAAAGATTCATATATTGATTAAACCGATTAAACATTTAATTTAGAAAAACTAATCTATATGAACAATCTAAACGAAACTTTGTAATTCGAGTAGATCATATTATTATTAAAAACATTATGGTATTGACATTAATCATATTAATATTTATTAGAAAAGCCGATGTAAAAGTCTAATCAAATTTTAATTAGAAAACATTAATTAACAATTAAACAAATTAACATTTGGTTTACAAAAACCGAGATAAAGATCTAATTAACTTTTATGTAAAAAACATGTGATAGAAACATTAATCAAATTAAATTTGCTTATGAAAAATGGTGTACAGATCTATGTAGCTTTTATTTATAAAATGCATGCATAACTAGTCATTAATCAAAATTATTATTAATTTTATTTTCAGAAACAAAACATGGTGAAAACACACCACTAACGCGTGCTTTACATTATTATGATTCTAACGCAACTTGAACGGATTAAAACAGAGCTAAAACAAGAAAGATGTGGACTTTAAAAAAATCCAGGGACCTAGATGCAGAGATCAGGAACTTCCAGGGAGTTTACTATGAAAAGGAAGGGGCACATACATAATCATGTATATAAACTCAGGGATTTACTTGCAAGATCTCCAGGCGGTTTTATGTGTGAAAGGTGGTGTTTTTACAGGGGGTTATGAGCAAGTTTTACAAGAGACAAAAGAAAACAAAGAGTTACCGAAAAGAACGGGGTCCTAACCGCAAGATGGCATCTCCCCTTCTTCCTCCTCTGGACTTCCCTAGCGGCGAACGGGGGAGCTCGGGTCCCCCGGCGGCGCGCGCGACCCCACCTTGCGAGGGGCCCGAGTGAGGTGGGGAAAAGGAGGAGGAGGTCGAGGGGATCTCACCGACGTGCACCCCGGGGGTGGAGGAGAGACGCCAAGGCGGCCGTCGGCGGCGAGCGGCAACGGCCGGCGGCGGCCTCACGCGGCGGCGGCGCTCCGGTGGGTTTCCGGTGGCGGGGAGCGACGGAATGGGTAGGGCTTGGCGCGTGGATGCTAGTGGCGATGGTGGTTTGCACCGAGGGGGCCTCTAGTCGGCAAATCGCGGCGGCGGCGGCGAGCTCGGCCACCGAGGGGGCGGCTCGGGCACGGCGGCGGCGCGCGGTGCTCCGGCCGATGGCTAGGGCACGGGGCGCGGCGGCGCCGCGGGGCACGCGCTAGGGCGGCGCGCTGCCCTTTATAGGGCGCGGGGCTCGGGGGCCCGGGCGCGCACGCACGCCAAGGCCGCCGGCGGCGGCGGCGGCGCCCGGCTGTTCGGCCTCCGGCCGACCGATGGGCCGGCGGGCTCGCGGGCCGGGGCCGGAGCGGGCGGGCGCGGGCGGAGCGGGTCGAGCCTCCGGGCTCGGCCCGTTAGGAATAGGATAGGTTTTCTCTTCTTTCTTTCTTTTTTTTCTGAAATATTTTCCAGTGCAAAAGTAATTCCAGAAAAAGTCCAGAAAATACTTTAAAGCACGAAAAATAGTCAGAAAATCCCAAAAAATCCAGGAAAATTCCTAGAGCTATATTAAGACATGAACAATCCAAATAAAACATTGGGAGCTCATGAAAAAGATTTTAAAGCCTTCTAATAAATAGAAATAGCTCATGGAAAATGAGAATAAATTCCAGAAAAATCCGGAAAATTCTCGGAAGGTTTTGGATAGCTCCTAAACGAAGTTTTGAAACCTTTTGCACTCAAGAACCACTAGATGCATCGGCATGAATGCAACACACATAACTTTTTATTTAATTTAGAAAATCAAACGATGGCTTTTTTTTCTTTCCTATACTATATTTCCTGTAAAGAAAATAAATGTTGGGAAAATTTTTAAAATTATGAGAAAATCATTATTTAGTTATTCTCTCTATTCACATCCTGAAATTGGAAATTTCAGGGTGTGACAAATCTACCCCCCTTAAACGGAATCTCGTCCCGAGATTCGAAGAAAGAAGAAGCAAGGAGGAGGGAGATAAACAAGAACATTGTGATCGAAGTAGGTAGGCGGTCATCCTCTTTTGTTGATCGGTGTGAAACCTTTAATCTTTTCTTCAATGATTGTTGGTGTCTTCATCAGAATGAGCTAGGTGGGACAAAAGCAAGCACAAGGTGGGAAGGAAGGTATAGTGAGGTCTTCTTTTCTTCATCTTGCTCACTTTTACCTCACGATGGTGGCAGTAGCTTTTGCTTGTTGACATTGGTGTTGTCTTCAATTCCTTCTTATGATGTCCTTCAGCAATATCATTCCTCTCATATTACAGAAAAACTTTCCAAGCCTAACTTATACCAACATCTTTAAATATCAGGGGTCTTGTCTTGCTTCGGGCATCTGTTGATAAAGTGTCCACCAGCTTTGCAATAGAAACAAGCTTTACTTTTCCTAATGTTTCGACGATTCTGTGGTGTCTCATAAATCACTGGTATTGTGACACCATGAGGGTATTCTAGATATGCATCTTCATTGTGATCTTCAGGAAAACCTTGGGCTTGAGACATATGATGTAGGTGAGAGTTGTTATTGGCTTCCCCTGGATATTCCCTTTTTCTCTTCTTACTCATGATCTCCTGTAGCTTGCTTTCTAGCCCAACGGCTTTGTTGATTAAATCTTGTAGACTGGAGTATTCATGTAGGCTTAGTATACTTTGAAGATCTTCATTCAACCCTTTGATGAAATGCTCTCGTTTCTTCTTATCACTCTTAGCCGATCTTGGGGCATACAGAGATAACTGAATAAACTTATCCTCGTACTCAGTTACCATCATCTGTCCTTGCTTTAAGTTAAGGAACTCCTTCCTCTTGAGCTTCATCGCACTCACAGGGGTATGGTGTAAGATAAAGTTGTCTTTGAATTCCTTCCACACAATACTCTCAGGTTGCTGAGGTCCTATTGATGTAAGAATTCCACCATTCTGAAGCTGCTCCTATAAGCTGCTAAGATGCATACAAAGCTTTCTCTCCATCATTGCATTGTACCATATCTAGCTTCTCTTCAATTGTCTTGATCCAGTCTTTAGCTTCTAAGGGGTATGTGGTACTGGAGAACATTGGCGGCTCAGTCCTTATGAACTCTGCATACTTATCGTCTGAGGGTGGATATGACAGCGCATCTTGGTTGTATCCATAATCACCACTGTTCTCATAGCTTTCTCCTTGGTTACTTTCATTTGGGTTTTCCATCTGGTTGGTAGGTAAAGATATGATCAGAAGGGGAACAAGAGTAGTGCAAAACGAGTGGGGAGAACAAGGGGGTGGGAGGTACAAAAGAAGAACCCAACTAGGCAACTGATGTTATTGCGGATGTAAGACCCACAATACACCAACACTCACTTTAAAAAACCAACACAAGCAATCTCATAAAACCAAGCATCATCATGCAAACACACAATTCCACCAATCAGGGCATAGCTAAGGGAACGATACTAGCCGTTGTTAAATAAGTCAGGGGGTATCCTCCTAATAGATCAGATGTAGCTTCTAGCAAGGATATCCATAAATAATAGATTTTTTTCCCAGATCAAGGAGGCCGAAATTATGAGTTCATCCTAACTGGAATCACCTCAATCGAAGGTTTTGGACTCGAGATATGAATTAAACAAGATGGCTATGTCAGCAGTGTTGGCAGATTCTGAATGCTCCACTAATTCGTATGTATCTCCATGGATACAAAACGAATACTGCTAAATTTTGGACAGAGTGAAGCTGATGATATTCCTGAACTACTCCAATTGGATTTACCTCAATCGGAGGTCTATAGCCCGAGATATAGAATATTGAAGATAACTAGGTCAGCAGAGTTTACAGTTTCTGATAGCTCCAATGTTTCGAGCATAACTCCTGGAACAGGTACTGGATAGGGCTGGATTTTTGACAAAAATTCACTTATGAAATTTAGGAACTAACTCAACTGGTTTCATGTCGATCGGAGTTCTGTAGCTCGAGATAAAATTAAAACAGCGCTGATGTGTCGAGGAGCTGCGCGAATAGATAGAATGGTAAGGGTTACGGTTTTACCAATAAATCAAGGGGGTGTTTATGGCTTGAGGGAATGAGTAGGCGAGGTCGAAGAGATGTTCAAGGAGAGTGAAGATAAATATATAAGAATTCATGGTATGGAGAAAAAAAGATGGCTAAAATGTGAGATAATTCATCCGAGAGGTCAAGGATACGGTAAGAAGAGACTTTAGATCAAAAGAGACCTTAGGAAACATCCGTTGCTAACTAGGCTTACGTCCTACAGTCGATACAGCTCTGATACCACTCTGTCACACCCGATTTTCTGAAGGAAACCAAGTGCATACCTATATGCATGCCAGGATCAAGTTTCATGCATATAGTGACATAAAAGTGAATACAGAAACAGTATCACGTAAGAAAAAGAAAGATTATCAGAGATTTACACTTAATCCTGGAAACGAAGGCTCCAAACATCACGGGCGATCGGCGGGGGTTGCGTACACCTAGCACCGGCAACATCTTCACAAGACTTCAGAGCGGCTTCCGCCTTCTGAGCAACATTGTTTATAGCAAGGGTGAGCACTTGTCGTACTCAGCAAGTGTGGAAAAAGATGTGAATGCAAAGGCTTTATAGTGGACTGGGCTATAAGCATTTAAGCAATTTTAGTTGGTCAAGTTTTATTAGCACCTGATTACTAATAAAGTATAAGTTTATACCAACCCACAATTAAGCATAAGGTAAGAAATACGCCATAAGCACATGGCAGCATCACCAGAGAACACGATTTAAGTCCATCTTCAAGTTTAATTATCATGTGAGGGTCCAGGCTGCCCGTGACCGTGGGAACGGCTAATCGATCAGTTTTACACTCTGCAGAGGTTGTACACTTTACCCACAGTTCGTGTTCCCCATGTCGCCCGGGTTTGCAAGGCCCTTAAACACTTCCGAGGTGAGTGGCTAGGGGTCCACTACGAAGCCTTTACAAAGGAAAGAAGAGAAACCAACAGCCTGCAACAGTTACAGCAGCGGAGCGGACCATAACCCTACCTAATGGTCAGCACCTTAGCCGAGGCTGCCACCCCAAAAGAACCGGGCTATACCCCTTCATCTTCGGCCCCCTGTGCCCCTCTCGGAAAAAGGCTATCAGCTAACCCACTCTCCTAATTACTTGGCTAAGCCAGAGCCATGTGGACTGTGGTTGCACTTGTTTTCTGGGTGGTTCTCCATGTTCCGATTAAACCATATGATCTTGTTATTAACCAGAGATATATAGCATCAAAGTAAAGTATGTTCATCATTGTTGTTCATTAGAACCACCATAACCCAGGTATAGCAACTAAGCATAGCTACCCAACATAAATGTAAACCCCGGGTTAACAAGGAGTGATCATAAAGACTAGGTAATCCTTAATAGGAACCCATCAAATTTAATGCAAGCATTGCAATGAGTGATTAAGTATAATTCTTAGGACAAAAGATCAAGGACACACTTGCCTTTAACCAAAGTAATGTCGTTGCTCAGAATATCTTCAACTTCAAGCTCTTCCAAGCTTCTCGAACGGCGTTCACTCTAAGCGCATCAATCATCGAGCACAAACATACACAAAGGAAACAAACAAGCATACTAAGAACAAAACACCAATCATAAGAAAGCTTTAAAAGAACGCACTAAAGGATAGGCTTGATTAGATGGATCACTAAAGAACACAAAGGGTGCATGGAAAGGCTTGGTTAACTTTAAAGAGATGGTCGCGGAAGATTGAGTAAGGACCGGAAAGATCACACTGAGATAGAGCTCGATTCTATGGTTACATAGGCGCAAGAAACACTGAACACAAAACTAAGTTCAAAACTATCGTGAGATCATCAACAAACAACAAGAGACTACGCTTGGCATATTTTAATTAAGAAATCATGTGAAATAATATTTCAGAGAAATACTCTATGTTACCATTAAACAAGTTACATTTAATTAAAGAAATCATGATAAACCTAATCATGTTTTATTTAGAACATTCGAGTAGAAGTTATGTCAAATTAACAACTACTTTAGAAAGATGAAGCAAGTATAAGATATCTAAACGAGTAACTTTATGTCACGTGTTCAACTAAACATATTTAATATTGAAAAGGCATTTATGAAGTCATTAGGCATTTTAACTTTATTATGAAAACCGATGTTTAACTCTAACATCTTTTACTTAGAAAAACTAGTTATAAATAGGGATTAACCAATTGCATCATGATTAAAGAAAACCGGATTAGAACCTAATCACTTTTTATTTATAAAAGCATTAGAATAAGAATTAGTCGAGATTAACATGCATCTTTTAATATTAAAACAAGTAACAGGTGATACACATGCTAACGCATAAGTTATGGTGAAACGAACTAGAACGGCACAAACGAACTATCAACGCACAAGAGAACCTTAAGGTGGGTTTAGGAAAACTAGTCTACGTGGAGAACTAGACCGAAGGGCAACAACTGAGCAAAAAGGTAAGCTAAACTAGTTGATAAAGGAACTGATAACGAGATTAGCTCTGAAGAAAGGTATATCTACGAAAGGTTGAGCATAAGAACATAGGCCGATTTATGAAAAGACAACCTAACGAGAGATGGGATAGACATCAACTAGCTAGATGCTTTGATATACAAGATTCATGAAACAAGAGTGATAAGATTATTTGATAGGAAAATGAGCAGTGCAAACTACTCACACAGACAAAGCTACTGAGCTAAACAGAAACTCTAAGGCTTGATTAGATGCACACGGTTTAGCTTGGGGCTAACACTAGAAAGGTTTAGAGCCTCTGACAAACTTGATCAAAAGAGATACTAAGATAAAGCTGACATCGAACGTCTAACGAATTATTTGCATTTATGAGAGAACAAGGCTATGAGCTAGGTTCATTTTAATTAACAAAACAAATATAAAGGATATTTCAGAAATACAATACCCTATGTTGGCATTAATGCAATATTAAACTTTGTTTATGAAACCGGTGTAAAGAACTAGTCAAGTTTTATTAATAAAGATTCATATATTGATTAAACCGATTAAACATTTAATTTAGAAAAACTAATCTATATGAACAATCTAAACGAAACTTTGTAATTCGAGTAGATCATATTATTATTAAAAACATTATGGTATTGACATTAATCATATTAATATTTATTAGAAAAGCCGATGTAAAAGCCTAATCAAATTTTAATTAGAAAAGATTAATTAACAATTAAACAAATTAACATTTGGTTTACGAAAACCGAGATAAAGATCTAATTAACTTATATGTACAAAAACATGTGATAGAAACATTAATCAAATTAAATTTGCTTATGAAAAATGGTGTATAGATCTATGTAGCTTTTATTTATAAAATGCATGCATAACTAGTCATTAATCAAAATTATTATTAATTTTATTTTCAGAAACAAAACATGGTGAAAACACACCACTAACGCGTGCTTTACATTATTATGATTCTAACGCAACTTGAACGGATTAAAACAGAGCTAAAACAAGAAAGATGTGGACTTTAAAAAAATCCAGGGACCTAGATGCAGAGATCAGGAACTTCCAGGGAGTTTCTTGTGAAAAGGCGGGGGCACATACATAATCATGTATATAAACTCGGGGATTTACTTGCAAGATCTCCGGGCGGTTTTATGTGTGAAGGTGGTGTTTTTACGGGGGGTTATGAGCAAGTTTTACAAGAGACAAAAGAAAACAAAGAGTTACCGAAAAGAACGGGGTCCTAACCGCAAGATGACATCTCCCCTTCTTCCTCCTCTCGGACTTCCCTAGCGGCGAACGGGGGAGCTCCGGTCCCCCGCGGCGCGCGGCGACCTGCGCACCTGCGAGGGGCCCGAGTGAGGTGGGGAAAAGGAGGAGGAGGTCGAGGGGATCTCACCGACGTGCACCCCGGGGTGGAGGAGAGACGCCAAGGCGGCCGTCGGCGGCGAGCGACAACGGCCGGCGGCGGCCTCACGCGGCGGCGGCGCTCCGGTGGGTTTCCGGTGGCGGGGAGCGGCGGAATGGGTAGGGCTCGGCGCGTGGATGCTAGTGGCGATGGTGGTTTGCACCGAGGGGGCCTCTAGTCGGCAAATCGCGGCGGCGGCGGCGAGCTCGGCCACCAGGGGCGGCTCGGGCACGGCGGCGGCGCGCGGTGCTCGGCCGATGGCTAGGGCACGGGCGCGGCGGCGCGGCGGGGGCACGCGCTAGGGCGGCGCGCGCCCCGCCTTTATAGGGCGCGGGGCTCGGGGGCCCGGGCGCGCACGCACGCCAAGGCCGGCGGCGGCGGCGGCGCCACGGCTGTTCGGCCTGCGGCCGACCGATGGGCCGGCCGGGCTCGCGGGCGGGGCGGAGCGGGCGGGCGCGGGCGGAGCGGGTCGAGCCTCGGGCTCGGCCCGTTAGGAATAGGATAGGTTTTCTCTTCTTTCTTTCTTTTTTTTCTGAAATATTTTCCAGTGCAAAAGTAATTCCAGAAAAAGTCCAGAAAATACTTTAAAGCACGAAAAATAGTCAGAAAATCCCAAAAAATCCAGGAAAATTCCTAGAGCTATATTAAGACATGAACAATCCAAATAAAACATTGGGAGCTCATGAAAAAGATTTTAAAGCCTTCTAATAAATAGAAATAGCTCATGGAAAATGAGAATAAATTCCAGAAAAATCCAGAAAATTCTCGGAAGGTTTTGGATAGCTCCTAAACAAAGTTTTGAAACCTTTTGCACTCAAGAACCACTAGATGCATCGGCATGAATGCAACACACATAACTTTTTATTTAATTTAGAAAATCAAACGATGGCTTTTTTTCTTTCCTATACTATATTTCCTGTGAAGAAAATAAATGTTGGGAAAATTTTTAAAATTATGAGAAAATCATTATTTAGTTATTCTCTCTATTCACATCCTGAAATTGGAAATTTCAGGGTGTGACACCTATGCCCCCAAATCACTTCCGAAGAATCTCGCACACACTTGCCAAGATCACGTAGTCACAACGGACCTACTGAACCTAGGAACAAGTTAGATCAAGCCTAAGAGCAAAGAGGAAGCAAGTGTCAAACGAACCGAGAGAAAAAGCTAGCGCGAGGCAAACTGCAGCAGAAAATGTCGGTACTACCGGCCCCAGGTCGGTACTACCGATATGGGCTTACTGGCACCTAAAAACCAGGTCATCAGTACTACCGGCACTGGGTCGGTACTTCCGACAATCGGTACTACCGACCTTGTGTCAGTACTACCGATAAGGACTCTCTGGCAGCTGAAAATTAGGTCATCGGTACTACCTGCACAGTGTCGATAGTGCCGCCCCCCCTAAAAATCAGCCCGCGAAACAGCCCCAGACTTTCGATCGACGGATCTCCCAGACCACTTGGAGTCTTGAGACGAAATTTGGAGGAGATGTTAAGCACCCCTAAGTGAGATTATACCCCAAAAATTTCGTCTCCAAACCCACCAAAACACCAGGAATCGCGGATCACACGAGCTCAAGTTCTACACACGAGTTCATCCAAAGAATCACGAATCTAGGACGATTTGAGGAGTTTGGGGGAAAGAGATCACTAGGAAAAGGGGCACAAGGCACTCATGGATGAATCCCCCAAACAAATCCGAGCCAAAACCGTCTAGAAAACGAGAATCAAGACGAGCACGAAAATAGCACAAAAATTACTCCGAAAATCATCACGGGAACCACAACGCCGAATCTTCTATACAAACTAGGAAAGATTCACAAGGTCTAGCATGCCGCCCTAGCATCCATCCCTCTCAACAAATCTCTCATGAAGCTCTCATGCTAGCCTAGAGAAAATGGAGAAGAAAATAGTCTGGGAAAAAGAGAAAGAGGAAGGGGGAAATGAAACCCTAAGTCGCAGAGAGAGAGAGCCATCCACCCACACTCATGGCTTATATATCCGGTCCCGCCCTGTGTGGTAAATGACTCGACTACCCCTAACTCAACTACGGCGATACAACCCACGCGGGGGGCATTTATGTAATGTTTGTGGGTCTTGCCATCGGACGGCCACGCCTTCGCCGCACCCCGCGTCCTCCCGACGCAAGCCATGCGATCCTATCGCGTGTCCTCCGCTTCGAAGCTTCCCGACACGCCCGGATCCCGTCTCCGTCGTGTTGGGCCTTCGGACTTGGTTTTGAGGCCCAAACCAAGAAACCGCCCTCCGATGGTTTTGTGGGCAAACCACCAAACCCCGTGTGCTTGGCCCGGCCTCCCGCCAAGCCTCTTGACTCGACCGCCACCGTGCACCGGCTCGATCGTCCACGACTTCGTCTTGCTCGTCTCGCCACCATGTGGCCCGCACCTAGTCCCGCTATCCACCGGGTCCCTCGAACCGAGCCTACTTGTCTCTCCATCTCCCGGAGGCCCCTCAAGGCTGAAGACC
Organism: Cenchrus americanus; assembly: GCA_947561735.1. Classification (NCBI taxonomy): domain Eukaryota; kingdom Viridiplantae; phylum Streptophyta; class Magnoliopsida; order Poales; family Poaceae; genus Cenchrus; species Cenchrus americanus. The sequence goes on along the minus strand of OX387241.1, from coordinate 47,617,632 downwards.
TTTCACGCTCATTCTTCACCTGCAACAACACGAACTAGGCCGCAACCTACACCTGCGCACTGAGCCAAGAGTCAGTCCAACACCCGTTGTCAATCACTCATCACTGAGGAGCGGTCATCCATCGACCACCGGGACGCTCCTGGTCCTCAGTCTCCCCCTTGATGAGTGCATTGACAACACACAACGCGAAATGAAATTCAAAGAAAGAAAGTAAGAATAAAGAAAAACAAAGAAGCTCAACTCATGACCAAAACCAAGTAAAGGCAAAGAAAGGTCACAAGCCGAGCAAAGCACAAACTCCACACTGAAAACAGCAAGAAAGCTCCCCCTGAACATGTGGATGCAAACTTCCAAATTTTAGATGCATTTATCTGGATTTGCATTAAGCTCACCTCTTCTCCCCCTTGTTGACAATGTATGAATCAAGGTGAAAATGCATGAATGTAAAACAAAGCATATAAACATCTACATGAGCTTCTCAAATAGGCCAAATCTAGTGTCAAAGGCTAGAATTGAGACAAAGAGCACACATATGGGTCATAGCATAGTCAAAGCATTGCCACAAGTAATATATGGAAATATAGGCATGTGACAAAGCAAATTTTCAGATTTGAGCAGTTTATCAAAAGATGGCTCACTTCAAATGTAAAGGCCTATCCATGTCATATTCTAGCCAAAAACACGCATATCATCCAGAGATCATACAAGGATATCAAATTCTTAACAAAAGATCATTGCAAACACCCATAAAGCAAAGCATGTCATGTTAAAGATCATGAGCCATGTGTCCACTTCGGGGAGACTTCTCCACTGGTGAACATCATGCAACATGTTTTGCACCCATGTGTGAAAGATAAGACATTTTAAGCATAAACATGATGGATGGAGCATTTTTCAAGCATACACACTTCTTTTCAAGATTAATTCATTTCATGGTACATGAAGTGCCTTTTCGGCAAAAAGAAGCTTATGCTCCTCCATGAATGGAACATAGGCTAAACATTCACAATGATATCGGCCTTTGGCCCAAATGCAAGAAAGAGACATCCAAGCACAATCTAAGCATGAAAAGCACATTTTAGACCAAAACGTGACATGGATACACTACTACACATGAGTGGAGCACATTTCATCAGATTTAGTCAAGATTAGCATTTGATTCAAAAAGGCTATCTCACAACACATATATCTCAAATATTCCAAGAGCATAGCCTCACATAGCCATTTCTCCACTGACATGACCAATATCTCACAAGTAGCCAAAGAAACTCAAATAAGGCATATGAAAGAAGCTCATCATCCTAAAATGCAATATGATACAAATGCAACACGATATATAACAAGATGGCTATCCTACCATGGTTCATACATCAAGTAAAGCATGTATATACATCAAAGGAAAAACATGGTATGATACATATGGTACAAAAGTAAAACCCCCAAGAATCAACTAGAAAGGGCAACAAACCCCAAGTTCCCCCCTCAAGCGCACAAATGTAGCTTGGTCGAGAGGCTTTGTAAAGATGTCTGCAAGCTGATCTTGGGTAGGGACATGACTCAACACAATGGTCCCTTTCTCCACATTGTCTCTCAAGAAATGGTACCTCACTTCTATGTGTTTGGTTACGGAATGAAGCACTGGGTTTTTCGCTACGCTTATGGCACTGGTGCTATCACAAAGAAGTGGGATCTTGGTGCATTCCTCACCAAAGTCTCTCAAAGTGTATGAGATCCACAACAGCTAGGAACAACAACTCGCGGCTGCAACATACTCCGCCTCGGTGGTAGACTGAGCTACACTAGACTGCTTGCGGGAAGACCACGAAACCAACGAGGACCCAAGAAACTGGAAGTACCAGAAGTAGACTTCCTCTTGACTCGACAACCAGCAAAATCCGCATCAGAAAACCCATGAAGTGAAAGAGTCGAGGAGGAAGAATACCAAAGGCCAAGATCAGGGGCAGACTGTAGGTACCTGAAGATCCTCTTGACGGCCTGTCGATGTGATGTCCTCGGCGAAGCCTGAAAACGAGCGCACAGACACACACTGAACTGTATGTCTGGCCTCGTCGCCGTCCGGTAGAGGAGAGAGCCGATCATGCTCCGGTACTCCCGCTGGTCCACTGGTTCTCCGTCCTCGTCCGCGTCCAAAGTAGCCGTACTCCCCATGGGTGTCGACATATGCTTTACATCTTGCATCTAGAACTTCCTCAGCATGTCTTTTGTGTACTTGGTCTGATGTACAAATGTCCCATCCTTCACTTGCTTGATCTGCAACCCGAGAAAGTACTGCAACTCGCCCATCATGCTCATCTCGAATTCCCTGCTCATCTCATCTGCAAACTTGGCAACAAGGTTATGTGACGAGCCACCAAGGACAATATCATCCACGTATATCTGCACAATCAACAAGTCATTCCCATGCTTGAGGAGAAACAAGGTCCTATCCACGGTATCCATCACGAACCCTCTGCTCAACAGAAAACCTCTCAATCTTCCATACCAAGCCCGGGGCGCCTGTTTCAACCCATACAGAGCCCTTTTCAACCTGTACACCCTATGTGGATACTTCTCACTCTCGAACCCCGATGGCTGCTTCACATACACCTCCTCCTCTATGACCCCATTCAGAAAAGCACTCTTCACATCCATTTGAAACAACTTGAACCCTTTAGCCACGGTAAAGGCTAGAAGGATTCGAATTGCCTCAAGACGGGCCACAGGAGCAAAGGTCTCCTCATAGTCGATCCCCTCCTTCTAACTATATCCCTGAGCAACAAGTCTGGACTTGTTCCTCACAACCATCCCATTCTCACCCTCTATGTTCTTCCAAACCCATTTGGTTCCTATACGATGGCAATTCGGAGGTGGTTCAACTAACTCCCACACTTGGTTCCTCTCAAAGTTTTCCAACTCCTCATGCATAGAATTGACCCAGTTTGCATCAGATAAAGCGTGTCCAATGTCCTTGGGCTCAAAGGAGGCAACAAATGCAGCATGAGCGAAATGAGAGGAATTTCTAGACCTTGACCGCGTAGTACGTTCGTCGATGTCCCCAATGATCTTCGATAGGGGATGCACTTCTTGAATCCGCTGGGGAGCCTCACGCCTCGAGACTACCTTGCCCTCAACTTCAGCTTCTCTTGCCTGGTCCTCTTGTCGCACCGTCGTTGTCTATGAAGTAGACGGTCCACCCTCCGTAGTGGTCGTAGGGGAAGTAGTGGGTACACACTCAGCTTCAGGCGCATGGTTCTCTCCATCATCATCTCCAGCTTCATCCTTCTCCTCTTCAAAGAGGTCCTCAACCATCTCTTCATCACCTGCACATTCAAAGCCAAGAGAGGTACATGGCATTGTCTCGTCAAAGGTTACCTCGCAAGTCTCCATGATTTTGTTAATCTCAAGGTTAAGCACCCTATAGGCTCTAGAATGATTAGCATATCCAAAGAAAATCCCATCACTAGACCTAGCCTCAAACTTGTCGAGTTTTCCCTTCTTAAGAATAAAGCACTTGCATCCAAAGACTCGGAAATGACTCACCTTGGGTGCCCGACCATGCATAAGCTCATAACAGGTCTTCCTCTTGAAGGCTCGCAATAAAATCCTATTAGAGACATGACAAGCCGTATTGACCGCCTCAGCCCAATACCTCCTAGGAGTCCTGTGCTCATCGAGCATCGTCCTAGCCATCTCACAAAGAGTCCGATTTTTCCTTTCCACAACTCCATTTTGAGGGGGCACAAAAGGGGTCGAATACTGATGTTCAAGACCTACATCACGACAGAAGGCATCAAAACGAGAGTTCTTGAACTTTGAGCCATTATCACTGCGGATAGCTCGAATAGCATTCACATGCCTCTCGTTTTTCAACCTCACGATCAGATCTTGAACAAAACCAAATGTCTCACTCTTGTCCTCCAAGAAAAACACCCAGGCATAGCGAGAGTAATCGTCCACCACCACAAGGACATACCACTTCCCACCCACCGAGCGAACTCGAGCTGGCCCAACAAGGTCCATATGCAACAGCTCTGTCGGACACTCGGTCATGACATTGGTCAGGGGTGGATGGGGAATGGCTACCATCTTGCCATGCCTACACGGAGCACAAACCAAATCCTTCTCGAACTTCAACCTTGGCAATCCTCGGACAAGGTCAAGACCACTCAAACGGGAAACCAAATCAAAGCTCAAGTGACCCAACTGCCTATGCCATTTCCACAAATCAGAAGAAGGACCGGCCATCAAACAGCGAGCAGGACCCAAAGACCGAGAGAAATCAGCACTCAAAATCTGACCCTCGGGGATGATCATACAAACAAGATCACCTCGAGAATCCAGCAAACGAGACTCACCAGACTTGAAACGCACCTCAAAGCCCTCATCAAGCAACTGAGAAACCGAAAGCAAATTGAAACCCAAAGACTTCACAAGAGCAACCCTCTTCAACGTTACCTTGTCACTCACATGCACCACACCCTCAGAAATCACCCTTCCTCGTCCATTGTCCCCAAAAGTAATGTACATCTTTTCCTTCACTGGGGTGAAGCTGGAGAACCACTTCTTGTCTCCGGTCATGTGTCGGGAACATCCGGAGTCGATCAACCAAATGTTCTCCAAGCCTCCTGCCTATAGTCAGAAACAAGAACGAGAATGAGCCAACGACTCGACACTGGGGTTAGCACAAAGAAAGTTGAACCATTGTCGAGCCATTTGCTCAATAGAGGGGTTAGCAAACATCATTCCCTTGCCACCAAACTTCCCATGTCTCATGGAAGGAGTACAAGCACCACGAGGGGGAAAATGTGGTCCGTAGTTCCTCTGGAACCCAAAGCTGCGATCATCTCCCCTAAACGCGTATTGAGGACGAGTCGGGGGACGTCCAGCAAAACCACCACGAGCCCGACCAAACCTCTCACCAGCACGCACACCATCACCTATCCTATCAAACCTCTCACGACCACCTCTCTATGGGAACCTACCACCCTGAGCTCCAACTCCACCAACACTCCTCACACTTCCCACACCCCGTGGAAGTGGCACTCTAGGCTCAAGAATACCATGAGACTGGCGATACCTGTCCTGGTTTGCTTGCTCCCTAGCAAGCCTCTCATCCCTCTTCCTCTTGTAGCAAAACTCTGCTAGATGTCTCTCCTTGCCACAATACTCACACCTGAAGGGGATGGGTTTTGGTTTTGGCTCTGGCTTCTCTCTAGGTTTCTCACCCTTCTCACTCACAAACTTCACCGGTTTCTGGAAGTCATTTGTTTTAGGTGGGAATTTGGGTGGATCTTGGGTTGTGTCAAGCTTGTTGCAAAGGTGGTTGGGCTTTGGTGTGAAAGAGTTCTTGGGTGCTTTTGGAAGTGGGACTTGGATGTCTCCGATCACCTCAAACTCGGGGTTAGACTCAACGCACTTCTCATACACACTCTCCCCACTGTTCTCTCCCACTTTCTCACCCAACTTCTCAAAACCCAGACCACGACCATCCGCTCTCTTGAACTCCTCAATCATGATTTTCAATTGGGGTTCCTGCCCAGATAACCAACCCAACACCTTCCTCAAATAGTCATTCTCCTGATAGATGACATCCAAACGGGAAGTAAGTTCAAGATTGCACAAAGTAACTTCATCACAGCTAGTGCATGCACTGACAACAGGAGATTTCAAAGAAGCTTCCAAAGTGCTAATGGTAGAACGAGCATCAACAAGCTTAGCATGCATAGTAGGACATCATTTACAAGCACCAAGCAAAGTGGGTCCAGCCTTAAGCTCATCATACTCAGTCCTAAGAGCATCTAGTTTAGCCAAAGTGGAAGCATTCTTCTCATTGAGCAACTTGATCTCATTCAACCATGCATCACATTCAGGACATTCAACATCATCAGAAATGGTAGGAGCAAGTTTCAAAGAGTCATTCTAAAGTTTCAATTCAAGCAATTTAGACTCTAACTCTCCTACTTTCTCACTAGCATTCTCAAGTTGAGCCCTAAGTTCTTTCCTCATCTTTTTGGCATCTCTTAGCACACATCACGGTTGTCAATCAAGCCATTCAACCTAGTGATCTCAGCAAGCAAAGAGTCGGGGTCACGATTTACCTCATCCTCTGAGTCGGAGTCGCTGTCTTCCTTCTCGCTCTTCTTGCTGCTTGAGCTATGGGCCATGCCACAAAAGCCTTCAAGCGCCACACAGCTCAATCCACTGAGGTTCCGACTTGCACTCTTCTTGCCCTTGCGCCTCCCGGCGTCTTCATCTTCACTGCTTGAGCTTGACTGCGCATCGCTTGAGCTTGAGTTGACGTCGCTTGCACCGGCCACCATGGCTCTTGCCTTGTCCTTCTTGTAGCCATCCTTGCTCGGTCGCCGCTTGTCCTTGTCCTTGCTCTTGGACTTGCTAAAGTGCTTGCCCTTGGAGGAGTACTTGTCTTCACGCCTCGGGTGCGCCTTGTACTCACTCATCTTGTACTTGTTCTCCTCCGCTTCCGGGCACTCGGCGATGAAGTGTCCACGCTTGCCACACTTGTAGCATGTTCCCGAGCTCCGCCTTGCATTCCTCCGGCTCTCATGTAGTCGATCAAACCTCCTTGAGAGCAAGGCCAGCTCCTCCTCGCCCAGCACATCAAACTCCTCATCTGGAATAGACATAAGAGAAGACAAGGAAAACTGTCGACAGGAAGGGTTAGCTTTGCCCTTTGATCCGCCCACAAGAGCAAGACTATGGTCAGTCGAGCCCTCATGCTTGGATTGCAACTTCCTGTCAACCTCAGCCGACTTGAGCTTAGAAAAGAGGTCATCCAACTCAATGGTCAAATATTGCCCAGACTCCTTGATGGCCTCAACCTTAGCACCCCAAACATTTGGGTCCAAGATATGCAAGAGCTTCAAAGCTTGATCATGCTCAGTGTAAGGAAAATCCTCAACATTGGCCTTCATGTTGTTCACGATGGCGGTGAACCTCTGAAACATCGCATCAATGTCCTCACCGGGAAGTTGAGTGAAGTTCTCATATTGCATCCGGTAAGAGACAAAGAGGCGAGCCTTCACATGGTTATCACCACCGTGAGCAACCAACAACTTCTCCCAAATTTGCCAAGCAAGATTCAAATGGCGAACACGCTCAAACTCAGGATCACACAAGCTTCGGACCAAGTGATCAACAGCTTTTGCATTTGCCTCATACTTGGCCTTAGCACCGGCATCGGTCACCATAAGAGTATGGATGTTGGCCGGAATAGCATAGGTCTTTTCAAGCACAATAAAATCCAACAACTTGCCACGAAGAAAGATGATCATACGAGCCGCCCACTTGTGGTAACCCTTCCCATCGAAGTGCGGCGGACCGCCCCGCTCAAAGTACGCCATCTTAGGATTCAAGACTTGTCAAAGTCACAAAGAATCCGGCACCAAGCTCTGATACCAATTGAAGGACCGATTAGGCGACCAGAGAGGGGGGAGTGAATGGGAGCCGATAAAAAATCTTCTCAAGAACTTGGCCTATGCCCCCAAATCACTTCCGAAGAATCTCAAACACACTTGCCAAGATCACTTAGTCACAACGGACCTACAGACCCGAGGAACAAGTTAGATCAAGCCTAAGAACAAAGCGGAAGCAAGCGTCAAACGAACCGAGAGAAAAAGCTAGCGCGAGGCAAACTGCAGCAGAAAATGTCGGTACTACCGGCCCCACATCGGTACTACCGATATGGGCTTACTGGCACCTAAAAACCAGGTTATCGGTACTACCGGCACTAGGTCGGTACTTCCGACTATCGGTACTACCGACCTTGTGTCAGTACTACCGATAAGGACTCTCAGGCAGATGAAAATCAGGTCATCGGTACTACCTGCACAGTGTTCGTAGTACCGCCCCCCCTAAAAATCAGCCCGCGAAACAGCCCCAAACTTTCGATCGACGGATCTCCCAATCCACTTGGAGTCTTGAGACGAAATTTGGAGGAGATGTTAAGCACCCCTAGGTGAGATTATACCCCAAAACATTTGACTCCAAACCCACCAAAACACTGGGAATCGCGGATCACACGAGCTCAAGTTCTACACACGAGTTCATCCAAAGAATCACGAATCTAGGACGATTTGAGGAGTTTGGGGGCAAGAGATCACTGGGAAAAGAGGCACAAGGCACTCATGGATGAATACCCCAAACAAATCCGAGCCAGAACCGTCTAGAAAACGAGAATCAAGACGAGCACGAAAATAGCACAAAAATGACTCCGAAAATCATCAAGGGAACCACAACGCCGAATCTTCTATACAAACTAGGAAAGATTCACAAGGTCTAGCATGCCGCCCTAGCATCCATCCCTCTCAACAAATCTCTCATGAAGCTCTCATTCTAGCCTAGAGAAAATGGAGAAGAAAATAGTCTGGGAAAAAGAGAAAGAGGAAGGGGGAAATGAAACCCTAAGTCGCAGAGAGAGAGAGCCATCCACCCACACTCATGGCTTATATATCTGGTCCCGCTGGTGTGGTAAATGACTCGACTACCCTAACTCAACTACTGGCGAAACAACCCACGCAGGGGCATTTATGTAATGTTTGTGGGTCTTGCCATCGAACGGCCCGCCTTCGCCCCACCCCGCGTCCTCCCGACGCAAGCCATGCGATCTCGTCGCGTGTCCTCCGCTTCGAAGCTTCCCGACACGCCCGGATCCCATCTCCGTCGTGTTGGGCCTTCGGACTTGGTTTTGAGGCCCAAACCAAGAAACCGTCCTCCGATGGTTTTGTGGGCAAACCACCAAACCCCGCATGCTTGGCCCGGACTCCCGCCAAGCCTCTTGACTCGACTGCCACCGCGCACCGGCTCGATCGTCCACGACTTCGTCTTGCTCGTCTCGCCACCATGTGGCCCGCACCTAGTCCCGCTGTCCACCGGGTCCCTCGAACCGAGCCTACTTGTCTCTCCATCTCCCGGAGGCCCCTCAACGCTGAAGACCTTTCACGCTCGTTCTTCACCTGCAACAACACGAACTAGGCTGCAACCTACACCTGCGCACTGAGCCAAGTGTCAGTCCAACACCCGTTGTCAATCACTCATCACTGAGGAGCGGTCATCCATCGACCATCGGGACGCTCCTGGTCCTCAAGAGAAGAGAGGCTAGAAATTTTGAGAAAGTGCCATGCGGCGGAGTACGGTGGATACTATAGCCATTTTTGGACCCAAGCAAAAGTATGGTCGAGCGGATTCTATTGGTCGGAAATGCATGAAGATACTAAAAGATATGTTGCATCATGCCCCTAATGCCAAAGAACCAGAAACGTCTCCCAAAGGAATTCTATGCCCTTGAGATATAATCTACAAAACGATTTATTCGATGTATGGGGAATAGACTTCATGGGGCCTTTCAAAAACTCACACGGATATGAGCATATCTTAGTCATGGTTGATTATGTATCCAAGTGGGTAGAGGCTATGCCATGTCGTAAAGCTTCCACGGAGGAGTCCATTGCCATGATCAAGAACATGATTTTTCCTCATTTCGTTACACCGAGAACTCACTTCACCGGGAAGAATTTCAAAAACTGCTTGACCAAGTTGGGAATTGAACATAGGGTCTCTACGGCCTATCACCCACAAACCAACGGACAAGTGGAAACATCGAATAGGCAATTAAAAAGCATCCTCAACAAAACCATAGAGAAGGGAGGCAAAGATTGGTCAAAGAAGTTAGACGGAGCTTTGTGGGCTTATCGAACGACGTTCAAGACACCGATAGGTATGAGCCCTTATCAATTCGTCTATGGAAAAACTTGCCACCTTCCGGTTGAGTTGGAACATAAAGCCTATTGGGCGATTAAAGTGATGAACCTTGATCTCGATGCCGCGGTGATAAAACGAAGAATTCAAATAAGCGAGTTAGAGGAGATGAGGTTGAAAGCATACGAGAATGCAAGCTTATATAAGGAGAGAATCAAAAGGTGGTATGACAAGAGGTTGAAAAAGAAAGAGTTTAAAGAAGTAGATAAGGTCCTCCTCTACAATTTGAGGTTTAAAACCTTCGGAAAGGGGAAACTGCAAAGCAAGTGGGACGGACCTTATATTGTTCATTCGGTGCTCTCCAACAGAGCAGTAACCATTATGGATGTGAAAGGTGATCAATTCATGGTGAATGGTCAACGGCTTAAGGTTTACTACGAACCCGACGTTGTGCCCCTTCACCATATTGATGTCTTCACCATGGAAGAAGAGCCCGAACGTCCGGCCTAGGACGAAAAACAAGGCATGGATTTTTGTAAATAGTTTTTCTTTTATGTTTGTGGAGTTTCTCGTGAAGATTTACTGGGCCAACTTTTTCCCATGGACTAAGAAAGAGAAAAAGGGCGGTACACGAGAAACCGGACTGGACCGGCCCCCGAAACAGGGTGGGCCGGCCGGCCCGGTCCAACTGGCCCAGTGGTGCCCTGGCGGCGGTTCGCCCCGGTTTTTCCCCAATTTGCTCCTTTTCGACTTCCTTCTTCGGTTAGAAAATTTTAAGGAAGTTTGATTAGGAAAATGAGGTTTTAGGGTTTTCATTTTCGGACTATTTATTTGGCCAAATTGGGAGCTCGGGAATCCATCTCATCTAGCAATGTTTTGCACCCACACAGCAGCCATGGTGTCCCTAAAGAGCGTAGAGTTGAAGCAAGGAACCATCAATGGAGGAGGCGAAGCGATGCGAGCTCAAGCTACCCGCCGAGATAAAGAGGATCGCCCGCATCCGTTGCGGAGGGCGTGTCCCAACCGGAGCTATCGCATCTCGCAACCCCGTCAAAGAGGAGGTCCCTACTCCTGTTCGAAGGTCGGCACGCATCCGAGACATGAAGCGAAAGGATTACAAGGAGGTGTCGCCCGAGCCTAAGGACTGTGGGGATAGCGACTACTCCGACGATCGTAGCCTGAGCTTGTGGGCGACCGCCGGAAGAGATGATAATTATTTGTACATTTGGGAAGAGGTGCCCAAGAAGAAGACTCCAGAAGGCCCCAACAGCAGCGACAACTACGACAGCGGCAACGACACTGGTGATGGCGACGATGGCGGTGACAACGGCGGAGACCCTGGCGATGACGACCCTTTCGGGATGCATCCGATGTGTTGTGCGGCTTGCCGTCACTCCATCTCGGAGCTCTACGCATCGGTCGACGAATGTTTCCAGGCCATGGAGGCGATGAGGCAGCATATGGAGGATTTGGAGCGCGTGGTCGAAGACGACTACAAGTTCCTAAACCGCAACGTGCGCAAACTTTTTGGCATGGTTGGGAACATGGAGGGCAAGTGGTGAAATAGTTGTAGGAAGTACCACTAGGTTTAGTTTTCCCCCTTTTGATTTTTGTAAGATACGACAAGGATGTCGTATGATTTTAGCATGGGGAGAGCTAGCTATCTAGCTTTAGTTTTTGAGCTTCAAGTTTAGATTGGTTCGGTTTTGTCTTCGAGATAGTTTAGTTTTCAAGAGAGTTTTAGAGTTTAGAGTCTTTAGTTTTTTAGTGTGCTTTTAAATTTTTGCAAGTTTCAAGTGTCTTAATTTACTGTTGCGTCAAAGAAAATCAAATAAAAAGAGTCCTTTAAATTTTGTGTCTTGCGTGTTGCTTATCTTGATTTACTCGTTCGTTCATCGTTAGTTCTTGATATATGAACATAAGTGTGTGGTTTGAAAAACGTTTACCATAGTGCTTAGTGGAATTGCTACTACTAAAAGTACCCATACCACACTTCGATCTTGAGCTTCACATGTTGGTTGTGCTATGTTCAGTGCTAAAAGTTGGAGGAATTCAATTCTGAAAATTATCTAAAAACCCTTGTAATAAAGGTTAGGAAAACATCTTTTTCCAAGATGATAGTAAGAAAAAAATCCTATACAAAGCCAAATTTATTTTTTGCTCCACCATAAGTGTGATTAGCACAATGAGTTGGGCTAGGGTCCTTCTCTCTTGGGAGTTTTAATTTCGAGTAATGATCATTTACTTGTGCTTATCTTTTGTTGCTAGCCTCATCATGTATTCGGTAACATGAAAAACCGATTAAAAACCGACATCCCGATAAAGTCAAATCCACGTTTAGTAATATATAATAATTTACATTCAAGATAGATAATGTTCATTGATGCTTGCGCCTACATCCCGATGTTCATCCTGCGGATGGCGTACTCCACGGCGGGGTGGAAGCTACGTGTCCAGAGGTCGAACTCATGATGGATGCGACACTCGGTGCTACAGTAGTGGATGATCTCTTTGGTATCCGGCCCGTAGCGCCTACATCCCGCTGCCCAAATGCAGATGTGGGGATTCTAGACGGGCAGCAACGGAATGTCGTCGTCACCGCCATCATCAAGCCAGTACCACCACGCAATGTTGTCGAGATCCTGCTTGATCAGGTAGCGCAGCCGCCGCAGGTTGTGGTTCTTCCACCCGCCGTCAAGGGGCGACGGGCCGCCGCTGATTTCCTAGAGCAGTGCCGTGGCTTCAGGGTCCGCTGGGTTGCAACGGTACTTCAGCATCGCTAAGAAGTACTTGGCACCGGAGTATTCAACAGCGGCATCTCCGATGAGCTTCAAACCCTTATCGGGGTTCCGCCGCCTCATCAACCTCTCCATCCCCTCGAAGCACAATGCCTCCAGATGATTGGCCTTGCGGAAGCGCTGCTCAAAGCATGACCGGACGTAGCGATTCTTGCACACCTCACGAAGATCACGCAGTGACACATGTAGTAGTACCTCAACGGAGTCGCAGATGCGCTGGAAGGTGCCATAGATTTTATTGCGAAGGTTCGGAAAATGGAAGATGGGCTCATCCTTGATGGAGTGGATGATGATCTGGGTGACAAGTTCATCTGGCAGTAGCTGCATCAAGCAAACCGCGGGCATCAAGGAGAATCGGAGGAAATAGAAAATTAAAGCTGCGGGGTTTTGAAATTGAAAGGCGACGAGGGTTGAAGTTGAAGGCGACGAGGGTTGAAGTTGGCGACGAGGGATGAAGTTAGCAACGAGGATTGAAGTTGAAGGCGACGAGAGATGAAGTTGGTGACGAGGATTGAAGTTGAAGAAGGCGACAAGGGTTGAAGGTTGAAGAAGGCGCCTCATCCATGTAATAAAACAATAAATGGAAATTGAAAAGGCACCGCAGTTTGGTTGCCGCTGTTGATGAGTGGGCTCGACATCATTGCCCCTGCCCCTTCTCCTTCTCGCGTAATTGAAAGGTGACGCATGGTTTTGGACAATTTTGCACCCGAAACGGAGCCCGATGCGCAATCGCGTGGCACCACCTGGCAGTAATGGAGTACTGGGTCTGGCAAAGGCGTCTGACGGTTCCACGTCTTGTCAATATAACTCCCTCGCCCTCCCCTGCTTTCCCCTGCTTCTTCCATAAGCTTATCATTTTTTCACTTCTTCTTCCTCCTCATGATCCACCACTACAAATTTTCGGTCATAGAGAGAAGGAGGAGATGGCATCGAGGAGCCCGCTGCCGTCGAAGCAGGGATGAAGGGAGGACGATGACAATGAAAGTCGTCGTCGGAAGAAGTTGGAGAAGGGGAAGGAGCTGGCGACCAAGGACACCGACGAGGAATCATTCTTTGATGACACTAAGTTCTCCATCGAGCTACTTAGGAGCGCCTTTAGAAAGCTTGAAGATGTTGGCGCGGCAAGGCGCATCATGATGTGTACAAGGACCCGAGCATGAAGGGTCTCACCTTCAGGATCCACGGGTTGGCTGAGAAGCTCGAGAACCTCCTTGTGGTCAAGCGGGCTGCCTGCCACCACTTCTTCTTCGACGACGGCGACGACGGCAGCCACGGTGGCGATGACGGCGACGACGGCAGCCACGGCGGCAATGACGACGGGACTCCGACTAATTGATAGACTCCTCTACCAATTAGTAACACTGTGTGTGTGCTTTTGTGTCTTCATCAGGTTCTTGGACATGAATTGCTTAGTTTGTCTGTCGATCATGAACTGCTTAGTTAATTAGTTTGGTTGTTAGATTTTGTATATCCTGAACTCGATCTAATAGACGCGAGTAGATCCATCTGCATTGTGATGAACTGTGTTCTGTTGTGATGAACTAGAGATCTCTTGTGATGAACTGCAGATCTGTTGTGATGAATTAGATCTTAGAGACAATGGATAGTCATTGCTGACGCAGGTTAGCCTGCTGACGTTGACGCTAACGTGTGGGCCGCTATCATTGGCAGCAATGGTTAGTGAACCCGCATCGCATTTGTTGGCAGTTGGGTCCGGGCGGGTAGGAAACGGTTATCTTTTTTATATTGGCTGCTGACGCTGACGCGTGGGCCCGTCACTATTTTTTTTGAATGAAACTTGCTTCCCTAAATTATTAGAGCCCATAAAACAGCACCTAAAATCATAAAAATATGAACAATTCGTATTTGGACATTTAGTATTTGAATAAAATATCAACAGTCACACTTTTGTGCCCAAAATTCATATATTTCATTTTTACACCCCATGGTAATTATATGATAATTCTAATACCATCAAATTTGCTTTAAAAATCTACAAATTGACTTTGCAAAATAATTTGGGTACCTAAACTTCTCTTCAAAATTTGAAATGGTATCGATGAACGAATAATATACTTGTGTACAAATCTAAATCTCTCACATAGTATTCTAGAATTTTTGCTTGAACATTGAAGTTTTCCACACTTTGCAACATGTTCGAACTCATATGCATTTGAAAACTTAACAAAACATTGTGTTCACCTTAAGCTTACAAAATTTTAAGTTTCATCATTAATGGTTGTGTAAAACAAATATTTTTTGTATGTTGTACTTACAAAGAACAAAATAAGGCATATAAACATTATTCAACGAACGGAATGTACACTAAACAATGAAATTAATGAAAAGATGGTGATTTTAGAAAAATTAGAAAAAATATCAAATTTGGACTAATAACGACGAAGAAATACTTGTTACAACATTTGATTGCGGATTAAAAGGAGAAATGAGAATTGTTCTTCATTTGAATAGAACTGGGCCCCACAATCATTAGCGACGTGGGGCTGATAACCCACGTCGTATTTGCTGCTCTCCCAAAGTTTTACACAAATAATTCGAGCATCATAAAAAAGCCAATCTACTACTGATTTCTTATTCCAATACTCTGTTTGAACTTCACCATTTCGCAGCGCAACCTACAGTCTTCGCTGCAAAACAGAGAAATTCGAAGCCATCCTTTATCCACACCGCAGCAACCGTCGCTGCCTACGCACAGCTGATCGTCGCACACCTGTGCCGTAGGCAGCAACGGTTCCCCCCAAATGCGCCAAGTCGAGGAGTGGATCGCACGCACGGCCTTCTCGCGCAAAGGCAGACACCCCTCGTTGCTCAGCCATCTCGACGTCGTACTGCCGCGGCCTGCGACCTGCCTCATGTACCACTTCACGGTGTCGTCGGCGGTGGCACCGCCATTGTCTCTGTAGAGCAAGATGGCGTATAGATAGGCCGCAGCATCGTGCCCACCCTCGGTGGCGCGCCGGAGATCATTGCATCCCCTGTTTTCCATGAAGATGGCTTTGATCCCAGAGAAGAAGCAAGCCTCTGGATTCCCGAGATCAGTCAGCATAGAAAGGAATGCTTTGTAAGCGGTGGGGTCCCACACCCAAGAAATCTCATCTTGTATCCCCTCTATCAACAAACACCGGCCGACGTCATCGTGGCCGCACACGCGGCACATGGTCGAGCAAGTAGCGTGTAGGCTGCGGAGGTCAGCCAAGGGCCACTCTGAGGTCGCACCGACGCACGCCACAATCTCAATGCGGAGGTCGTGAGGGAGGCCCAGCAGCGACAACGGCTGGTGCTGCTAGCTTTTTCCCGGCATGCTATTCATCTCCGACCGGGAATGGTGATGATGAGGAGTAGGCAGTTGTTGTTTTTCGTGGGTAGATGAAGGGGCAGGGGATCTAAATTGTTTTGGAAGGAGAAGATACAGGAGATTTGTTTCCAAACACGGTTTAAGTATGCAATGGAGATGATGTTTGGCTAATCCGCGTATAATTTAATTCTCCATTAGAGACGACGTTTGGCTAATCCGCATAGTATCCTTTAATTCTCCATTGGAGACGATGTTGGGTTAATCCGCGTATCATTTAATTCTACATTGGAGTCACTGCCTCTGCTCTCAGCCATTGAGTGGCAACAGTTTCCCCATTGACCGACCTTGGGAACCTTCCCGTTTCCTATGCTCTTGATCTTATCCCTTCCCCTCTCTCTTTTTTTGTAATTTTTAGTAGTTTTTTCATGTAGTTTGACTCATTGGGATGTGAGTACATTGGAGATGATGTTTGGTTACTCCGCGTATCATTTAATTCTACATTGGAATCACTACCTCTGCTCTTAGCCATTGACTGGCAACAGTTTCGCCATTGACCGTCTTGGGAACCTTCCCGTTTCCTGTCCTCTTGATCTTATCCCTTCCTCTCTTTTTTTACAATCGATGTCATCCCTTCCTTGTTTTTGCTATAAAAAGGCACCAACGCCTATTGGTACTCCTCACTTCAAGTTGCTTCCTTCTTCTCTAGATCTAGATCTAGCTATATGGTTCCTTCTTCTGATACAATAAAGTGAATCACTTCTCACTTGCTTCCTTCTTCTCTAGATCTAGATCTAGCTACGGCGCAAAGAATAGATCATGTAGGGCGCAAGCTTTTGCTTTTCTTTCTTCTTCCTCCTCCTCGATCTCTCAGTTGCTAGAAGAAATCTTGTGAGATGGGTGATTGGGTTGCTCATCCCTCTAACACAGCTGCTAGAAGAATCCTTGTGACATACCCCTTGCTCGCAGCCGTGTCCGGGGAAGGTAGCCCAGAACCTCCTGGCATCAGAAAGAACAAGCCGACGAAAAGCATGCTGCAGCTTTTACATCACGATTGGGCTTCTTTTTGCTTTACCCATCTCCTCCAAGAGGAGGAATTATTTTAAGGGATATGTTTCCACCCTCTCTGTATCTTTATCTTGTGTTCACTTGTAAGATGAGGAAGAAGCCAGAATTTGGATGGAGCATATCTCCAGGAGGAGGGATTATTATTTTTCCTACCACCATGCTTTCTCCCTCCACTCGGAAGGCTCTTGCAAACCAAATTTTTCATGAAGATATGGCCACATTGTAACCTTCTTCTGATGTATCAATGATGACTGTAATATGTGTGTGTGTGTGTGTGTGATTTTGCATCTCATAAGACATGCTTGTGTGATTATCTCTATGCAGTACAATTTTTTGTATGATTTACCTACCCACTTGCAAGCATGAAGAAGAACAAGCCGACAGGGGCTAGCTAATCTGTGTCTCTTTTGATGTAATCTGTGTGTGTGAGAGAGAGAGATATATTGCATCTCAAGAGACATGCTTGTGTGATTATCTCTGTGCAGTACAATTTTTTGTATGATTTACCTACTCACTTGCAAGCATGAAGAAGAACAAGCCGATGGGGTCTGGCTAATCCGTGTGTCTCTTTTGATGTAATCTGTGTGTGTGTGTGATTTTGCATCTCAAGAGACATGCTTGTGTGATTATCTCTGTGCAGTACAATTTTTTTGTATGATTTACCAACTCACTTGCAAAGCTTGAAGAACAAGCTGACAGCGGTTGGCTAATCCGTGTCTCTTTTGATGTAATATTTTTTTTATCGAGGCTTGCCCCATTTTCATTCATCAATAATGAAAATACCGAGTTTCATACAGGTAGTTCAGAACAGATAAAAGGGAAGCTGACAGATCCTGCTACTGCCAGACCAGCCACCGACCACCTAGGCTTCCTAGATTGGATAGCTAGAGAGTTCAGCATACTTGATTTATATTACAAAATAGAACTTGCAAAACAGAACTTGTAGAACACTTTTCTTTTTGACGACAAAAACTTAGTTCTCCCTTTTGTTGTTTCCTAACCTTCATCAGTGCTCCTCCAAATCTCCCTCCTGTGTTTCATTTGGTGCAGGTAACATCAGCCTCGGCTGCGGAGGGCCCTGCCTCGCCATCATCCATTGTGCTGCTGCCACCAGAGTCTTGACTCCTTCCGCGATCTTTTCCTGCAGCTCCTCTTTATACAACCCTGCCCAGTAATTCAAGAATACACCAGTATGAGTTATAATTTCTATTGGATTTGTGAGGGGCTTCCTGTTAAAGCACGCTTTGTTCCTTCTCTTCCAAACAGACCAGCAAATAGTTGAAGAGATCAATGTATAGACAGCCCCCACCTGGCAACTAGTTGGTTAACCAAGGCTGAATTTGTTGCACACTGTCTGGTATGTTTGAGGCACCAATGCATAAAGCCACCACACCCCAAATGACTTTTTCAATGGGACGTCATGTAAGTAAGTGATCAATAGAATCATGATGTTCACAGAAATAACAAGTCAGATTTCCATCCAAATTTCTTCTTATCATGTTATCCTTAGTCAAAATTGCATTATTTTCAACTAACCACATAAAGATTTTGATTTTGTAAGGGATCTTGGATTTCCAAATGTGCTGGAACTTTTTGCCCTGGACTCCATTTGATAAATGGTTGTAAATTGATTTGGTTGTAAACTTGCCTTTACTTGACCAATTCCAAGCTACACTATCATTGGCATTTTCAAACTGAAAGCTATATATTTGGTCTACCATCTCCAGCCATTGTTCGAAGAGCCAGGAGGGCAACCATCTGGTAAAGGTCAACTGCCCTTGCCCTTGGCACACAAGGAAACTATAGACAGTAATGTCTATTTTGGCAGAAATCATATAGCACAGGATACTGGATGCATAGTGGATTATTGTTAATCCAACTATCTTTCCAAAGCGAAGCCTTTTTCCCATTTCGCACATTCAACTTCCTCCCTTGCAAATATATGTGTTTGACCTTTAGCAAGTTAGTCCACACAGGTGAATCATTAATCCTATGACTAACAGAACAAACAGTCCCATCCTTTATGTATTTAGCTCTAGCAATTTCTTGCCAAATACCTTCCTCAGTTTCTAATTTCCACCACCATTTAGTCAACAGGCTAATGTTCATCTTCCTGATGTCTTTAATCCCTAGACCCCCTTTCTTTTTATTTTTGCATATCACTTCCCACTTCACCAGATGATATTTTCTTTTAGTGTTGTTACCTCTCCAAAAGAACAGCCTCCTTTGTTTATCTAGTGACTTAACAGTTGTTTTAGGGAGCAAATACATAGACATATGATAGATAAATGTGCTTGTCAGACTTGAGTTTATCAGGGTAGTTCTCCCTGCAATGGACATAGAACTTCCCATCCAGGTTACTAATTTTTTCTTATTTTCTCCTCAAGAGGTAGCCAGTCTCTAACATGGAGTCTCCCTGTGCTTATAGGCACTCCCAAATACTTTATAGGTAAAGAGCCAATTTCGCAAATGAAAATTTGAGCATATTGTGTTACCTTGACATCATCCCCTCTAATCATCAGCACTTCAGTTTTATCAAAATTAATTTTCAAACCCGACATCATCTCATATAAATACAGCAAGAATTTCATATTTCTAGCCATCTCCAAGTCATCCTTGAAGCACACAATTGTGTCATCTGCATATTGCAGAATTGCCAAACCCCTAGGAATCAGGTTATCAGCAAGACCTATAATCAATTCAGCCTCTTGGGCTTCTCTGAGCATTCTAGCCAAGCAGTCAGCAGCAAAGTTGAACAGAATTGGTGATAAAGGATCACCCTGTCTAACACCCTTATGACTTACAAAATAAGGGCCAGTCTTGTTATTTATTTTCACACTTACAGTACCACCACTAATCACTTTCTCAACCCAACTAATCCATCTTGTGCTGAACCCATATAGCTCAAGGCATTTGAGCAAAAAGGTCCAACTAATCTTGTCATAGGCTTTTTCAAAGTCAAGCTTAAGTACCACTCCTTTCATCCCTCCTCTTTTTGTCTCATGCATTACTTCATCTAGCGCTAGCACACCATTCATTATATTCCTCCCTTTAATAAAGGCAGCTTGTGTTTTAAGGATCACCTTCATTGCTACAGGTTCCACCCTAATAGTCATTGTCTTAGTTACCCATTTATACAGGCAATTCATAAGACAAATGGTCCTGTATTGTTGTATCCTTTCAGCATCCTGCACCTTTGGCAACAGGGTTATAATCCCATAATTAAGTCTACTAATGTCTAATCTCCCCTCATACAAGTCTTGGAACAGCTCTACAATGTCTTGCTTGATAATGCCCGAACAGCACTGATAAAATTTAATAGGTATTTGATCAGGCCCAGCAGCCTTGTTTTTCTCCATCTGAAATAAAGCATTTTTTATCTCCTCCTCAGTAAAAGGTCTAGTCAGTTTTTCATTCTCTTCATCACTCACTTTCTCCTGAGCTCTCCACATCTCAGGGTTGATTGGATAATTGGTTTCATTCACAGCCCCAAACAAGTTTTTATAGTAGTTTGTAGCATGTTGTAATAATTTTTCATCTCCCTCAACAGTAGTACCTTCATCCACAAAGTTAATGATTGTGTTACTTCTCCTCCTCCCATTTGCTATCTTATGAAAAAAATTGTGTGTTGTTGTCTTCTTCATGGAGCCATTTTCCATGAGCTCTCTTATACCAGTATATTTCCTCCTCATCTATCATGAGCAAGAGATCTTTTTGAATTTGTATTTTTCTATTCGTTTGGGTCAGGGAGAGAAGACCTTCCTCTTCCTGAGACTCCATGTCCAGTAGTTCATTTTGCAACTCCTTCCTCCTCCTTCTCTGTCCCCCTTGTTTGTCAAAACCCCAACCCTTAAAGAATTGTTTGAGTATCTTTAATTTTTTTGTATCCTTGTCAATGCACAATCTGAAACTAAGGAAGAAATTCAGATTGTTTAATCCAGGATAGCTCATATCTGAAACTAAGGTGCTTCAGAGGGGGATTCATATTTGTGGACAAGATAAGAGGGTTGTGATCTGACATTTCTCTTGGCAATTTGTATACCACACAAGTGGGGAACATATCTTCCCATTCTTTACTAACCAAGATCATGTCAAGTTTTTCCAAAGTGGGTGGGTTCTGATTATTGGACCAGGTGAATTTTCCACCCACCAACTGCAGATCTAACAGTTCTTGGGAGGAAATTATGTTGTTGAACACCCCAAACAATTTGTTTACCCCCCCCCCCCCTCTTTTTTCACTAGAATATCTGTGATATTAAAATCCCCACCAACAACATAAGGTTCTTTCTTTTTATTGTAGAAACTAGCCAATTCCCTCAGGAATTCCTCCTTATCCCCATCATGAGGTGCCCCATACACATTCAGGAAGTTGCATTTTTTCTTTTGATATTTGTCCCACATATTCAGCTGCAGGATAAATTTCCCTTCACTGAAGCTCCCCACATCTAGAGAGTTAATGTTAATACCACTTAACAGTCCACCAGATCTTCCTTCTGATGGTATCCATTTCCATAAGTAATTTTTATGAGGATCAATTTTTCTAATTGTCTTATCTTCAATATCAGCTTGCATGGTTTCCTTCAAGCCAATAAACTGGAAGTTGTGTTCAAGAATGAGTTTTCTGAAATAGGTAGAGACACCCTTTTTTTATGCCTCTACAGATCCAGATCAGACCTTTCATGGAGGAACTTTTGATTTTATCCTTCTGGAAAGGATGTGTTTCTCAGGGTTTCCCTGATTCTTGCCCCCCTCCTTTTTTAAGGTGGGTCCCCCTCCCTCCCTCTAGTTTTTTTGTTTCTTCCCAGATAAGGACAATCTTTTGATTGCTTTTCTCTCTCTTCTTGATTTCAAAATTTCATAATCTTCTATATCAGATATCCCTTCATCCCTGTCAGTTGAATTAATACCATCCTCAGAGTCACATATGTTATTTTCCTTGTCAGGATTTTCCTAAACATTTTGTTTTTCTACCTCATCAACTTTTTTTGTAGAGCCATCCTTGCTCTTTCTAAATCTTTAACAGTATCAAAGGATGCAAAATCTAGGCTATCCACCATAATTCTCATACAAGAAGCTTTTTTAAGTAATTCCTCATCACCCAGAATAGAGAATGAGTTAGAGTCAACATTTTGCATACCTTCCAAAGTTCTTTTCTTCTTGTTGTCCCTCAGGATGTCTTTCTCCTTTATTTTCCACTACGTGAAAAACTGGCCTTGGTAACGGGCGTAGATCGCCTTTGGTAACAGGCAATGCGCCCATTACCGATCAAGTGTTATAAATAACTCAAGAAAGGTAATGGGCAGATGCCCGTTACTGATAAGACATATTCGTAACAGACATTAAACAACGACCGTTACCACAACTAGCCACCGGTCATGTGAAAATGACTATTTCTCTGGGCCCACGGGAACTTTGGTAACGGGCACCAAAACAAAGCCCGTTACAGTGAAATCAATATCAGAGACGCGTGTGGTCAACCTGTGTCTCCGATGTCTCAACGAACGGGCCACGTATTGGTAACGGGCTTTTACTGTGCCCATTACTTTGTTGGCAAGTTTGTAACGGGTGCTCCAATTGAAGCCCGTTACTCAGTGGTCAGTGTTTGTAACGAGCTTTAATTAACGCCCGTTACAGATACGTAGACCACCCCTATAGGAACCTGTTGCCTACTTTCCAGCTGCATCCTGGATCCAGCCAGGATTTGGCAGCCATCAGGGGCTGCATCCTGGAACCAGTCAGGATATGACTAAATTCACAGAAATTAGATCCAGCATCCAAATTCACAGAAATCCACAATTCACATGCCTCATATGACAAAATTCAGCATCATCATCTCATACAAGGAGGAATGCATCTCCCAAGGAGGAATGCAACAATATCACAAAAATTCATGGACAATGAGGAATGCAAAAATTCATGGACAAGGAGGAATGCAAAAATTTCCTAGTCACCAAACACAATATTAGCCCACACAGTTTCATTAGCATGAAATTTTCCTCAGGCTGTGATCACCTGTTCCATGAGGAATGTGGCAATTCATTCACAAATATCTACTAGAAATGATTTGTCGAGAGGATGCTCATCTAGCCCTAATCTCTGGATATAATAATGTCACCAGTCAGCACATATATATAGGTGGTTACCAAACATGTGTAGTGCAAATAAGCAAGAACTGTGCTCAGTTGCAGGTTTTACAAATGAAGATCCCAAGAAAGTACCTTCATATATGTGCCGCTATATTTTAATTGAAGCATGTGATAGGCACAATAGAAGCCGCAGAGTCTGGATCCAGTAGGTTGTTAGTGGCACTGCAATAAATGTACAGAGAAAAATAGTGGTGATTGAGAAGAAACAAACTCAAACTTTAGTACAAGCTTCTACAGGAAGGAAATAAGTGGTATGTACCTTAACATCTTTGACGTGTTTCAAGGGGCCACGACGCGAGAACTTTTTGCAGCAGTAACGATTCCAAGCCCTACAACGAAAACATCAACAAGGGTTAGGACACTATTAATTAATATACTCTGTACAGTTTGTTGAGGAACATCCGCAGGTTAAGAAATAAATAACTTACTCATTAATGATTAGCTCGAAAGGGCCAGTATTTGTATTAATTGTCTTCAATGAATCAAGATAGTAGACCTTCCGCTGCTTCAGAACGATCGCCACTGCAATCCAGTGGTTCGTACTGAGATAAGCAGTAAGCATTAAATCCTTTGTAGCATATTGTTCGAAGGCTCTGAGCATATAGTCAACGAGAAAGAAACAAGAAAGTTATCCGTGTCGCTCAACATTGTCGAGCAAAGGCATTCAAGATCAAGGTAGCCAACTGCAGGCCCTTGTTGTCAACTTCTACAGTCATATTCCTATTAGTTAGAAAAAACAAAGTATAAGGAGGCAAAATACATGGTAATAAAGATGATGTGAGGCAAAAAGCACAGTTCGATAGAGGATGTGATTAGTGAGAAGCAGATTAAATTCTCAAGCAACTTACAGGATGAAGCAGCGGAGAAGTGTCAGATCCAAAGCATCCAAGTTGAAGAGATCGTACAAATCACTGAGTTGCACAAGCATCTGCTGGAGTGTGTTTGACGAGTCATCTCTCTTCAGCCATGCATTGGTCCTGGCCGAAGTGCGACCATAATGTCAGAAGCATCATCTGACTCACCACGTTGCATGTAGAATGTGTGGAGCTTTTTGGTAAAAGGAGCAGCGTTTTTGAGATCACCATCACTGAGAATGTTCTTTCCGAATTTGTAATTTGGGTTAGCCATAGCCCAAGGATTCTTCTCAGTTTCACTCTCAGATTGATTTGGGTTAGTCATATACCGACGATTCTCCTTGGTGTTTCTTTTAGGTCGCTTTCTAGTAGGCCTCTTAGAGGTTTTATTTACAGCAATTTCCTTTTCCTGCTGCTTTGAGATGGCCGAAGAAGGTTTCTGAAGGGCTTGCTTGCCTGCCGTAGGTCTTTGTAGAGTCGTTATTTTTGGCAAGTTTCTCTTCTTGCAGCTTTGAAATGGTTGAAGGTTTCTCAAGGGCTTTCTTGCCTAGTGGTGTCTCACCAGGACCTATTACAGAGGTATTAGACCCAGATGTACCTACTTTGGCATGATTGTTTTGAGCACTTCCATTTGGGGGTGTAGGTTTTGTTGTTTCATGAGGAGGAGAAGGAGGAGGAGGTGGTGGGCATGGTGGTGGGGATGGAATATTTGGTGTCCCTTGCGGATGTGGGGGTGCAAGTTTTTCTGTTTTTTAGGACTAGGAGTAGGTGGGGATGGAATATTTTGTGTACCTTCTGGATGTGGGGATGGAACGTGTGGGGATTGAGGAGGAGGAGGAGCAGGAGGAGGAGGAGGAGGGGAACCATCTGAGGAAGGAACCTATATCGTACTATGTGAACTACAAGGAATCTGTACAATAGCCTGTGAACGAGATATACATGTTGGTGCTCCTTTGATGTCAATCCGACACCTTCTCCACTGTAACCTCTGTCCTTGAGCTTGTCTGAGTTTCATCACCTCGTCATTAGGAGGGTATTCCAACAGTTCATCCGCAAAGATAGTATATACAATGATCACTTCAACCACAACACAGTCTTCATGAATGGGGACTGTTTGTAGCGTAGTCTCCTCTGGATGAACAAGACCAAGTGCAGCCTCAAATTGAATCCCCCTCCACGTGATCCATAGGCCACAGTGTGTGGGTTCAGTCAACATGCCTATAAGGTTTTCGTGTGTACGATCGTCACAGTGCACCTCCGTCACCAACTCTGTAGTGCCATCAATCAAACCTACATCTGCGGATGCACAACTGCTCTTCAGTGTGGCGGGTGAAGGGCTTGCGCGATTGGACATTGGTCAACACCATCTGGTGACAACACAACCTCTGCATCTGCATGTTCTGCATCCGCATCTCAGCCACCAGTTCTTGCTTGATTTATTCCTTTATCTTTTCCGTATCAACTGATGTGTCAGTCTTCGTCCTCTTCTTCTTCCTGTACATCTCGACGTGCTGAGGCCATGCATACTTCCAGCCCTGGTAGCTGGAGACACCACGCACACGACCGTGTTGTTCAGGGCGGCCCAAGCACTAACTTAGCACATCATACTTCCTCTGCCCTGCCATTCCTGAAGATTCTGCACATGCAATCTTCTCCTTGATGTCCGCAACCAATTTTTCTGCCTCTTTGTTGTCGAACACTATCACAGCAACATGGTCTTTAATCACTAGCTTACTCCTTGCTCGTATCCTATTCTTGGAATGATCGTCAGGGTAGGCGTCATATGGGTTGGGGATACCGGTTTGCGGCCTAATTGTCCGTCCTCTTCCTCCCATTGTTCTAGTTTCACGGTATAACCACTGGACCCATGTTGTGCGCGCTTGTGTTCGGCTTCGGAGTTCTTTGAACTTGACACTAGCAGATGAGGCTTGCTCGGTTTCTGCTCGTTTCATGAACTCCTTCCACTGTTCCGGGACAATAAACAGGTGCCTTGTAAATGTCTCAAGTCCTTTTCTGATAAAATCTCGCCTAAGCTGAAATCTGAATTGTCTCCATGCCTTGGCTGCCATCTTCCAGAAAAGCTTGAATGCCTGCGGTTTCGCATCTTCCTGGAACTTCAAGTGTTTCTGCACATGCTTATCAAACAAGTCCCACTTTTCATCATTGCTTAAATCTTTGATTTTCAGCAAGTTCAAAGGTATCTTTTGTCTAACAACGAGCCCCGCAAGCGCCCTGAACCTGCGCTTTTGAGTCAATGGTATTGGCATCCCCACTATGTCGACCTCAGTGACTATCATTGTGTCTCTTGGACACTTTGTGGATGTCCTTGGCGCTATGCCTCGGCGTTGAGCCCCACCCATCTGGTCTTGTTGTGCACTAGCAGTGCCATAACCCTCTTCTTCATCTTGTGGCCTATGTCTATAGTCCTCGTCAGAATTATCTTGTGAATTAATAGTCAAGGGAATTACAGTAACTACTTTAGCCCACTGTAATATCATTGGTTATTGGTAAACCATTAACATAAATTAGTGCAGGCAAAGCGACCATACCATTTTAAAGAGCAAGATGCAGGCTGCCTCGGTTGCTGATGAGGTACTTATTCAACTTGGAGAGAATGTGCAGATGTGCAAAGGAATAAGAGCAAAACCAAATGTAAGAGTCAATCTAAAAGGAAATGCTAAGTATGTATACGATCGACAGCTAAGTATGTCCACATGTACTTATACAAAGGAGCCACAGCATACCCTGCAATTCCCACAAGTACAAGTATATTATACACATTTATATAAAAAGAAAACCATATGCACGCATATGTTGTATAGTTGATTACCTGAACGCGCGTGTGCTGCAAAAGCGCGCTTGGCCTAATTCCATAAACTCAAGCAAATATACCAAATTACCTTATTACTGAATTTTTGTTAATTTCACAATTATTACCAAGTTGGTAGAATGCATTTACCGAATTGTATAAGACATATTTAGAGCGGCATACCATAAACTGAAATCCTAGATTCGCCACTGACCTTCGCACTGCCGGAGCGGAGGGATCTCTACTCCTCGTCGCTGCCTGCTCACCGCCACGTCCTCGTCCTCGCGTCGACCTCGTGGTTGGATCCCTCCTCCTCCTAGTCGTCGTCGTCGTCGCTGGATCCCTCCTCTAGTCGTCGTCGTCGTCGCCGCCGCCGCAGTTGGGTCCCTCCTCCTCTAGATCTCGCTGTCAGAGGT
This sequence comes from Cenchrus americanus, assembly GCA_947561735.1. NCBI lineage: Eukaryota > Viridiplantae > Streptophyta > Magnoliopsida > Poales > Poaceae > Cenchrus > Cenchrus americanus. Next base: position 47,590,514 of record OX387241.1, on the reverse strand, counting down.
GTGGTGCACGTCACACCGAGTGTGGTGTGGCACGCGTCTCAGCGAAGGGGTGTAGAGTGGGTCGCGGCGTGGGGGAGGTGAGGGGACGAAGGTGAGGGGGAGAAAGTGGCGGCAGCGCGAGGGGAGAGTGGGAGGAGACTGCGTGAGGGAGGCATCCTTCCCTACTAAGTACTAACCTAGCGCGAGTGGGCCTGTGTGGGCCTTAAAATGAGTAATGTAGGTCACATCATGAAGCAAACTAACTCATACTCCCTCCGTCCCAAAAAGACCGTTCGTTTAGAAAATTTAGGACATGCTAGTAGTTGTGACAAATGACCTTGTTACCCCTAATTAATATGCATTGGAGCTTGAAAAGAGACATCAAGCATTTCATTGGCTCCATGTCAATGTCATGTGCAACAACTTCCTACAACAAATGGAAATTAATGCATTAGAACAATTGATCAGTGAAGATGTGAAGGTCCAAGGACAAATCTTGTGCGTGATGGTTTCAGAACTTGCCTCATGGTCTTCAGAATCGTCGCCAGAGTTGTTGCTGGAGTCGTCATCGGAGTTGTTGCCAAAGTCTTTGCCGGAGGAGATGAGGTCTACCAGCACCACTCTTCTGCCCAGGTCATCGCTGGAGGACACTCGTCGCCAATGAAGGGGCGGGGCTAGGTCTGTTCGAATGAAGAACAGTTTGCTTTTCCCCTTTTAATCTGTAATCAAATTTTGTATCATGTTTTTATCCGTCAACAGTAATCCAAATTTTATGATATTTATTTCTGAATTTTTCTAAAATCAACATCTATTCATTTATGACATTTTTTCGTATGTAATTCCATTTCTTGGATGTTGTCTATACACCTTATATTGTTCCTTATAAGTACAACATATAAATAATATTTTTTTACACAACCATTACTAATTAAACTTTGCATTTCGTAATCTTATGGTGAACATAAGGTTATGTTAAAATTTCAAATGCATATGAGTTCGAACATGTTTTAAAGTGTGGAAAACTTCAATGTTGAAGTAACATTCTAATAAACTAGGTGAGAGATGTAGACATTTGTACACAAGTATAATATTCCGTTTTCGAAACCATTTGAATTTTTGTAGACAAGCTTAGGGACTTAAATTATGTTGCCAAGTCAATTTGTAGAATTTTAAAAACACACTAAGACGTTATTATAATTATTATATCGTAAACAAGAGATAAAAATTCTAATTTTAAGAAATTTGGTTAGACAAGTGTGGCTGTTGATATATTATTCAAATACTAAATTACCAACTATGAATTATTCGTATTTTTTACAAATTTTTTGGTGTTGTTTATGGGGTATAATATTTGAGGAAAGCAAGTTTCAGTTCAGAAAAAAATAGTGTCGGTCCCACGCGTCAACGTCAGAAGCCTATATAAAAAAAGATAATCGTAGCCTGCCCGACCGACAAAGGCGATCCGGGTAGACTAACCATCATCACCAATGAAGGGGCGGGGCCGGGTCTGTTCGAATGAAGAACAGTTTGCTTTTCCCCTTTTAATCTGCAATCAAATTTTGTATCACGTTTTTCTCCGTCGACCATAATCCAAATTTGATGATATTTGTTTCTGGATTTTTCTAAAATCAACATCTATTCATTTATGACATTTTTCTATGTAATTCCATTCCTTGGATGTTGTTTATACACCTTATATTGTTCCTTATAAGTACAACATACAAATAATATTTTTTTACACAACCATTACTAATTAAACTTCGCATTTCGTAATCTTATGGTGAACATAAGGTTATGTTAAAATTTCCAATGCATATGAGTTTGAACATGTTTTAAAGTGTGGAAAACTTCAATGTTGAAGTAACATTCTAATAAACTATGTGAGAGATGTAGACATTTGTACACAAGTATAATCTTCCTTTTTCGAAACCATTTGAATTTCTGTAGACAAGCTTAGGGACTTAAATTATATTGCCAAGTCAATTTGTAGAATTTTTAGAACACACTAAGACGTTATTATAATTATTATATCATAAAAAAGAGATAACAATTCTAATTTTAAAAAATTTGGTTAGACAAGTGTGGATGTTGATATTTTATTCAAATACTAAATTACCAACTATGAATTATTCGTATTTTTTACGAATTTTTTGGTGTTGGTTATGGGGTATAATATTTGAGGGAAGCAAGTTTCAATTCAGAAAAAATAGTGTTGGGCCCACGCGTCAGCGTCAGAAGCCTATATTAAAAAAATATAACCGTAGCCTGCCCGACCGATAAAGGCGATCCGGGTAGACTAACCATCGTCGCCAACAAGTGCTCCATTGTCAGAAATGCCCCTTGCCGAATGAATATGCATCTACCCCGGCGCCCCGACCCCTACCCCCTTCTTCTTCCCCGATCTGAGCTCCACCGCCGCCGCCCGCCCGTCCTTCGCCGCCGTCGCACACATGTCGCACTACGGTGATTCGTCTTGAGGTGCACGTGCGAGGAGCAGGGTCCAAGGTTGCCGGAGCAGCCGCAATCACTCCATCGGCTTGGATGTAGTCGGTGAGCTAAGCGGCTTTCCACTGGTCCCTTGCCCAGACTGTGGTGTGGCTCGGGTGGTAGAGGGGCAGACGCAGAAGGAAGGTGAAAACCACGGTCATCTTTATTTCAAGTGTGCAAGGAACTCGGTGAGTAGTCTACTGTGTCTCCCAAATCTGAGTTATGGTTCTTATGTGCTTTTGATTCTACAGTACCCCAAGTATTGTGGATTTTATCGCTTCCACAAGGAGTATCTCCAGATGCTGAAGGATGCTGGCGTCATTGTTTTTTGACCGTCGAACTGGGCAAACGCGTTGATGAAGTAGTTGATTTAGTGGAATGTCAGATTGGGAGCGGCGAGCAGAGGCAAGCACTGGAGGACAAGCAGAGGAAGAAAGCACTGGAGGAGAAGATGGACAATGTGATCTCGAAGATGAACTTGATTATTGTGGCTGTTGTTTGTGTAGTATTTGGAAGTTTACTAGGGATATGTGCTGCAAAGAAGTAATTCTAATGTTAAAAGTGGTGCTTTTGCTTCATCTGTGTGGATGAAGAATGAAAAATTTGTCACATATGACAAACTTAAATGTATGAATGAAGAATGAATGGAATGACATTTGGGTCGCAAATCTTAATGTGTCACACATAACAAAATTCATTAATTCATCTGTGTTGACATTTCATTGCAGCACGAGGCAAAGGAAATGTGGATTATTAAGGCAAACAGAGTAACAAACTTCTGGCATAACTCTGGCATATATACACATTGCAATTCATTGTGAACTGCTGCCATATAATGACACAAATAGAGTATCAAACTTCTGGCATACACATTACAATTCATTGTAAGATGCTACCATAGACATTGCAATGCCTTCCAAAATAGGAGACAAGGATTGATCTACCGCGTCTCTTAGATCTACTAGTTCATCACAAGTTCAACATACACAGGTCTACTAGCTAGTCCATCACAAGTTCAACAAGCACACTGGAAGAACACATTAATAGAGGAACAAAATAATTAAGTAGAGGTAGTTGCCGCCGGAGGAGCCCCACCGTCGGAGTCGAAGTCAGAGTCGGAGCCGGAGCTGGAGACGTCGAGGCCGCCATCGTCGTCGTCGTAGTAGACGGGGGGGACCACTTCTCTCTCCGGGTTCCCAGCCAAGACATTGACCTTGAAGGCGTAATCCATCACGGTCATCTCCTTCGGACCAGGGGGTATTTGGACCTTGAGATGAACGGCAAGCTTTCCAAGACTCTGCCAAGCCCCGTAGAGCATCTTCACTGAAAAACAGGCATCCGAATATTCTACTTTTGGAGCACGAAGGAAGGTCCGCGCCACCTCGCGTCGGGGCGGCTTCAGCCGCTTCACCTCCTCGGGCGGGGGCGGCGGCACCTCCTCGGGCTCGGCGGGCGGTGGTGGCGGCACCACCTCGGGCTCGGCGGGCGGGGTCGGCGGCTCCTCCTTGGGCTCGGCGGGCGGGGGCGGCGGCACCTCCTCCCTCCCCCGCTTCCTTGATGGCTCGCTTGACGCCATGCGTTTGCTTGAGGAAGGAGAAGCTCTTGGATTCAGTTCTTGGTGACCGGAGACGGTGGTGCTGGGGTTTTCTTGGTGCCGCGGTTGACGAAGTTCTTGGCCGGCCAGGATTTATATTGACAAGACGGCGAACCGTCAGGCGGTCGGTCACGCGCCTCGGAACCCGTGTCCGCTCAGGAGAGCTCTTGGCCACAAAAATCATGTGGTCACAAGGAGACGTGTGACTGTTCATATTTTATTCAAAATACCAAATGCCCAACTACTCCTATGAGTTGTTCGATTCTTAAAAAACTATGAATTGTTCGTATTTTTATTAATCTATATAACTTATATAATTGGTACCCACTAACTATCATTAACTTCATTTCTCTCTTCATGCAAGCTACCCACATCATCTCCCATCAAACTAAGGGTTATTAACTCTATCTCTTTTTCTCTTCATCACACAAATTCTTTCTTCATACAAACTATACCCACATCATCTTCCACCAATTAAGGGTTATTGCATAAACTAGTTGTGGTAGCAAATTGGTTCATAATTTATCAAAAAAAAATTCTCATATCTCGCAGCAACACGCGTGGGGAATTACCTAGTTTTTAGGTGCTGCTTTATGGGCCCTAATTTTTGAGGGAAGCAATTAAGTGTCATTTCAGAAAAAGCGCTAAAGAAGGTAATTATTGCCCGCGCACCAGCCAACAAAGCGACCCCCGTTTGCTAACCCGTGTCGGCATTGACTACTACCCCCTCCATCCCAATGGATAAGTGCAGCACTTTCCTTTAAAAAAAGTGCAGAGGAGGCGTGGAGATAGAGACAACGATGAGCGCCGACGAGGGGCCAAGCAGCGGACGACCCCGCGCACCTGGGATCGAGGAGAACCGGAACACGAAGTGGTGCCTCAACTGGATCCGCACGCGTGCCGGCGAGATGGCAGCGAAGAGGGAGACCACGATGAGTGCCGGAGAGGGGCCAAGCGGTGGTGGAGTGAACCCAATGCCAGAGACAAGGGTCCTCAACTGGATCCTCTCGGATTCCGACGAGGGGCCAAGCAGTGGCAAGGAGGAGCATGCTGGCGAGGGGGCAGCGAAGTGGGCGAGGGGCCTACCTCACGTTTGCGAGCACAAGTGTCTGGCAACTACGAAGAGGTGTCGAGGGAGCGGCGAAGAAGGTGTAGAGGACCTCATCTCTGACTCTGGCAATGACTACGACGACGGCGAGGCAAGTTTCTTTGAATCTCACTACCGAAGGATCGAAACGGCGAACCGCAGAGGGGGGAGTGAATGGGAGCCGATAAAAATTCTTTCTCAAAAGAATTCGGCCTATATCCCAATCGCAACTCCGAGTCACACACAAACAAGCGGAAGCACACACAAACCTCTCTCGATACCTTAGGAACAAGGCTTGAAAGGCTAGGAAGCAAAGCGGAAGCAAGCACGAAAGAACTTGAGCAACAACTAAGAAGGCCGAGACCTACGGGTCAACCGGCACAAGTGACCGGGTCACCCCGAGCCTTACGAGCCGCACCGGGTCACCCGGCACAAGTGACCGGGTCAACCTACCCCCTTCGGGTCACCGGCACAGGTGACCGGATCACCGGGACCGGCCCCGTAAAACCGCCCGCGAAATCGCCCCAAACTTTGGATCAAAGGATCTCCCAAACCACTTGGAGTCTTGAGACGAAATTTTGGGGAGATGATGAACACCCCAAGGAGAGGTTATGCCCCAAAAATTATGGTCTCAAACTCCCTACAACTCCCGGAATCGCAAATCCTTGCCAAGAACACAAAGACCTAGGGTTCATCCAAAAGTCAACGAATCGAAGGCCAAATCCGGCGTTTGAGGGGTCAAGATCATCACCAAAGGTGCGCAAGGCATCCATCCATGTTTCCCTCAAAGAAATCCGGAAGAAACTCACTCAAATCCGCGGAATCACACCGGGAACAAAGGCACGAAAATAAGCACAAAAAGCCACGAAAAACAACCCCGAATCTTCTATACAAACCAGGAAAGATTCACAAGGTCTAGCATGCCGCCCTAGCATCCATCCCTCTCAATAAATCTCTCATGAAGCTCTCATGCTAGCCTAGAGAAAATCGAAGAAAAATAGCTACGAAAAATGAGAAAGAGAAGGGGGGAAATGAAACCCTAAATCGCGGAGGGAGAGAGCCATCAACACACACTCCGTGGCTTATATATCGGGTCCCGCCGAGTGGTAAATGACTCGACTACCCCTAACTACACTACCGGCGATACAACCCACGTAGGGGCATTTTGGTAATGTATGTGGGTCTTGCCATCGGACGGCCACGCCTTTGCCGCACCCCGCGTCCTCCCGACGCAAGCCATGCGATCCCGCCGCGTGTCCTCCGCTTCGAAGCTTCCCGACACGCCGGATCCCGTCTCCGTCGTGTTGGGCCCTCGGACTTGGTTTTGAGGCCCAAACCAAGAAACCGTCCGTCGATGGTTTTGTGGGCAAACCACCAAACCCCGCGTGCCCCGGTCCGGCCTCCCGCCAAACCACTTGACTTGACCTCCACCGTGCACCGGCTCATCCGTCCATGACTTCGTCTTGCTTGTGTCGCCACCATGTGACCCGCACCCGGTCCCCGTCGTCCACCGGGTCCCTCGAACCGAGCCTACTTGTCTCTCCATCTCCCGGAGGCCCCTCAAGGCCGAAGACCTTTCGCGCCCGTTCTTCACCCGCAACAACACGAACTAGGCCGCGGCCTACACACCGCGCACTAAGCCAAGAGTCGGTCCAACACCCGTTGTCAATCACTCATCACTAAGGAGCGGTCATCCACCGACCACCGGGACGCTCCCGGTCCACAATCTCCCCCTTGATGAGTGCATTGACAACACACAACGCGAAATGAAATTCGCAGTAAAAGAGAAAGAAAGAAGAAAGAGAAACAAAGAAGCTCAACTCATGACCAAAACCGAAGAAAGGCGAAGAAAGGTCACAAGCCAAGCAAAGCACAAAAATCCACACCGAAAACAAAAGAAAGCTCCCCCTAAACAAATGCCTCCCCCCGAACATGTGGATGCAAACTCATGCAAACACCCAAATTTCAGCTCACCTCTTCCGAATTTTCATTAAGCTCACCTTTTCTCCCCCTTGTTGACAATGTATGAATCAAGGTGAAAAGGCGAAATGCAAAGCAAAGCATATAAACAACTACATGAGCTTCTCAAATAGGCCAAATCTAGTGTCAAAGGCTAAAAATGAGACAAAGATCACACACATGAATCATAGCATAGTCACGACATTGCCACAAGTAATATATGAAAATACAAGCATGTGACAAAGCAAAATTTTCGGATTTAAGCGCTTTATCAAAAGAAGGCTCGCTTCACATGTAGAAGCCTATCCATGTCACACTTGAGCCACAAACATGCATACCATTTAAAGATCATACAAGGATATCAAATTCTCAAGAAAAGATCATGGCAAACACCCATAAAGCAAAGCATGTCATGTCAAAGCTCATGAGCCATGTGTCCACTTCGGGGAGACTTCTCCACCGGTGAACATCATGCAACATGTTTTGCACCCATATGTGAAAGATAAGACATTTTAAGCATAGACATGATGGATGGAGCATTTTTCAAGCATTATGCACTTCTTTTCAAGATTGATTCATTTCATGGTACATGAAGTGCCTTTGCGGCAAAAAGAAGCTTATGCTCCCCCATGAATGCAACATAGGCTAAACATTCACAATGATATCCGGCCTTTGGCCCAAATGCAAGAACAAGGCATCCAAGCACAATCTAAGCATGAAAAGCATATTTAGACCAAACTGTGACATGGATACACAACTACACACGAGTGGATCAAAATTTCATCAAAAGTTAGTCAAGTTAAGCATGTATTTCAAAAGGGGCTATCTCACCACACATATATCTCAAATATTCCAAGAGCATAGCCTCACATCACCATTTCTCCACACATATGACCAAAATCTCACAATTAGCCAAAGAGACTCACATATGGCATATGAAAGAAGCTCATCATCCTAAAATGCAATATGACACAAATGCAACATGATATATGACAAGATGGCTATCCTACCATGGTTTATACATCAAGTAAAGCATGTATATACATCAAAGTAAACATGGTATGATACATATGGTACAAAATGAAATCCCCCAAGAAACAACTAGAAAGGGCAACAAACCCCAAGTTCCCCCCGCAAGCGCACAAATGTAGCTTGGTCGAGAGGCTTTGTAAAGATGTCGGCTAGCTGATCTTGGGTAGGGACATGGCTCAAAACAATGGTTCCTTTCTCCACATTGTCCCTCAGGAAATGATACCTCACTTCTATATGTTTGGTTCCGGAGTGAAGCACTTTGGATTCTTGGCTACGCTTATGGCACCGGTGCTATCACAAAGAAGTGGGATCTGGGTGCACTCCTCACCAAAGTCTCTCAAAGTGTATGAAATCCACAACAACTGGGAGCAACAACTCGCGGCAGCAACATACTCCGCCTCTGTGGTAGACTGAGCTACACTAGACTGCTTGCGGGAAGACCATGAGACCAACGAAGAACCAAGAAACTGACAAGTACCAGAAGTAGACTTCCTCTCGACTCGACAACCAGCAAAATCCGCATCGGAAAAACCATGAAGTGAAAGAGTCGAGGAGGAAGAATACCAAAGGCCAAGACCAGGGGCAGACTGTAGGTACCTGAAAATCCTCTTGACGGCCTGTCGATGTGATGTCCTCGGCGAAGCCTGAAAACGAGCGCACAGACACACGCTGAACTGTATGTCTGGCCTCGTCGCCGTCAAGTAGAGGAGGGAGCCGATCATGCTCCTGTACTCCCGCTGGTCCACTGGTTCCCCATCCTCATCCGCATCCAAAGTTGCCGTACTCCCCATGGGAGTCGACATCGGCTTCACATCTTGCATCTGGAACTTCCTCAGCATGTCTTTCGTGTACTTGGTTTGGTGCACAAATGTACCATCCTTCACTTGCTTGATCTGCAGCCGAGAAAATACCGCAACTCGCCCATCATGCTCATCTCGAACTCCCCGCTCATCTCATCTCGCAAACTTGGCAACAAGGTTATGTGACGAGCCACCAAAGACAATATCATCCACGTATATCCGCACAATCGGCAAGTCGTTCCTATGCTTGAGGAGAAACAAGGTTCTATCCACGGTACCCATCACAAACCCTCTCGCTCAAAAGAAAACCTCTCAATCTCCCATACCAAGCACGGGCGCCCGTTTCAACCCATACGAGCCCTTTTCAACCTGTATACCCTGTGTGGGTACAACTCGCTCTCAAACCCAGGTGGCTGCTTCACATACACCTCCTCCTCTATGACCCCATTCAGAAAGGCACTCTTCACGTCCATCTGAAACAACTTGAACCCTTTAGCCACGGCAAAGGCTAGAAGGATCCGTATTGCCTCAAGACGGGCCACAGGAGCAAAGGTCTCCTCATAGTCGATCCCCTCCTTCTGACTAAACCCCTGAGCAACAAGTCTGGACTTGTTCCTCACAACCATCCCATTCTCTCCCTCTTTGTTCTTCCAAACCCACTTGGTTCCTATGGGATGACAATTTGGAGGTGGTTCAACTAACTCCCACACCTGGTTCCTCTCAAAATTTTCCAACTCCTCATGCATAGAATTGACCCGGTTTGCATCGGATAAAGCATGTCCAATGTCCTTGGGCTCAAAAGTAGCAACAAAAGCGAAGCATGAGCAAAATGAGAGGAATTCTCGGACCTCGACCGTGTAGTGCGTTCATTGATGTCTCCAATGATCTTCGACGGGGGATGCACTTCTTGAATCCGCCGGGAGCCTCACGCCTCGAGACTACCTCCCCCTCAACTTCGCCTTCTCTCGCCCGGTCCTCTTGTTGCACCGTCGTTGTCCATGAAGTAGACGGTCCATGCTCCAAAGTGGTCGTAGGGGAAGTAGTGGGTACATGCTCGGCTTCAAGCGCATGGTTCTCCCCATCATCATCTCCATCTTCATCTTTCTCCTCCTCAAAGAGGTCCTCGGCCATCTCTTCATCACCCGCACATTCAAAACCAAGAGAGGTACATGGCATTGTCTCGTCGAAGGTCACCTCGCAAGTCTCCATGATTTTGTTAGTCTCAAGGTTAAGCACCCTATAGGCTCTAGAGTGGTTAGCATATCCAAAGAAAATACCATCACTAGACCTAGCCTCAAACTTGTCGAGTTTTCCCTTCTTCAAAATAAAGCACTTGCAGCCAAAAACTCGGAAGTGACTCACCTTGGGTGCCCGACCATGCATAAGCTCATAACAAGTCTTCTTCTTGAAAGCTCTCAATAAAATCCGGTTGGAAACATGGCAAGCCGTATTGACCGCCTCGGCCCAAAACCTCGTAGGAGTCCCGTGCTCATCGAGCATCGTCCTAGCCATCTCACAAAGAGTCCGATTTTTCCTTTCCACGACTCCATTTTGAGGGGGCACATAAGGGGTCGAATACCGATGTTCAAGACCTAGATCACGACAAAAGGCATCAAAACGAGAGTTCTTGAACTCGCAGCCATTATCACCGCGAATAGCTCGAATAGCATTCCCATGCCTCTCGTTTTTCAACCTCACGATCGGATCTCGAACAAAACCAAATGTCTCACTCTTATCCTCCAAGAAGAACACCCGAGGCATAGCGAGAGTAATCGTCCACCACAACAAGGACATACCACTTCCCACCCACCGAGCGAACTCGAGCCGGCCCAACAAGGTCCAAATGCAACGGCTACGTCGGACGCTCGGTCATGACATCGGTCGGGGGTGGATGGGGAGTGGCTACCATCTTACCATGCCTACAAGGAGCACAAACCAAATCCTTCTCAAGCTTCAACCTCGGCAATCCTCGGACAAGGTCAAGACCACTCAAGTGGGAAACCAAATCAAAGCTCAAGTGTCCCGGCCGCCTATGCCATTTCCACAAATCGAAGAAGGACCGGCCATCAAACGGCGAGCGGGACCCAAAGAACGAGAGAAATCAACCCCGAAAATCGACCCTCGGGGATGATCATACGACAAGATCACCTCGAGAATCAAGCAAACGAGACTCGCCGGACTTGAAACGCACCTCAAAACCCTCATCAAGCGGTGAGAAACCGAAAGCAAATTAAAACCCAAAGACTTCACAAGAGCCACTCTCTTCAACGTTACCTTGTCACTCACATGCACAACACCCTCTCGAAAGCACCCTACCTCGTCCATTGTCCCCAAATGTGATGTCTTGCTTTTCCTTCAACGGGGTGAGGCCGGAGAACCACTTCTTATCTCCGGTCATGTGTCGAGAACACCGGAGTCGATCAACCAAATGTTCTCCAAGCCTCCTCGCCTCATCCTCCGAGTCGGAGTCGCCGTCTTCCTTCACACTCTTCTTGCCGCTTGAGCTATGAGCCATGCCACAAAAGCCCTCGAGCGCCACACGGCTCGGCCCCGCCGAGGTTCCGGCTTGCACTCTTCTTGCCACTGCGCCTCCCGGCGTCTTCATCTTCGCCGCTTGAGCTTGATTGCTCCTCGCTTGAGCTTGAGTCGACGTCGCTCGCACCGGCCACCATCGCTCTTGCCTTGTTCTTCTTGTAGGCGCTCTTGCTCGGTCGCCGCTTGTCCTTGTCCTTGCTCTTGGACTTGTTGAAGTGCTTGCCCTTGGAGGAGTACTTGTCTTCACGCCTCGGGTGCGCCTTGTACTCGTTCACCTTGTACTTGTTCTCCTCCGCTTCCGGCACTCGGCGATGAAGTGGCCGCGCTTGCCACACTTGTAGCATGTCCCTGAGCTCCGCCTTGCATTCCTCCGACTCTCGTGTAGTCGTTCAAACCTTCTTGAGAGCAAGGCCGGCTCCTCCTCGCCCAACACATCAAACTCCTCATCCGGAATGGACATAAGAGAGGACAAAGAAAACTCGTCGACGGAAGGGTTAGATTTGCCCTTTGATCCTCCCACAAGAGCAAGACTATGGTCGGTCGAGCCCTCATGCTTGGATAGCAACTTCCCGTCAACCTCAGCCGACTTGAGCTTAGAAAAGAGGTCATCCAACTCAATAGTCAAATAATTCCCAGACTCCTTGATGGCCTCAACCTTAGCACCCCAAACATTTGGATCCAAGACATGCAAGAGCTTCAAAGCCCGATCATGCTCGGAATACGGAAAATCCTCAACATTTGCCTTCATGTTGTTCACGATGGCGATGAACCTCTGAAACATCGCATCAATGTCCTCACCGGGAAGTGGAGTGAAATTCTCATATTGCATCCGGTAAGAGACAAAGAGGCGAGCCTTCACATGGTTATCACCACCGTGAGCAACCAACAACTTATCCCAAATTTGCCAAGCAAGATTCAAATGGCGAACACGCTCAAACTCGGATCACACAAGCTCCGCACAAGTGATCAACGGCTTTTGCATTAGCCTCATACTTGGCCTTGGCATCGGCATCGGTCACCATAAGAGTATGGATGTTGACCGGAATAGCATATGTCTTGTCAAGCACAATAAAATCCAACAGCTTCCCTCGAAGAAAGATCATCATACGAGCCGCCCACTTGTGGTAACCCTTGCCATCGAAGTGCGGCGGACCGCCCCGCTCAACGTACGCCATCTTAGGATTTGAGACTTGTCAAAGTCGCAAAGAATCCGGCACCAAGCTCTGATACCAATTGAAGGATCGAAACGGCGAACCAGAGAGGGGGGGGGAGTGAATGGGAGCCGATAAAAATTCTTTCTCAAAAGAATTCGGCCTATATCCCAATCGCAACTCCGAGTCACACACAAACAAGCGGAAGCACACACAAACCTCTCTCGATACCTTAGGAACAAGGCTTGAAAGGCTAGGAAGCAAAGCGGAAGCAAGCACGAAAGAACTTGAGCAACAACTAAGAAGGCCGAGACCTACGGGTCAACCGGCACAAGTGACCGGGTCACCCCGAGCCTTACGAGCCGCACGGTCACCCGGCACAAGTGACCGGGTCAACCTACCCCCTTCGGGTCACCGGCACGGTGACGGATCACCGGGACGACCCGAGAAAACTGCCCGCGAAATCGCCCCAAACTTTGGATCAAAGGATCTCCCAAACCACTTGGAGTCTTGAGACGAAATTTTGGGGAGATGATGAACACCCCAAGGAGAGGTTATGCCCCAAAAATTATGGTCTCAAACTCCCTACAACTCCCGGAATCGCAAATCCTTGCCAAGAACACAAAGACCTAGGGTTCATCCAAAAGTCAACGAATCGAAGGCCAAATCCGGCGTTTGAGGGGTCAAGATCATCACCAAAGGTGCGCAAGGCATCCATCCATGTTTCCCTCAAAGAAATCCGGGAAGAAACTCACTCAAATCCGCGGAATCACACCGGGAACAAAGGCACGAAAATAAGCACAAAAAGCCACGAAAAACAACCCCGAATCTTCTATACAAACCAGGAAAGATTCACAAGGTCTAGCATGCCGCCCTAGCATCCATCCCTCTCAATAAATCTCTCATGAAGCTCTCATGCTAGCCTAGAGAAAATCGAAGAAAAATAGCTACGAAAAATGAGAAAGAGAAGGGGGGAAATGAAACCCTAAATCGCGGAGGGAGAGAGCCATCAACACACACTCCGGGCTTATATATCGAGTCCCGCCGGAGTGGTAAATGACTCGACTACCCCTAACTACACTACGGCGATACAACCCACGTAGGGGCATTTTGGTAATGTATGTGGGTCTTGCCATCGGACGGCCACGCCTTTGCCGCACCCCGCGTCCTCCCGACGCAAGCCATGCGATCCCGCCGCGTGTCCTCCGCTTCGAAGCTTCCCGACACGCCCGGATCCCGTCTCCGTCGTGTTGGGCCCTCGGACTTGGTTTTGAGGCCCAAACCAAGAAACCGTCCGTCGATGGTTTTGTGGGCAAACCACCAAACCCCGCGTGCCGGTCCGGCCTCCCGCCAAACCACTTGACTTGACCTCCACCGTGCACCGGCTCATCTGTCCATGACTTCGTCTTGCTTGTGTCGCCACCATGTGACCCGCACCCGGCCCGCCGTCCACCGGGTCCCTCGAACCGAGCCTACTTGTCTCTCCATCTCCCGGAGGCCCCTCAAGGCGAAGACCTTTCGCGCCCGTTCTTCACCCTCGCAACAACACGAACTAGGCCGCGGCCTACACCCGCACTAAGCCAAGAGTCGGTCCAACACCCGTTGTCAATCACTCATCACTAAGGAGCGGTCATCCACCGACCACCGGGACGCTCCCGGTCCACAACTACCTTTTTACTTGTTCTATAGATGGAGCTTAAGGTAGCTTGAGCTTGAGCTTCATAAAGTTAATTAGTGCCTATGATGATGTCTTCCATGCTTGTCATGATCTTAATTATACCAAGTTCTGAGGTAAATCAGTTCTGAACTTAGTTCTACTTTTACTTGTCACACCCTACTCCAAGGTCTGAGGCAAATTAGTTCTGAATTAACTATGTTCTTCTTATACTATGTTTAACCCTGTTAATTTCAGGCAAAACTCTTTGAGTCACGAGCAGAACTTGATTTACTTCTTAACCTTAATGTCTGGGATTATGTGAAACCTGAGTTTGAAAAACTCACAAAAGAAGTGAACATCCTCATCAATAAGGCTGAGCACATAAGGAGGTACAATTATACTACTGAACAAAATCTCGAGCCCATTGAAGGTGCGCTAGAAGGGCTTCAAGAATCTTTGGTTGCTTACGAAGAGCCTGCAAAAAGAGCCAATAATCCTGATGGGGCATGATCTAGTTCAAGCTTGTTGATGTGCAGGGTGAGTAGCCATACTTTTGTGGATGTTCAAGGGGCATGCCTTTGTTGATGTGTATGGTCAGATAGCACGACCATAGTAAATAATGTGATGGACTAGTTAAGTCCTAGCCTGATATATGGACAAGTTAACCTTTTGTAATAATTATCTTTATTCCTGTGGACAAGTTATCTTCATCTTTGTGGACAAGTTATCTCTCTTATGATGTCTGTATTGTCTCAGAAGATATGTGTGTTGATTGTGCCTGTATGTCGAAATGGAAGCAATGAGAGATGGATCGAGTTGACTTGTCAATGAGGACAGACATAAAGGAGAAGATGATTAACAAACCTCCGTCTCATTTGTTCACTGACGTCGTGCTCCCGCTACACTGCAGTTGAGTGCTCTCAGACTTTAATTATTGGTCTCTCAAACTAGTAACAGGCATCAAATGCTCATCGGTAACGGACTTTATAGCATGTTACCAATATGGAGGATCAGTAACGGACTTAAACAGCCCGTTACCGATAGGGTGTTGATCAGTAACGGACTTTACTAGTTTGTTACCGATAGGTTTAACTTGTGTAACGGGCTCTATTTAACGTTTGTTACAAAGAATTCATGTAACGGGCGTTTAAGAAGCCCGTTACTAGAAGTCCACATTGGTAACGGGCGTTATGGAGGCCAACCCCGGGGTTGTCCTGGCGCGCTTATAGGTAACGGGCGCCAAACAACAACTGTTAGAGATGTCGGTGGATGTAACGGGCGTTAAGGGCCCGTTACAAATGTTGTTTGATCTATTTGAGGTTTTCACGTAGTGTTCTCCACTTCCTGCAGCCTTTCACTCACTCTTCTTTCCACCCTATCTTCCCTCATCTTGGAACAAGGATTCACTAGTTCCCTTAGGTTCAGCTCAGTCTCCTCACTAGCCCCTCCATCTCCCCCTTTCTTTATACCTTCATTGCCAATATCCAATTCAGCTATCTTGGCAGATGTTGTGTATTTCTTCAGGAAGCCCAGGTTGGGTATCCTGTTCTCATCACTCATTTCACACCTAGCCAGCCAGTTCCCCCCACCTCCACTAGTTTTAGGTGATCCCTTGTCAAAGGTTTTGGACACTTTATCAGCAAAGTACTAACTATCTTCACTCCCATTCTCTGATATCTCAGCATCCACATCATTCACAGGCTCATATATAGCAGCAGGTATAACTTCCTCATCAGTCAGCCCACTTAGTTTGTTGGTCTTGTCTTTTCCACCATAACTCCCAAGATTCACAAAAGACTGCTTGCTTTTTGCAGTGCTACATGTTGCTGCCATCAATATCTTTTTTCCACCAGATTTACTACTCTCAAGCCATTGGCTTATCCCTCCACCAAAGCACCTTGTCATGCCCCCTCCAGCACTGAGGTCACCCCCACTCCCACCTGGAGCATCAAATTCCCTTCTTGGTTTTTTTGGGCTGGGTTGGTCCCCATGAATTTTCTCAGCTATTTTCTGTTCCTTGTTTTTCATCTTATCCTGGTCTTCTAGCTCAAAGAAAAAGTCATATATATATATATATATATATATATATATATATATATATATATATATATATATATATATATATATATATATATATATATCCCAAGAGTGCTTTCAGCTGATTCAGGTACCATTGCACATCTTTGCATGCTATCTTGAGCCTTACAAACTCCTGATTGAACCTGGTTTTTTCATCTATCTCCATTGTTTTTCCCACTAATCCACCAATTTTGGCAATAGTCCTAATGCCCCTTTGATTTGGGGGGATACCCCTGACTCTGAGCCAAGCTTGCTGAAGCTTTCCTTTGGCTCCCATAGCAGTGTTCCAGGGTTCAATCAACATCTGAGCATCCATGCTTCTGACACCAAGTTTAAAATTGTTGTAATCCAGGACCATCTTGGTAGATGGGAACCTCATCATGAATTTGTTGTCAGCCACTCCTTTTGCAGACCATTTCCACAGGTTCCCACTAACTATGTTCTTGAACTCCATCTCAATTTGCTTGGTAGTCATCTCACCTCTAGTGACAGTAATTATTGCAGTGCTGGCTTTTTCTCTTGCTGTTTTTGAGTCAATATTCTCCTCAATGAAAAAGAAGCTCTGATCAACCACCTGAGCAGCACATAATTCTGGGCCAGAGTTCCACACAGGCTCTCTTTTACACTCCAAAGTAGTATGATTTGCCAGTCCATCAGCCTCACAAAACAAGTTCCTTCAGCACTCTGCAGTGACATGATCTTCAGTCCACAATTTGCACATCCACTTTTCTGAAAGTTTCTATTCACCACTGCCTGGTTTTGCTCTTCCTCCTTTTTAACTAAACTATTCTTCCCACTCTCCTCCATGCCTCCCACACTAGTATTTTGTTGATCCTGTCTCATGACATCACCATGTCCATCACCCCCATCTACTTGCCTAGCTTGGTTTTCTTCCTCATATTCATGATCATCCCCTTCCCCTAACTTGCTAGCTTCTTTTTCCCAAGCAGAAGGATAGGATTGTGTTCCAAAGGATTGTTTCCCTTCACCCTCAGACATACCTTTGTTGTTGTTGAGCTTGTCCCACAGGTCACCACCTTGTTGATTCTGTCGCCCCTGGATGAAATCACCTCGGGGCCCCTTCTGCTGCCATTGGCGGTTGCGCGGATCACTGCCATACCTGAATCACCTCTGATCGAGGTCTCGGGGCCGCCCTGTTGTCGTTGGTGATCCTGCATCTCGCCTCCTTGGCCTTGTCGATCTTGATTGCCCCATCGGTTCCAGACATTGTTCCGCCCACCGTCGTGGCCACGGCCTCCTCCACCGCATCCTCCATCTCGACCTCGGCCTCCGCCGCCTTGACCCGTCGCCTCGTTGCCCCGACCGCTACCACGGTGTGGTGCCAGGAACACCATCTTCTTGATCGGGGAATCCTTCACCACTTGCACATAAAATCTTCCTCACTCTTTCACTTGTATGGATTTGGAACGAACGAAGTATCCCAAGAATTTCCCGAGATTGGGGAATCGCGGTGACGGTGACTACGAGGGGATGAGTTGTGGGGCTCTGGCACCCTAGGTGCGCTTTAGCATTTGTAGGGCCCGGAGTCCGCTCACCAACGCCGTCTCCAGATTCTCCATGCGCGATTTCGCCGCATGTCGACTTCCTCGGATCAATGCCCAGAATCCCACACAGATCCCAACATGGCAGTGGTGTCCTCACCGGTGGATTCGCCGGATTCCTCCCGAATCCAGTTCGATGAGGATCCACCTTCAACTCGCCCGCGTTCTCCTTGCCTCCTCCAGCTCCTCCATGCTTCTCCTCCTTCCGAGCGGATTTCCAGCAGAATTGAATCGGAGTGTGCTTCACATGGATCGTGGTTTGGTTGATCTGCTCCAAGGGGAAATCCTCCTCCGATCTCACCCGCCAGAACGCCTATGACGAAGCGTTGATCGGGAAGGAGAGGGTTGCCCTGAGAGCGCGGCAAGGCGGTGGAGAACGAAACATTTGTGGTCAAGGTTTCTTATCGGCATGTGGTAGGTTTGTCTTTTGATGTAATATGTTCGTGATTTCGCATATCTTGCCCATAACAAAGGTGACGTGGGTTCGTTAATCCTCGTCTCTTTGACATTAACACTCGTTACTAAACGGAAGCAGAATATAAACAGAATATATATAGTATCTTAGGCAGAATATATTACAAGCAGGATTCAAATTCCACCACATCCCATATATTACAAAAAGGATTGAAATTCCACCAATACATCGCATCCTTCATATTACAAAACGGATTCCATTTCCACCAATAGACACATCCTCCGGCATTACAAAAAGGATTCAGCAGAAATCAGGCCTGAGCAGCAGATGCCATCTGCATTCCATACACCAACTGAGCATAATTCATCACACAAAAATTAAAACCGATAACACACAAGAGGATTAGGACAGCTAAAAAATTTCAATAAAGAGGGCAATTAATTTCCACATTGATGAGGACTTTCTACGAGGCGAGCGCGGCCGCGAGGAGGAGGATCGGAGGCGGCGGCACGGCCGCGGCGACAGCGTGGAGGACGGCGTGGTCGATGTCCGCTGGCCCTGTTGACGGTGAATTTCCATCAACATAGCTATGAGTTTACCTTTAGTGTTGGTGTTGATTTATTATTCTAACCACTAGAACTAACCCCTCGTATATAACAAGTTCACTCTTGCATGTCGATTTTGGAGTTTATTGTTTACGCGGGAAATCTACGTTAAAGAGGAGACTTTCGGGATAAGTTCATCAAGCACTTCAAGAGAAGATCATGAAGCCGACAAGAGTCAAGACACGCGATGAACATGACTCCAAATGACCCGAGGACCGAAGCGTCAATGTGCAAATCTTCAGGGACTCAACCAGAAAACAGCGAAGCTTGCATAGCAAGGATTCAAGCCTTAACCGTGAAGGAAACGACGTCAAAAGCCCACATGCAAGTGCACACAAATAAGGAATCGTGCAAGAAGCAACCGGGGAGGAACACGGGCCAGAACCGGCCTAGAAAGGGCCTGGGCTGGTCGGCCTAGTCGGATCGGCCCAGGGGCCTGTTGGCCCGGTTCGTGACGCCCTTTGCCCTAGGTGTTTGTCTATTTATTACCTCCGCCGCCGTCGGCCGCCACATCGAACAAATAATTCTACCGACGCCATTCACCAGAAAACCGCCGCCGCAAGATGAGGGAGAGAGTTAGATGAGCTCGTCGCAAGGATCAACGCCGGCAAAGAGAAGGAAGCAAGAGGAGGACTCCAAGCCGCTAGCCTAGGGGTGTTCCCAAGCTTCATCACCGCCATCTTCATCGACGACGTTCTCCGGAGTCTCCATCACCCCTTTGTGCTTCAATCCGTGTAAGATGATAGGGTAATGTCTCCATTCATCGCAAGGGTTAGATGGATGCATGCTATGTGATCGCTACTTGATTCGTGGTCTCAATCTATTGCTTTCATGTTGATGATGCTTTGATGATTAAGGTTATCTATCGTGTTTTTCGTGCATATGATATCCGCTACTCCCATAGATTCCATCAACATATCGTGTCCATCATAGGTCTAATCATGATTACCTTCGCGTAGTGACAGTACGAGGGGAGGGAAAGGGCGAAACCGTGGTCACAACCCCCGGTAGATTGGTTTACCACTCTCGTGTAGTAGATGCATATCCATGATATCCTAGATCCTAGGGAGCGAACGCTTATCTTTCTTAATCACTCTCTTGTGTCCACCCTTTACCATCTAGTTTAACCCAAGATTTGTTTGATCAACTTAGATTAACTTAGGTTAGATTGTCTTTACCTTTAGATTAATACTCTTTTAAAGGTTTTCCATGCAACTAGATTAGTACTTGGTTAAGCGCTAGCAATCCCCTTGCTCCGTGGATTGACAAGAACCTTGGGAATCCCGTGGTGAAAAAGGTGTAGGTCCGTATGTTTGCGGATCGTAGGTGGATACGAGTTTTATCCGTCAACAAGCCCCTTTTCCTGGCGCCGTTGCCGGGGAGCAAGCCATTTTGCTACGTTTAATCTAGTATTATTTTTGTTGATTACTAACATCTAACCCTTATTTTCTAGAAAAAAATCTTTTTTGTTTTTCTTTCTACATTTCTTGTGCCTAGATGGATTTGTTCACCTCACCATTGGAAGACGAAGAGATGTCGCTAAGGGAGCTAGCAATGCCATCAATGGAAGACATTGAGATGCAAAAAACAGATTTGGCACTTGCTATAACCCACTATGAAGTGAAGCCTGGAATCATCAAGTTAGTGGCGACAAAACCATTTAGAGGATTGGAGGATGACAACCCATATAGACACATTAAGGAATTCACGTTGATCTGCAACACGGTGCAACAAGAAGGAGTTCCGGCCGCTTGGTTCAAGTGGAACCTTTTTCCATTCTCTCTCGAAAATGAAGCGCGAAGATGGTACACACTTGCGTCTATTGAAGCAAAAGGAAATTGGGATGATCTAGTGAAGAATTTTCTTTTGAAGTTCTTTCCCATAAGCAAGGTTCAAGACTTAAGGAGGCAAGTGCTCACTTTCAAGCAAGGAGAGGATGAAGGAATTGATGAAGCATGGGACCGTTTTAATGAACTACTTGAGCGAGGCCCGAACTTGGGATTTTCCAGTGACTTGATGTTGCGTACCTTTTATTTTTCACTAACCCCTAACTCGTCTCGTTTTGTAGGCATGTGTGCAGGCGGTGATATAATGAATAAAACAATTAGTGAAGCCGCACAAATCTTACAAAGGATAAGCAATGGACAAAGAACGCAACGAGATTGGCAAAGACATTGTCGAGAGGAGCAAAACGACAAAAGCAAGCCCAAGGTGCTTGCTGAAATTTCTGAAAAAGATAAACCGTAGGTCAAGAAAGATGAACCGACCATACAAGAAATTGAAGATCCACTTCCCAAGGTAAGAGAAGTCATTTCAAATGTTAAAAATGTTGAAACTAACATTAATGTAGGCCGAAGTATGTGAAATGCTAGACCTTTGGCAGAGTTCAATCAATCTGGTTGGATTCGAGTTAATTTTGCCCTACTAATCAACTACCGAAGGAAGGAGGAACGCTGACACGTTGCCAAATTAGTTGAAGATATATTTGATCAAGAGATGAGTGGAGAGTCGATCCAAAAGATATTTGAAGAAGAAAGAGAAGAAGATTATGAAGGATGGATCGATCAATTTGACAACTCAAGGATTTATGATGAAGAAAGAAAAGAGTACAACCGTGACGAGCCTAGTGACTCAAAGGATAAATGGGAGGAGATAGGACTCAAGCTAGAAGATTAATCGGAAGGAGTTGACATAGAGAAAGTACTCCAAGAAGGTCTCTCCCCACAAGGTGATAGCTTGTGTGCTATTAAAACCCACACACTAGCAAGGAAAGACATGGAAGTACTCAAGGATGAAGAAAAGAGTGAATCAACGATGAGCGATCTTGACGACATGTGGTACACGGGAGATAAAGAAAGTAACATACAAGACTTTGAAGACGAAGATTGGGATGACAATGAAGACTTCAAAGAAGAGACAAATGCAAATGTAGTTGATGTATTACACGTTTCACATGATGAGATGGAGGGGGTGCAAAAAGGTAACAAAGAGACACCTTCACTCGTTGAGATCGATTCGCCTTCAACACCGCTAGATGAACCAAATATCACTCTTGTTGAAAAAGCGCTAAGGCCAAGGTATGCGCTGAAATCTCAGGATATTATTGGTATTGATGTTGATAAATTTAAATACTCATGCTCAACCAACAGTATGAATGATAGTTTAAATTCTATGCCTTGTTCCAATAATGATCATGTTGATAGGCTAGACTTTCTTGAGAATGAAAAAGAGGAAACATTTATGTTTGATCCAATTAATCTCACACCTAAATAACCTTTGCCTAATGATGAGCTAAGTGCTATGCATGAAACATATGCTCCTTTTATTTACACCTTGACTTGTTGCTACAATTCACATGTGGTGTTAATTGTGGACGCGTATATTTACAATAAGTTTTGTAAATCTCGATCATGCTTTGCGCTTGGTCGAGCTAATGACCTTAAAGAAGCACATGTCGGGAGAAGGCCCGATTTTCACTAACCATGTAGACAAGGCTTGAATAATAAAAAGAGAAGTCATGCCTAAAAGAGTTGCAAGATAAATCATCAACCTCTCCAAATCCCGCGATGGATGCTGATGTCTTCATCAATCTGAGAGCTTGTTCAGAGGTGCACAAATGAAGAAAATGATATATTCAGAAGCTCCATCAAGTTACCATTCCAACGCATCAAGAACCAATGAGTTTGAAGACCCGTGCAAGGAGTTAAGCGTTGCGCGTTCTGAAATTTCAGGACAGATTTCGTCGCTAAAGTAAAACGGACGTAGCTCTCTTGTCCGGAGTCCGATTTGGGCAAATAAAGACTCGTTGGAAAGGAAATTTTGTGCACTGTGCAGTGGAGTAGAGCTTGGGTATACTTTCTGTTTTGTACATTAAAGAAAAAAAGTCATGGAGTGAAGGCAGCACCGAAGGATGATAAAGAAGGAGATAGCGATGAAACAAAAAGGATGCTTTGGGCAAGTCTTCTATAAGTGATCAAGCACAACATGGGAAGTAAATTAAAGCTGCATTGGTACCTTTTCTTCTTGCATGAAGGGCCATGGCTATGCGACGAAAAGAAGGTATGTGAGAAAGTCGAGCTCTATGACTTTAAATGAAGCGCTTTTCGGGAGGCAACCCGTTTCTTTGTATTTTTACTGCTTTCTTAGAGAAAATAAAAAAGGCACCATCTTATGATGATCAACTTGTGGTTATTAATCTAAGTTTAGTTTTCTTTTTAGAACCACCATAACGTTCATGCTCATATTTATTTATTTGCATGCATTGCATTTTGTTATCAATGTGATGTTTCTTTGTGTATACATGTTTTGTACATAGTTGGCTTGGTTGTTATATACTTAATGATGTATGCTTCATTTTCCATGTTAATACTTCATAAGGCCTTATGAGTATTTTCCTTTTGTGATCTTGTGTAAACGTGGTGTTTAAACATGATTGCGGACCATCATCATTAAGTTCGATAAACCTTGCTAACTTTTCATATGTTTCCATGTTGCATTGGTTAGTTTATAAGCTTTGCAATGCGCTTAATTTTTCTTGTGCTATAAGAGTTATTGATTTAGCGATAGACATGGTATTTTAACCCTTGATAAATAAACCTTTATGGCTATGGAGAAATTCGGCAACCTAGTTGTAAACATGGTGTTTAGAACTAGGTGAAAACATTGTCTTTGTTTATATGCTCTCCTCTCATGTGCATACACACCTTGCACCTCGTACACTCATTAGGTCTTTATTCATCATTATACTAATTATGCCACAAGTTGAGAATCCTAGGAAACATTGTTGGATTGTTGGCAATTCTATCTACTCCCAACCGTCACCTTGGGGGTAGAATGTGCGTTTAAAACATCTTACAGACAAGATAAAGACTCTCACTACAAGGAAATTGAAGGATGACTAAGATAAAAATGCTTTGTCTTCTTCTTCCATGACTAGCAAAATGCTAAGCATGGGGGAGACCCTGAATCTTCAACACGGAAGTGCAACATGATGCTCTAGAAGATAGAATGATCAAGATCATCAATGTCTCCGGATCAATGCGCAAGAAGCCACTGATCTCATCAAAATTATGCATGGTCTCGAAGGGAAAACACTGGATATTTTTAGATATTTAGAAGCCCCATGAAGTTACGATTCCAACAAATCAAGCATCAAAGCAATCGGAGGTTCCTACAAGCGGTTATGCCCGAATCACCGAGTGCAACACGTCCTGAAATCAATTTTGGACAGCACACAGCGCTGCAGTAAAACGGACATAGCTCCCTTGTTTGAACTCTGTTTTCGATGAATGACCACACGTTGGAAAGGTAATTTCATAAAATTTTTAATAGAGCTATATTTAGATATATGTTCTGTTCTGGACAGAGGGGGAAATCCATGAAAAAAGAGACAGCAAGGAGATGGTGAGAACAAGAAAGAGGAGATGGTGATGACAACATTGAAGAGAGGGCGACCAATTACTCCATTAAGCATACAAGATCAAATTCAGAAGTTTAGGAGCATTGATAAATCAAGACAAAAGCAAAAGCCACATCGATACACGGAGATGTCGGAAGAAGGCAACAAAGAACTACAAAGGATGGTAACACCTCCAAAGACCTTCTCTTTTCCAAACACAAATGCTTGTAAGTATGCCTTCAACCTCAACTAGGTGCAACCATTTGTTTTTCTCTTCCAACAATAACATGGCTACTAGGAGGACAACCTAGGTTTCTTTTTACTTTCAATAGATAGGCATGACCATGTGTTCACCTCGATGTTTTATATTGCCTATGCTTACGGAAAGATGATGAAAGTTGCCGCTTTGTTTTACCTACATGAAGTTATACATGTCTTGGCTAATTGCTCTCTATAATACGATCTGAAATTAATTTAAATATCGGCTCTTTTATTTGTGGAGGTGAAATGACTATGTTCTAGACCCACATACATATCTTTGCTCTTCGAATTAAGTTTATGGATAGCCGGATAACTTGTTTTTTTATGAAAACTTAACTTTTATGCTATCTACATGTTTGTGATGCTCTTGCAAAGTTCTACCTACCAAAGCCATATACATATATGTTTTATGATAACAAAACCCGTAGATTGCAAACATATGTTTTGATGAGTTGGATTAGGATTGATTTCTATGGTTCGATACTAAGAAGCTGGTCATTCCTTTGTGTAACTTTTTCATGCTAGCCTTTTTGTCCATGCATTGTGGGTTTTCACATCAAAAATTTCACAAACTTCCCTGGGCATCCACCCTAAACCAAAAACATCTTTTTGTAATCACCTCCTTGTCCACAACCCAATTTGAGTATGGAGTAAAATTCTCCATGGAGATTCAAATATTCCACAAGATTATGGAATTTATACTTACTTTAGCAGTCATTTCCCCTCTCTTGTATGCTCGAGGACGAGCATCGTTCAAGCATGGGGGAGGAGTCATTGTCTGACACAAATGCTATGTAAGTATTATGTTGCAAAACATTTTGAGGAGCAAAAGAAAAAGTGATGAAAAAAAGAAAAAAAATGATGAGAAGGAAAGAAAAGTAAGAAAAATAGGAAGAATGAAGTGAAAAAAAGAAAGAGAGAAAAATGAGAAGGAAATAAAATAAAAGTAAAAAAATATAATAAAGATGCTCCTCGATTCTTTTTGCTTCATAAGTTCTCAAGTGCCTTGATGACAAATCCATACTCAAATCTTCCAACCATGTGCAATCCGATAACAAGGACTTCACTCGTGCCTCAGGATCATCCATTTGCCACTTGCACATGTCCACTTATCTAAATGTGTGTGTTTTATCCCTCTCTCTTTCCAACATTTATTTTCCATGGCCTTTTTGACGAGTCTCGGCAATTCCAATAGACATCTCTCTTAATTTGACAATATTTCGGATGTATGTTTTGCTAGGGTTGTTTTTAACCTTCCAAGCTCCACATAAGCCTTCCACTATCACATATGAGTAGAGTAGGTTTAAAATAATCTAGTATAGGCTTGAGTGACTTGATGAGATGAGTGTTTCCATGAGCTCTTGCAAGAGATTTTCACTTATGTTGGATATGCATATTTTTGAAAATTCTTCCATATGACAAGGTAATGGTTTCAAGATCACTTAAGTTTGAGAGCATTGTGTTTCTTGTGGCTTGTTCTTTATTGTTAGGCTATCTTCCATAATGAAAAAGAAGTCGGTCACAACTTGAACTTTAAAAATAAATTCTTAAGAGAGAGCAATTTGCCTCGTCATGAATGACTAAGTGCAGGGACAACATTAGAAGGCAACACTGATTTCCCTTTTAAGTGAGGATTACTTACTCGAGGACGAGCAAGGTTTAAGCATGGGGAGATGTTGACGGTGAATTTCTGTCAACATAGCTATGAGTTTACCTTAAATGTTGGTGTTGATTTATTATTCTAACCACTGGAACTAACCCCTCGTATATAACAAGTTCACTCTTGCATGTCGATTTTGGAGTTTATTGTTTACACAGGAAATCTACGTTAAAGAGGAGACTTTCGGGATAAGTTCATCAAGCACTTCAAGAGAAGATCATGAAGCCGACAAGAGTCAAGACACGCGATGAACATGACTCCAAATGACCCGAGGACTGAAGCGTCAACGTGCAAATCTTCAGGGACTCAACCAGAAAACAGCGAAGCTTGCATAGCAAGGATTCAAGCCTTAACTGTGAAGGAAACAACATCAAAGGCCCACATGCAAGTGCACACAAATAAGGAATCGTGCAAGAAGCAATCGGGGAGGAACACGGGCCCGAACCGGCCCAGAAAGGGCCTGGGCCGGTCGGCCCAGTCGGATCGGCCCAGGAGCCTGTTGGCCCGGTTCGCGACGCCCTTTGCCCTAGGTGTTTGTCTATTTATTGCCTCCGCCGCCGTCGGCCGCCACATCGAACAAATCATTCTACCGACGCCATTCACCAAAAAACCACCGCCGCAAGATGGGGGAGAGAGTTAGATGAGCTCGTCACAAGGATCAACGCCGGCGGAGAGAAGGAAGCAAGAGGAGGACTCCAAGCCGCTAGCCTAGGGGTGTTCCCAAGCTTCATCACCGCCATCTTCATCGACGACGTTCTCCAGAGTCTCCATCACCCCTTTGTGCTTCAATCTGTGTAAGATGATGGGGTAATGTCTCCGTTCATCCCTAGGGTTAGATGGATGCATGCTATGTGATTGCTACTTGATTCGTGGTTTCAATCTATTGCTTTCATGTTGATGATGCTTTGATGATTAAGGTTAGCTACCGTGTTTTTCGGGCGTATGATATCCGCTACTCCCATAGATTCCATCAACATACCGTGTCCATCATATGTCTAGTCACGATTACCTTCGCGTAGTGACAGTACGAGGGGAGGGAAAGGGCGAAACCGTGGTCACAACCCCCAATAGATTGGTTTACCACTCTCGTGTAGTAGGTGCATATCCATGATATCCTAGATCCTATGGAGGGAACGCTTATCTTTCTTAATCACTCTCTTGTGTCCACCCTTTACCATCTGGTTTAACCCTAGATTTGTTTGATCAACTTAGATTAACTTAGGTTAGGTTATCTTTACCTTTAGATCGATACTCTTTTAAAGGTTTTCCATTCAACTAGATTAGTACTTGGTTAAGCGCTAACAATCTTCTTGCTCCGCGGATTGACAAGAACCTTGGGAATCCCGTGGTGAAAAAGGTGTAGGTCCGTACGCTTGCGGATCGTAGGTGGATACGAGTTTTATCCGTCAACAGGCCCCTTTCGCCGTCGCGCATGCGGCCGGCCGGCCTGCTGTAGCACCGGCTTTCTGAGGAGAGAAATTAAGTGCGATCCTCAGAGCGCGCGCAGCTAGCGGCGGCGAACGGGACAGGCCGGCGAAGACATCTGAGCACACAGATAGAGCGAGTGACCTTCTGAGGAGAGAGAGAGAGAGAGCGAGTGTTGTTGTCGGAACAAGAGTAGCCTTCTGCGGAGAGAGAGCGAGTGGTGTCGGAAGGAGAAGACATAGACGAGCAATAACAACGTGTGTCTCTGATGTGAGAAAAAAGGCGACCCTAGGTGGCAATCAAAGGAGACGAATCCTAAGACATGAGATGCATCCAATTGGGTCACCAGCAAAGGAGACGCATCCTACAAGCATGCGTCTCCAGTACAAAATTATTGGTAACGAACTTTATAGCTCATTACCAATACGGCAGCGATCAGTAATGGACTTAAGCAGCCCGTTACTGATAGGGCATTGATCAGTAATGGACTTTACAAGCCCGTTACCGATAGGTTTAACATTTGTAATGGGCTCTCTTTAACATCCGTTACAAAGAATTTATGTAACGGTCGTTTAAGAAGCCCGTTACCAGAAGTCCACATTGGTAACGGGCGTTGTGGAGGCCAACCCCGGGGTCGTCCTGGCACGCTTATAGGTAACGGGTGCCAAACAACAACCGTTACAGATGTGGGTGGATGTAACGGGTGTTAAGGGCCCGTTACAAATGTTGTGTAACCTATTTGAGGTTTTCACGTAGTGAACACCCGAAGGAGCTCGGGCATGTGCTACTGGTGTGGGAAGCACGGGCATTTCATCATCGAGTGCCCGAAAGCCATGGAGGTCAAGCCTGACCACAAGCACCATCCGAGGACCGACCACAAGCACCGCTCGAGGGACAACTACAAGGGCAAGAACAAGTCCGAGCGGAGGCCAAGGAAGAGTGGTGGTCACAAGAAGAAGCTGGCGATGGTTGCCGATGCAAGCGACATCGACTCAAGCTCCTGCTACTCTTCATCGAGCTCAAGTGATGAAGATGAGAACCGGCACAAGGGCAAACAGTCAAGCAAGAACATCAACGGCCTGTGCTTCGCTGCACAAGGCTTTTGCGGCATGGCACATAGCTCCGCAAGCAAGAAGAGCAACAAGGATTACTCGGACTCTGACTCCGAGGAAGAGGTAAACAATGATCCATCCTTCTTGATAGCGAAGAATACTAGGTTGAATGACTTGCTTGACAACCATGATGATGTGCTTAGAAAGACCAACAAGGAGAAGAGGGAGTATAGGTCTTTGCTTGGAGAGGCTAAGGAGAAGGTGGTTGAGCTAGAATCTTTGCTTGATGATGCTAGGGCTCAAATAGATTCTCTTAAGTCTGCTCCTGTTGTGACCAATGAACCTAAATGCACTTATTGTTCTGTTTTCCTTGATGATTTGATTGTCCTTAAGGAAAAGTATGCCTCCAAGGTCGAGGAACTAGATGTGCTTAGGGTTGAGCTAGATGAGATGAAATCTAGGCCCTCCTTGCTTGGTGTTTGCACTTCTTATCCTGTTTTGCATGAGAAGCTAGATGTTTCGCTTGTTTATGCTAAATCTCTAGAGGCTCAACTAAAAGCTCTTATTCCTACATCATGGTCTATTTGTGAAGTAAATGTTGTGAAGAATATGGAGCTTGCACACTATGTGGATCATTTGCAGGATGAGAATGATGAGTTGAGAAACATGATGGGTAGGTTGTCCGGTCATGAACCTCAGCTTAGGATGATGATTGAGACATACAAGCGCTATGATGGGGAAGCGCTTGGGGCAAACAAGGTTGGTGAGGGAAGTGGTAATAATGAGTGGAAGATCGGAGATATCCCAGAGCCACCAAGAACCCACCATAAAAATGCATATGCTCCTAAGCCAAACCCTCTTAAGAATCGACTAGACACAACCCCAGCTCCACCCGTGTTTCCTCCACATAGTGATGACTTCTAGAAACCCATCAAGTTCAAGAGTAACTTGGGGAATTAGTTCTTTGGGAAGAAGGGAGAGAAACCGAGTGAGGAGAAGCTAGATCCCAGAGAGAGCTCAAAACCAAAGCCAAAACCAAAACCCTTCCATTGTGAGCATAGTGAGAGGGATGGGCACCTTGCTGAGTTTTGCTTCAGGAGGAAGCGTGAGGAGAGGTTGGCTAGAGAGATGGCCAACAAGGATATGTACCGCCCTTCTCGTGGTGTGTCTGAGCCTAGGTTGGTGCCGAGAGGTGAGGGTATGGTGCCTACCATTTACCATCGAGAGAGGCGTGAATTTGTGCCTTGGGGTGAGCCACCACATAGAGAAGGTGGTAGGTGTGACGCCCCAGGTTTTTAGTTAACCCTAACCGTCGGTCAACCTAGCTGACAGTGGTCAAATCACGGTCAACCTAGGCCCTCACCTCAAAAAACTCACCAACCAACTCTATTGAACCCTTTTGGGCTAGTGGACACACTTGTGGGGCCAACCCATGGTCAAAGACTTGGTCAAACCCCAACTAAACCCTAGTGTTTATAGCTGTCTGTCGGAACTTTTGCCGCGTTCTCCAAGATTCACCTAAACACTTAAAAATCTACCTTTATGAAAGTTGTCCATCTTGTTGAGGGACACAACTTTCATGTAGATTGGCATTTCAAATTTTGAGTGGAAAGGCATGAAAAACTTGCCCCAAGGTCAGCATCTCCTGTTCTTGAACACATGCTGGCATTCAAAGTTGGCAACTGTTTCTTGCAAATTCTGTTGAGAAAAACCCCATAGAGCCTTTTTGAAAGTGAAAGAGGGTAGCTAGATCTACAACTTTTGTATTCAAAGTTTGGCCAACTTTTATTCAAATTTTTGGAGTACAATCATTTCAAAGGGGTGCTCAGCAACACAGTGTGGGCAGGGCGCCGCCGCGACGTCGCACGCCCGTGCGCCGCGCGTCGCCGGCCGCGCGCCGGCCGGCCCCTCGGCGTCCGCGCCCCGCGCGCCTTCTTAATGCCCTCCTCTCGCCCCGGGCCGCACGCCACCCTAGGCCCCGCCTCTCGACGCCTTTCCTCCGATCGAGGCGCCTCGACCGCGCCGCCGTGGCCGTACACACGCCGTGCACACGGCGGACCACGGGGTCCGTCCGCGGCGCCGGCCGTACGCGCGCAGGCCAAGGCGCCGTAGTACTGCGGAATCGCCGTCGTCACCACGCTGTCATCCCCGAGCCCGCTCTCGCTCTATAAAAGGCCGCCACATTTCTTTTCCAACCGCGCCATCACCGTCGTTCCCCCATTGCCCGCCGCGCCATTGCCGCCGCCGGAGCGCCTCCTCCTCCGGCCGTCCCCATCGCAACCTGCACCCCAAACACACCCCCTAGGACCTGTGGAACCTCCCAGGGTCGCGCTTTGTCAACCCCGTGTGCCCTCCTCGCCGGAGTCCGCGCAGCCGCGGCAACCGCCACCGGTCGCCGTCGAATCCCCACGTCGGCGGCCTCTCCGCCCCAACTCCGACCACCCCCGGGCCCTAGGTGAGCCTACGGTCACGCCCCCGCCGCTCCCCCGGCCGGGAGAGCCGCCGGAGCCGCCGGATATCCGGCGAGCCCGCTGCCTCCCATGGCTAAGGGGCCAATTGCAAGCCCCGACTTCTTTGCAGGGTGTTTAGTGCAAACTAAGGACCTATCCGTAGGACTGTAAAAGATTCTAGGGACCCGGTTGAAAGATGGATCTTCAATAGTGAACCCCCTTTTGCAGAAACTTGTAAAATGCGTAGAAATTCGTAGAAAATTCAGAAAATTGCAAAACCAATTTTGTTGGATTCGTGGTGAAAAATATTACAACTTTTGTTATACTCACATGGTCTGATTCTGGATATGTTTGAAAAATAGGAATGTGAAAAACCTAGATCTGCCATAACTCAAAATCTATTAATTCTCTTGTCCAATTTTTGGATATGTTGTGTATCATGTCATGACTAGCTCCTGTGCCAAAAGTTGCACAAAGTTATGCAGTAAATCGTTTTATATATATTGTTTTCCTAATATGCAGAATTTGCCTAGATGATTTTTGTAGCTAAAAATATTTATGTTTTTCTTCCCAACTTGTGCATGTTGTCTTGTTATGTCAAAACAGACCTCTGGTGAATTAATCATGATGTTTGGTTTATCAGAAATATTTATTCTTAATTTGTGCATGATCTCCTTTGTAAATTAATGAAGCAAGATCAGTAGAGCTTCTAGGTGTGCTTGCTAGTTCTTTAGGTTTGTTTAGGACCAGAGAACTTGAATGCGAAAGATTGGAGTATTTTGATGCTGAATTATTTTTGTATGCATTTAATTTGATTGCTAGCTAGTCTTTTGTTATTTTCCAAAGTATTTAATTCCTAGCTTCCCAAGCTTTGTATATGTGTTTAGAGCTAGCTTGGGCATGTTAATGCTTAAGAAACCCTTCTTTAAATTTTTTGTGATTTATTGTTTAATCAAAAGGTTTAAAAGTCTTTTGTAGATTAAAGATTAATTAAATTAGGAAAAATGCCTTTTACTTCTTTTATCCCTTTTTGAGAAAAGTTGTTCAACTTAATTAATAGCTAAAGAATATACCTTTGCTGATAAGGAAATAATTTATAAATGAATATCTTTGTACACACCTTTGCTAGTGAGAGCTAAAAGAAATAAACCTTCACATGAAATATCAAGTATAAAAGAAACATTAACTCAAGTGTGTAATAAGAGAATGAAACACATAACAATAATAACCTTCGTAAAAGGAATTTATTATTTAATTATTTGTTAAGGTGAATATGACCAACAAGAGTTGGATAAGATAAACAAACTATCACATCACCTGAACCCTGCATTGCATTTCCTGTAGATCTTCCTGACGGTGACTACTCACTCGTCCCGGAATCCGAGGAAGGAGGAGCAGAAGCTTCGCTGCAGTACGTGGAAATGCTCGACAACACCGAGGGTGCTCATGCTAACATAGCTGACGAAGGCAAGCCCCGGTGCATCTAACCCAGTTTTCAAATTTAATATTCAATTATCTATGGATGATTGTGCATTTAAGTTCATGAGTTGTATGGAACCTTAGATGCATGATCCCAAGGCACCTCTGTCCTTACTAGTATGATAGGTCGATAGCTGCTAAGCTATAGGACCGTTACAAGTCGGGTGATGACATCACTCGCGAGAATAGGTTCTTAGATAGGAATCATAAGATCTCTTTAAATGGACTGCTCATGTGGTAAGAGCATGGGATTTGGACTCCGGTCCAATGGCTATTGTGGGTAAAGTGTTTGAACGTACTAAGCACTTGTCGGGAATGGGAATGGGACCGGTAAGCCTAGTACCTTAATGAGACAGCTAGGGATTTAACTGTCACTACTCTTGGGGTTCGTCTCACGGCTAGCTACCGGTGGTGTATGGTGAGTCCGGGTGCTTCGCGGGATATCCCGGATAGCCTGCACCAAAGACTGTGGCCTTTTATCCCGACCCGAGGATTTTTGGGAACCTCTTGGTGGTTGTCCTCGCGAGGGGCATCCCACCGTGTGTTTAGGTCTACCTTGCAAGGTTTGAATCAATCGATTATTGGCCTCTCACCGTTATCTGAGACTACTTACTCCACTAGCCATGAGATCCCTAATGATGGAAGTTGATGAATACTATGTTTGATTAATTATATTGTACAACCTTGTCCGTCTATATGGCTAATTTAGTAAAGATTAAACCCACTAGAACTTGTGCTACAATCTTGAAAGTAAGGACATACTCTTTGTTACTTTTTAGCAAAAGCAACCCTGTGGCCAGAAAGCCTTTCATGTCTAGAGTTGGTGAAGTAGATATCACCGACGGGTAAATCTTGCTGGGTATTAGTATACTCAGCCTTGCTATAATCTGTTGATCCAGGTAATGCTCTCGGTGATGTGTGGCCCGGAGAGATCCCGCCCGATTGGGAGCTGGAGTGGGTGGAGGATGACGACTAAGAGCATCATGGATGGCCTCCCGTGGTGTTTCCACTTCCCGTTAGTTTAATTCCGTTGTTTCGAAAAACTCTGAACTACGTCTTTATGTCAAAAACTTCGGTTTGTAATAATTAAACCCCTCGGGGTGAATTTCAGATGTTATTTATGTTGTATCTCTGGACTCGCCTTCGTGTGAGTTTTGATGCATAACTATCGATCCTTGTTGCTATTCAAGTGATTTACCGGGCGTTAACCCGGCGACTAACGACAGGATGATACTTTATTACCGCTTAATGACCAAAGTGGATTGGTTTAGGCGTTAGTACGGTATTTTCCTGGGCGGGTTGTCACAGTTGGCATCAGAGCAATTATATGCACCAGAGATTAATTAATAACCTTAATCACTGGTTTTTGGAATATAACTTGCCAAGATTGTTTGGATTTTCCAAAACACGTTGGTCCGCTAAGGATAAACTAGACCGAGAGGCCCTAGAGGGAATTTTTGGGTTCTTTCAGGTGGCTTATTTAACCTATGGTTTATTTTGCTAACTCCCAGCACATTACTTTATGTCAGATTAACTTTCTTGCACAACCAAACTAGTTGAGCCACGTGTTTTATACGTGTGCTATACCGCATCACGGGAATTGCGAGGGTTGATGGAGTGATCCATTCCATGGATCCCATCTTCGCGTCTGTTTATGAGTTGTGTGTCGCCACGTGTTTCATACGTGTGCATTCCGCATGTCGATCATGCGAGGCAAGGATACACTCCATTCAAACGGAGGATGTCCGAGGTTGGACGCTGTCCATGCAGCGGCTTAACGCATGGATGTCGTTTCTATAGTGAAAGGTAATGTATGTGGACGCTTTCATGACATGCTGGCATGAAAGGTTCATTTTCTGTAGGTACATAACAGTGCTTCGTTAGTCGTTAAGCGAGTACCGTATAGCTCTCGACTAGATATTATAGGGAGAGACGAATAAAAGCCTTGCCACCGGCACTAACTTCGATTTTGGCTTGATTGCCATGTGAGGTCGAATAGGACGTCTTGCATGCATATTAAAAATCGATACAACTAAAATGGACCCAAACCAGAACTCCTATGTGCTCTCTAAGGAAGATTTTGCTAGTGTGCTTTTTATAAACTAGAGTACCTTTTATGCTTAGCTGTCGTGCTGCCAAAATTTTGAAAAATCTTGTTCACCTTGTTCTGTGCCCCGTGCTAAGAATTAATTAAACCAGTTTGTTAAAAACAATTGCTCCTTGCCCAGTCTAGCTTTTAGTCGCAAGTTCCGATCACAGTTTCTTTCGGTTTGGTTTACACCTTTCTAGGCACATCTAAACTTGCATCTTTCCATTTGTTTCCTTGATCTAGCTCAACCTTGAATACCCAAAAGGGTGTAGAAGAACCTTTATAGTAGCCGGAAAACTTGGGAAAAAATTTATAGGGTTCTGGATTTTTTGTTATGAATTTTTATTCACAGCTGCTAGAACTTCACCATTTGACATGCCGTTCTCCTTGAGACCTGACATGTGTTACATTTTTGTACAGATGGCTTTCCCCGTGTTTCACGAGTTCGACGCTAACGGTACGATCCGTACCAACGGGTTGCACTGGGAGGGTTTTCCATGCCTTGCGTGGGAAGCACTCAGCGCCACTGGCTACACCACTCCACCGACTTACGAGGTGTCCGAGTTCGAGCGTTATGGCGCTCCCCGTTGTAGAGTGATCGTCACTGTACTGCCACACCCGGACCACGCCGACTGGTTCGACTTGAGTTTTGTCTACTGGGGATTTATTACCCACGAGGCCGTCGAGTCAGCAGCTCTCAGAGTGCTGACGGACTTCTGTGACCACAAGCCCACTGTGGTAGCTCTCTCGCCGTTCGGGCTGTTTCCTGCTGTGAGTCCTCACAACCCAGCATGGTTGGACCGTATGGATCACTTACGAGAGCTGTTGTTGCTAGCGGAGCCGCTGGATGTCACTCAGACGCTGGCTTGTTGTCTTAGCGTTGTCTTCACACTTCAGGGGCTGCGCAATAATACCGCAGCGATTATCGGGCAGCGTCTGGAGGAAGCTAGGCGGGATTGGCAGCAGCTATCAGCGGCCCATCAGCAGTTGAACTTTACACTTACTCAGATGCAGCAGGAGAATGACAGGCTGCGTGCCAGGAGATTCCTGTTAGAGTTAGAGAGAGGCGACCGCTTGCAGAGGATTGTAGATCTGGAGGCGGAGGTTCACACCTTGGAGGAGAATGCTGATGCGTATGAGATTGAGAGGTTGACGCTACTTCAGAACATTGCTGATATGCAGCAGCAGGTGGAGGAGGACGAGGTGCAGGCGGCAGCCTTGCAGGCTATAGTGGCCTTACAGCCGCTACCTCCAGTGCATGCACACCCGGAGGAGCAGCAGGGTCTGTCTGGTCTGGATCAGACGAGCCAGGCGGGACCACCGTTACCGACTCCACCAGACTTGCCTGCGGGCAGTGGTGCTTCAGTGGGTAACTAGGATGCCAGTGAATGACACCAAGAAGGAATGTGCTCCTAGGTGTCATCTACGGGATGAGTGTGGTAGTCCTCTTAGGAGTATATCGTCGTGCAATGCGATTGCTTTGTAACTCAGTTGTATCATGAGGTTTTTCAGATTTGAGTATTGTAGTATCCTTGGACCCTATCCATCTTGTTGTAATAATGAATGCTTGAGCATGTTGTGTTTGAATTGAAATTCGATTTGTTCACCCCAGATGTTGAAATCTTATTGCGTATGATTACCGAAATTGAGCGAATCGTCGCAATGACCACGCTTGCCAAAACTTGCATTTCACATAAGCGTTGGTAAACCAAAGTATTTTTAGGGGCATCAATCGTCTGCCAAACAACCAGGTGCTCTTTCGCACGTCACCTTCGCTGGCACCGAAAGGGAAGGATTGCCCCGAGGTGGAAAGTTGGCTCGAGTTACTCGAGTGGTCGCATTTTCTAACCATGTCGAAGAACGATTCTATGAATCTATTTGTTGGCTATGTGATACCTTTCGACTGTTGCTGTCATCATCATATGAATTCTAATGAGCTGTGGTTATGTATGATCGTACTTGTCATCATTTCCGAGTAAGCTTTTGGTTATGTGACAAACAAGGCTCGCATTTCAGATGGTGGGAACCACGCGCAGCTCTCCCAACGGGTTCAGGGTGAACGGTAGCGGTGACCTGCCACCGCCACCACCCATGACACCGTTAGAGGCCTTCATGGCCACACAAACCGAGGTGCTGCGCCAGATCCTGCAGACGTGGTAGCAGATCGCTCAGCAGATGAACCGAGGGCCACCACACGGGGCCAATCACGAGGGGCCGAATCAGGTCACCACGTACGCTCAGTTCATCGGGATGAAGCCACCGACCTTCTCCAAGGCGGAAGACCCCCTGGAAGCTGAGGCTTGGATCAAGGCCATCGAGGCTAAGTTTTTTGCCTTTGTGCTGCCTTGCTCCGAGGAGAACAAGGCCAACTTCACAGCTCTGTAACTGCGAGGAGAAGCTTTAATGTGGTGGGATCATTTCAAGTCGATGCAGCGAGGGTGTGCTGTAACTTGGGATGATTTCAAGCAAGCCTTCAAGAGCCATCACATCCCTAAGCGATTAATGGATAGGAAGATGAGGGAGTTGTTGGCCCTTAGGCAGGGGTCTGATACGGTGTACCGTTACGCCCAGAAGTTTAACAGCTTGTGCCAATACGGTGGGCATCACGTAGACACTGATGCGAAGAAGATGGAAAGATTCCGTGATGGGCTAGATGGCAAGTTGTACGAGCGACTGAACCTGCTCGAGCCAGAAAATATCCATGAGCTTGTGAACAAGGCTATCTCCCAAGAGGATGCCATGAAAAAGGCTCACAGGGACAAGAAGAGGTCATTTGGTTTTGCTCCAGGCAGCGGAACTAATAAGAAGTTTCGCTTTGTGAAGAAGAATGTTCCAAACCCATCCCAGCAATCTTCAATTGGACGCTAGACGATGAAGCCATCCCAGAGCAAACCCTCAGGGAACTTTCAGTTCTGAAATGCACAGCAACAGGCTCCAAAGCCTAATGCACCTCCTCGCAATGTTGGTGATCGTCGTTGCTTCAACTGTGGTCAACCGGGGCATTACATTAGTGATTGTCCCAAACCCCGGCAGATCAAGCCCAACCCCCAGAATCAAGGTGCAGGGAACAAGCCCGCCACTCCGGCTAAGAAGCCTATGGTGCAAGTACGCCAAGGCAAGCTGAACTTCACCACCATGAGTGATATTCAGGAGGGAGCTTCAGTGCTCACGGTACATTCTCTATCAACGATACTCCTGTTAAGATTTTATTTGATTCGGGAGCTACCCATAGTTTCATTAGTGAAAAACTATTAGGCAAAATGGGTTTGAAAGGTTCTCATACCAGTTCCGCTTATAAGATAATTATTCCGGGAGAGCAAATCACCTCTAACATCTTAATCCGTGGAGTATGTTTGAGATTAGGTAGTAAAATCTTTCCAACAAACCTTATCGCCATAAGTTTGGCTGGTATGGATGTTATCTTGGGTATGGATTGGATGACCCAACACAAGGTGGTTCTAGATATATCAGATAGGGTTGTAGAAATCAATTCACCTACGGTCGGGCACACTACCTTGTACCTACCTTTCAAGGACGGTACCGACTCTTGTGCCTACGTGACCATTATCTCCCCTCTTGATGAAATTCCAGTAGTGTGTGAGTATCCGGATGTCTTTCCTGATAAGTTTCCTGGTATGCCACCAGACAGAGATGTCGAGTTTGTAATCGAACTCCAATCGGGTACCGCAGCCATTTCCAAAAGACCTTATCATATGCCACCCAAGGAATTAGCCGAACTGAAAAATCGACTCCAGGAGCTGTTAGATAAGGGTTATATTCGCCCGAGCTCTTCTCCTTGGGGTTGTCCCACTCTTTTCATCAAAAAGAAAGATGGTAGCTTGAGACTGTGTGTGGATTACCGGCCGCTCAACGCAGTCACCATCAAGAACAAATATCCTCTTCCCCGAATCGATGTTCTTTTTGATCAACTAGCTGGAGCCAGAGTTTTCTCAAAGATCGACCTTCATTATGGTTACCATCAAATCAAAATTTGACCTTGTGACATTCCTAAAACTGCTTTCTCCACTTGTTATGGTCTTTATGAGTTCTTGTTAATGTCTTTTGGTCTCATGAATGCCCCAGCCTACTTCATGTACCTCATGAACTCCGTGTTTATGACGGAGCTCGACAAATTCGTAGTGGTCTTTATCGATGATATCCTCATCTATTCCAAAAACGAGAAAGAACATGCCAAACATCTCCGAATTGTCCTTCAGTGTTTGCGAGATCATAAGCTTTATGCTAAGTTCTCCAAATGTGAATTCTGGTTGAAAAGTGAGAAATTATTGGGGCACACCATTTCCCAAGATGGTATCTCCGTAGATCCTAGCAAAGTTCAAGAGGTGATGGATTGGAAACCGCCCAAGTCCGTATACCAAATCCGCAGTTTCTTAAGATTGGCGGGATACTACCGTCGATTCATTCCTGACTTCTCTAGAATCGCAAAACCTATGACCGAACTGCTCAAGAAAGAAGTGAAGTTCGTATGGAGCGAAGCATGTATGAAAGCCTTCCACACCTTGAGGCAACATTTAACCTCAGCCCCAGTGCTAGTGAAACCAGATAATTCCAACCCTTTTGAAGTCTTCTGTGACACATCAGGCACGGGTCTCGGCTGTGTCCTTATGCAAGAAGGCCGAGTCATTGCCTATGCTTCACGAGCACTTCGACCTCATGAGATCAATTATCCTATCCACGATCTTGAGTTAGCTGCTGTTGTCCACACTCTCAAGATATGGAGGCATTATCTGATGGGTAACTGTTGTAACATCTTCACTGATCACAAGAGTCTCAAATACATCTTTACTTAGTCAGAGTTGAATATGAGGCAAAGAAGATGGCTCGAGTTGATTAAGAATTATGACCTAGAAGTGCACTACCACCCCGGAAAAGCAAATGTTGTTGCGGATGCTCTTAGCCGCAAAGCTCACTGCAACCATCTAGAGTTAGAGCCAGTTAGTGACCCATTATGTGAAGAAATGAGAAGGCTCAACTTGGAAGTGGTACCGCAAGGAAATCTTTATGCCTTAACTGCAGAATCCAATCTTTATGATAGAATTGTCGCTGCTCAACGCAATGATGAAGACATACAAACCATCAAACAGAAATTAGCAGAGGAAGGCCCCAAGTATACTTGTTTCCAGAAGGATCACCAGGATGTGATCTGGTTTGGGAAACGCCTTGTGGTTCCTGTTGATCAGGAAATCAAGAAGATCATCCTTGATGAGGCTCATATGTCAAAGTTCTCTATTCATCCCGGCAGTACCAAGATGTACCAAGATCTAAAACAGAATTTCTGGTGGTCCAATATGAAGGTTGATATAGCCAAGTATGTAGCCGAGTGCGATACTTGCCACCGAATGAAAGCAAGCCATTTGAAATCGGCAGGTGTACTCCAACCCCTGTCGATACCCATGTGGAAGTGGGATGACATTAGTATGGACTTCATTGTGGGTTTACCCATGACAGCTAGAAAGAAAGATTCCATTTGGGTAATCGTAGACAGACTCACCAAGACCGCTCATTTCATTGTCGTACATACCACTTATTCAGTACAGCAATATGCAGAGTTATACATGGACCACATAGTTCGTTTGCATGGAATTTCGAAGACTATAATCTCTGACAGAGGAACTCAGTTTGTAGCTCGCTTCTGGGAGCAATTGCACGAGTGCTTAGGAACCAAGCTAATTCGCAGTTCCAGTTATCATCCGCAGACCGATGGTCAGACAGAAAGGATAAATCAGATTTTGGAAGACATTCTACGAGCAAGCATCTTGCACTTTGACAAGAGTTGGGACAAGTGTTTGTCCTTAGCAGAATTCTCCAACAACAATAGTTATCAAGCCAGTTTGAAGATGGCACCGTTCGATGCTCTTTACGGACGGAGATGCCGCACTCCGCTGAACTGGTCCGAAGCCGGAGAAAGGACACTCTTTGGTCCGGATCTAGTTAAGGATGCCGAAGAAAAGGTACAAGTGATAAGAGAGAATCTGAAGATGGCTCAGATGAGACAAAAGAGTTACCATGACAAGGGAACCGCACCCAAACACTTTGAAGTGGGAGATTACGTGTATTTGAAGGTGTCCCCCACCAAAAGTGTGCAGAGGTTCGGTGTCAAAGGAAAGCTAGCTCTGCGCTACATTGGACCCTATGAAGTCATAGAAGCATGTGGGCCAGTGGCTTATCGTATCTAGTTGCCATAACGGTTTTCCGCAGTCCACAATGTGTTTCATGTAACTCAATTGAAGAAGGGGATGCCTGTGCCAGAGGACGAAGTCATCACAGAAGCTAATGCTTGGATTGAGCCGAATTTTTCGCTCATTGAGCACCCATTAAGAGTATTAGACCAAAAAGAGTGAAGGTCTCGAAGACAAACAGTACGAATGTACAAAATCCAATGGAGTCATCACACGGAAGAAGAAGCAACTTGGGAGATGGAAGACTACCTCAACACTAAGTATCCGGGCTTCCTGCAATCTCGAAACCGTGAGTTCTCCTCCCCATCTTATTGTTCTCAAGTCGAATCTCAGGACGAGATTCCGTTAAGGGGGGTAGGCTGTGACGCCCCCGGTTTTTAATTAACCCTAACCGTCGGTCAACCCAGCTGACAGTGGTCAAATCATGGTCAACCTGGGCCCTCACCTCGAAAAACTCACCAACCAACTCTATTGAACCCTTTTGGGCTAGTGGACACACTTGTGGGGCCAACCCATGGTCAAAGACTTGGTCAAACCCCAACTAAACCCTAGTGTCCATAGCTGTCTGTCAGAACTTTTGTCTCGTTCTCCAAGATTCACCTAAACACTTAAAAATCTACCTTTATGAAAGTTGTCCATCTTGTTGAGGGACACAACTTTCATGTAGATTGGCATTTCAAATTTTGAGTGGAAAGGCATGAAAAACTTGCTCCAAGGTCAGCATCTCCTGTTCTTGAACACATGCTGGCATTCAAAGTTGGCAATTGTTTCTTGCAAATTCTGTTGAGAAAAACCCCCATAGAGCCTTTTTGAAAGTGATAGAGGGTAGCAAGATCTACAACTTTCGTATTCAAAGTTTGGCCAACTTTTATTCAAATTTTTGGAGTAAAATCATTTCAAAGGGGTGCTCAGCAACACTGTGTGGGCAGGGCGTCGCTGCACCGCGACGTCGCGCGCCCGTGCGCCGCTCGTCGCCGGCCGCGCACCGGCGGGCCCTTGGCGTCCGCGCCCCACGCGCCTTCCCAACGCTCTCCTCTCGCCCAAGGCCGCACGCCACCCTAGGCCCCGCCTCCCCGACGCCTTTCCTCCGACCGAGGCGCCTCGACCGCGCCGCGGTGGGCGTCGTAAGCGCGCCGTGCACGCGGCGGACCGCCGGGTCCGTCCGCGGCGCCGGCCGTACGCGCGCGGGCCAAGGCGCCGTAGTACGGCGGAATCGCCGCCGTCACCACGCCGTCATCCCCGAGCTCGCGCTCTATAAAAGGCTGCCGCATTTCTTTTCCAACCGCGCCATCACCGTCGTTCCCCCACTGCCCGCCGCGCCATTGCCGCTGCCGCCGGAGCGCCGCCTCCTCCGGTTGTCCCCATCGCAACCTGCGCCCCAAACACACCCCCTAGGACCCGTGGAACCTCCCAGGGTCGCGCTTTGTCAACCCCGTGCACCCTCCTCGCCGGAGTCCGCGCTGCCGCGGCAACCACAACCGGCCGTCGTCGAATCCCCACGCCGACAGCCTCTCCGCCCCAACTCCGACCACCCTCGGGCCCTAGGTGAGCCTACGGTCACGCCCCGCCGCTCCCCCGGCCGGGAGAGCCGCCGGAGCCGCCGGATATCCGGCGAGCCCGCTGCCTCCCATGGCTAAGGGGCCAATTGCAAGCCCCGACTTCTTTGCAGGGTGTTTAGTGCAAACTAAGGACCTATCCGTAGGACTGTAAAAGATTCTAGGGACCCGGTTGAAAGATGGATCTTCAATAGTGAACCCCCTTTTGCAGAAACTTGTAAAATGCGTAGAAATTTGTAGAAAATTCAGAAAATTGCAAAACCCATTTTGTTGGATTCGTGGTGAAAAATAATACAACTTTTGTTATAGTCACATGGTCTGATTCTAGATATGTTTAGCATGAAAAATAGGAATGTGAAAAACCTAGATCTGCCATAACTCAAAATCTATAAATCCTCTGTGCCCAATTTTTGGATATGTTGTGTATCATGTCATGACTAGCTCATGTGCCAAAAGTTGCACAAAGTTATACAGTAAATCTTTTTATATAAATTGTTTTCCAATTATGCAGAATCTGCCTAGATGATTTGGTAGCTAAAAATATTTATATTTTTCTGCCCAACTTGTGCATGTTGTCTTGCTATGTAAAAACACATCTCTGGTGAATTAATCATGATATTTGGTTTATCAGAAATATTTATTCTTAATTTCTGCATGACCTCCTTTGTAAATTAATGAAACAAGATCAGTAGAGCTTCTAGGTGTGCTTGCTAGTTCTTTAGGTTTGTTTAGGACCAGAGAACTTGAATGCGAAAGAATGGAGCATTTTGATGCTGAATTATTTTTGTATGCATTTAATTTGATTACTAGCCAGTCTTTTGTTATTTTCCAAAGTATTTAATTCCTAGCTTCCCAAGCTTTGTATATGTGTTCAGAGGTTGTTGACGGATAGAAGACGTATCCCTCTACGATCCGCAAGCGTACGGACCCCACACCTTTTTCACCACGGGATTCCCAAGGTTCTTGTCAATCCGCGGAGCAAGGGGATTACAAGCGTTCGATCAACAACGACACACTAGCTACTAAAACCCTAACTTACTATTAAACTAGAAAACAACTAAACTACACTAGAGAGAATGATTAAGATATCAAGGTAGAAGACACTCGCCCACGGGTCTACGATACTAGAGCATGCGATCGCTTAAAGACATGAAAACCAATCTAATCTATCGGGGTTGTGACCACGGTTTCGCCCTTTCCCTCCTCTCGTACTGTCACTACGCGAAGGTATTCATGACTAGACCTTTGATGGACACGGCGCATTGAATGGATCCAAGGAAGCATTGAGGCCTTATTTCCTTTACGGCAAGGTAGCTAACCTTAAGCATTAAAGTATATTCAACACAAGATGATAGATAGATAATCCGACAAAGTGCGATTACATCTCAATATCGATTACAACCCATGGACGAATGAGAAGATTACCCCATCAAGGTGCCGATCATGGCACCGTTGATCATGGTTTCCCCTTCCGCCGTGTCTTCCTTCTTCTCCACAAGAGGGTGCTTCCTTCGAGGTGGTTGATCTCCCGCCGGAGATCCTCCTCCTCTCTCTCTAGCTTGTGGATGGCCTTCTGGTGCGAATGACTCCTCCTTTCGGTGTTGGCGGCGCCTCGGGGGTTTTAGGGTCGAAGATCCTTCGAGGGCAAGGAAAACGGGACCGAACCGGTGCCGGAACTGGGCTGGGCCGGCCGGCCTAGGCCGACCGGCCCAGGCCCAATTCGGCCCGGTTCGGTCGCCCCTTTTGCTCCGTGGGTCCTCGTGCACTTATGTACTTTGCCCCCTCCACTTGCATGATTTTGATGCTGTTATCCTCGCGTCCAAGATGGAGGCTCTCTTCGCATGAAGTTTGATCTTTTACGCTTCAATCCCCGGGGGTGTTCCTCGTAGCACTTCGGTCCTCTCCACCATTGGAAGTGATTTCAGCAAGCTCATGAACATGAACAAGACTCCGTAAATGCTCCTTTGAACTTGTTGCGAATCCGTCCTTTATGTCCATGTTTTCCTACATAAACACAACACTTCCAAATGCATGCACAAAGATGAACTTGTTATATGATTAGTGTGCCTAGTGGCGGGTTAGTTCCATAATCAAATCCAAACCAAAGT
The DNA here is from genome assembly GCA_947561735.1 of Cenchrus americanus. Taxonomy (NCBI): domain Eukaryota; kingdom Viridiplantae; phylum Streptophyta; class Magnoliopsida; order Poales; family Poaceae; genus Cenchrus; species Cenchrus americanus. The sequence continues at coordinate 47,545,894 of OX387241.1, read as the reverse complement.
GTAATGAACATGCTAGGTGCACCAAAATACACCGTCAACATCTCCCCCACGCTTAGCTCTTGCTCGTCCTCGAGCAAGTACTCGTAAAAGAACTTCGTCCAAGGTGTGTAATCGTGTATCACTAATCCTCCTTCACAAGTTAGTCAATCCTTTCATCTTTAATACATAAACACAAAGTAATGATAATCAAACATAAACATGGGCGTTTAGAACTTTTACCACGTCAAGTTTTACCCCACAACTCAAACTCTTCACTCGAAGTCTTCAATTTCAGCCATGCTTACTCCTTTGCTTCCATCGGAGGGTTTTTATGATTTTCAAAACAAAAATTCCTGCAACAAGTATTAGAAAAAAACCTTTCTCCAAGCTCTCTCAAGTCACTCATATGAAGTGGCTATCCTAACCAAGTTTTATAAAACTCTCACCTCCCATTAATCTCTCATATATCATGTAAAGTGGAGCTATAGGTAGGGCTAGCGCAATCAACTCAAGTATTGTCAAACTAAGAACTTCCTCTAATGGTTGTCTACCTTTCAAATCCAATGATCATGAGAATTAACCATATGTAGGGATATCAAGGATGAGAAGATTTAGAATGGTGGACATGTGCAAGGGCAAAAGAAAATTGTGACAACAAGGCACCAATGATGTCCTCGTTGTCGGATTGCACATGGTTGGAAATAGAGTAAAAGTTTCGTCTCACAATCAACGTGACACCCTTCCTTACACTTTATTTTTTTCTTTTCTTTCACTTGATCCATCCCTCTCATATCTTCATTGCTACCTCATCTTTCTCTCTTTTTCTCTTTTTTTTCATTCACATATGATTCTTTTTCTTTCTTTCTTTCTTTCTTTTCCATACACATACTTTTTCTCTTTATTTTTCTCTCTCTTGACAACTTTTCAAAGCTTTCAATTCTCTCTTTCCTTGCATGCATACAATCTGAATTTTTAAATAAATCATGCTAGAGATGAGACGAAACTTTGAAAATAGGTTGTGTTCAGGGAATACGATTTACAAAAGAGATGTATAGGGTTGGGTATGGAATCCGGCGATATACGTGACTTCCGTTGTGAAAGTCACGTGACCGAATATATGACGAGGCTAGCAACAAAAGATAAGCACAAGAACATGATCATTGCTCGAAATTAAAACTCACCAAGAGAGAAGGGTCCTAGCCTAACTCATCGTGCTAATCACACTTATGGTGGAGCGAAAAAAAATAAACTTGGCTTTGGATAGGAATTTTTTTCTTACTCTCAACTTGGAAAAGGAGGTTTTGCTAACCTTTATTACAAGGGTTTTAAGATAATTTTCAGAACTGAAATCCTCCAATTTTTAGCATCGAACATAGCACCACTAACATGTGAAGCTCAAGATCGAAGTGCGGTATGGGTACTTTAAGTAGTAGCAATTCCACTAAGCACCACGGTAAACGTTTTTCAAACCACATACTTATGTTCATATATCAAGAATCGAAGATTAAACAAACAAGTGAATAAAGATAAGCAATACATAAAACACAAAGATATATATAAAGACTCTTTTTATTTGATTTTCTTGACTCAACACTAATTTAAGACACTTGCAAAAAAAAATTTAAAACACACTCAAAAACTAAAGACTCACTAAAACGCTAAGACTCTCACACGAAGATTAAACCGAACCTAAACTTGAAGTTCAAAAGCTAAGGCTAGCGAGCTAGCTCTCCCCCACGCTTAAAACATACGACGTCCTCGTCGTATCTTACAAAAATCCTAAGGGGAAACCTAGATCTAGTGGTACTTCAAGCAAGTTTTGCACCACTTGCCTCTCATGTTTCCAACCATGCCGAAAAGTTTGCGCACGTTGCGGTTTAGGAACTTGTAGTCATCTTCAACTACGCGCTCCAAGTCCTCCATACGCTGCTTCATCGCTTCCATGGCTTGGAGACATTCGTCGGCCGACGTGTAGAGATCCGCGATGGATTGACGGCAAGCTCGACAACACATCGGATGCAATCCGAAGGGGTCGTCGTTGCCATAATCTCCACCGTTGTCACCACCGTCGTTGCCACCTCCATTGTCGTTGCCTTCGTTGCCGTCGTTGCCGTCGCTGTTGGGGCCTTCAGGAGTCCTTTCCTTGGGCTGCTCATCCCAATCATCATCATCTCTACCGGCGGCCGCCCACGAGCTCGGGCTACGATCGTCGGAGTGGTCTCTATCCCCATAATCCTTAGGCTCTGGCGACACCTCCTTGTAGTCTTTGCGCTTGATGCCTTGGATGCGTGCCGACCTTCGGACGGGTGTAGGGACCTTCTCTCCTTCGACGGGGTTGCGAGATGCAAGAGCTCCGGTCGGGACACGTCCTCCGCAACGGATGTGTGCGGTCCTCTTGACGGGTAGGTTGAGCTCGCATCGCATCGCCTCCTCCATCGATGGCTTCTTGGCTTCTAGCTTCAACTCTAAGCTCCTTGGGGGCACAATGGTCGCTACAAGGGTGCAAAATATTGCTTGAAAGGTTTGATCCTCGAGCTCCCAATTCGGCCAAATAAATAGTCCCGAGAGAAAAGCCCCGGGAACCTTATTTTCCTTTTTTACACTTCCCTTAAAATTTTCCGACCAAACAAGGAAGTCAAAAAGGAGCAATTCGGGGCGAAATTCGGCGTCATCGGACGTCGGGCCCCTCCGGGCCGGTCCGCCTGGGCCGGCCGGCCCACCCCGCCTCGGGGGCCCGGCCGGTCCGGTTTTTTTGCACACCGCCCTATTTTTTCTTCCTTAGCCCATGGGAAAAAGTTGGCCCGGTAAATCTTTGCGAAAAACTCCGGAAAACTAAAAGAAAAATTATTTACGAGAAGTTGATGCCTTGTTTTTCGTCCTAGGCGGGACGTTCGGGCTCTTCCTCCATGGTGAAGACGTCAACATGGTGAAGGGGCACGACATCGGGTTCGTAGTAAACCTTAAGCCGCTGTCCATTCACCACAAATTGATCGCCGTTTATATCCATAATGGTTACCGCTCCGTTGGAGAACACCGAATGCACAACATAAGGTCCGTCCCACTTGCTTTGCAATTTCCCCTTTCCGAAGGTTTTAACCCTCGAATTGTAGAGGAGGACCCTATCTCCTTCTTTAAATTCTTTTTTCTTCAATCTTTTATCATACCACCTTTTGATTCTCTCCTTGTATATGCTTGCGTTTTCATATGCCTTCAACCTCAACTCCTCTAGCTCGCTTATTTGAATTCTTTGTTTCACCACCGCGGCATCGAGATCAAGGTTCATCTCTTTAATCGCCCAATAGGCTTTATGTTCCAACTCAACCGGAAGGTGGCAAGCTTTTCCATAGACGAATTGATAAGGGGTCATACCTATCGGGGTTTTAAACGCCGTTCGATAAGCCCATAAAGCTCCGTCTAATTTCTTTGACCAATCCTTGCCTCCCTTCTCTATGGTCTTGTTAAGTATGCTTTTTAATTGCCTATTTGACGTCTCCGCTTGTCCGTTGGTTTGTGGGTGATAGGCCGTGGAGACCCTATGCGATCCTATGCTCAATTCCCAACTTGGACAAGCACTTTTTGAAGTTCTTCCCGGTGAAATGAGTTCCTCCATCACTTATCAAGATTCTCGGTGTACCGAAACGGGGAAAAATCACGTTCTTGATCATAGTGATGGACTCCTCTGTGGAAGCTTTACGACATGGTATAGCCTCTGCCCACTTGGATACATAATCAACCATGACTAGGATGTATTCGAATCCAAATGAGTTTTTAAAAGGCCCCATGAAGTCTATGCCCCATACATCGAATATGTCGATTTGCAAGTTGTATGTCAAAGGCATAGAATTTCTTTGAGAGATGTTTCCGGTTCTTTGGCATTCGGGGAATGACGCAACATATCTTTTAGTATCTTCATGCATCTCCGGCCAATAGAATCCGCTCGACCATACTTTTGCTTCGGTTCGAAAATGGCTATAGTGTCCACCGTACTCCGCCGAGTGGCACTTCCTTAGAATCTCAACCCTTTCTTCTCTTGGCACACATCTTCTCATTACTCCATCATTGCCAAGTTTGAAGAGGTATGGTGCATCCCAAAAATATTTCTTACTTTCGAAGATTATCTTCCTTTGAGTGTTTTTATCTAGATGATCGAGGGGCATCTTCCGAATTGCTCGAATGATGTCGATCATCCAAGTATCTTTATCAAGCACTCTATAGAGGTGGTCATCTCTCATCTTATCTTCTATGGGCTCTTTATCATCTTGTCCACGATTCATCCTAGACAAATGATCGGCCACAACATTCTCCACCCCCTTTTTATCACGAATTTCAACATCAAACTCTTGGAGAAGAAGGATCCAACGAATCAAACGTGGTTTAGCTTCCTTCTTAGCCAAGAGATACTTGATGGCTGCGTGATCGGTGTAAACAATGACCTTCGAGTTCACGATGTAAGATCTGAATTTTTCGAAAGCGAATACCACCGTTAGCAACTCTTTTTCCGTAGTGGCGTAATTTAATTTTGCCCCACTAAGAGTTTTGCTAGCGTAGTAAACGGCGTGAACTCGGCCTTCCTTTCTTTGACCCAAAACCGTGCCTACGGCGTAGTCACTTGCGTCACACATGATCTCGAAAGGTTGGCTCCAATCCGAAGGTTGGATGATGGGAGCGCTCACCAATGCATTTTTCAAGGTCCGGAATGCCGCTAGGCACTTCTCGTCAAAGTTGAAAGCCACATCCTTTTGAAGAAGGTGCGTTAAAGGCTTAGTGATCTTCGAGAAGTCCTTTATAAATCTTCTATAGAATCCGGCGTGGCCTAGAAAGCTCCTTAAGGACTTAACATCCGTAGGAGGTGGGAGTTGCTCAACCGTCTCTACCTTAGCCTTGTCCACTTCAATTCCTCTCTCGGATATAACATGTCCGAGCACTATGCCTTGCTTAACCATGAAGTGGCACTTTTCCCAATTTAAAACCAAATCTACCTCCGCACACCTTGTAAGGACCTTTTCTAAGTTTGCTAAGCAATCCATGAACGTCTTCCCGTAAACGGAAAAATCATCCATAAACACTTCAACAATTTCTTCGATGAATTCCGAAAACACGGCCATCATGCAACGTTGAAAAGAGGTCGGAGCGTTGCATAGGCCGAAGGGCATCCTCCTATATGCAAACGTTCCGTAAGGACACGTAAACGTTGTCTTATGTTGATCTTCCGGGTGAATAGGAATTTGCATGAACCCCGAGTATCCATCGAGAAAGCAAAAATAAGCATGGTTTGCTAACCTCTCGAGCATCTCGTCTATGAATGGTAGGGGGAAGTGATCTTTCTTCATCGCTTTGTTAAGCTTACGATAAACGATACACATCCGCCACCCAGTCACGGTTCTTTGCGGTATCAACTCGTTCTTCTCATTCTTCACCACGGTCAAACCTCCTTTCTTCGGTACACAATGTACCGGGCTCACCCACTCGCTATGCGGAACCGGGTAGATGATTCCGGCATCAAGTAACTTGATAACCTCTTTCTTTACTACCTCTCGCATGGCATGGGTTAGCCTCCTTTGGTGGTCCACCACAGGCTTACATTGGTCTTCCATTGGTATACGATGAGTGCAAAAGGCTGGGCTAATACCTTTGAGATCATTAATTGAATACACAATCACCTTCCTATGTTTTTTAATAAAATCAGCAACGCTTCATTTTCTTCGGGACTCAACTCGTCGCTCACAATGACTAGATAAGTTTTGTCTGGGCCCAAAAATTCATATTTTAATCCCTTGGGGAAAGGTTTAAGGTCTACCTCGGGCACTTGTGGCTCCTCGGGTTTGATTTCTCCTATGTCTTCGAATTTCTCTTCCTCCACGCTACCATCATGCGGCTCTAAGCCTTTTGTTGCTTCCTCTAGTTCTTCATCTTGTTGATTACTAATTTGATTTTCCATCGCTCTTTGCAGCGGGTCTCTAAGGGTTTCAACAAAACAAAGACTATCTATCTCTTCTACTTCTTCATCTTCGGGAGGAAAAGGTGTAAGGTGTTTAGAAGCACGAAGAAAGTTATATGTGTACTTTGTTCCATTAAGGTTCATTGTTACTTTGCCTTCTCCGGCATCTAACACGGCATCAACCAACTTAAGAAAAGGCCTACCTAAGATTATGTGATCATGATTACTATGGTAAGCATCAATAACAAAGAAATCGGTTGGTATATAGTTTCTAGAGATTTTTACTTTCATGTTGCAAGCAATACCTAGAGGTTTGATAGTTCTACTATCTCCCATAATTAATTTCGTTGATGTTGGAGCTAAGTCTAGGTTGTGGTATTGAACTTCATCGTAAATTTTAGAAGATAGAACACTTACTTGGGCTCCGATGTCGCATAAAGCTTTGCATTGAACTTCGTTGATCTCGCAACTCAAGTGCGGCGTCATCTTCTCTTCTTCTTCGGATCCTATCGAGTAAATTTCAGCGAGGCGAGCGTATGGTGATGCTTCGGGCTTGATCCCCATGATTCTCTTCACCTCGGCAATATGTTCGGATCCACCACGTCATCTCCAAAGAGCTTTTCAAAAATCTCACCGGTGGTTTCGAGGTCATATGAATTTTCAGCTTTCTTCTCCGGTGGGAAATCCACTTCCAATGCTCTTGCCATTCCCTTTTGATTAGGGAACGGTCTTCTCTTGTCGAATACTTCTCCGTAATCAATAGGAACCCAATCCATTGGTTCGAACTCCCTTAGTGGCTTCGCGCTTGACATGCTTCTCTTGTTCGTCTCCTTTGGTACGGCGAAGTCGATGTTTGGTGTAGTTCTTGACTTGATGTGTTCTTGTTCAAGCTTTTCTATGATTGGTTCCTCTTTTGTGACTTCCGGGGTTGCCTCTTTAGAAAAATCAGCAAGCTTCTTCCTCCTTGAATTGTATTCCGGCTCTCCCGCAAGTCTTGTTTCCCAATCTCTTCGCATGGCAGCCGCTTTACTAACTTTTTGTAGAAGTTGGGCGGCTTCCATGAATGTTTTCTCCATGAGATCCCCACCTGCACACATTTCGACGTGTCACATGCAACTAGGGGTTAGGGAAAAGAAAAATGTATGCAAGAGTACGTCACCGGTGAAGTCGAGTTTTGGTCCTTGTTCGATTAATTCATTAAACCTATCCCAGGCTTGGTCTATCCCTTCCTCTTCTCCTTGCATGAAAGTGATCACTTGCCTCCTTAGATGTTGAACCTTGCTAATTGGAAAGAACTTCTCGCAAAACTTCTTTGTCAACTTGTTCCAATTGCCTTCAACTTCAAAGGACGCAACCGAATACCATGTCTTTGCTTTGCCTAGGCAAGTGAGTAGGGAAAGAGATTCCATTTGAACCATTCATCGGGAACTCCTTCTTGACGCACCGTGTTGCATATTGTCGTGAAATCCCTTATGTGTCTATATGGGTTCTCCGTAACCATCCCTTCAAATGGGTTTTCCGCCACCATCTTGATGATCTTGGATTTAATTTCATACTTGGTCGCTTCGAGCTTCGAATCCGACTCTTGTACTTTTATGTCTTCACATCGAGGGCTAGCGTAATCCCTTAGTGATTTCTCCGGTTCTTCCACGGGTTGATTAACGAACTCCATCTAGACAATAAGATAAAAACAAAAACGAAACAAGTGTTTTTCTAGATAATATATGTTAGATATAGCAAATAAAAGATAAACTAAATATAAAACTAAGTTAGATGCAAATCAAACGAAGTAAACTAACTTGCTCCCCGGCAACGGCGCCAGAAAAAGGGGCTTGTTGACGGATAAAAGAGGTATCCCTCTACGATCCGCAAGCGTACGGACCCCACACCTTTTTCACCACGGGATTCCAAGGTTCTTGTCAATCCGCGGAGCAAGGGGATTACAAGCGTTCGATCAACAACGACATACTAGCTACTAAAACCCTAACTTACTATTAAACTAGAAAACAACTAAACTACACTAGAGAGAATGATTAAGATATCAAGGGAGAAGACACTCGCCCACGGGTCTACGATACTAGAGCATGCAATCGCTTAAAGACATGAAAACCAATCTAATCTATTGGGGTTGTGACCACAGTTTCGCCCTTTCCCTCCTCTCGTACTGTCACTACGCGAAGGTATTCATGACTAGACCTTTGATGGACACGGCGCATTGAATGGATCCAAGGAAGCATTGAGGCCTTACTTCCTTTACGGCAAGGTAGCTAACCTTAAGCATTAAAGTATATTCAACACAAGATGATAGATAGATAATCCGACAAAGTGCGATTACATCTCAATATCGATTACAACCCATGGACGAATGAGAAGATTACCCCATCAAGGTGCTGATCATGGCACCATTGATCATGGTTTCCCTTCCGCCGGTGTCTTCCTTCTTCTCCACGAGAGGGTGCTTCCTTCGAGGTGGTTGATCTCCGGCCGGAGATCCTCCTCCTCTCTCTCTAGCTTGTGGATGGCCTTCTGGTGCGAATGACTCCTCCTTTCGGTGTTGGCGGCGCCTCAGGGGTTTTAGGGTCGAAGATCCTTTGAGGGCAAGGAAAACGGGACCGAACCGGTGCCGGAACTGGGCTGGGCCGGCCGGCCCAGGCCCAATTCGGCCCGGTTCGGTCGCCCCTTTTGCTACGTGGGTCCTCGTGCACTTATGTACTTTGCCCCCTCCACTTGCATGATTTTGATGTTGTTATCCTCGCGTCCAAGATGGAGGCTCTCTTCGCATGAAGTTTGATCTTTTACGCTTCAATCCCCGGGGGTGTTCCTCGTAGCACTTCGGTCCTCGCCACCATTGGAAGTGATTTCAGCAAGCTCATGAACACGAACAAGACTCCGTAAATGCTCCTTTGAACTTGTTGCGAATCTGTCCTTTATGTCCATGTTTTCCTACATAAACACAACACTTCCAAATGCATGCACAAAGATGAACTTGTTATATGATTAGTGTGCCTAGTGGCGGGTTAGTTCCATAATAAAATCCAAACCAAAGTGTAATGAACATGCTAGGTGCACCAAAATACACCGTCAACAGAGGCCTAGCTTGGGCATGTTAATGCTTAAGAAACCCTTCTTTAAATTTTTGGTGATTTATTGTTTAATCAAAAGGTTTAAAAGTCTTTTGTAGATTAAAGATTAATTAAATTAGGAAAAATGCCTTTTACTTCTTTTATCCCTTTTTTAGAAAAGTTGTTCAACTTAATTAATAGCTAAAGAATATACCTTTGCTGATAAGGAAATAATTTATAAATGAATATCTTTGGACACACCTTTGCTAGTGAGAGGTAAAAGAAATAAACATTCACATGAAATATCAAGTATAAAAGGAACATTAATTCAAGTGTGTAATAAGAGAATGAAACACATAACAATAATAACCTTCGTAAAAGGAATTTATTATTTAATTATTTGTTAAGGTGAATATGACCAACAAGAGTTGGATAAGATAAACAAACTATCACATCACCTGAACCCTGCATTGCATTCCGTGTAGATCTTCCTGACGGTGACTACTCACTCGTCCCGGAATCCGAGGAAGGGGGAGCAGAAGCTTCGCTGCAGTATGTGGAAGTGCTCGACAACACCGAGGGTGCTCATGCTAACATAGCTGACGAAGGCAAGCCCCGGTGCATCTAACCCAGTTTTCAAATTTAATATTCAATTATCTATGGATTATTGTGCATTTAAGTTCATGAGTTGTATGGAACCTTAGATGCATGATCCCTAGGTACCTCTGTCCTTACTAGTATGATAGGTCGATAGCTGCTAAGCTATAGGACCGTTACAAGCCGGGTGATGACATCACTCGCGAGAACAGGTTCTTAGATAGGAATCATAAGATCTCCTTAAATGGACTGCTCATGTGGTAAGAGCATGGGATTTGGACTCCGGTCCAATGGCTATTGTGGGTTAGGTGTTTGAACGTACTAAGCACTTGTCGGGAATGGGACCGGTAAGCCTAGTACCTTAATGAAACGGCTAGGGATTTAACTGTCACTACTCTTGGGGTTCGTCTCACGGCTAGCTACCGGTGGTGTATGGTGAGTCCGGGTGCTTCGTGGGGTATCCCGGATAGCATGCACCAAAGACTGTGGCCTTTTATCCTGGCCCGAGGATTTTTGGAAACCGCTTGGTGGTTGTCCTCGCGAGGGGCATCCCGCCGTGTGTTTAGGTCTACCTTGCAAGGTTTCAATCAATCGATTGTCGGTCTCTCACCGTTATCTGAGACTACTTACTCCACTAGCCATGAGATCCCTAATGATGGAAGTTGATGAATACTATGTTTGATTAATTATATTGTACAACCTTGTCTGTACTATATGGCTAATTTAGTAAAGATTAAATCCACTAGAACTTGTGCTAAAATCTTGAAAGTAAGGACATACTCTTTCTTACCTTTTAGCAAAAGCAACCCAGTGACCAGAAAGCCTTTCATGTCTAGAGTTGGTGAAGTAGATATCACCGACGGGTAAGTCTTGCTGAGTATTAGTATACTCAGCCTTGCTATAATCTGTTGATCGAGGTAATGCTTTCGGTGATGTGTGGCCCGGAGAGATCCCGCCCGGCTTGGAGCTGGAGTGGGTGGAGGATGACGACTGAGAGCATCATGGATGGCCTCCCGTGGTGTTTTCACTTCCCGTTAGTTTAATTCCGCTGTTTCAAAAAACTTTGAACTACGTCTTTATGTCAAAAACTTCGGTTTGTAATAATTAAACCCTTTGAGGTAAATTTCAGATGTTATTTATGGTGTATCTCTAGACTCACCTTCGTGTGAGTCTTAATGCATATATATCGATCCTTGCTGCTATTCAAGTGATTTACCAGGCCTTAACCCGGCGACTAACGACAGGATGATACTTTATTACTGCTTAATGACCAAAGTCGATTGGTTTAGGCGTTAGTACGGTATTTTCCTAGGCGGGTTGTCACAGTAGGCATGTTGGGTTTGGGCGTGGTGAGTATGTTGTACGTTCCTTCACTTGTGGCCAATATGAGTATGGGGGGAACGATCGCAGATGTAGGTCCTAGTGGATCTATGAGTCACGGTCTCCCCTTCGTGATACGTGTAGACTTCCAAGGGGACGTATGGGTGTTCCACCTAGGAGAGATAGGATGGATTTTGCTAACCCCACGTTTGAGCAAATGGCGAGGCACTGGTTTGATTCGTTTTGTACTAACCCCAGTGCTGAGTCCTTTGCTCACTCTCGCTCTCGTTTTTGATTTTGCAGGTGGGAGGCATGGAGGGCTTTTGGTTGATCGACTCCGGTTGCTCTCGACACATGACCGGAGATCGACGGTGGTTCTCCAGCCTCACCCCGGTGATGACAAAGGAGTACATCACTTTCGGGGATAATGGGAAAGGTAGAGTGCTTTCAGTGGGCACGGTGAAGGTGAGTGAGTATGTGACTCTTCGGCGTGTTTCTCTTGTCAAGTCTTTGGGTTATAATCTTCTCTCTGTTTCCCAGCTTCTTGATGAGGGTTTTGAAGTCCTTTTCAAAATGGGTTGTTCTCATGTTTTGGACTCTCGAGGTGATCTTGTGTGCACGATTGTCCCCAAGGGTCAGATTTTCAGAGCCGATTTTTCTCAGTGTGTTGGCTCTTCTCGTTGCTTGGTTGTTGGTGTTTCGGCGGAGCTTTGGAAATGGCATAGAAGACTAGGTCACTTGAGTTTTAACTTGTTGTCACACTTGAGTGGGCTAGGCTTGGTCCGAGGATTGCCAAAGTTGAAATACCAAAAGGATTTGGTATGTGATCCGTGTAGGTATGGTAAGATGGTTGCCGCCTCTCACCCGCCTCTGACATGCGTTTTGACAGAGGAGCCATGCGAGTTGTTCCATATGGACTTTGTTGGTCCAGCTCGTGTGTGCTCGACGGATGGGAAATGATATGTCCTTGTGATTATGGACGACTATTCTCGCTATGCTTGGGTCTTCTTTTTAGCTGACAAGGGGGAGACGTTTGGTTTTGTCCGGGATCTAATCTTGAAGTTGAAGAACGAGAGAACTGGAGATGTTGTTCGAGATATTCGTAGCGACAATGGCAATGAATTTAAAAACTCTCGTTTCGAAACCTTTTATCATGATTTGGGTCTCGAACATCAGTTCTCTTCTCCCTATGTGGCTTGTCAGAATGGTGTAGTTGAGAGGAAAAATCGTTCCCTTTGAGAGATGGCTTGGACGATGCTCAATGAGCATAGGACTCCGAGAAGATATTGGGCGGAGGCAGTGAATACCGCTTGCCATGTTGGGAACCGGATTTTTCTTCGAGCCTTCTTGAACAAGACGTGCTATGAGCTCATGCGGGCGAGCACCTAGAGTGAGCCATTTCAGGGCTTTTGGCTGTCGGTGCTTTATTCTCAAGAAGGGTAGGCTTGATAAGCTTGAGTCGAGGTCCTCTTATGGGATTTTCTTGGGTTATGCTAGTCATTCTCGAGCATTTCGTGTGTTCAACCTTGATACTAACCTAGTCATGGAGACTTGCGAGGTTACCTTCGACGAGACCCAGCCAAGCAATTCGTCTGTCTTTGAGTGTGCAGGTGATGACGAAGTTGGCAAGAAGATCTTTGAGGATGAGGAAGATGATGCTGGAGAGGATGATGGTGATGATGGTGAAGCTCCAGCCACGCATGTACCCTCTACTTCCACTACGACGACTATGGTGTAGGCAGTGGCGGAGGCAGGATTTTAGTGTTGGGTATCCCCATCTCCTAATAAATAAAAAAGATGGAGATGAACAGTAAAAAATATTCACAATAAAATTGTTCGCAATATGTTAATTTGCAAAGCTACATGATCTACAATTAAAGATATACCCCCTCCCTTCTCGTTTATTAGGCGTGTGGAGTGTTGCTCCAAAGACCAAGGTGGGAGAGTAAAAGATGCACAAAAGTAAATGTTGTATTGATTGTAGCAGATTTGCAAGGCTGAATGCAACAAAAGAGGGGAAAGGGAAGCGGCATGCAAGAAAATCCTTGTTTTCCTCCCCACGAGTTAATGCGGTCATTGGAATATGGAGGCGCCTTATAAATTTTGCAAAAGTGAAAAAACGTCATACGCCTTATAAATTTTGCAAAAGTGAAAAACGTCATACGCCTTATAAATAAGAAGGGAGGGAGTAAACACTAATAAACAAAAATAGTTTATCAATGTCCTGTACCAATTGAGCTACTCCCTCCGTTTGCATATATTTGACGTTAGTTTAGGTAGATGGAATGTGTTTTAATATTTGACGTCTGTTCAGTGAACTTAAATGATCTTCCGATTTTGCCCTGCGTCCCTCCAAAACTCCAACGTGCCACTGTGTCTCTGCCTCACGTATGCGTCGTCGTAGTCGTTCCTGGATCATCCCACGCTCAACTCCTATGCAGCTGGATAAAAATGTCAACTCACAGGCTTCCTTAATTTAGTCGAGCTGGTCGGAAATGTCAAATATATGTGAATGGGGGAGTACAAATTTTCTAATTGCAAAGCTTACTCAGTTTAATTGCAAATTTTTCACCCACAAGCTTTGTCCTCTTGTTCACTAGCAGCAGCTCGCCTGGAGCGGGCAATGACTATGTTGTGGGCCATGAATTCGTCTTCTGTAGGTTAAAACTGGCCTGGTGGACGGAGGACTTCATTTGTTGGGATGAATCATTTGTTTGGGCTATGTTTTAACACAGGAGGAACGGAAATGTGACCAATATCTAACGTATATCTGTATTGCTTAATGTATACTTGTTTACATAAATTGTAGGGTATTCCCGGGAATACAGAGGACTCCAGCTGCCTCTGCCAATGGGTGCAGGATGGTCCATCCCCTACACCGCCTACGGTCCAGCAAGATCAAGTGGAAGCAGCTGCTGAGGGGCAGGTTGTTTCCAAACGAGAGGCACCGAGGCACGTTCAAGTTGATCATCCGCCCTCAAGAATCATCGGCAACATCAATGAGCGTACGACACGGTCGAGGTCCAAAAATGCTTCTCACTTTGCTCAATCAGCTTTTCTTGCTACCTTTGAGTCGAAAGACATTGGACACACGCTATCTGATCCTAACCGGGTGAATGCAATGCATTAGGAGTTAGGGAATTTTGAGAGAACCAAGTGTGGGAGTTAGTAGAGCCACCACCAAACTGCAAACCTATTGGGACAAAATGGGTGTGGAAAAACAAAGAGGGTGAGAATGGTGAGGTGGTGAGGAACAAATCGAGGTTGGTTGCTCAGGGTTATAGCCAGAAGGAGGGGATAGACTATGAGGAGACATTTGCTCCTGTAGCCCATTTGGAGGCAATCACGATTCTTCTAGCCTTTTCTGTGGCTAAAGGATTCTTCTAGTGCCTTCTTGAATGGGTTTTTGGAGGAGGAAGTTTATGTGAGGCAACCACCTGGGTTTGAGAGTGTTGAGTTTCCCCACCAAGTGTACAAGCTGAGGAAGGCCTTGTATGGGTTGAAACAAGCTCCCAGGGCATGGTATGGCAAGTTGCGGGGGTTCTTGCTCAGCAAGGGGTTTGAGATGGGCAAGGTTGATAAGACTCTTTTTCTCCTCAGGCAGGGTGATGATATCCTAATTGTTCAGGTGTACGTGGATGATATTGTCTTTGGCGACTCGTCTCACTCTTTGGTTCCAAGGTTTGCAGAGGACATGAGCAAAGAATTCGAGATGTCTATGATGGGAGAATTGCAGTTCTTTCTCGGGCTTCAGATCAAGCAGGCGAAGGGGGGAACCTTTGTGCATGAAGCCAAGTACATGAAGGACATCCTCAGGAAGTTCAAGATGGACGACTTGAACCCCCTGTAGACACCGATGAGTACGACTACAACACTCAACGTGGATAAGGACGGAGAGCACGTGCACCAGAAGGAGTACCGAAGCATGATCGGCTCCCTCTTGTACTTGATGGTGGCGAGGCCGGACATCCAGTTTTCTGTGTGTTTATGCGCTCGTTTTCAGGCGTCGCCGAGGACTTCACATCGGCAAGCCGTCAAGCGGATCTTTAGGTATCTTCGATACACTCTGGAGCTTGGTCTTTGGTACTCGGTGTCCTCTTCCCTTTCGCTTCTTGGTTTTATGGATGCCGACTTTGCGGGGTGTCGAGTTGATCGGAAATCGACTTCAGGTACTTGCCAGTTTCTAGGTTCTTCGCTTGTTTCTTGGTCCTCTCGCAAACAATCTAGTGTAGCCCAGTCTACCACAGAAGCTGAGTATGTTGTTGTTGCTAGTTGTTGCTCACAGCTGCTTTGGATCACATACATGCTGAGTGACTGTTGATGGATAAAACTCGTATCCACCTACGATCCACAAGCGTACGGACCTACACCTTTTTCACCACGGGGATTCCCTAGGTTCTTGTCAATCCGCGGAGCAAGGGGATAACTAGCATTTGATCTAGCACTAATCTAGTTGATGTAAACCTTTGGATGAAAGATTATTCTATGAACTAAAGGCAATATAATCTATGAACTAAGACAAGACAAACCCAATCTAATCTAGGTCAAATGAGAGATGTGAGATACACAAGTTACGGAGAACGTTTGCCCATGGACTCTAGGGTACTTGAAGATGCAATCACCTAAACATGATAAAACCAATCTAATCTATCTAAACATGTGACCACGATTTAGCATTTTCCCTCCCCCCGTACTGTCACTACGCGAAGGTAATCTTTGCTAAACCTATTGATGATCACGGTATGTTGACGCGATCCACGGGAGCGACCTAAAAAGCATGGTGGCCAAACCTTTAGCATTAAGCATCATCAACAAAGGAACAATAGATTACGATATAAACAAGAGTTTGTGACTACATATCAAGATACATTACAACTCCATGGACAAACGACGAATCTACTCCATCAAGATGCTAAGCATGGTACCGTTGAATGTGGTAGATGCATCCGATGAAGATCAATCCTCACCGTCCTCCAACTCCGGCGGCGCCGCGGCAAGGCCTTGGCGTCCTCCTTGTGGTGATCTCCGGCGGCCCTCCGATGAATGGATGTCAATGGGTAACCATATTGGGACGCCTAGGGGCTTTGTATTTATGTCCTTGGGGTTCCTTGGGGCGTGCTCCACCTTGCCTTGCACGAGATCCTCCTTGGGAGAGAAGCAAACTTGGTTTCCATAAAATCAGTCTCGTCCAGATTTTCCTGATTCGCAGTCCTTCCTTGCCGGTGCCATAACTCCCACGTCCGAACCCCAAATAATGCAAATTCGGTGTCCAGGTTATGTGACACGAAATTATCTTCAACTTTTGTATTCATTTCTTTCTTTGGAAACGAAGATAAGATCTCCAAATCGGCCTTGGAAGATAATCTGTTCTGATTTCGGACTGACTACGCAGCAGGGATTTCGGGGGACATATCTCCTAGCTCTCTTATCTTAATTGAGCCTTCCACATGTCCAAATCGAAGGTATCGTCGAGGCCCACAACTTTGGTAGTCAAACTTTTGCCATTAAAGGCCGTTTAAGTCTCCGAATCTGCACTGAAAGATCATGTTGTCCTGGGCTGCGAGAATATCTCTCGGGCTGAATTGATCTCGTTGGTAAACATCCAAGTCCCCGGAGTTTTGCGTGTTGATGCTTAGGTCCTTGGGTTGTTTGGAGTCTTGTTCACTTCGTGTCTTGACTTGTGACGGGCATCATCATCTTATCTTGAAGTGCTTGATGAACTTATCCCGAAAGTCTCCTCTTTAACATTAATTTCATGCGTAAACAACAAACTCCAAAATCGACATGCAAGTGTGAACTTGTTACATCATTAGTATGTATAGTGGTGGGTTAGTTGCAAATCATAATCGAAACCAATGTATAACAAGTACTCTAGGTTGACGGAAATTCACCGTCAACAGTGACTTTGGTGAGGAGTGTTCCCATGTACCTCATGTGTGATAGCACGATTGCCATTAGTGTTGCCAAAAACCCCATGCTTCACTCCAGAACCAAACATATAGAGGTGAGGTACCACTTCCTAAGAGACAGTGTTGAGAAGGGAACATAGACCTCATCCATGTGCCAATAGAAAAGCAGTTTGTCGATATCCTAACCAAGCCCTTGGACCAAGCTACATTTGCGCGTTTGCGAGGAGAGCTTGGAGTCATTTTTTCCTTTTGAGCTTCGGTTGGGAGGGTTGGTGTACATATGCATGTTGCATTCTCATTTATGTATCATATCATGTTTGTATGTTTGCATCTTTGTATCATAGACTGCATTTGTATCATATGCCATAGAGATGTGCTTCTCTCATATGATTTGATCACCATGATATGCTAGAACGAGGTTATGACTCTGCTTGTGATGCTCATGAGATGTATAGTTGTGCTCTTGGTAGCTTTGGGATATGTATGCTTGGATGGCTTTCTTTTGTAAAAATGCTATATAATCCTCTCTTGTGAGTAGAATGCCTCTCATGTTCAAATTGGGTGATTATGGCTATATCTTGCTTAATTTATTCTTGGGACCATGTTCTTTTCATTTGGGGTTAAAGATCCATTTATCATCATGAATGTTTAGCCTACATGCTACCTTGTGGAGAAGCCTAAGCTTCTTTTTGCCGCAAAGGCACTTCATGTATCATGCTTAATTTGTAAATCATGAATTTGGTATGTGAGATGCCTATGCTTGAAAATTTTGCTTCCATGTCATAAATGCTTTAAATTCCTTATCTTGGGTGTTAAACCATTGCATGATGTTCACCAATGAGAAGTCTCATATCTAGAAGTGAACACATGGCTCGATGGCTTTGACATGATATGAGATAGCTTGTAGGTGTTTGTGATGATCTTGTGATGAGAATGTGTGACCTTGCATGAAGTTTGTGGGCTATATGTTGTTTGTTCTCATTTTGACCATGTGTAGGTCCTATGCTCATGAGAGGAAAATATTTTTGAAAAATGCTTCAATTCGACCATGGATATGTCACTTGCTTATATGTCCCTATCTATCTTGTTGGCAATGCTTGTGCTCAAATTGTGGCTATCTAGCTTGTCTATGTCTCAATTTTAGCATGGTGTACTGCTCTTTGTATATTTGTGAAGCACATGCTTGCATTTGTAGACTTGATACATGCATTACCAACAAGGGGGGAAGGTACCCAATTCATGTTTCCAGGGAGAGTTTTGCATCAAGGGAAGAAAAATTGGGAGAAATGCATTTGTTCAGGGGAGCTTGCATTCATGCATTTGGGAGCTCTTTTTTGCCTGAATTTTAGTTGTGCTCTATTGCCGATGATGTCGAGCCCTTTTGCCTCACCTCAAGGAGTCAGCAATTTTGGAGCATTCTATCTCGGTTGTGTTGAGTCATTGCCCTTGCCTTAGGGGACTAACATTTCTCTCACTCAAGTGATCTTTTCTTGGCTTTTGTTTGGCTTTTGATCACTTGTTTGAGTTTTTCAATCGTTTCTTTTCTTTTTCTCTTTTCTCTGAATTGGTTACTTGTGTGTGTTGTCAATGCACTCATCAAGGGGGAGATTGAGGACCGGAGCGTCCAAGCACCGGTGGATGGTCGCTCCTGGCTGTGATGAGTGATTGACAACGTGGTGTGGACTGACTCTTGGCCGAGTATTGCAGGTGCAGGTTGTGGCTTGATTTGCGTTGGTGCAGGTGAAGAGCGGGTGTGAAAGGTTTATGCCTTGTGGGGCCTACGAGGAGTGGAGAGACAAGTAAGCTCGACTCGAGGGACCCGGTGGCCAGCGGGGTCAAGTGCGGAACGCATAATGGCAAGAAAAGCAAGACGAAGTCCTGGACAGGAGATGGTGCAGGGTAGCGGCTCATGACCGAAGTCTGCACGTGGGGTTTGCGGCGGTTCACCACAAAACCGTCGGGTTACTTGGTTGAGCCACAAAACCAAGACCGGAGGCTCAGCGGGCGAAGACGGGATCCGGGCGCACCGAGAAGCTTCGATGTTAGCGGACACGTGGCGGGATCACAGGGCTTGCGTCGGGAGGACGCGGACTGCGGTGATGTCATGGTCGTGTGATGAAGAGGAGTGCTACATGACCTATTTGCCCCTGAGGGGTTTGTATCTCAACTTAAGTGCTAGGGGTAGCTTGGTCATTTGCCCAACCCAGAGGGACTCATATATATTAACTCTAGGGTTTTTGGGCAAACCATCCTTTAGGACTGCTTCTCATTTCCTTGCTCTATAGGCATAGATTTTTCTTCACCGTTTTGTAGAGAATCTGTCCTCCGAGTGTATGGAAGCATCCGTGGTTGCGTTGATTTCCTTCTTGTAGCTCATGAGATTTTTGTGTCTTTTTTGATCTATTTTCATTGGATTTTCGTGCATGCCCTGTTCCTTCGATTCTGAGGTGTTTGAGTGCGGATTTGTTGGTAGGGGTCATGGATAGATGTCTTGTGCATCTTTGTGCTTGATCTTGACCCCCCCCCCAATCTCCGGATTTGGCCTCCAATCGAAGGATTTTGGTTGGAACCCTAGCTTTTTAGTAGAGCTCGGTTGCGATTCGATTCCCGGCAATTTAGTTTGTTTGAGGTCTCAAGTTTTGGGGTATAGCATCTCCTAGGGACGCTTCACATCTCCCCCAAATCTTACCTCAAGAGCTCAAGCCGTTTGGGAGATCCATTGATGGATAGGTGAGCTCGTGCTTGCGTTTTCGAACCCGGGTTGCACTGTCCACACCTGGCAGACCGTCCGCGCCTGGTCGGCGGGCCGTCCGCGAGGAGCCCGGCAGCCGGCTATTCGTTGTGTTCGTCGTGAGTTCTTGTGTCGCTTTGTTTTGATTCATCGAGTTGGGTGTTTTCGGTTGGAGGAGGTTTGCCGGACTATCCGCCCGGGGTTGCCAGACCGTCCGCGCGGGTCAGACTATCAGCGGGTTGGCCACAGACCGTCCGTATTTCGAGGTGCAGTACTAGTTGTTCAAGTCGCATTTTGGGACTGTCTGTCGTGACCTTGCAGACTGTCCGCCTAGTCACCTTGGACTGTCTGTCCCAGGCACCGCAGATTGCCTAAGTCCTTTGCTTCTTGAGTTGCGCTTTTGTGTTGCTTTGAGTTTGGGTTTGTTCCTAGGGTTAGTAGGTTCGTTTGACTACGTGACCTTGGCAAACTCGTGTGGGAATCCTTTGTTGTGAATTTGGGGCATAGGCCGAGTTCATCCTTCGAGGAGAATTTTTATCGGCTCCCATTCACTCCCCCCCTCTCTGGTCGCCCAATCGGTCCTTCAGTTTCAGATGTCTATCACTCCAAAAACACTACACATTGCTATTTGTTATTCTGCCACTCTTTTCTCTGATTCCTTGTGAGTTTATAAATCTTGAAATTAAAAAGGTCATGTCATGCTTGAACTGCAATTACATTTTTTAAAAAAATAATAAAAGTTGACTAAACAATATGTTCTAACATATAGGCCTAGCCTATCATCCAAAGACAACAATAGCTGAACTCTTTAATACAGTACATGAAAAGGAAACTCTAGCTCATGAACAGTAGTCAAATTTAACTTTCAAAGTAATAATAGCCCAAACCTTAGTAAATTTTAGATGAAACATAGTATAAGAACAGGTCATGCCAGTTGCATCACTTCTTATTTAGAGAGTCAATTTCAGACATCACACATCTAGAACAAGTAGAAACAAGTTTTAAGTGAAGTAAGGTGCTCAAGTAAGTCAAATTTATAGTTCCTTAATTTCATGATATGATCCTGTTTATAATGAAATAATGCTTGGTTCTTATACCAAGGGGAAATGGTACAAAGCGGGACTCAATACATGGAAATGTGACTTATACATGTTTAAACAAGCACATAACTAAATCAAGAGATATAAATCTAGAGGGGTCTTACAGCAATGTGGGGAAGGGCAATGATGGTGTCATGATTCGTCCACAACATTGAGCATCAATGCAGCAACCCTAGGTCTGAAATAAAATTTATTTGGGGGTGTCAGATAACAAGTTTCCACAAAGATTACAAGTTCGAACAATAACTTTAACCATCAAAGGTGTGTCTGTTCTATGATCAAATTTCAAATCTTATCTATAGAGCATTATACTAGAAGTATTTTCTTAGCTCCACCGCTTGCACTTACAGAATGGGATAGCTTCTACTAACAGTCTACAAACCATGCAGAACGAACACTGAAGTTAATCGATATTGTTTTTCCTATCAGAAAGGCACATCTTGTATACTCCATCTCCATGGGTGCCAAGCTTGATGCTACCTGAAAGAAGTCAATAATTATAAACAGATCTATTTCAGTTACCAATGGATATGAAATTATATCTCAATGTACAGCAGTGTAAAATGAATTTGGCGACAGCGGGCGGTGACCTCGTCGGAGTTGGCTCGAATTTGAGCTTCACAACAGGGTTTGAGATGTCGTTTCGCCCTAAAGGAAAAATGGAGGCAGCGAACCCATCTAGGTGGTTCTTGTGGCAGCTTGCACAGCGGAGACAGCGCTAGGCCTGGCGAGACGGACGACGGTAGATGGCCTGACTCCGGCGAGTGCTTGCGGGTGGCGCAGGGCGCGAGAGCGAGCGAGAATTTCACCAGGGGCTTCCTCACCTTACTTTGAATCTTTGGGTGCACTCAGGATCTATGGAGAGGCAGCGCAGAGAGAGATCGATGGCAGTGACTCCAAGCTAGGGTTGCGGGGCGTTGAGAAGCTTGATGCAGCTGGGGTTTTGAAGAAAAAGAGACACAGGTGGTGGTGGCGGATTTATAGGCCCGGGTGGCTGCACCTTGGCATGCGGGCCAAGGAAGAGGGCAGCGAGGGCGCGGACGGGACTCTCGTGTCCAACTCAGGCACGGCGAGAGGTTGGGGATGACGTTCGGGGGCCACTCGTCAACGACTGCGGCGGACGCGGGCCGATGCTGGGCCGAGCTGGGCTACGGCTAGCTGGGCTGAGCAACACGAGGTCAAGGTAGGGAAGATCAGGGAGCTTCATCAGACTTCCAGAGGAAGGCTGCTATGAACGCGGGCTAGGCCACGAATGACTGTTGTGCTTTTAATGCTATAGGCTGGGCTGAAACGGTGCCGGGCCAAAAGAGAGATGGAAGGGGACAAGAAAACAGAAAAGTTTTTCTTTTTTTATTGTGAAAAGACAAACAAATGAATTCGAATTTGAAATCAAACAAACAAAAATAATGCACCACCATGAATGCACAAACATCAATCCATTTGTTTTATTCAGAAAAACAAATAATGGTTTTTATACCACATTCCCTGTAAAGAAAACAAATGTTGGGAGAATTTTAAAATTGAGAAAAAAAATGTTGTTTAATTTTTTTCTTCCTATTCATTCATATCCTGAAATTCGGTAATTTAAGGGTGACCTAAGGTCTTGAATTCAATTCTCCACTCTTTTTTTTTTTGTTTTTTAGATTTTTTTCAATTTATCATTTTTTTATTCGTTACATGATTATTTTGTATTTGTTGGTCGTGACAAATTTGCTCAAATGTTTCAGTGTTGGGGGCCGGATTGCGACAAATATAACAAATCATCGCAATGTTTTGGGCTTCAACATCCATCAGTGCACATCCGTGACGAAAAACAAGAATATGTCGTAGACGCAGAGCGGATTGCGACGAATTTAACAAATCGTCGCAGTGTTCTAGGCTCCAATATCCATCAGTACACATATGTGACGAAATACAGGAATACGTCGCAGACGCAATGCTCTTCATGTTCTCTGAGAACGTCGCAGAAAGTTTGTCACGGATTAAATAGTTTCTTGTAGTGAATTGTCGATCCAACATTTCCTGAAAAGATGTTGGTCCAACATTTTCTGAAATTTGTTAAAAAATGTTGAGGGTCGATATTATTGAAAAATTGTTTGTCCAATATTTTATGAAACATGTTGAAAAATGTTGATTTGAAAATTTTTGGTCCAACATTTATTGAAAAATAATGGTCAACATTTCCGGAAAAATGTTGAAAATATTAGTTCAGAAAATGTTGTCAAAATTTTTAAAAATGTTTGCTAGCGTTTTTTAGTCAATTGAAAATTGTTAAATGAATTATCGTTGTCCGACTCTTGGTGGGCTGTGGCTTTAGTGGTTATGTGTGTTTTATAATTTTAATGTTTATTCATCTTCCCGGTGGCCATTTGGCATGAGCACTGTCCAAAAAAACATGGTCCTGGCACGGCACGACACGGCACGACACGATGACAATAATGCCAGCGCCAGGCACAGCACGATGACAATAATGCTAGCACTAGGCACGACACGATGACAATAATGCTAGTGCCAGACACGGCACGACATATTGCCTGGGCCGCCAATTAGGCCCTAGTGCCGGCCCGGGCACAGCACGGCTAAATGGGCTGGCACGGTAGCGGGCCGTTAAAACCCTGCATTCCGGCCTAATAAAGGCCACATAGACTACTTAGTATATAAACAACTCACAAAACCTAACATACCCATCCCATCCCCCTCATTTTCTTCCCCCGGCTGTCGCAACACCCCTACCTTGACGTCGTCCCGTACATCCCGCCCCCTCAGCCTCGAGCACTCCGCGATGCCCCTCCGCCTCGAGCACTCCGCGATGCCCCCTCCGCCTCTCTGCGCTGGCGACCTCCTCCTTCGATTCCGCGCGCAGCTCCCTCCACCACTGTCGTGCCTGCCGCCACGACTAGGCGCCACGTACACCGGCCACATCCAGCGTCGGCGACGGCCGCGCCAGCCTCCTCCGCCTGCGGGAGGAGAGCCGGCTATCGCACCTCCCTCCATTGCAGACGCGAGCATGGACAGCGACCGTGCCTGCCTCCACCACCACTGAGAGCCACCGCGTGCCGCCACGGCGGTCACCGCATATGTATGTGTGATGGATTCGTCTATTAGTCGATAAACTTGATGATTTGTAATGGTTTTTCTTCGATTTTTAATTTGTGTATGATGGATTTGTTTTCTTTTATCCTTGCTTGTAGTGCCTGTCATGGCACAAGCACAACAGTGGTGTCGTGCCCAGAGGCAAGGCACGGCACGCTCAAAGAGCCATGGTGTTGTGCTCGTACCTGTGAATGAGCACGGCGGCACTGAACGACACGATTGCTTCTCATGCCCTATTAGTGCCAGACCACCCCCCCCCCCCCGCCCGCAGCTGCGGTCGTGCCCGGTTTCTTTGGACACAGGCACACGGTCTATAGGTGCCGGCGCAGGTTGTCGAGCTCTTTGCCATGGACTTTGTAAGCGTAGAAGCACCTGCAGCTGCCGGCACTACCACTCGGCCCCATACTCCATCCGGTTCCGTATTAGAAATCGTTTAGGACAGCGACACAGTCACCAAAGCACAACTTTGACTTCTCTTTTCCTATACAAATATTTATTGGAAAGTTATATATGTACATTCTTATGAAAGTAATTTTCAAGAAAAATCTATTTATATGATTTTCACATTTTCAAACTCAATGATTTAAAAGTAATTCATGATTTATATTCCAATGTTTGACTCAAACCTTGTCCAAAACAACTTCTAATATGGAACCGGAGGGATTACGTGTTTCCAGTTTGCGTAGAGCTTCCCAACATTTTCATTTTCAGTGTATATGTAATGACTTTGTACTTTCTTTGCTGTCAAGTATAGAATTGGAGCGTGAGCTGGAAAAGAAAACAATAAGTCCATTGGCTGGCTCCGCTCATGGGCCGGACCAAGCAGTACTCAATAGA
Organism: Cenchrus americanus; assembly: GCA_947561735.1. Taxonomy (NCBI): domain Eukaryota; kingdom Viridiplantae; phylum Streptophyta; class Magnoliopsida; order Poales; family Poaceae; genus Cenchrus; species Cenchrus americanus. Next base: position 47,521,328 of record OX387241.1, on the reverse strand, counting down.
GCAAGCTCACATAAGCAACCCGGTTTTCTCAGAACGGGATGTGGCCGCATGGGCTATCAGGCGGCCGGCGGCGCACCAAGATTCACACGCGGCCATTTCCTGAGCCCAACCTCACGCCGTCAGCACGGCGCTAAAGGGTGTGGCGTCGTTGTATAATAGCACGGCGCCACGGGTCATAGCGTCGTGCTATTATACAACAGCCCATGGCGTTGTGACACGGTGGATAGTGTATAGTATGCAGCCGCATACCGTTATGAGAGTGCTTTACTGTCACATAAATTTTTATTAGAATGACACAGTACAACGCAGACACTCACAACATGGTACATGATCCACAAAGATATAATTTTTCATGAGCATACAACAAGTTTTTAGCAGAAGGATATGCATGGTTAAAGAAGAAAATAGACAAGGAAAAACATCCCTATCCTAAGTGCACGCTCCCTCGATCCTACTACCACGTATACTTTCTTGTAGCTACATAGCCCAGTTAGGCTACAACCTATAGTAATTAAATAATTAATGTACCAATCACACTGCAGTCTCTCCACTGTACAATGCTGGCATACATAAAGTGACACGCTTTGACAAGGACCAGAAACTTTACACCGACGCAGTGGCGGAGCCAGGAAAAAAAATTAGCTGGGGCAACTTCTAACGACAGACCAAACTAAAATGAATCACACACCAATTCACACATTCATACACTGCAATTGTGCAAATTTTATGCGAAGTTTAAAGATTTAGCCTCAAATTTGAAGAATAAAGACACAAATTAGCAAATACTAAGAGCCTACGAGCCATAGCGTCATCTAGGAGTGTTACCGGAGCTTTAAAAAAACGATGGAGAAGAAGAAACATATTCAAACTAGTGCAAATCTAGGTGGGGCAGCTGCCCCAGCTAGCCCCAATGTGGCTACGCCACTGCACCGACGTTCATGCACTAGACAAAACAAAACAAGCTGTTTTGGCTTATTCTCTTTGTCCAAAACGCCGTGTAGTAGGTATCGTCAACTGGCACGGAGGTGCGTACGGTGGAGGACGGTGGTACTAGTTGGTAATTTGCACACGATGGGGGTGTGCGTCGATCGTAAGGGCTTGCAGTGTTGCAGGCCACATGCAGATCGATCGATCTAGACGAGGAAGTTAGGGAGCCCGATCTTCTTGCCGGTTCTCTTGACGTCCTCTTGCACCTTGCTCCGATACTCCCCGAACGTGAACGTCCTGTAAGGAGAAGGCTCCTCGCAGGTGCCGATGGGTGAGTCGTAGGACGGGCAAAGGAAGTAGGCGACGGAGTAGCGCTCCGTCGTGGCGTTGGTCACCACCTTGTGCTCCACGCTCTTGTATCTGTTGTTGCTCCAAGCCTTCAAACAAATGCAACGAGAAGAGAGTGAATTGAAGCCACGCCTTGGGGTTACAAATTAACGCAAGCACGATGCTGACAGATTGTAAAAGAGAAGCGTGCGTACGGCAAATGTTTACTCAATCCTAGCAATGTAATTAATCTGATGTTCATTATCAGTAGTACTACGTTGAAAGTAAGTTGGGTGTGTGATTTCTGTGTCTGGATAAGGGCAAGTTCGCTTTAGTACTCCATATAGCAGCTGTACTACTGGTGTGATCTCCGATCCCATTGGTTCCTCTCGCAAAAGCTGCGGTACACACCATGTGGCTATGCGAGTGTAGCGTGCATGGACAGGTCAGCTCTCGTACTGCCATGTTGTCCTGTCCCTAGAACTTGGTTAGCCGCAGTAGATACGCGCAGCAGTGTATGTGCGCGCGCGTGTCTGACGCGGCATGCACGCAAGGCCTCAAGTTTATTGATTGAAGAGTCAAAGGAATCGGAATATGTTCATGCTGGATTCTGTACCTGCTTGTGCCTGATGCGATCCTCCTCGTACACAAAACAAGGTAGTAGCTACTAGGCTTTACTAGGTGCTACTACCTCGGAGGACGACGACACCGACCGATCGGCATGTGCAGATCGAGGACCAAAGGGAAACAAAGCAACGTGATGGGTGTGTACGTACCTGGAAGAGGTCCCCGATGTTGACGATGAGGGCGCCGGGGATGGGCTTGACGGCCACCCACCTGGCGCCCTTCATGAGCTGCAGGCCGCCGACGTGGTCCTGGCAGAGCACGGTGAGGAAGTCGCTGTCGGTGTGCGGCACCAGGCCGAAGGCGTCCGGGGACACCGGGCACGGCGGGTACCGGTTCAGCCGGAGGAAGCACGTCGTCTCGTCGCACCCCTCGGCCGGGAACCGCTCCGACGACGACCCGCGCCGCCCCGCCAGGAGCGCCTCCGCGAGCACGCGCGCCAGCGTGCCGGCCAGCTTCGACATCGCGACCGCCACCTCCCGCGTCACGTCCCTGCGGCGGCAACGGCGACGTCGGCACAACGACACAACCCCCCGTGGCTCATCAGCTTTGCAAAATTATATGATGTGACGATAGCACCGTGTAAATTAAGTGTGTAAACTATAGATACTGTTGTGCCGACCTGAAGACTTCAATTATTATTTCACCAATATTTTAATCTAATTATATACATGCAACTTGAGCTAGCTAACTGCTAACTGCAAGTCTAGAGAACTCCCTTCCAGAGCCCAATCATAAAACAAATTCAAATGTTAAAAAAAACATTTGGTAGGGATCACACGTATACTATTTTAGAAAGCACATAATAAGTACTAGCTCTTTTTCCATGACACATGTAAATAAAAAAGAAATATAAGGACGTCCCTTGATGTTTCATTAAATTTAATCCTTTTCCCTACCCGATCACTAGCCCGTGAAAGGACCACTGATTATTGGTAGCCGCCATATGCACAAATAATCAATCATGAAGTTGTACTCATCATGAGACCAGGACTCCCTCAGGCGTAGTATGATATGACATGATCTTCTAATAAATTAGATTTTGATTGTTTATTTATCTTATATTATATTGTTTACAGTTATAAATTTATAAGTATTGAAGAGTACATTTGATTACAATACAGTTATGCCAAATTTATATTATTATGAAACTATTTTTTTGGCTAAACTATTGATAAAAATTTGTAAATTTTGACTATCAATATTTGTGCGTGCTCATTATTAATATAATATACCAGGAACACGGGTGGAGTGATCGCAAAGAGAACCTCGACGGATCGGACCCTAGATTTTACACATCAGACATGAGTTACAACCCACTACTTTGAACCGACTTGCTGACTTAGTAGTAAAAGCCGTAACAAGAAAAGTTGATGCTGCCAGGCCAGCTTGTAACCGCCGTAATTGAAGCGCCTCTCCTTTTCCCCGGCCGGGTTACGTCGTGTCCTGGCTGGTAATATTCCGCGCTGCACCAATAACCCGCGTCGCAGTCATATGCGACCCCGGCTCATGGAATCGTATTTAGTTACCAGTCCCTCTTAGCTCTAGGAAGCCAGGATTTTTTTATTTTTTATTTTTTGGCCGATGGGTGTCACTAGCTACTGTGGTGTGTACTTAGAAATGCTCGCTTGCGTTGGCAGCAGAATACACCATTTCGATCGATCTAATAACAGCAGAATCGGAATCAGCGTGGACGCATGTCGAACGAGCGATCTCGTCGTCGTCGTCGATCGGTAAACTACGCACAAAAATGAGAAAAAGCATGGTACTTCTCGCTAGCCAATAATTAGGGGTGGTGTATGTACTACTGGTGTGAAGTGTGAACTGGAGTGATCATGTACGATGCTGTAGGAATACGAACCTGAGGGCGGTGAGGTCGCCGAAGTTGCAGCGGTCGCCGGAGACGCCGGCGAGCGGGACGTGGAAGGCCTCGGACCAGGAGAGCTGCCGCGGCGACGTCGCGGTCGGGGTGCCCCAGCGGTAGGAGTCGTCGAGGAGGCCGGCCGTGGACTTGGCCTCGAACGGGAGGCGGAACAGGCGCGCCTGCTCCCGCCGCATCGCGTCCAGGAGCCCCGGCGCCACGCCGTGGTTGCGCACCTGGAAGAACCCCCACTCCTCGGCGGCGCGCGCGATGGCCGCCGCGCACGCCGCCCGCTCCGCCGCGTCCGAGCCGCCGCCGTCGCTCGTCAAGCAACCGACGTCGACCATCGGGAGCTCGCACTCCGCCACGGGAACTGCCGCTGCCGCCGTGTGCGCGCCGTCGTCGTCGTCGCCGCCGTAGCGCCGGAGCAGCGCGTGGTAGCTGTCCGCCAGCGGCGGCTCCGCTGCGTTCCCCGCGAAGGCCGGCATGGCTTTCTGGCTGGCTCTCCCGGTCGGACGAACGAAACAGGCTGTGTGCAAGGACACTCGCTGGCTGGAGCAGCGTGTGCGCGCACGCGGAGGCTCTAGCTGTGTGCTTGGCTGCGCCTATGCGAGCGTCCTGCGCACAAGCTGAAGAAGCTTCCTCTGTATATAGGGCCGAGGGCGACGCGGTGTCTTGCATTGGCTGCCTGCGGAGTAGTGCACCGTCGCACAGCACGCGAACGCAGCTGGTGGGAGACGCGCGCTCGTGGCGACGAAGCTTTAACTACCTTGTGTGCGTGGTGGGGTCCGGCCCGATCGAGCGCGAGGCGAGGCGAGGCGAGGCGTGACACCATCACACCAGTGGTGATTAATTAGGCGGAGGCGCGCCGGCGAAGGCTGACACTTGGAGGCGGTATGGACGACGACGACGGTCGACGCGCCGGGTTTGTTTTGACTGGGCCAGCGGCGACGGCGACGGCGATCGAGCAGGCGGCGACGCGTTCGGGCGTGCATGGCGACGCGGACAGCGTATTTTAATACGCTGCCAGTACTAGTACACGTACGGGTACACTGACAGAGTACGTGTGCGCGTACGTATGGGCAACTAGGCGTGCAGCAGGGATTTCTCTCGAAGGGTGTAGTAGCGCCGTCCAGCCCTGTCGGCCCCCCACCGCGGTCTCCATGGGCAGCAGGTCATGGCCGCGCCCGCTGCGTGTTCCGCCGAGAGGCATACGGGCGCGGGCCGCCTGCCGCGCCTCAGCACTCAGTCCTGCTGCGATATTCCCCACTCGTCACTGGACACAGGACACTGGGTATGTAGTCGCATACTGTAAATTATACTAAGTACGTACTCTCCCCTCTAAGAGCTGCAAAAGGATACGGAGTATTTGGGCCAATCTAATGCCATAGCTTTGGCGTTAAAATGTACGGAGTATACTTACTACTATGTTGCCTGTGTACCGCACGTTGATCATGGTCTAAGCTTCTCTACTGGGTTCAAGACACTGATCTGGGAAGGACCTTTGAGGAATTAATCTATGGACATTGGTGCTCCCAGCAGACAAGGGGCCATGCTGCCTTTGCTAGTTTGCTGCATGCTGCTCCTATTGGGGCACCATGGCTGGGTGCAGTGGGGCAATGGCTTGAGGAGCTAGAATACTAGATTCGGTGGTTGCAACGGTAGCACAGGCACAACGCCGCATGGCGATTTTTTTAAAACAAAGAGAAAAAACACGCAACCTCTTAATGAGCACGATACATTATGTTCACTCAAAAGTTTGCCACTCCTCTTCTCCGGAATATCATACCGTTACCTCATGTCTAGTCAGCAGGCCGACGTATGCCTATTGAGTAAATGGATTTTTTAGCTAGCAGATGAAGAGGGTTTATGGCAACAAATTCTCAAGAATAAATATTTGAAAGGTAAAACCCTCTCACAAGTTGCAAGGAAGAAGGGGGGCTCACAATTTTGGTGGGACTTAATGATAGTTAAAAAGTTGGTAATGGAAAGAGGACGTTTCAAAACTCAAGATGGATCCCAGACAGATTATGAAGGACATATGGATCGGGAATGAACCTTTGATGAAAAAGTGTCCGTCTTATACAACATAGTGAGGAAGAACGCTTATGTGGCTCACGTACTAAGTACGACATTGTATCTTTTAGGAGGGTTTGGTGGGTGAGAATTGGGCCAAGTGGCTCCATCTGGTCGGGAGTATTCTTGTGGTTAGGCTAAATGAAGGTAAGGACCCCTTTATCCGGACTAGGAGCAAAAATTTCTCAGTAAAGGCCATGTATAATGATTTGGTGATGGGGTCAGGGAGATCTTTTAATTGTTGCACCTGGAAAGTCAAAATTCCCCTAAAAATAAAGATTTTTCTTTGCTATCTTAGAAAAGGTGTTACTTTAACCAAGGATAATCTATCTAGGATGCAATGGAAAGGATGTCTCTGGTGTTGCTTTTGTAGCGAGCTAGAAACCATTCAACATCTCAACATCTTTTTTTTAATGTCCAATGGCTAGATTAATGTGGGGTGCAATCGGTGTTACATTTGAGATTGCAAAACATGTAAACACTGCTAATCGTTTTGGTTCTTGGCTTAAAAGTTTCACTCGTAAGCAAAGGAGCCAAGTATTGATTGGTGTGGCCGCTTTATGTTGGGCATTATGGCTCAATAGCAATGAGGTTGTGTTCCAAAGATCAAAGTCTAAATCAATTTTGCAGGTGTTATTTAGGGGAACCTACTGGATTAGGAGTTGGTCCATCCTATCTAAAGAGGAGGAGGTGAACAACTTGAAGGAAGGTTGTCGTCAACTACAAACTGCGGCATTGGATTTCATTAATAGAGCTGGATGGAATGTTTTGAGGCGCATCAAGTTTTAGTGCTTTGGGTCATTTCTTAGCGGGGATATTTTTCTTTTCATTTTCAATTTGTGTCTGGGTGCTTTGGCGCCAATGGTCTGTGCCATCTGTGTACTGCTAGTGTATGGTGTTTAAACTTGGGTGTAGCGTCCTGGATGTTGGCAGTCTATGTACTGCAGGTTCGTTGGTCATGTATGATTGTAGACAGTCACTTATGGCTGTTGAGACCAGAGTTTCTCCTTAATCTAATAAACTGGGGCATGCATGATGTTCCTACAACCTATATTTTTTCGATTTCACATATTTCAATGTTTATAACACGCATTTACAGCTGATGTTTTAGGATTACTTGTTCCACAGAATTTCTTAAGAAAAATTAATAGATCCTTTCTCGGAGAACTATAAAAGAAAATTCTTTGCATAAGGTTTTTGAATCTCTGGAACATTGTTCAAACAAGTTATTTTACCAAATTTATTCAAACAAGTTCTCTAAAAAATCTTTGTTAGGAAATAAAAAGTCTGATAAAGAGTAGTATGAGGGGATATAATTTTAGCGAAGGAATGGCGTGACACAAAAAACAAACAAACTAGTTGAGTGCATGTGCGGCATACACGTGATGGAGCATACAATAATCTGTTTAATAAATTAAATAACAAGATACAAAATGAAGGGGAAAGAGGAAATAGAATGAGAGAGAAAAATATTTAAATGCCCTGGATGAACCATCAATTATAGATCCAAGATTTCATGAATCTACAAATACCTAGCTCTAAGAAATCTGCACATCTTTTGTGTTGGAGCTTTGCTAAACTTTGTGCATATATCTGCTATAATAAGGATTTCTACCTACATACGTCGATCATGCATCACTTTCCTATCACCCTCTATGATTGTCGGTTGAAGAAAATTAATCAACATGTGAAGTACATTATTTTATTTGGCGGGGAAGCTAGGTACTTTACTTGCATTTCCCCATCCATACTTTTGACATTAAGGGCGCGTTTGCGAGGGCGGCCCACGGGCTCGGCTGCGCTCGTGGGCTACAACTCGCCGTGTTTGTGGCCTTGGCCCGCTTGCTGGCCAGGCTCACGAGAGCCAAAAGAGCCCTCTCAGCCCGGCCGCGGGGAAACGCCAGAAACCCTCGTTTCCCCGCAGCCGAGCTCGTGGCGGCGCGTGCTGGCGATTTTGGGCGGCGGCGGGGTGGCTCGCGCGGGCTCTGGCGGGAGGGTGAAACCTCCTTCGCGCGCGATGGAGCTCGGGCGGGAGGGTGAAACCTCCTTCGCGCCATGGCTTCCGTCTCCCTTTATAAGGGTCGCCACTCCCCACTGCTGTTCTTCTTCCTCTTCTTGCTTCCTCTTCCACCCTGCTCGTGAGAAACCGGCGGTGAGTGCTGGTGCGTGGCGGCGTCCCTGCTCCGGCCCTGAGGTTCGTGGCGGCGTCCCTGCTCCGGCTGCTGCTGGGACTCCGTGGCGGAGATCTGCTTCCTCTTCGTCTCGATCTGTGTCCTCTACTCCCAGATCTGCTTCCTCTTCTTCTCGGTCTGCGTCCTCTACCCCCAGATCTGCTTCCTCTTCGTTCGTTTGACCCCGAGGCAAGGTGAAATCGACCCCCTTTCTCATGATTTGCGTTAGGGTTTGTTAGAGATGTGCTGGTTCTTCGCTTGCTGATGATGCGTTAGGGTTTGTTGTACTATGTTGTTGTTGGCGTGATAGGTTTACTACCCATGTTCTTGATTTGGTTCGGTTTCTTGTGTGCACATGTTCTTGATCTATTAGGTTAAGTATCTATGTTGTTGATCTGTTTAATTTTGTTGTCCCATATTGTTCCTGATCTGTTTTGTGTTGTTCTGCCATATTGTTTTGTTCATTTGTTTCTGTTTCTTGTATCATGTTGTTCTTATTTTGGTTAATTGGTCGATGATGTGGTCCAAAGATAGCACTGGGAGGCATCACAGTACTAGATGAAGCTGTGCTTTTGATATGCATTCATTTCTCATTCATGTTGATGCCTAAGCAAGGTACAAATCTGAATTCTTGTTACATTCTTACATGCTTGTAGATGGATCTTTCTTTGAGCCGTGACATGCTGTGTAGGAAGGCAGCTGCCTTGACTATTGTTATGGTCTCCTTTGTATCCAGTAGGCTGAAAAGGAAAACCCCTGAATCTGAAACCCCCCTGCCTGATCCTATAGCTCTAGCCCTGATTAGGGATGAAAATGAGCAGCACAGACACAGAACACTAGAAATGATATACCACTCTACAGATTCAGAGTGTATTTCTATGATTAGGATGAAGAGAGCTGCCTTTTTTGGGTTAGTGAGCACTTTTAGAGACAGGGGTCTTGTCTCTGATAGAGATGGAGTGTCAGTGGAGGAGCGAGGTTGCCATGTTTTTACATGTTGTAGGGCACAACCAAAGGTATCGGGTTGTCCACCAATCCTTTAGGAGGTCCATCCAAACCGTCCACAAGCATTTCCATCAAGTGTTATATCTTGTGTGGGTGAACTTAGGAATGAAATGATAAAGCCAGCTAGCACAAGCACTCACCCAAAAATACTTGGAAGCCATAGGTGGAATCCATATTTCAAGGTAAATATATATATCTTGAGATCATTGATCAAAGTAAATATCTTACAAACACTGACACAAACTTTTTAGGATGTAATTGGCTTTATAGATGGCACTCATTTCCTAGCAAGGGTTCCTAGGCGCATGCAACAAGCTTTCAGGGGTAGAAAAAGGATCCCACCCAAAATGTTATGGTGGCTGTGAATTGTGATCTGAAATTCACATATGTCTTGGCTGGCTGGGAGGGTTCAGCCCACGATGCCACTGTTTTGGCAGATGCTATAGTCAGGGCGGATGGCTTCAATGTGCCACAAGGTAATAACACAACACATTTAATACATATTCAATGGCTAATAAACATACACACTCACAGTAGATGTCTTGTGTAGGTAAAATGTTCTTGGTAGATGTTGGGTATGCATGCAAAAGTGGTTTCCTACCTCCCTACAGGGGGGTTAGGTACCATTTATCTGAGTATGGTCCAAGGAACAGGCCCACTAATGCAATGGAGCTCTACAACCTTAGGCACTCATCACTTAGAGTGACTATGGAGAGGGAAATAGGAGCACTAAAGGGCAGGTTTAGGATCTTGGACAACAAACCATTCCACAAGTATACCACACAAGTCAAGCTGGTTGTTGCCTGTGCCATTTTGCACAATTGGATCCTAGGTTTTGGCACTGATTCAGTTGTGCCAGCAGAGTAAGGGATGTTGCTTCTCCTGCTCCTGTGGATGTGGCTGGGGCTGGGGCTTGTGCTGGGGCTGTGAGGGCAATGAGGTGGACCAACAACACCTCTGGCTTTGTGCTTAGGAGGATGGCTGCCCTTGTTAGTGATGGCGAGCGGACACGATAAGGTTTTCAAGGAAAAGGATGTCAATGCTGTGGCCAAAGCTGTTAAGGAGTATTGTGGGGAGACTGTTACCTCCACTCAAGTGTACAACCACTTGAGGAAATGGAGGCAGAAGTGGTCTAGGGTGAGCAAGTTGAAGGACCTTAGTGGTGCTCTCTGGGATGATGACACTCATGCTATCATGCTTGAGCATGAGCACTACCTTGGCCACTGCAAGATAGCAAATTGATCTATAATCTTTACCTATTGTACCTTCTGTTCCTCTTCTTAAATCCTATTTGCCCAACCATGCAGGATCATCCCAAAGATGCAGAGTTTCTTAACTGCCCTATTAGGTTTTACTCTGAGATGGAGGCTATATTTGCTAATGCCATGGCCACTGGAAAGTTTGCACTTGGGTCTGGTGAAGCCTTAGGACAGAAGCCAGTTGATAGTGTTGCTGGAAAGGCTGATGGCCCTCCTCACACCACTGTCCCTAGTGAACAAGGGGGGGATAGCAAAGCCACTGAAGTGCTTCCTACCAGCACATCTGTTGCTGGCTCTAAGAGGAAGAGAGGGAACTTCTCTGAGGATGAGATGCTCATGTTGACTAACATGAGTGATGTTGTGAACAATGTAGCAAAAGCTCTTAGGGAGACTGGACCTGCCCATGTTGATGGTAATCTCTACCTTGCTGTGATGGAGATGCCAGGATTCACTAAGGAGGCACTAATTGTTGCTTACACCTTCCTCCTTGACAACAAGGCCCAAGGTACAGGCTTTGTGAACATGAGTGATGCACATAGGACCCTTTGGCTTAGGACCTTCCTGGCCAAAAACTACTATGGTTAGTTTGTCTATGTGGTCTTGCTGCACAGGAGGGGGTTGAATGTTGAGCAGTATAGATGTGATCCACCCCCTAAACCACACTCTCCTCTTTTGACTACAGATGGGTTCTTTTGATGATGACCTTTTGTGCAGTCTAGGTTGATCTTGTCACACCTGACCTTTTGTTGATGCTAGTTTAGAAGGGTGACTAACTATTTGAGCCCTTGGTTGTTGGGCTGGAACTTATGCATGTAAGAACTTATTTGTGGTGCCTCTGTTGGTTACCCATGCTCAGCCTTATCTGGGTTGCTGGTTAAGAAATTACTTGAACTGCAATGCTTTACTTGATACTTGGATTGCTCTATTCCTGTTTCTTTTTACTTGTGGTGGTACTAGTGGGATTTGAGGCCTATGATGCAACAACATACATAAGTTGGATGCCTTTTTCCTTTGTTTGCAATTAATCATGTGTTTCATCTACAATGTTGAGGTGTCTTCATCTGCAATGTTCTTTTCTATTTGCTTTCTTTCTTGTTTGCAAGGCATCCAACAATGATTGAAATTAACAAATCCACCACAACATACAAGCTGAGGCCAATGTTTACTGTCTACCTAACTGCCTATGATGATAATCATGTTTGCTCATTGAATTGATGAACTTGAACTTGTGAGGGACTGGAGCTGTTGGTCATCTGTTCTGTTTTGCCTATGAAGATGTTTTTTCCTGCTCTATTATTCATGTCTGTCATCAAACCGTGGGACACATCGATTCCCAGGCAATCTGTCATGACTGGGATCGACGTGTCCCACGGTTCCATGCCTGCCATGAGAACCTCTTTGCTGCTGCTTTCTATCCTTAAGCTCCAAGTTCAAGTTCAAATGAAATGCAAACTTATCTGAGGCTGATGTTCTGTGTTCTTCCTTTGCTCCAATTTTGCCTATGATGATGATCAGATGTATATAACCTCTCATGGCACTCATCAAACCATGGGAGACATCCATGCCCATGTTTTTCAAATACTGGGCTGGATGTGTCCCATGGTTCCATGGTTGCCATGAACCATTTGTTACTGCTTTTAATATCAAATCATCTGAGGCCAATTTGTTGTTGCCATGGTTGCCTATGATGATTCAATTTGTTTGCCAATTAATTGATGAACTTCAACTTGTGAGGGACTGCAGCTGTGAAACTTCACTTGTTCTTTTTCTCATGTCTGTAATCAAACTGTCTGATTCATCCATTCCCAAGCTGTTTTGTGAAGCCTGGGATGGATGTGTCCGACGGTTCCATTACTGCCATGATCTTATTTTTCAAACACATGCTACCTTATGCTCTAAGTTGAGGTTTAGATGATATTGCAAACTAATCTGAGGCCAATATTCTATGTTCTTCCTTTCCTCCTCTCTTGCCTATGATGATGATCAGATGTATATAACCTCTCATGGCACTCATCAAACCGTGAGACACATCCATGCCCATGTTCTTCATATACTGGGCTGGATATGTCTCACGGTTCCATGGTTGCCATGAACCATTTGTTACTGCTTTTAATATCAAATCATCTGAGGCCAATTTGTTGTTGCCATGGTTTCCTATGATGATTCAATTTGATCATCCATAGAGGGATGACCTTGATCTATGTGTTATATCCTTCTCATGTCTCCCATCAAAACGTCGAACTCATCCATGCCCAATGATTTCGTCACTGGGCTGGATGTTTTTGATGTTTCCATGGTTGCCATGTGTTGTCTACCCTGCTTGGAACTCCTGTCTGAGGCAAATTTGTTGTTGCCATTGCCTATGATGATTCAATTTGTTCATCCATAGAGGGATGACCTTGATCTGTGTGTTGTATCCTTCTCATGCCTCCCATCAAAACATCAAACTCATCCATGCCCAATGTTTTGTACCCCGGGCTGCTTGAGTTTGATGTTTCCATGGTTGCCATATGTTGTATGCATTTTATCCTTGTTGTATGATCAAGGTCACCTTTATGTGAAAGATAAAAAAGTTTCTGAGGCAATGATGTTAATTATATTTTTTCAATTAAACAATGATGTAAATTATATGATATTATTGATGTTAATGATGATGCTAATTGTTAGCACTTGTAATTATGCAGTTGTAATTTGCAAACTGTTGCTCATTATTTGTAAGCTCTTCCTCCTCAATGCATATCCTTATTTCTGTCTAAGGGCCAGGCCGACGGCAGCCAACTGCCAAACACGTTTTCAGTTTGGCAGTTGGAGGTAGTTGGCCTCTAGCCCGGCTCCCAAAATGGCCGCAAACACAATCTGGACTCGACCCGGCTCTGGGGAAACATGCACGCAAACAAGGTGCTTTGCACCATTTGGGCCAGGCCAATCCAAGCCTGGCCCAAGCGGGCAGGCCAGGCTACCCTCGGCCACCCTCGCAAACAGGCCCTAAGTATGTCAATTGATAACTACTCCCAAAACGAATAAGGACGTTTTAGGATTGTCCTATCAAACTTTCTAAACTTTGACCAAATTTATAGACAAAAATATCAATGTTTATAACATCAAACAGATATATTGTAAAAATATATCTCATGATGAATCTAATGGTTTTTATTGTATATCATAAATATATGTAGTTTTTTCTATAATCTTGGTCGAAGTTAAAAAAGTTTGACTTAGGATAATCATAAACTTTTTTGGGATAGAAGGAGTAATCAAATTATATTCATATTTAGTATGTAATATTTGCATCAACATACTCATAATCATAACACCTTTAGGAAATACTAATTTATTTTAGACACTAAAAATATTAGGAATTGCAGGTTAAAATCTACATTTGAAAATGAGGTAGAAGAAAATTATTGGAACACACGTAAAATTATTTGCCTAGGTCTAGGCCCGAAGCATGAGCTATGCTCATGACTAGCGGTAGAGGTAGAAAATCTGTATTCTTTATTAACGAGGTCCAAGAATGTTTTATATTTGTGGGTAAAAATAAGTAGATCCTACCAAAATACTGCAAGACAAAAAATCTTACTAATTAGAGGTTCCTATTGAGGCATCCACGTGATGTCACTTAGAATCCTAGGTGGTCAGTCTAAAAAACTAGAGAAATCTTATAAATTCTCACAAAAATCATGAACATCCTGCCATCAATTCAACATCTCTAATCATAATAGTCATCGTATATGTTATCTTTCTAATAAATTACCCACCTCTACCATTATGAAAATAGACCAAAGCAAGCCCCTAAACATGTATCTAAATTACCCATATATGCCATTATTAAAAAATAATGTAAATTAACCCTTAATTTTAATGTAAATTACCCACCTATGATGCTATAAAAACAATATCAAATAACCTCTAAATTTGCATATAAATTATCCACTTATGTGCTTATTACATTTAAAGTAACCCCAAATCTGAATCTAAATCATATAGTTACAATAAAACTTTAAAGTGCATTAATATCAAATTTTAAATTAATATTTTTATAATTATCAATATATTATGTATGTGTTTTCTCAAAAATATTATTTATGTTATTGTATATATATAAAAATACTTCCCATAATGTGTGTCGTCATATATTCATGAATGAGAGATAGATAAGAATACTAATTTTTATGTTGTTCATAGCTTAAAATAAAGTGTTCAATTAAATACAAATCAAACACATATGGAGGTGTTATGCTAAGTGAAAAAATGGTTACTAACCGAACCTATTACAATTATTAGAATATGTAATATATGAATGAGAGTGTGAGATAGATAATCATAATCATTAGCTATTTCTAACTAACCCGTGCGGGGGCATGAGTTGATAGACTAGTTATTAAAATAGGTAGGGACTTCCCTGCTGAATTTGGTAAAAAAAAATACATGACAGAAAATGCCTTATTATATGCTATTTTAATTGTCAAAAAAATGTATTAATATATTTGCTGCGGGCTCCGTAGGTCAAAACCAAACTGATGATGCTCCGACCGCCAGTGCTGGCTTAGAAAAGGTTTGTTGAACTATAGTATAGTACACAGTAGTCCGCTCTTTTCAACCCTGAACAATAATAAAGCAATGCGAAGGGCGGCAGTTTGTTCCTCGTCCGGAAGGCCAGACAATCTTTCTAAGAGACCAGCTTTACTGACCAAAGTAGCAGTTCGTACTAAATTAAACTGTAAGCTACCGGCCGGTCCGAGATTTGGCACAAATTTCCAATTATTTCCCTGTCAGTAGGTTAAACATTTTCTTTTTTCAGATGGAGCGACATTTCAATGATTTCACACACGCATCGGATCACGCGTGGGCAACGCAGCATATTCTACGCGTTTAATTCGATCCTCTGCTGCTGCTGCTAGCCTGCTCCTGCCAGATAATTAATTCTCGTAAAATTAAACAAAACACGAGCTAGAAGGAGCCGGAAGCATCCATCTCATTTGCCAGGATCGATCACGGCATGCCATGTTACAATGTCTTAATAACTGAAGAACTGTTCGTCTCCATTTTTGACCTCATTTATTGAGGCATGTCTCGATGAAGTTTAATTATGATAAATGAAGTCGTTTTATATAAGGATTAAGAATATAAATCATTAATAACTTTTAAGTTGTTGAGTTTGGAAATGTGAAAACTACATGAATAAATATGTCTTGCAAAATATTTTCATAGAAGTATACATATGTTATTTTGTAATAAATATTTTTCATAAAAAATAAGAAGTCAAAGTTGTACTTTGAAGACATTATTGTTAGTTCGATCTCTCTACCGTTACGGCCCAAAGGTGGGCCGTAACGGGCCTGTTACCGCGCCCTGGTCGGGGGCGCCCAACCAATCCATGGTTGGTGGGCCCCCGTCGCACAGTGCTATAAAGAGAGGGTGGAGGCCACGGCTCGCAGTACGAGGTTCACCGCGCCGCCACCGGGCCGCTCGGCGGCCGCGCGTTCACCGTGGTGGTGGACGTGCGCGCCGGCGAGGGGGCCGGCAGCAGCGCCGCCTTTCTCCACCGGTCACCAGAGGTGGTTTTCCCTCTCTGGTTCTTGCAGTTTTTTTCTGTCTACGGTGTCTTGGTGGAGGAGTAGGGAAGAAGTAAGGAAGGTGGGGCCTTGCCGCGGTCAAGGACCGGTCGGTGCCGCTCACCGCCGCCGGCAGGGCCGCCGGCCGCGGGGAAGAACAGTCGCCGCCGGCGCTGGTTTGGGGCTGCGGGTCAGGAGGAAAAATCTAAGGCGTCTAGGGTTTGCTCAGTCATCTGGAGTTTTTATACCGCGTGCTTTTCGCTAGGTTGGATGCTGTCCGTCGATCTCCAGATCGACGGCAGCGGATGGCTGGAGAGCTCTGTGGGCTGGATTGAGCCCAGGTGGGATGCGGCGCTGGGCCGCTTGGCCAGCCCAGCCGTTGGCTGCTGGGCCAGGAGCCCATGCGGGCGCAGTACGATGGCCGCGGGCCGTTTTTGACTGCTGGGCCAAAATCTGAAGCTGTGAACAGTACCGTTTTCCTTTTAAGTTTTGTATTTCAGAAGCATGTTTTATTTGTTGTTTATGCTTATTTGCTATTTTTTCTTTTAAGTTATATCTCTGTTTAATTTTTTGATAAATTCATGAAATTTACAGAGAGTAGGATGCTTCTGAAATTAAGGTTTTCTCTGTTTTATTTGTTTGTTTTTCTGCTGCGTTGCTTTATTTTCTCTAGTTAAATTGAACCAAAGGGATATTTAATTAGAGAAGGTTTTTTCTTTTAAGAATATGTTATGATATTGTTATTTTTCTGGCCAAAGCTGATAATTACAATATGATGACCTGATACACTAAAGTTTTATGCATTAGTTCTATTTTTCTACCCAAAGGTGATATAGAATTAATGTAGTAGCATGTTGTATGTGTTAATTTTGACTAAAGTTAAATTGATGCATGCAATATTTATTGTTATATGTTCTCACACTTTTTCTGAATTTTATTTTCAGCTCAAGCTGGTTATGTTGGCCAGATCCCTGAGCTGACTGGCAACAACTACACGGTTTGGCGCAAGTTGCTGAAACTGGCATTTTTAATGCTGGGTATGGAGTACGTGATGACCATGGAGCGTCCTGCTGAGCCTGAGGCACCTGTCAGAGAGGCTAATGAGACTGATGCTGCATGGAAAGTAAGGGAAGATACCCATATCAAGGCGGAAAGTGAGCATCAACTCGCCAAAGCGAGGTGGGATCTAGACAACAAGAGATGTCTAGCGATCATTCAGACTAAGATGACAGAGGCAATTAAGGCGTCCATTCCTGAAAATGATAAGGACGGGAAGTTACTCACTGCCTCCGAGTATTTGGAGATAGTGGATAAGCAGCACTCTCATCATACTAAGACTTA
This sequence comes from Cenchrus americanus, assembly GCA_947561735.1. Lineage (NCBI taxonomy): Eukaryota > Viridiplantae > Streptophyta > Magnoliopsida > Poales > Poaceae > Cenchrus > Cenchrus americanus. Next base: position 47,504,182 of record OX387241.1, on the reverse strand, counting down.
TGCCAGTACTACTATTGGCAGTTTGGTTGCGATGAAGTACACTGGTGGTGGTATAAGGGACCACATACTTAAGATGAGCAACATGAACGGCAAGCTTGCTGAGATGGGCATGGTCCTTCCCACTGAGTTTGTCATTCATTTGATTTTTAAGTCCCTGCCTCCTGAGTTCTCTGCTTTTGAGGTCAACTACAACACCATACCAGATAAGTGGGATGTGCATAAGTTGATTGCCATGTCTGTCCAGGAGGAAGAAAGGTTAAAGGCTCAGAATGGTGGTCTTGTTAACTATGTAAACGATAATAAGAAGCCAAAGAAGAGAAGCTTTCCAAGTAAGCATTTTCAAGCTAAGAATCAAGCGGAAAGCGGACCTTCAAATGCACCTTCCCAGGGACAGATGAAGCCTAATGGCAAAGCTCCCATGCAGAATGATCAGCCTCAGAAACCTCAGAGAGCTCCTCAGCAGACAGAGTTTGCACCAAACCAGTGTCACTGGTGCAAGAAGACTGGGCACTGGAAGAAGCAGTGTCCTAAGTGGTTGCATTTCATGTGGTCAAAGAGTGAGGACATTATTACATTTGTAGATAAATCCCTGTACTTAAGTTATAGTAAATCTACTTGGTGGATTGATTCAGGTGCAACTACTCATGTTGCTAATTCTATGCAGGGTATGAGTACAACCAGAATCCTAACAAGAGGAGCAAGAACAATTAAGGTTGCGAACGGCGTCGAGGCTGCAGTTGAAGCCATTGGTGATCTCCCCATCAAGTTGAAGGACGGCTTCACGCTTCAACTCCATGACGTCCTTTATGTTCCATCTTTAAGTCGCAATTTAATTTCAGTGTCATGTTTAGCAGACAATGGTTTTGAGTGTCAGTTCAGTGCACAACATTGTTCCATTAAGTTAAATAATGTGGTTGTGGGTCTTGCCATCCGACAAGACAAACTATACATGTTGGCTATTCATGATAATTCCTTTGAATGTGTTGATTCTGTATGTGAAAAAGCGAATGTTGTATCATCTACGAATGTAAGCAAGAAGCGGAAGCGAATTGATAGCGTATCATCGAAATTATGGCATTGTCGCTTAGGCCATATTTCGAGGGGAAGGATGGAACGCTTAGTTAAGAAATCAATTCTTCCGCCATTAGAATTTAATGACTTAGAACAATGCATAGATTGCATTAAAGGCAAGTTTATTAAACAAATTAAGAAAGGCGCAAAGCGAAGCACAAGAGTGTTGGAGATAATCCACACTGACATCTGTGGTCCATTCCCCGTGGCATCTGTGGATGGTTTTGATTCGTTCATTACATTCACAGATGACTATTCTCAATATGGGTACATTTATCCAATTAAAGAGAAGTCGAAGGGCTAGACCAATTTAAGATTTTTTAGGCCTGAAGTTGAAAATCAGCACAACTTAAAGATTAAGGTGGTGAGGTCCGACCGAGGTGGGGAGTACTATGGTCGACACACCCCGTATGGCCAAGTTCCCGGACCCTTTGCAAGGTTTCTACGGGAAAATGGCATAGTTGCCCGATATAGTACACCGGGTGAACCTCAACGGAATGGAGTAGGCGAAAGAAGGAACCGTACCTTGATGGATATGGTTAGAAGTATGTTAAGCTACTCAACATTACCGATTAGTTTGTGGATGGAGACGTTAAAAACCGCCACCCACATTCTAAATAAAGTACCTAGTAAGTCAGTACCTACAACACCGTATGAATTATGGACGGGTAGGGAACCCTCCTTGAATTATATGCGTGTGTGGGGATGTCCAGCAGAGGCTAAAGTTTTTAACCCAAATATTGGGAAGTTAGACCCCAAGAGTAAGTTGCCATTTCATTGGCTACATGGAAAAATCTAAAGGATATCGTTTCTACTGTCCTACCGGACATACAAAGTTCGTGGAAACGAGGCACGCTGTTTTTCTAGAGGATGAAATGATCAGAGGGAGCAAGGCAGTTCGAAAGATTGATCTTGAAGAAAAGCAGGTGTGTGCACCCACTCCTATGGTTGAAGAGGTTGAAGAACCGTATTTTGAGCTGCCTGCTGTTCCGATAGCCACAGTGCAACCCACTGTGGTGCCGGAACCTGTTGTTAGTACGCCTGTGCCATCAGTGGAAGAAAATGAGGAAACTGTTCAACAGAATCCTACAGGAACAACTGATGCACCGGAAGAAACACAACAACCCCAAGTGCAGGAAGAGCCAGTAGCAGAGGCTCCGAGGAGGTCATCAAGAGTCAGAAAGTCAGCTATCCCTGATGATTATGAAGTTTATGAATGTGAAGAAATTCACATAGAAGGTGATCCTACTTCTTATGAAGAAGCTATGAGTCGTCCTGATGCATCCAAGTGGCAAGAAGCCATGGAAGATGAAATGAGGTCAATGAGTACCAACAGAGTTTGGGACTTGGAGGAAATTCCTAAAGGAGCCAAAACAGTAGGCTGCAAATGGGTCTAAAAGATAAAATATGACTCCAAAGGGAATATAGAAAAGTATAAAGGACGGCTTGTGGCCAAGGGCTATACGCAAAGAGAAGGGATAGATTACAATGAGACGTTTTCTCCAGTCTCTTGTAAGGATTCTTTTAGGATCATAATGGCCTTGGTGGCGCACTATGATTTGGAATTACACCAGATGGATGTTAAGACGACATTTCTGAATAGAGATTTATATGAAGATGTATACATGACTCAACCCAAAGGTTTTGTTGTGAAAGGGAAGGAACATTTAGGATGTCGTTTAAGAAAATCCATTTATGGTTTAAAGCAAGCCTCTAGACAGTGGAATTTAAAGTTTGATGAGACCATCACAAAGTTTGGTTTTAAGGCAAATATTGAGGACAACTGCGTTTATGCAAAGTTTAAGAATGGGAAATTCATTTTCCTAATACTGTATGTGGATGACATTCTACTAGCTAGTAGTGATGTTAGACTGCTGCAGGAAACGAAAAAGTTCTTGTCTTCAAAATTTGATATGAAAGATCTTGGTGAAGCCTCATATGTTTTAGGCATTGAGATTCATCGAGATAGAAAGAAGGGGGTCTTAGGATTATCGCAAAAAGCATATCTGGAAAAGGTACTAAAGAAATATAATATGCATGCGAGTAGAGCCACACCTGCTCCTATAGTAAAGGGCGATAAGTTTGGACTTCACCAATGTCCAAGGAACCAATATGAGATCGATCAAATGAAAATGGTTCCATATGCTTCAGCAGTCGATAGCTTACAGTATGCACAAGTATGCACTCGCCCTGATTTAGCATTTGTTACGGGAGTACTTGGTAGATATCAAAGTAATCCAGGAAAAAAGCATTGGATGATGGCAAAGAAGGCTTTTCGATATCTACAAGGCACGAAGGATTTAATGCTAACGTATAGAAGATCTGATTCCCTGGAGATAAGAGGGTACTCAGATGCTGATTATGCGGGAGATAAAGATGATAGAAAATCCACGTCAGGATATATATTCACTCTCGCAGGAGGAGCTATTTCGTGGAGAAGCTCAAAACAAGAACTAGTTGCAACATCTACGATGTATGCGAGTTCATAGCTTTGTTATGAGGCAACGGGACGGATGATGTGGCTAAAGAAGTTTATACCCGACTTAAGAGTAGTGGATTGTATTCACGAGCCACTACGGTTATGTCTTGCGATAACAAACCAGCAGTATTCTATGCTCACAACAACAAGTTAGTAATGCTACCAAACCGATAGAAATAAAGTTCTATGCGGTGAAAGACAGAGTTCGGGATAAAACTATAAGTCTGGAGCATATAGGCACTAAAGAAATGTTAGCGGATCCGCTCACAAAAGGCTTACCACCCAATATGTTTGGAGAACACTTAGCCGGTATGGGTTTAAGGGAAAGCCTATGATTCCCGGACTGGGCCCAAGTTAAGATCCTATCAGAATGGATAAGTGTATTGTGGCTGGTTAATCTGGTTGTGATTACAATTTAGATGACCCATGCTCAATATGTTTATTTGTGATGAGGTGGATGTCAAGTAAAGAACTCGAGATTAAGTGAATGTTGTAGAAGAGATCGAGAGGGAGAATGTTAGTTCGATCTCTCTACCGTTACGGCCCAAAGGCCGTAACGGGCTTGTTACCGCGCCCTGGTCGGGGGCGCCCAACCAATCCATGGTTAGTGGGCCCCCGTCGCACAGTGCTATAAAGAGAGGGTGGGGGCCACGGCTCGCAGTACGAGGTTCACCGCGCCGCCGCACACACCCCACCCCACAAACCCTAACCGACCCGAGGGAGCACTGGAGCGGCGGGAAGCTCCGCCACCCCCGCTGCCGAGGCCCTCTTCCTGGATCCGACGCACACGGTGCCACCGCCCGACGCTCGACCGCATTGTACGTGACCCCGTCGTCCCCGAGCCGGCACTGCATCCCCTGCGTCAAGCCGCGGCCGCCCCTGCGACCTCGGCCCGCGAGATGGCTTCGGACTCCGCGCTTCCGTCCAACCCCGATGGTCTGCGTCCCCATTTCCCCTCTGTTTTACCTTATTAGTTGTTTTAGGTGTAGTAGATCTAGATCTAGGTGGTAATGTCGTTTATCTGTAATCCTTAAGTACCTACCCGAATAGATTAACTACTGGTGTTTTGTGTATGTTTAAGTACTTAAGGTTTAACAATTATCGCTGCCCTAAACGACTTTGTTTATCGGGAGTATAGTTTTTAGTTTCCCTCCTTGATCTATTATATAGTCTTCGCGAACTCTAGAGATGTGAATCACCTATATATGCACGCTGAATAGACGCAAATAGAATATGAAAAAGGCCCTCATTCTTGTGTGTATCTCCTTGCTCTAGCAATTAGGGGTGTGCACTTCGAACTCGAAACCCAAAAACTGAACCGAAATGACCGAATAGACTAAATGACCACCCATATGCTAACAATAGTAGACTAGCCGTACGGTGTGAATGGCCAATGAATCTGGAGTACGAGCATTATTACATTGCTAATTTAGCTACCAAGCAAGCACTGATTTGCAGTTTCGCTTCGGTACGAATTAACTAGGCAACTACTCTCTCTGTTTCGATTTATATTTCGTTTGAATTTTTTCTTAAATTTGACCGTTCGTCTTATTAAAAAGTTGTACAAAATAGTATATTTCTGTATGGGTTTGCTTTATTGATGTAAGTTCATCAAAAATGATTTAAATTTGACAATATTTACACATTTTTTAAAATAAGACGAGCGGTTAAATTTGAAGTTGAAAAGGTCAAAAGATCTATAATTTGAAGCGGAGAATAACATATATGCATGACAATTGTGGATCCTAGTTTGAGGTAAAACACGATGGAGCCATACATGCATGCCTGTCTCAAAATATTTACACCTTTTGACTTCTGCTTGACATTTAGAGACCCTTTGGCAGGGCTTTTCCAAGTGCTTCTCCACCGACTTCTATGGAAGCCCTGCCAAACAGCTAACCGAAAAATGGCTTCCAACCTGAAGCTATGAAGAAGCCATTTTGCAATTTGTACTACGGAGGTGAAGCAAAAAATAGTGGCTTCTCGCGGCTTCTTCCCCACATGTGACATGAAAAATACAGAAAAGCCACAACCATAGCCATTTTGCCAAACACTTTAGAAAATGGTTTTAGCTTCACCAAAAAAGTCATTTTATCATTGCAGCCACAGCTCTGCCAAAGAGGTCCTTATTTATTAAAAATTATGAAAAGGTTATTTATTTTGTCATGACATGCTTTATCATCATATATATTTTTTAAGTATATTGTAATTATTTTATATTTTCATAATTTTTTTCCGCAGAGTAGGCGGCAACGACTTCCAGGGTTTCCGCAGCTGCCCGCACGGCGCACGCGCCCGGGCCAATTTGGACGTGAGGGACGATTGCTTCCTCCGGCCTCCCTCTCTCGAGGTCGGCAAGCGCGCGCTGGCCTCTCGATGCGTGCGGCCGAACCCCGAGACACGAGACCCTCCCGATCGGCCTCTAGCTGCAAGCCTGCAACTCGATCTGCAAGTGTAGTAGCAGCCCTCGTGAGTCGGTGACCGAGCCAGTCAGCCAGGGACCGCCGCATATATGCTACCGGCCGCTTCTTTTCCGCTCTCCTTTCGCGATCCCAACGACGGAACAGTGCCCCCGAAGCCGGAGGAGCTGTGTGGTGCGCCGGCCAAAAAATCGAGGGAACAGTGCGTGTACGTGTGACCAAAGCGAGAAATTCGAGCACAATGCGTGCACGTCGCCGGTGTGCAATCGACCCGCCTGATCTCGCTAGCCGTCTCGCGGCATGCCCCTGCACCTGATTGAAAAGGCCTGAATGATCGATGATGAGCCCGGCATCACCTTTCCCTGATGTCGGCAAATTTCAGGCCCGTCGATTGGGGGGTGCTGGCAGGCCTGCCAGCACCGGGCCGCCCAATTCAAGGGGCCACCAAAATTGGAGCCACTAATTACCCTCAAACACAAAAGCCCACAACGCAACCTCAGCCCAGAAGACCAAACGACGCAGGTGGCCAGGCGCAGCAACCGAACGAAGCTTATTGCTAATGCCCTTATTGCATACATGATTTTATTAACTATTCCGGTTACCATTGCATCCGCAGAACGAAGCTTTTCCAAATTGAAGTTGCTAAATACCTACATGCGTAGTACTATGAAACAAGAAAGGCTCAATGGATTGGCGACAATTGCACTTGAAATTGAATGTCTGGAGAAGATCAAATATGAATATATCATTGAAAATTTTATTTCAAAGAATACTAGACGAATGATACTTTTTAATAGAAGTTGAGAAGATAGATATCAGTAAGTAAATTCACCCGTTTCTTATTTATCATGGATTTTTATGTTAATAACATGATGAACTTAAAATATATTTTGATTATTTATATTTTCAATAATATAGGGCCTCCATTTTATGTTTCGCACCGGGGCCTCCAAAACTTAGAGACGGGCCTGATTTGCTGATTGTTGATAAGTAAATTTGTGTGTGTCGCAGCAGGACTCGCGCGCCCGTCGCTAGCGCGATGGGGGGCAAGAGAGATACCCGGACCCGGGTGATGCGTGGTCAGTGTGGTCACACACACGCCGCGTCCGGCCGGAACTGTGCGGATCGCGACTAGAGCAAAGATCTGCTTAGCTTTTGCAGTACACCATACATATCTGCACAGGGGTTCACGTGCTTAGCATCGATGCTTCGGCGCATATACAGTAGCTCTGTGTCTTTTTTTGCCTGAGCATACGTAGCGCGCTGTGTCTAAAGATCATCCACTACTGAACACACCGGCCGAGTGTTTCTAAGGCTCGAAACAGGTACGTGCGAGGGTTCTGAACCGTCGGATCTAGATCAAACGGGCAGCATTGGGCCTCCCCCTTCATCGACTTTTGTTAGCATCGATGTTGATTTCGGCGTATAACATACGTCATACGTGATATACATGTATGTATAGCGCTGTTCGTGGGACTTTTATTGGCATCGTTTTTTTCCTTCTTCCAAACATGTGGTTGAATTCCAAGTCCCAAAGGAGATAATAAGTAATGACTACGTGAATAAAAAGACTCAGCATTTCAAAAGTTTGATCACTAACATAAGTAACTATTTTTGAATTGGGAAAAAGTTTGAATTACTACCCTTAATATAACGAAAGACCACATAATCATCTAAATTATATTTTAGTTCAATTTACCTCTAAACTTTGCTATTTGATTAAACTTATCCCATAATTTAATTTGTTATTTTTGTTTCTCCAAAAAAGGTTGAATTTTAATTTGAGACTTTGTAGGGTGGTAGTGCACATCATAATCTATATTAGAAAAAGAATTATAATTTCTTATCATTGTTTTTATATAATTATGTATATCAACAATAAATTCTACTATTAAATATACTACCTTTCAAAAATAGTGATGAAAAATTCATGATATATTTTTTAACATATCTTATGTTGTCCGTTATTACGTTGCAAAATTTGAACTTAAAACATCACTTGTGCATGGAGAAACAAAAAATAGATAAATTATGTTAAGGGATATACTGAACCAAATGATATAGTTTATGGGTGAACAAAACCAGCGGTTATCCAAAATTTGATTATAATTGAGGGGTGTAATTTGTACTTTTTTCCTTACTGGGATCTTAGTATTTGGCCAACAAAAAAAGATTCGTGTTTAAATTTCGTGGCCCAAATTTGACCATGCTGATCAGAAAAAATTTAATCCAAAACACTCACTGCTCTATCAACCCCTATACTCCATATGCCATTATTGAAAAACTACGACTAGTGCAGGAAAGAGAATTACCACAACCGTCAGCAGGGGCGTGTGATGCTAATCTCCCACACACACACACGGGCCTGACTAGTGACACAATAGCTGCTAGCACGCGTAAGCCTCGTCCATGCATGCGAGATGCTTTGCAGGGAATGGTTTCTAGTTTCTAGACATGCTTTAGGACTTTTATTTATGCTAACGTAGGTAAGTGACGACGGATCGCAGTCGTAGCAGAAGAATAGGTTCCTCGCCGGTCGCCACTACGGCTTTCATCAGGTTCTAGAGAGAGGCTCATGAGCACCACGCGGCCCGGACTGATCAATTAATCATCTTGTTAGTGGGAATCGGGCTCGAAGGTGGACGCCGACACAACAGCCCCTGAACGTTACCCTTCTTCTACTGCTATCCCGAAGCTATTTCTACTAGTCTAGACGGAGAAAGGAAACGAGGAAACAGAACAGGAAATGCAGCAGGCGAACACTTAGCAGACCGAAGATTGAATGACCAGCAGTGGCCTTCGGTGCTCTCTTCTCATTACGGGGTGTCGGTTTCATTACAAGGGGCTCACTATTTATAGGAGGCCCCTGGGCATAGTCATTTGCCTCAATTACACCTTTTCCGTTCCTGACAAACGGCTTTAAACACTTTACAAGGGTATAACTGTAACTCCCCGCATCGTACAGGCCTCCAGCGTGTCTTCGTACGGCCGAAAAACGTCTTTACACGCGGCGCTCCTTGTCTCCGCCTTGTACGGTGCCCTCATTACACGTTCGCAGCGGCCACGTGTCACAGCGCATCGCACCTTCGGAACCGAAGCAGCCTAGGACCTTCGCTTCGGCCGCGTCGTGCCATTCAGGACATCTCGCCCGTGCCGCCTCCAGCCCCGGCCCGAGGCGTTCCCGACGCGCGGCACTCCTGACTTCTCCGAACCTTCGGCGCCGAGGCATGACTGCCCGTACCTTCGGCACCGAAGGTCAGCACTGCTCAGATGGGCTGCTCCTGCACGACAAAACTCACATAACTCAAGTAACATTAGCGTCTCCGTCAAACCAGTATTGCGAAAATTCCCCGTGTGGCCGAAGCTGCGCATGAGCCGAAACCGTCAGCCTGGCCGGACGTGGACGGGGCTTCCGAAGGCCATTTTCCCCAACAGTAGCCCCTCGTCAGTGAGGGCCGTCCTGTCCTCAAGATGGGCCGAACTTACGACCAACTCTTCACAGGGCGAAAAACGGGCTTCGGAACTCCCACGGACGGCCCGCGCTGACGCGGATCCGAGTAAAAAGACGCGCGCTGCCCTTTGAGAGTTTT